>JAHLSL010000007.1:23496916-23624022 GCA_025920805.1 Petroica traversi
GGGGACAGCGCCGAGGGGACAGCGCCGAGGGGACAGCGCCGAGGGGACAGCGCCGAGGGGACAACTCTGAGGGGACAGCACCGAAGGGACAGCACCGCACCGCAGGGACAGCACCGGCGCGACACCAGCGGTCGAAGGCACAGCCCTCTGCGCGCACCGGGGCACAAATGACAGACGGCCCGGTTTCAGCTGCTAGAGAGCAGCGAAATAGAAAAATATTTGTATCGCAAATCGTACGTGAGATTAAATCCCAGCAAAGCAGGTCCCACTTCGTTCGCCCCGAATCAGTGATCAAAACAATGCCCCGGGGTTTTCTGTTTCCCAGCGGTGCCCAGGATTCCATCGTGTTTATTTGAATAGCCTGGTGCCAGGGGGAGAGGAAGGAGCCGCCTTTCTCAGCCAGCCGCCAGCCCCGCGGCTGCCCCTGCCCGGGAGGGAGCAGCTCCGGCTCGGGAACTGAGCCCCGGCAAGGAAGGATCCGGGAGCCACGGGCCCGGCTGATGCCGAGCGGCCCCTGCTCGCCTCTGACTCGTGGCCAAGGCGCGGGTGCCGACAGGCTCTGAGGCCAGTGCTCGCCGCCCTGTCACAGCTATAGATCCGGATCTTTAATCCCCCCCAAGGATCATAACACAGTGGAAGTCCAAAACGTAACTTCTCCCTGACTGAAGGGCCACTGCCCCTCCAGAGACTAACCACCACGGAGCCATTTCTGTGCAAGCGAGATGGCCTAGTTAACTAGAGTGCAATTAATGACCTACGTGTCGATTGGGGCACAAACTGCCTTAGAATAGTTCCTCTTCTTACCATCTCAAATGTTTCCCAGAATATATGCTTTAAATAAAAGGTGAAGACAAACCAGTTCTAAAAAATAATGCGGAAAACACTGTTTTACAATACAGAAAATCTATTGTGACACCCCTTTTAAAACAGATTAAAAGATAAATTATATTAAAACAAAGGATGTGTTTTACTAGGCAATCCTAAATCCCAATCCAGGAATATTCAGTGAAAGAAATAAATTCATAGGATGACAAATTTTAACCAACATAGATTTTTTTCCTCTTCATTTAATAAGATATCCATGAAAACACCTTCCATTCCTTTCTAGACGCTTCTTACCTTTCTGCTTTTTCTAACTGAGATTACGTTTTTCTTTCTCTAGATATTTTTTCTTCAACATTTTTAAGATGGGAAAAAGTTTCAACAGATATAAACTTCAGTGAAGGTATGCTAATTTTTCCAGTTTAATGGTCTGCTCTACACAGTATCACACTACAATGCAAATACTGTCAAATCTACCCAGCTTGTACTTTTGTAGAAATTAACAGGAAATTAAAATATTGTATTTTCCATCAAAATTTATTGGAAGTTGAAATCTCATAGCTGGCTACATTGGGTCTAAAAATTACTGTACAGTTCTTTGGAGAGAATAGAAAGGAACAGAACAGAAAAAAAAGACACGCCAATATAATCCAGTCCCTGCCTTTAGACCAACTGGTTCAGTGTTTCAAATATAATAGTTTTGGACTGTGCTAGCAAGTTAGACATAGCTCTTACAGCATAAAGTTATTATTAGTCTACACTGCTTAGTAGAGAAACAAATGTTTCTGGTTGTTATTGGATGATTTGTAGCTGCTTCTGTAGTAAAGTTTGTAGATAATGATAAAGCCATACCCCACCTGGGAAATTTTTAAACATTGACCTTTAAAACCTTCAGCTTTCTATTTTGTTTCATGACAATTTACAGATTCTCCAAGGGGGAAGAAGAAAGTCTTGATCACACACCCCTGTAAAAAAGCTAGAGCAAAAATGGCTTCATTTGAAACTTAGCACATACAAAATTGGGGTTTTTGTGGTCAAATTTTATTTTCTCCGGATGGAGAAGAATGAAAAAGACAGACAATTCTAAGTATTGGGCAGGGAGGAGCTTAACTAGTGTCTGCTTAATTATCTTATAGCGTGAAAATATACTTAATTCAATTGTTCTGTACAATTAAGGAATAAATTAATTAACTGAAATATTAGAAATAAATTAGATGGGATTTGACAAAATATCTTGAGACTTCATTATTAATGTCCAGAACACTCAAATTTTTTTAACCTGAAGAATGAGAATTCACTTGCTGAGTCATTCAAAGACCATGCTCAGAGGCCAAAGGCATTCATGGATATTGGGCTGAGGAAGGGTGTGCCTGGAAATGTGCCTCCTACCATTGTTCCCTTAAATATAATGGCATACTAAAGATACAGATGCCCCACCTGCTGCACAGGGCGTCAGGGCTCTCTACACCCAGTAGAGCTGCACACAGGATCTTGATTTAGGCATTCTGGTTTTGTCTGGCATGTGGGATAACAGAGCAGGAGAGCAGCTGTGGTGCTGTGCCACCAGTATGAGAAACCCTGGAGCATGGGGGCAAGGCCTACAGAGGTGCACAGATGGACAAGCCTCACATGCAATTCCTTATGTTTAATAGGACTGTGTTCAGTCTATCCCAAATGAACGTCATAAAAACTGAATACTTTAAATGAACACAGAAATAGGCAGTCTTTGGTGAGCAAGCAGTTTTTGCCTGACTCCGTCACTTTTTGATGGATTCTGTTTAGATATTCCTCACTAATCATGATGCCTGTTCAGCACACCTCACTGCTTACTACCTGCTACTACTTCCCTGTATTTCTCCAGCTTCCACAGTCCCCCTCCTATGCTTTCCCATTGAATTTCTGAAACTCACCCCATCTCTGGCCAAAGATCATCCAGCCTCTTTTAGAAATATATCTCCATTAACGTTTCACTTCCTAGTTTGCAGTAACAGACCCAACAATGATGCTAATGCTATCAAACAAGTTAATCAAATAAGTTTTGGTATTTGCTGGTCATAGCTATGCTCCTGGAGTTGGTGGCACATCAATGCTCATGGTTTAAAAAGACAAAGTAGAGCCCAGGGGAAATATTATGGGCAGCCAGCAGAATATCAAGGAGTTGACGAGCTAAAAAACTTCTGACGACTAGAAAGCTAGAGATAACAACTTAAGTGCTTATGAGACTGTAGAAAAGCTCCAGCCCCTGACGATATCTTTGCATATTCTCATGTTTGTCAGGGGTGTTGCGCAGACATTTTCTCATTGTGTTGCAATTTTCTGAGCAGCAAACAACCTCCTAGAAAAGCTTGGAACTTGGAAGTGACTAACACAGTCATGAAAAAAATGTGTTGGCTGTTAAGTGAGTCACTTAAATCTATGCACAAATACCTCTCAGCTAGGTTAACACAACTTCTTGCACTTGAACTTTTAAAGTTTCCTAACTTCATTTCAGTGGTTTAATTTTACTTTTACATCACAAGCTCTCTCTTTTTTTCTTTTTGTCAGATAGGAAAGTAAACAGTTCTGGTGTTCAATAATTTTAGCACTTCAAATGATCTCATTTAGACTTTGAAGTTCTGCTTTCGTTAATTGAATGGAATGGGAAAAGAGGAAGTTTCTATCTTAGCAGCAGCTATTACTTTACAAGTCCCGTTTTTATTAGACCACATTTAGAACGGAAGTAAACCAAAGCCCATTTCTGTATTTTGAGCTTTAGTGCAAAAGTACCTGTATGGTTACCAAAAAATAGAATGTAGAAACATGCAACTTTTTCTGTTGTTGTTGCACTAAAAGCAGCAGTATCTTAAATGGTTTTAGTAAATTTTTCAAATGGGATTCCTTTAGTTGGGGAATCTGGATATATGCACTTAAGGAAGTGCATATATTGAAATTAATATTGCCAAAATTATGCCATAAAACAGAGGAAGCAATTGCACTTAACTATCATCATTATGAAAAGTTTTATGGTACTTATCCTAGATCAAATTTTGGGTTTCCATTTTAAGGAAAAAAAAAAATCTCAGATTTATTGTGCTACATGGAACATGTAGCAAATTTATTTCAATGCTTTTTGGCTCATAATTTTAAGCTATGCAGTTTTAACACCACTCACTTTATTAGTCCTAAATCTTCATTTTACATGTATGCTGACTTATACTTAAGATACTTCTGGTCATTGGATTTGTAAAAGTACAAAGCCCTTCTAATGACCTAAAGTAAGATTAAAATCAGAATATAAGCAACGTGCCAAAGCATTAAATGCAAACATAATAAAATTATCTGCCTTGATAGTTAAGCGTGATGGTGGAAGGTCTACTCTGTTCTACAAGCCTCAGTGTGGAAGCACCAGGCAACAGTGCTTGTTAAATCACTACCCCAGACCTTTCTTCTTTCTACCTTCCCTTTTATTACACAAAGGGAGTTCTCTTCTTGAAAGAATTGGTTATGAGGCTATGTGCTTAAAAATGAATGCCCAATTTTGTTGCAAGCAGACAGTGTTGTAAAGTTTGTTCCCAATTTACAAAAAGACTGAGCTCACAGAGGTGTCTGTGTACAAGGATGGGCTGGCTCTTAGGGCACTTCTATCACAGAATACATTAAGAAAACCCTTTGTCTAACCACAAAAGGACTTGCATATGAGTCTCAAGAGGAACACATTCCTGCCCATGGACTTTATTTTCAAAAGGATAAAAGTGTGCTTTCTTCATAGGCAAAGGTAAGTCAAAGAAATCCAGGTACTCAAGAGGATGAGGCTGCAACAAACTGCCACGGTCAATTTAATTGGAGGTAGAGCCAGAGGCAACAATAAAACCATTAGCAATACAGATGTTGGGGATCCCCAAGGAACTAAGATGCCACAATGGAAAATATTTCTTTGTGTGATATTGTCAAGATTCTGTGTCAGGCAGTGACCTCACAGAAACATAAAACTGACCAAACACATCAGTGGGGTGGAAATACTTAACATGCGGTTCAGGATATATTCACAAACAATTCAGAAATAGAACTTGAATGCTTTCTCCTAAAGAAGTGCCACATTTATTCAATAACCTCAGTTTATGAGAATGTGTACCTTAAATACTCCCTCCAAACTGGGAAAATATAAAGATCAAATACTTTTTATAGTGGACTTCCATGTAAAAAACCTAACTTCTACTATGTACTGTCTAGTTAAGCATTTCAAAGACTGTTAAATTATACAAATCTTTCATGAGTGCCCCCTCTAGGCTTTGTGACCAACTACCCCATACAGAAATTATTATTAAATGCATTTTCCCTAATGGGCATCTATTGAATTTGCTATGAATTATATGGAACTTTCTGTTCGATAAACACAGGATGGTCATTGGCTCATTACTTTTCCTGGGTTTACAGCCCAAAATGTTTTTCCATATTTTTCTGACTGGAGCAGGAATAGCAAAAAATATTTTTAATTTCTCAGTTTCCTAAAGCCTTCTAGGTAAAAGAGCCAGAATCATAAGGGTAGGATTTCCTTTAAAAGCGTGAAAAATGAAGAGAAACATGTGAACTGTTAATTTTTAATCCATTATAAAATGGCTACATTTGACAACAGTGCATCTAACTGCGCAATAGAAAGTTCACTGCCCCAACAGAACTGCTGACTTTGTTTCTGCTTCTAGACAAAAAGCAAATTATGGTAACCTGAATATTAAAAATCACTCTTTAATGTATCTCTGAAGATACTTAAATTTTTCCGTAATGCTACAGATATAATTCTTTCTTTACCCTATGCTTTGTCTTACCTTTGGGTCAAGGTGAAGATCTACTTTATCTTTAAAAGTATTATCACAGGGCCTTCACTGCTGTTTGAAACTTGCAAGATCTAAAAAAGGGTTATTTTCAGTACCAGCAGATTCACTGTGGAGCAAAGATAGATACAGGAAAACTAAGCCAAATGCTTCCTGAACCCTGTTCCTGAGAGGTATATTCTTAGATTAGCAGAGAAGCTTCCAATACCACTCATAACATTTCCCCCCAGCCTTTTGAAGGATCAGTGAACGACCAGAAGCACAGAAACAAAATCCATGGGCTGGAAGGACAGTGCTGGGGAGAACCATGTAGCCCTGAGGCCAAGAGAGATGTGCATAGGAATGCAATAGAGCAGCAGAGGAAAAGCCTTTGTAACTCATTGTGACTTTCCATGGGTTGAAGAGCAGGGAGGACTGGCAGAGAGAAGGAAGCAGAAAGACAAGAACATCTGATTCTTCCATCATTTAAAGAACCCTCTGGTATGAACTGAACGGCAGTATGAGTTGTAAAGCTCCAAGGAGCCATCATCTGCTCCGATGGCAATGGCTCCTGGCCTCTCCTCAAGCTGACATGGCCATGCTTCCCACCTGAGATATGATATTGACAGGAACAGAGCCAGACAAAGTTTTAGGCCTCCTGCATTCATTCAGGTGAGGATTGAAGTCACGCTGAGAAAATATGGGTGCTGTACTTCAAAAGAAGTGAGAAGTTCAAAACACTCTCAGGGCCTGACTAAATAAATGAGCACATCCTTCTTGGTATGAAAAATCTTACACATGTATTCACCTTCAGGATGACAGACAATAATTCTGCTTATTTGCCTCCTAAATTATCATGCCCTCTACTTTGACTCCCAGTTGTTTTCAAAGTGGGGCAGTGGGCAGGAGCCCTCTGGTGGAGACAGCTCCGCCGGCGCTGCTGAGCCACTGGGAACAACGAGAGGGACACTGACCAAAACCCATCCCTGTTCACAGACCAGCTTCACCCCCACTGGCTTATGCAGGCACACAGGTATCAGCTGAAAAAGCAAATACTTTCCACTTTTTTTCCACTTTTACTCTCATAAGTACTGGACTTTGTCAGAACCTCTATACAGTGTGAATCTGTTTCTAGCACTCAACTCATTCAGCATTCTGAGTTTGGGTGAAACTGTTGAGGTTGACTGGAAAAAGGTTGCTGAGGAAACAATATTGAAACTGTGGAATGAGTAGCAGAAAGGAGAAAATCAGGAGTTGAAGGATACCAAGAGCCCTGAAAATGAGACAGGAACAGAATGAACAGACTATATGGAAATGGGGCATATGCAGGGAGGAAAACGAGGAGGAGGATATAAGGAAAAGGTAGCTATTTAAAAAGAAAAAAAAAAAAAGTGTAATATTCTTTGGGCCTTTGGCAATAAAACAGGCTGGCAGAAGCTCTGAGAGTTAAAAGTGGAACAGTCAGAAGCTGTGATATTGAATGATCTGAGTAATGTACAAACTTCTGAAAGATCATACAACTCTGGTCTTCTAAGTTCATCATACTGCTAGGATTGACATATAGTTTCTGAAAATATATTTATTTACAAAGAACAATGTCTTTTATTGGTCATGTCTCACAGAAACTCTCACTGCTCTTAAAATAACTCTTTTCTGTGTAATTTCTTTTCCACATAAAATTCAGGAGGTCTAAGCAGCAGCTAGGAAACAAAGAAAGATACCTAAAATATCCAATACAGGATAAGTTTTGTCTTATGTATCACAGCATCAAATATACTAAACTAAAGCCTTTTTAGCTTATATATTTTATGTGACTCTGTCTAAGTCAAAGACTTACCATATCTAGAGATCAGCTTAGACATGTGAATGTTTTTAAGCCACATATTCTTGTTCCACTCAGTATACCAGGGAGCAGGAATGCCACCAGAAATTTGTAGCCAAGGATGTATCAAGAAAAGGACAAGAACATCAAATAAATCTGCCTGAGCCAAGAAAGATGATGCCAGTAATTCCCAGGAAGGGGGACTTCAGCTCTGCAGCAGCAGCTGGAAGGAGTGTCTGGATTCTGAAGGGACCATGAACATAGCACATGAGAGGGACCTGTCTTTGGTAAAAATGTCAGACACCAAAATGAGCTGTTATGTACTGTGTAAAGGATAGTGGCACAAAGCTGGAGTAAATTCACATCTACTTCACAGTCCCAAATTCCTTTTTTTTTTTCTTTTTTTTCCCTCTTTTTTTGTACACTCTAAACTAAAATAGAAAATGTAAAAATTAATTCAGGACCTCTTGTTCAAAAGTAGAAATTTGTTATTTACTCTACAGGTAAACCTAAAATAAGTCTCCTGATAAGCTGTGTTCCCTTTCTTTCAATTTTAAATGTTTGTTGTTTAGCAACCTTGATCCAAACTCTAGGATCAAGGATAATGGAAGTCTCTAATTAGGATCTTAATTTTCAGCAGATTTAGGACTTAGTCTGATATGCTTTGTCTAAAAGTGCTGCCAATATAACTATGGATGTTGAAGCAAATTACAGTGATGTAAGGGTACTTGGAAGTACTGCATGTTCTCTTCATGTAATTATTTTAAATGTTGTGTTGAGAACATAATTTATTTTTAGATTTTTTTTTACCGCTAATATATGTATTGATTATGAGATGAACTGCATCCGAAAGACAAACTAATCTCCATTTATGCCTTTTTCCATATTATGGCCTTTGTAATAGATTAATATGAAGCTTTATTCTTCTCTGAAAAATAGGCAGTGACGGATGACCATCATTCCTTGGTTTGCATACCCTGAGTGTTTGGGCTTCAGAGAGTGGACTGGGGGTGGAACGCCCTTGTGCAGCTGCTATTTCCAGCTGATGGTCAGCTGCTACCTTGCACGCACACTGGGCACTGGAGGACACTCCATTTGAGCCATGCTGGAACCTCCCCTAACTGGTCCCAGTATTTCCTTCCTCTTTGATCTCTAGTTGCTAGAAATGAGCTTCATTCCCCAAGCATTTAATTCCTTGAAAGGTACACTTGGTGTGCACACACCATGGTTGTGCCTGTAGCCTGAAGTCTGAGTGGAAAGACATCAATTAAACTATGCTTTGTGAAGTTCCAAAAATGTTTCTCCCAAACAAAGAATAAATCACACTGAAAGAATGAAATTAACCAGATTTTATACCCTTACACCATAGCACAAAATTAGTTTCACGGGATTTTCAGTGCCTTTTCAATAAAAGATGTTCACTGTTTTTACATAATATTTTCAGTAAGTTAGCCAGTAAGTGATAGATAAAGAGAGAAAACCATTATATTCCTGACCTGATGGTCAAGTCAGGGCAAACACTGTTTCTTTAAATAATATCTCTAGTTCTCTATTTCAACATTAAATTTGTTGGGATAAAATACATATCAAAAAATTTCTTAGAGACTAAACTAGAGCAAAAATTATATTAACAAGGAGGAAATTTTTTCACTTATGATTTATTTATTTTCCGAATTTCTAACAACCTCGTTTGTGAAGTTGTGCGGGGCTCATTCCTTTGAGGAAATAGAAGAGCTGCAAACCAAGTGCAGTAACCAGTTGTGGCCTCAAGAGGGCAATATATCACCACGTCTGAAAAGTTTTCGGAAAAGAAGGGAAAAAATCACTTTTTACGAAAATAGAACAGATGCTGTTTGCTTGTGGGCAAGTGCTAAGTATATTGACCTCTGCTGTATCACTGACATGACTTAAGATATAATGACCACCGTTCCTCCTCAGAATCAGAACGTTTAATTCAGCATTTCCTACTTTTCAAGGCTAATTGGTTAGAAGAGGTTAAGTCTGTCACCTCACAAGAGATATTGAAATTCTTTGACCCGTGAACTTGTTTTTCAGTTAAGATTTCTGAATTTAAAAACAGGGAAATGGTGATTGCCACTCATTGCTAAATATGGCAATAGTGAGGAGAGATTAAGATTCACCACCTCTTCTCTTTACTCCATTATTATTCCTCTAGTTTCCTCATTTAGCCTCCTGTTATGCACTCGGTTCCTGTTCACCTGCAGTCTCCAAAGAAATCCTGTCACTATTAGTTCCTCCATTAGCTGCTTTTCATTTGCTTCCTAATTCATCAACTTTCCATTTTAGATAGCTTCTTTTTTTAGTGGTCTCTGTGGGACCTTCCTTTAAACGCTCTTTAGACCCTAATTCTGACTTCTTTTTATCCCCAGATTTAGATCCAATTACAGAAAAAAAAAAGTTACAAAAAAATCTTGGGACTTGTTTCCTTTTATCTTCTTTATTTTTAATTGCAGAAGCTTTGCTGTTTTTAACGCATTCGCTATAATTTTTTCCTGGTTTTCTATTCCTCAACAAAGCTGTAAGAGATTTGCACTGCAATACATGACCCTATCTTGGACTTACCTGAGACATTTTTAGGTTAGCTGCTATAGTTCTCTTGCAGCTAATGGTGCAGCAGATGACTTTAAATTACCCTGAGTGTCTTTAGTCTTAAATAGCTCAGTGGGGAAACATTAATGTAGTCACATGCTGGTATAAGCCATGAAAAAGCACTTAGTAATATTAAGTTACTATGACTTGAACATCTACACTGTCTACTACCAAAAATCTGTCTGCTTGATGGTTCTCCCAGGGTTAGCCTGGAGCGAGTCCAAGCACTGGCCAGAGGAAACCAGAAACAAATCTAGCTCTCACTTGGGAAAACCTTACTTGACCTGTTTGTGATTCAGTGATCAAAACAAGCCATTATTAACAATTTAGGAAAATTCAGTTACAACTTCAGTTTGGTACATGAAGGATATCTCAGATCTTTGTGAGGTTTATCATCTCTGCTCCAAAACCTGAAGCAAGGATAAGAAAACAATTTTTTGCCCTTTTGGTAACTTTCCAAATAAATAAATAAAGAAAACCTGCAATAGGCAGACAGACAGTCTGAAACAAGCCTCTGAGAGACAGTTTCCTGACCATATTTACCACAAATTATATTCACTCTGATGCCTAATGATGACAACTATGGTTTGAGAGTCAGCATGATTTAATGGCTCATTCCTGATCATAAGATACTGGAAAGGATGAAGGAAAGGAAACTAGTTGCTGTCAAAATATATAAAGACGCACAAGAAGAAAAAGATATGAAGAGATTTTGAGAAGTTATGCAATAATCTTATATAAGTGGATTTGATCTTTCAGGTTAATCCTCTCAAGACCCTTGCTCATTTGTCTTGCTTGACTCATCTCCAGCATGTACACATTTTAAGGCAATGATGTGTTAACAATAGATAGACTGGAATTTGATTTAGGTGAAAATTAGTAGACATGTATTATTTAAAAAATTAAATATTTAGACTTAGAGCATGGTGATTTTGGTATACTGTATCTTTCTGGAATATCCTGTACTTCCTCACAGAAGATACATAAAACATGAGTAGCCCAGAGCCTAAGTATATTATGTAACAGAGCGGCTAGACCTTAAAACATTGTGAAAGGCATATTCCTATGTATGCAAAAGGCAGTGAGCATTCTCTCTCACACCTTTGTATTTACCATATTTAAGGGACTATTAGCAACCATAATTTCAAGTGTAATCATTTTCTGTTTAATAATGGAGGCCCTTCAAGGAGCCATAAAATCAGTACAGTAAGTAGTTAATAGGACATATTTGGAGTTATCTCAAACTCTTCACAATGAACCAACCTTCCCCCCAGGACAAGCACCTCTAAGTCAGCAGTTACAGGTTTTTCAGTCCTAAATAACAGAAGATTCTTCTTAAACCACCACACTCCCACTGAATTAAATTCTCAATAGCAATTTGACTCTATCTGTGTTTTGAAAGCTTCCAAACCTACTTCAGTGGTTTCTGAGTGTCTTTCCCTACCTTCATGAGAAAACTGAATGCACCAAACAATCACAGACAACAGAGCATCTCTGCACTGATAGAATCTAATGTAATATAAGATCACTTTGAAGTCACCAGTGATTCATTGTCCAAGTTCCAGCTGTGTCCCTGTTGAATCTGGAGCCTCTGCTGGCCATTCAAGTGAATCACCTGGCACCACTGCTCACCTTCCTGCCTATCCTTGGCTACAGTGAGAGCAAGAAATCCATCTCTTGCGGTCTTACTGTTCCGTCTCTCCACCTTCAACACTTTTACCCCCATTAGCCTGTTAGCAGAGGTCCAGAGATCCTCAACCAATATCAAGAATGTTTCCAGTTCACAAATAAATATTGTGGATGGCTCTGATTCCAACTTGTGGCTATGCTGTGATGCAGATTATTAAGACATGACTGTAGGGCCTAAAGCCAATGGTCACATAGAGCTGATCTGAGTGACTGCATAAGAATGGAAATAGAAGGCTCACAAAAACCTCTATGCAAAAGCAGCTGCTCCTTGGTTCATCTAAGCTGTTCATAGACATCCCTGTGGTTGTACACAAAAGGACAGAATTATGAGGCTTTTTGCCAAAGGTCTCATGTCAAATGTGAGCCAAACATTGAATGTAGGCACATCCCCTACCACCAGTTCTAAATGCTAGTAAAGACATACCCTCAAAGCAATGCTACTAAAATTATTTGGGAGCAGATTTCTTTCTATTTCTTTCTCTATCTCTCTTCCCCTCCCTTCCCTTCCCTCCACCACAAATTGTTTGGAATGACTTGCCAAATCCTGAATATAAAAAATCCCTGATCTAAAACTACTCACTGCCAAATCATTCTGAGGTCTTTGCATTGGAAATTCAAATCATTCTGAACAAGCATATGCTTCGCAATAGATGTTTCATTAAGGAAGCATAATTCCTGTAGTCATTTGTAGATGTAAAAATTCAGAATTTGCACAGCTTAGATAGAAGCTGCCATTTTTTTGAAAAATTGCTGGTTACAAACTCACTCAAACTATTTCTGGTAAAGCAAATGCCAAAGAAAAGTGAATGTACTTGGAGGAGCTGCTTAAAATTCAAACAAACTCTTAGGAACTAAGTGTTTTGGAGGAACAGAGGGCTCACTGTATTTCAATATCTTCTAGTAACGCTCTATTTCTCTGCCTAAAAGTGAGAGTTCCATATTTATTATTATTGCCTAATAATGGTTTAACCAGCTTGAAAGCTGAGGGATGGGCTTTTGAAGTAGGGGAGTATCATCAGACTCAAAACAGCAAAGTGCGAGCTTGTCTCTCAGTACAAAATGTGAAGTGACATTTTCAATTATACTGCACCAAGCAGCAAGACTGCTGAGAAAACTGCAGAGCTGCCAAGGAATTTCTGGATCTGATACCTCTTTCATTTACTGTTTTTTATAAATTGATCCTCAACCAAAAGCAGTATTTCAATCTACATTGTATGAAGCAGTATAAGTAAGATCCAGAAATTAAAAGATTTTGGCAAGCACACTATCTGTAAGGAAAACTATGAAATCCATTTATTTTAAGAGAGCAAATATTAGAAGCACTAAGTTATTGAAAGCAAGAGAGATGAGGGGTGCAATTCAACACTTTAAAAATCCTTTATCTGGTAATTCAAAAAAGCCAGTTCTATGCCCTGTTGATTATGTTTGGTTTTTTCCCTTTTCTGACATTACTTATTACAGTTCCATGTTTTCCTTTGTTACCAAGCTTCATCTGAGTTATCAATTCCTATTAATTTTTCACTACCTCAGTCCCACAGCTGCATTTGACTTCTGTGCAAGCTTTAACCCTAATGATGAAAATCACCTCCAAACACAAGCAAACTTCCCCTAAAGCAATCCAACTTCTACCTTAGCTATACTGGCATGTTTTCAGTCCATTCTCTGTCCAGAAGCAACTCTGTCCCCTTTCAATCTAAACAAATTATTTCCCCTATGAATCATCTCTCCAACTATTTTCTAACAAACTGGCTCTCCACAACTCAAATGGACTTCTAGCCACATCTCCAACAAAAACTTGCTCTACCAAGTCATCTGCAGACATCTACAATTTAGTTACTTGTTGTGACTGTTCTCTAAAAATGCAAATCTCTCCCACCCCAGCAGACCAGCTATTTGTCACAGTGACAAGTTTAGATATGATACTGCAGTCTCCTCTTCAGGCTACACTGATCTCTAGCTCCTCCTTAACAGGAGAGTTATTCCCATTACTTCAATTTAAAACAGGGGTCTTAGATCTCTGCTCTCCTGGGGCATCCTGTGTTCAGCTGGGATAAATGATTACAGAAGGGTGAGGGGTTCCCTCCCTTATTCCTGGAAGCAGTAAAATTTTTATCCATTTCTTTGCTCTAGGATCCCTGGGACATGCTGTAACTGACAGCTGAAAATCTCATAGAGCAGCATTATTTTATCTCCTTATCACATCAAGGTGAGTAGCCAAGACTGACTGGATACTCAGTCAAAATAAAGAGCCCGTGGAGTTCAGAGCAAGTTTATAAAATGTGATGAACTGAAAATATGGGATGAATAGATATCAAACTGCTTTTTGCAGAGGAAATTCAGTTACCTCTTGCAGAATTGGAAGCTGTGATAAAACAAGCTATAAATCTATTAAAAAAAAAAAAAAAAAAAACCCAGCAATTTGCTCCATACAATTAACCCTGAGGCCTACAAAGCAAACACATCTTAGCTTAAATTAAGTGTCTTGCAAATGGTTACATTTCTAACCTTTGTAACAGTGCCCTCCAAAAACAAGTAGATGAAATTATCAATTACCACAGATTACAGTACAAGGGTAACAGTATAGTCAATCTAATATCAGTTTCTGAAGAAAGAGATAAAACTGCCTGAACAAGGTTACTTTATTGTTATTATATTTTATTCACATAAAATGAATGAAAATATATTGCCATTAGATCAGTCCAAGATCATTTTTTACTCCTAATTTTTCAGTCTGCACATGAAAATGGGGAGGAAATAAACCAATAAGAAATATGATTTTAAGGAAAACTTATCTTTCTCACAGAAAGCAAACCTTGAGTCACTCTGAAATTGATACTCTGAAGTCCTAGTGTCACACCTGACAAATGGCAAACAGCCAAATTCTTACAGCAAAGAACTCTATTGGCATTATCTGTGAGAATGCCACTGTTATTGCTGTTCCCCTTTCAGCTAGGGTAACAGAAACTATGGAGCTTAATCTGCATTCTAAAAATTCACTTGGGGCAGCTCCTAAAAGCTGAACTAAAACAATGACAGGAACTTTCAGAATTTGCTATCACTCATTTTCACATTTAACTCCAAAAGGTAATTCATGGAACATAAAAGAAACAGTCACATAAATTGTTTTGGACCCCAGAATGAAGGTGTCCATTACCAAGGCTAAAAAAAACATGTGCCAAAGGGTTACCTGCAGTGCACGACAAAATATGACAAGATTATGCAATATTTATTGCAAAGCAAGAAAGTGGCCCTATGTAACAGCAAATGGGATAGTTGAGCAGAATTCTATCTGTAGATAGACAGAAATATTAACAGCATGATAATGCCCATGCAAGGACATCTGCATAATTTGCAAGTGTGAAAAATAACAATTTATCAGTTTCTGCCCCTGACTATCATTTCTATAACTAAGAAACTATTAAAATTTCCAATAAATGCTTTAGTATATGTTCAAAAAATTGCTTTTTATCAAGATATTACCAGATTTATATTAATTCAAAATTATTCCCATAATAATCATAATGAAATATGAAAATTTCCTTGTTTTCCTAGCTAAAATATGGATTTTAATGATTTTTTATCTTTTTTTCTCAGACTTTTCAATGAAGTCCCATCTGAAGTTTAATGGAATGGTATATAATTATATATATAGCATATATAATATGCTCTAGCATATTGCTCTACTACATTGATATAATTTTAAAAGGGTTATTTAAATTAATAAAAAAGTATGCTTTTTTATTAATTTATTAAATTAATAAACACAGGAGGGGAAATAATCACTGCAAGGGAAGAGTCCTAATTAAAAAATGTTATTATACTTAATTTGTCAGGAACCAAGACTCCTATTCTTGGACTAAAGCAAATCTTTTTAATGAACAAAACAGGCAGACGATATTAAGTATAACTTCATTCAAATACAACAAAGATCCCTGATTCTTAAATGTTTATTTTACCCTTTCTACAAAAGATAACTTGTCATTTACCCAATCCTGGCAAAAAGAAGTGCTGTTGGTAAAATTATCTTACCAAGTTTAAAGGCATTGATGTAAGTAAAAATAATATAGGCAAATTCTGTTAATTAAAGTTAATCTCAGTCTGTTGCTGCTCTTCTCTACTTCGAAGAAGTAACTAGATGAGATTATTTTCAGTATTAAAAGAAAACAAGAAAGCAGCCCTATCCCTGCTAGCAGCTCCATCTCCGCATACAGGCTTCTCAAGAACACAGCAAGAGAATATAGGATTATTACCTTACCTCAATTTTTTCCCATATGGTTTCATAATTCTCTTGATGTTGTATATCTTGCATCAGTTGATGAATTAAAGCTGATTTATTTGAAGAAGTCTCATTCCCAGTGGGCTGAGTGAGAGCAGTCCTTTCTGACTTTTCTTCAATGTATTTTTTAATGGAAGTTACAGGCATACAAAGATCTTCATCAGAGAGAATATCACTGAGAGGCCCAGATTCAATACTGTCACCTAAGGAGGATACTATATCACTTGAAGAACTTGGCGAAATTCTACCCCTTTTTTTGTGCTTTTTTGTCTGGTATGTCGGATACATTTCTGAATCTGAGTTCATTTCTGACAGCTCCCAGTCATCAATGTTTTGAATGGTTTCTCTTCTGGGCTTTTGGGGCAGCAACTTTGTCAAGTTTTCTAGTTTTAAAGCTAATACTTCAGTCTGTTTGAGATGTGAAGGAAGTGCTAAATATTCATCAGATCCATACCACACCTCACTGTCCTTACTGGCTTTTTGAGTATAGTGTGGTGTTGAGGATAAGCTTTTATTTTTCTTTCTCCTCAGTAGAAGAGGGGATGAGTTGGAAAGCTCAGAACCAGCTGAAGAAGCACTCTTTTGGCTACATGTTGGTGAACTGAGGGGCTCAGTTTTACCTTGTGAGTGCCCATTTGGATCTCCCTGGTTACAAGAATCTGATGATGCATAAGAATCTGTTTCTGTCTCCTCCAGAGACTTAGATTTGTGAGAAGTAATTCCATTCTGTAGGGAAGAACACCCTCTTTTTTTGACTTGGTTTGCTGGAACTGTTTTGCACATACTTCCAAGTGTTCTGTCAGTTTTCACTTTCTCTGGAGAGCCATGAGATTTCTTGTGCTTTGATTTTTCTTTACAGTTGTAGAAAGTAGACTTTCCTAGAATTATGGGGCTGTCTTTAAAGTGATTATTTCTTGTGTACTCAAGATTTTTATCACTTATTGTATTTAAGCAATCGTATGACTGACTAACTGCAGATGGACTGTTAGTATAGGGCGACTGTAAAGCTAGGCAAAGTTTGGACCTGTCAGGTGGATCTAACAATGAGGGTGTACTTCTACTCATTTCATTTTTAACTATTTGAGAGATTTGCCTTTTTAAATCGTTGGCTTCCATATAATCCTTAAACACATCATCTTTCAGGAACAGACCCCTTTTTGGCAATGTGGGCTGCGTAGGAGAGTCTTCATTATAGTTAAAGCAGTCTCTTATGGACCTCTTAGGTGTTGAATTTTCACAGTGAGAGTGTTTGATATTTTCACCACTGTGCTGTGGAAGATTGCACTCTGGATTCTTTGATATGGAAACTGCTTTGCTCTCGGTAGGTAAAACACCATTTTCAGAGCAAGGTCCTTTAGAAAGAGAGGAATTTGCAGAAGGAGATGCTAGTGAGAGATCATGTGATGCTTTCTTGTCTTTGCTTTCTTCTCCATCTTCGGCTGAAAGAGGTACATGATTTTCTTTCTCTTTCAATGCTTCATTACACTGGGAAGCAATGGAATCTGTTGCTACTGCAAGTAAACCCACACTTCTAATAAGTCCTGGAAATTCTTTATCCATCTCACTGTAGTTCCAGGATTCAAATGATTTTGCTTTCCCTTGACTGGAGGTTATATCATCCAGAGCACCAAGCAAATCCTCACTAGGACTGTAGTCAGATAGTTCAAATGCAGTAATACCACAATCCAGGGACAAGTAATTTTGAGAACATTTGATGGTTAACTGTCCAGAATCATCAACTTCAGTTAAAGAGTCAAGTCGATCCTGAAATACACAAAGAAATGATATTTTTAGTAATTTTAATTTGCATATACAGAACACACAAAGTAATGAAACAAAAAACAATTCATGTGTTTCACTGCCTGATATCTAGAAAAGGATTAATCACTGATCTGCCTCTTTTTGCAGTACCCTGTAAATGAGCTAATCATTCTGAAATATTTGGGAATAAAAAATGGTGGTAAGCTGAAAAGTGCTTCGTTTCAGTCTGGTACAGCAAGTTACCTAAAATCAGCAATTCACTTTTGTATTAGTGTTTTCCTCATTTAATTCTTCTTTCAGTTTTAGTTACTGTGTAGGAGGGGAATCAGAAATTCTCTACAGCAGATTTGAAGTATTTCTTGTGTTAATTGCCTCAAGCAGGAACTGGGTACCTTGGGGGCTGCTGAGTGTATCAATCTCCTTGTTAATCTTGTTTTCTCAAAAATCCATGCTGTTCTATGGTCTTTCAGTTGGTTGGCAGAAAGTTTTAATATTTTTTCCAAGCATCATGTAGCAATGGTGGACATTTCCTCCCATATTTATAAGATAGAGATTGCTAATTACATTTCACCTTTTTGTTCCATTATCACCTGAAAATTTATTTGCCGTATTTAGACTACAAATGAAGAACAGCACAAGGAAAAGAAACTATAGCCAGGAATCTTAAGCTTCCAGCTGGCATGCTCCCTTGTCAATATTTTCTCAATGGAAGTCCTTCAGTCACAGAAACACGGATATAGCCAGAGGAGACCATCTCAGGTAACAAATGAGACTTTAAGATCAAAGTCACATTAATGCTTATAAATATTTTGGTCTTGTTTGAAGGGCAGTAAAAAAAAAATCTGATGAGATTAAGATCCAAAACTGCTTGATAAATAACATTCATGGCAAAACTATATTTAGTTTACAGTGTAAGCGTATTTTCAGTAGATCTTTCAATACATATAAAAGACTTTTGCTTACAGAGACTACTTTAAAAATGTCATGAAGGGGAGTAATTCATGTTCTAGAATTCTAATTTTACATGCCTAAACCAATATACTGGTCTTTGTTTCCAGGTTTGTTCTCATAAGAGTATTTTGAAGCAAACTCCTTAGTATTCACAATAGGTTTGTGTCTGAATTATTCTCTGGAACAACTTGTCTCACTAAACTACCCAAATCCAAAGTTTAAAGACCCTTAACATCATGCTTGAAGAAGGTGCAATAAGCGCGCAATCTCTCCATCTCAAAATGAACTGCTTGGATTTGGTCTGCACAGGAATTATCTCAATAAAGAAGGCTATTATTTGCCAATTCCCATAAACATAAAAACATACAATATCTGAGCCCGGTGCTCCACCCACCCCCCTCTCTTGCATTACTCAAAATAAAAATAGAATAAAATCCTCCAACTAAGAATATTTATAGGAAAAATTTACTAGTAGGGTATTTATCAGCCATAGTCATGGATACTGAATGTATCTCTTCTTTAGCACATTCTATCCAGATGTAAACCCCATGCCACAAATTTGGCATTGTCAACAGCTCAGAATTAAAAGGGGAATTTTATATAAATCTGTCAAATTTATATATTGGAGCAGCATTTGTTAAGGAAAATAGTGACTAAACAAGCTGCATTGTCCTTCTAATCTCAGGAAATGATTAGAAACTGTAAAACCATATATAAATCAAAACGTTTTCCAAGGCCCTAAAGGCCTTTATTTTTTCTGAATAATGACCTCCATGCCTTTGTCACTTAAAAATGTATTTATTAACATTAATAAAATTTACAATCATATGCATTAAACCATCTTGCCTGGACATTTTCCAAGCAGCCTCTGAAATGTGTGCTTCAGATGAGTTTAATTTAATGCCCGTATTACCATGTTTTTATTGTTTTTATTTCATAAAAATATTAAACTTAACTATTTGTATGGCTACCAATAAGAATACCCTAGTTTAAATGTTTTTTTTCCCTTTTCATGTAGTAATGCTTCCTTTAAATGCTCAAATACCAAAAAAAGATGGGTAAGAGTAGATACAATTGTCCCAAAATTACATTTAATTTAGTTTTTATGTTCATCAACTAAAACCAGTACCATTATACCTCATAAAAAGCTTGAATACCTGAAGGTTATAAAATGCAGAGCAATTTCTGTGGACCTATTCAAGCAATAGGACAGAAACTTGATATCAACTTTGTGTCCCTGCTATTGCTAGCCATTAAATTTATCAAATATTAGTTATGTTTAAGTTGGGGTGGATAAAAAAATTAATGTCAGTATATTTTGTCTTTCATAGTACCATGTAAGCCTATGTGGCAACATGTGTTTTCCCCACTGAAAAAAAGTCTTTTCTTCCCTGTCAGTCCTTCTCTCTATAGCAAGGATGTTTTTATAGCAGTTGTAATCAGATCCAGATGGAACATTTCCTGTTTCTTAGTATCTGAATATGCACCTTCTTTATGTCTTGAAATTACAATGTCCTTGACATAAAACAATGACTTCCCACTAAATCACAAACCTGGATATAAAGAGTAGATTTCCTTCAGACCTGCCAGCAGTTTACCAGCAAGAGCAAAGCAGAAACTGAATCTGAAAGAGCCAGGTGTATGCATATCAGGAAGAGTGGGTGTGGAAGGTGGGTCTGAGCCTCTCTGAGCATTGATTTCTGGACCACCCACATTGTTGTCCAAAGACAAAGATAAAACCCAACATGGTGTGGAGAAATATTTACATTTTCTTTGAACTTGAGTGATATGAAATTCAGGACATGTCTAGGGGACTTCTGACTTCCTCTGTAACAAAGGTCACTTCACTGAGCTAGAGACCTCTTTCTGTAAAGGCATTTAATCATCAAAAAAAAGCATTTTATCTTAATCTTAGGACTATCAAATGAAAAATCTTCTACATACTATCTATTAACTATTAATTACCTTAACTATTAAAAATATCCACCTTCCTTAAGTTTAAAAAATTAGGCCAGTAGAGTCCTTCTAGTTAAGTTAATTTAGCAATGATAAATCCAAAGGAAAAGGCATTTTAGTTAAATGAACCCAGGTTTACAAACCATTTACATGTGTGTGAATTTGGCATACAGTCAAACAGTGAACAATTCTTGCATCTTTCTTTCTCATTCAAAATGTGTGACTATTTAAAGGCATAATGCAGAGCTGCGACTCGAGTTAAAGACCATCCTCTTGCTCTAAAGGAATGTTGACTTAGGCTGGAAAGTTTTGGAAACTTTTTAAGCTTCAGATTTCTGTATGCAGGAAGGAAATGTCTGAACTTTCATTGAAGA
Organism: Petroica traversi; assembly: GCA_025920805.1. Lineage (NCBI taxonomy): Eukaryota > Metazoa > Chordata > Aves > Passeriformes > Petroicidae > Petroica > Petroica traversi. The sequence goes on from JAHLSL010000007.1 coordinate 23,517,965, forward strand.
AATCCCTGCACACTGAAATTAACTTTTGAATTGGCTGTAAACATTAAATACCTGGGTGACCAGATGAACAACTTTGGAACAGATGCACCTCTGAAACTCTTTCAAATCCTTTCTGAAAAAATATTTCAATCAAGAGGAAACATTACTAGCCCCTAGCATGACATTTCTAAAAGCTGATTTTAATTTGCACTACTTTGGTTCAGCGAGAACAGGTATCAGCTAAAGATTAAGAAAAAGTCTAAACAAATTTAACAAAATATCTATAAGTTATCCTTAAAATTGTGATTCTAGCAAATTTAAATGGGATGAGCTGCTTCGAACAGGTAGAATTCTGTAAATTGGATTTAGTTACTGTACCTCCTTAGTCTCTTCAGAAAATGCTTGCAGAATATCAGTCTGCCTGGTGTAGTTTCCATTGGCGTCTTGTAGTCCCTGGAGAATGCGTTCTCTCAGAACCAGGACAGAAACACGGAGCTGGTGCCAGAGTAGCTGCACTGTATGGATATCGACTATCACATTGACTGAGTAAGACAGAAGCTTCAGGGAAAACTCAGTCTCTAGTAGGGCATGAATTTGTTCAACATGATCAGATATATCTTCACAAATATCCTGTAATGGAAAAATAAAGCAGATATTTAGCTATGGGCATCGTCCTTTCATAGATCAGATCTACTTTTTACATACTTTTAATTAAAGGCAAAATAGATTTTTTTTTATTTTGTAGAGGAAATATACTGTAATTAATACATCCAGACTTTTTTTTTTTTCATGGCAATGCTACAGCAACTGAACCAGCAGCTGTCCTGTTCGGCAGTACTGCTCAGTAAGTGCAGAGACAGCATACAATAAAGGATGGCACAACAAGATCACATGAATCAGAAGCAGAAAACTGACACCATAAAGTGACATCCTAGAAGACAGCAATAGGAATGAAAGTGATAAGATTGCCAGGAGCTGTCTCCCTCTCTTCTCCACACACACACAGTTAAAATGCAAAGAATCTGGTCTGGGCCATCATCAAAATATTCATTTGGACAGAATTTAAATCTAACTAAGCAGGACGTTAAGTCTAGGATAGACTCAATGGGAACCAGCTATTTCTGGTACCCATTAGTGTTCTTGGTGGTGACAAGACACTGATTTTTGCATAGTCTTGCTCTGGGTAAAAATCTGAAGATGGGTGGAAAGGAGGAAGAGGAAAAACAGAGAAGCTGAAAACAGCTGTGTTGAGAAAGGAGAAAGAAAATATGGGTTACCAAGTTATGAAACTAAACTTTTGATGGGATGGTATCCTCCAAATTTAAAATTAATGTTATAGATTACTAAGGTTGTGGTGCATACAGAGTAAAATAATTTCAGTCAACTCTTCATTTTCTTTGTGAATGGACAAATCATAATACTGAAGAACATTTAGGCATATGCCATTGTGCAAACATCACTCTATAACAATTCTGTTTGAAAAGTATGTGTAAAAAGCATGTTATTTACTAGTAATATAATGTGATTAAAACACTGATAAAAATTGGCACTGGACCCCTAAAAGTTTTTCTCCTACATCTCTGGCAGTGACTTAAGGTGACTAAGATTAAGGTGATGTAATACCATAGTGATAATGTCCTGAAAATATTGGCTAATGAATCTAGATAAAAGTCTAAATCAATAATTCAAACCCAGACTTCAAACAAGTTTTCTCTTGATGTCCCATTATGCTAACTACCAAAGCATCTCAAATTTCTGAAGTAGACAAAATTTCCACAACAAACCAACTTTGTACTGAAATTCAAGTCCCAGCGCCACTAGGGGTTAGAAAGAAGCAGATATTCAAGAACATATGCCATTAATTTTTGCATGGCTAGCTAGAAGTTGCTCATTTTCCTCAAAGAAGCAAATTCTACTTACTTACAGACTACTGTGGCACACAGAAATGGCCAAGTGCTTTATATACTAACAAGGTAATTTACAGCTCCTGACAGCTTGAGTAACACGGAGAGAACCTAAGCCCAAACTTGGTCACATCCAAAATCACATTCTCTGATCTTATCAAATAAGACTACCATGTCAGTAAAAGACAAAGTACCAGCTCTTAAAGGATTTACATTATAGGCAGAATGGGTGGCTTACATAAAGCTTGTTGAAAAAGAATTTAAGCCCCTATTGATACCCTGTTTCTTTGATTTTAACTGTCATATGATGGTGTGAAGGTGAAGGTTGTGTCAGTGACAGAATGCCTGTGTAAAGGTTTAATGCTAGCCTTCAGGAGAGAATAATTGCAAAGAATTGCTAACTTTTGCCATGTAAGTTCATGCTGATAACATGTTCAGCAGAACAGCGCAAATAAAGCTGCATCCTATTTATTTGCATCTTTTCTCTACACTTGCCTGGCACAAACCAAGCCCATCAAGAGGAAACAATATCACATCAATTCCAGCTGACATTTTCTAGTAAAACTCTTTTTTACAACTGTGCCTGATGTCTAGATTTACATATAATTCAGTAAAATTAAATAATTATACCTAGCACACCTTGGAATTTCATAATTTTCTGTAATAATTAATACATTTTAAATACTGCACAAGAAAGTCATGTTATGTAATATAACTGTTTTACTGAGGCTCAGTGTCAAGACCTGGTACAACATGGTTTCATTCTTCCTAACTCCTTGTAGGCGGCTACATTTGACAGAGCAAAACCAGCAGAACATTTTGTGTCTTTTTACACTTTGTATTTGTAAATAAAGAGCAGCAGTATCACAAGGTAGTGCCTAAACACTGTCATGAGTGCCACTTGCTCTTACAAGAAGTTGCAGGTAGATAAAATAAATCATGCACTTTTAAGTAATAATCTGTTGGCATCTATTTGCAAATAAGCATAGTTCCAGGTCAATGGTAATAATATAAAACTTATACATATATGTGTGCAAAATCTTCCCCATTTTAACATCATATCTTTTCATATCATAGATATTCCCAGAATATATTATAATCTGATTTTTAAAAAGCACTATTTCTAAAACAATTTTTATAATCATTAATCTCACACGTTAGCTAAGAATTTTTATTTTTACACAGTTTTATGATGGTATTAAGGTAAAGATTTTGTCATTCTCTTATGGGCTTTCCTGTAGCACTGACTGTGGAATTTCTCAGGCTACAGGGGTTGTACCTCATTTGGCTGCCAACTGCCCACTTCACTCAGTCTTCCAGACAGCTGATCCTGTATTTTGCAGCTGCTGTATTCATCAGCCTGCTTACAGCCCTCCATGTCAACTAAAATAGCCTGAATTGCAAACACTGCAGATGATGAAGAAAAAGCACATAAACAAACCCTCAAGAGTCAATGAAAACAACTTTGATGTTGACTTTAAAAAATATTTTCTCTCTGGTCTTCAAGAAATTGTGTTAAAATGTACATGAAACTACTGAAAGATGAAAGGTTGGAATATGTTGCTTTAGAGTTAGTAGCAGTGACAGAGAAGCTGTACTGGAGATTTTGTTCTTTGATCTTGCAGTAAAACCTCAGCAGGAAAAACAGATTGCTACTGTGTCCTACAACTGCTGTACATGCAAACATAATCTATGATTGAAGGAAATTTCTATCTATTTGGTGTTTCCTTTTAAGTGCTTTTTAATTCCTCAGAAGACAAATATTCCAATCCAAATGTACAAATTCTTCTCTTTAGAAAAAAAATTAGAATATACGCCACAGATTTTTTAGATTTGTTACTTAATTGAACTTGAAAATTATAAATTTAACTAACTCTCTGCACTACGCTTTTATGCCTGTGCATATATAAAAAGGAAAAGAGAGATATTTTTGTTTCTGAACACCTTTTAAATGGTAGTTTTCTTTTAAAATGCACTCTGACCTCTCAAAGAAATCGTTTCTCACTTTTTTCATCCCTACCACTGTACATTCAGTGTTATAATAGAGATAAAATTGTTCTCTTCTATTATTGGTGAAACCTTAAGAGCAAATGCTACACATAAGTTTTTGCAGCTATTTTTAAGTAAACAACTAAGTCAAAATAACCATACATGAAAAATCCAGACTCTGACTAAGCAAAATCAACTGTCAGTGAAAGGCCTGGGCTGACTTCGAGTTACCAGCCTGTCAAAAAGTGATCGAAGTACTAAAGTAGTGTAGCTGGTATGGCTGTGGCACTCAGTGACCAAGGGAAATGAATGCATTTTTCTGGGTGAAGAATGCAAAGGAAAGCAGCTACCAGGAGGTTTCCGAGATCACTGGCCCTGCCTGCTGCTGACACCAACAGCTTGGAAATACCTTGGTCCTCAAAACTTCTCTGCTCTTCCCTCATGAAACTGCACATACTACTGAGAATGACTTTTCCTGGCCCACCATCATTTTCTGAACATTATTCTCTTTTCCAGATTGTTTTTTATTTTTATTAATTTACTCTCATTATTTTAAGTGAGAATTCTAATTACTGCAAAATTCCAGTAAGTGAATCTAAGGTGATCCACTTTCTATTGAACAAACACTGATAATGAAAAATTCTCAAAGGAGTTTTGAAAATAAATATTCAGTTTGGTGAATTCTAAGGAGGCACATTTCTACTGTGTTTTGTTATCTCCAGAATTAGTGAGTTCCATTCTTATATCCCTGAATTCAGAAATAATTTGAAAGAGATGTCAAATCATCCGTTCTTTGACAGAGCTGCTAAAATAGTAATGGTTTCTATGTAATTGTAACAAACATTGAGTTGCTCTGTGATAGTTTAGTAGTTGTCATGTGTTTTATTAGTTTGTTTGATATGTCAACTTGCTATTTATCTGCAAGGAAAAAGAGTAAGGAGAAAGGAAGAAGATATGATATCACACACCAAGCACTTCAGGCTGATGGAAAATGCCTGAAATGTTAATGATGAAACTCCTGTTTCAGGATTCCAGCAATTTCCATTTGTTTTGCCACATGGACTGTTGCTGGGGCCAAAGGATCAAACATACTGGGAACATGCAAAAGGATCCTTTTGTCCCGAAACAGGGCAGTTGGTGCTGGAAGTTATTCCAGCTCACTTGCCAGGACCAGCTGCAGTGTCTTACAAACCTAGACCAGCCTGTACATTTTCTATAGGAGCGAGTGGCTGCAGGGAAGAGAGACTGCTTTCACATGTTTATTTCCCCATCTAAATTTAATCATTAATTTAATAGAAAAAGACTTTCTGAACACAGCATCCAGGTTCTTAATTACAAGGAAGCATTTAATTCACTCAGGAAGCTTCAGATAGCGATGCACAAAATCACTCTATGGCCTGCAGTGGAACTGGGGAGTTGCAGGAGATGTTGTAAAATCTGGCAGTAAAATGAGGCACATCAGAACTGTATTGAAAGTATTGTGAAGGCACGTCTGGGCTGGACACTTCTGGGATATTCCTGATAACAGTAACATTGACACGTGAATTATATTTGTGTAAGAAACTGCAAATGCAAAGATGTTGCTGTGGGAAGTGATGTGTCTGTTGCAACTAAATATTCTTTTCATATTCCTGAACTTCCACTGTTTCTGCTGTGCAATGTGCCTACAGCCACAATCTAAAAACCCTTTGAAAACTTCAAAATAAAAGATATGTTCTTGCATCCCCAAGCCCACAATGTTGAGAGAATTTTGCCTATTAAAGTTATCACTGTACAACATTCCTTCCATGCATAACTGTGCAAATTGTCCTTTATCTTACTTTAAGCATGTTAAAGCAAACTGATTGTTATCAAGTGCTAACTTTGAGAATTTTAAAATAATTAAAACTTAATATAAAATGTCATATTTTTGCTGACTGAATTCTGGTTTTGTTCTATATTATGGAAGACATCATTGCACAGGTACTCTAGTTCTTCATACAAGATAACTAGTACTGCGTAATAAAGTAGCAGGTTTTGTTTCTAGTTACTTCTGAAAAAAAAGGAAAAATACCAAATTCTTATGAAAACCTAGTCAAGCAAGCGGTAGCAGAGGTAAGTTTGGGGGAAAAATGCATTTTTCAAACACCTATTCATTAGATAATGGTAATTATATATATATATATATATATATATAATTATATATATATAAATTTATAAATTACACTGATTTTTTAAGATCACAAAGAAATGAGAAAAAGTTATGAGGTAGCTTTATACTAAGCAGATGTAGCGGTGGTTCAAGCTCAGAGTATGACATATCCCCTGAAGAATTTCTGGGGGCCTAGAAAGTGAGGCCCCTCTGAAGGTAGAGTTAAGTTTGGCCTTGGAAAGGGAGTCGAACTCCCCCCACCTACCCCTGAGTTAACAATAGTATCTTGTGTCTCACTCTTTCCTCCCTTCCTCCTTCCTGACTGCATCCTGACCTTCGACCCTTCTCCGTGTCCTCCCCTGTACCGTTATGAGATAAGTTGTAACCCTCAGAATAAAAGTCTGAATGTTGGGCTATTCTGGGTCTTTTGCCCCTGAGCCCAAGCAGAGCGGACCCTCGTGTCTTGTGTCTGATTTGGGGCTCCGGGCAAAGGAACACTCTCTCTCTCAGCAGCTCTCCGGCTTTTATGACAGCGGCCACCATCCCAGGGAAGCCCGGCTCGCGGCGAGGGGAAAAGAAGTCCCTAGCTGAAGTTAACTTAATGAAAAGGAAGCTCTCAGAACAAGCTGCCGAGCCGCCGGCCGTCCCTGTGGTCAGCTGTCCGGCCCACGCCACCGGCCACAAGCATACTCATCATGTATTATATATTCATATCTCTAAGTGGAATATCTATTCATATCTATGAAATTGAAGAAAGAAGGTTTATTAAAACATCCTTCAAATACCTTGTAGTTCTCTTCACACAACTCTACTTTTTCTACCGTAATAGCAGAATGTAGGACATATTTTCCAACTCTCCTGATAACTACCTTTGATTCTTACTTTCCGTAGAAAATATATACTAAATGTAATTTAAAAACGTTTCTAACTATTTCAAACTGTCATGCACAAACAAAAATTGAGGATGCAAATGCAAGTAAATTTTACTCACAGTGAACATTTACACTCTGCAGTAGCTAAGCCATGCAGTTTTTGGTAGCCCAGCCAGGACTAGGTAGTTTTTTACCTCAGTGTAGAGAGAGGTTCACTGGCTGTGAGGAAACCCCTACTACAATTTCATGCAAGACATATAAAAACTTAATGTGACAAAAAATCATGTCACAATATGAAGAACCAGAAAGCAGACCACTCCTACTATTTTATCATAACTCCTATAATTTTACCTACAATATGAAATAACTAGCAGAATGCAATGCTATTGCACGCATTGTTCAATAGTTTTCCAGCAAAACTAGTTATCCTTTTGAAAACTGAGTTTCAAATGTCCATGCTGTCAAACTATTACCCTGACAGCACAGCTTTGAATATGTCCAACTCTTGTTCTCTCCCCATTTTTAGTTTGGAAAAGATTTGGAATTACTCTTGGCACAGAATAAGAAAATTTCTTCAAGCTTTCTTCAGGGCCATAGTATCTTCATTGTCTGAGATCTATTTTCTGGTGAGCCAATCTGTTTTTGTTGCTTCTACAAGAAAAGAAGTGCATCTATCTTAAAAGATTTTTTAAGTTTATAGACTTCTTTAGAAATATTCAGGTTTTAGTTAAATACAATAGATTTAATTAGGGACTTTGAGAAAAGCTGCTCTTAAGAATTTAGGTAAAAGAGAAAAATTTCTTGGAAAAAATCTTCTTCTTGAAATAATGAAGTTTTAAATTACAAATGAAATGTATCCCTATATAAATAGCAAAAAGTATTTTGAGCAGCAATGAACTACTGAAACATAAGATATCTAAATAAATAGATAAAATGAACTTGAAGTTCATACCGGAGAAAAAATCAGGCCTGCTGCATAGGCATGTAGGACACAACAGAAAAATTTTGATCAAAATATTTTGACTTGCTTAAGCCAAAGAACGCTAACCTCATTCACTCTCTTTGACTGAAGTTTAGTGACTGTTACAGAATTTAATAAAGGATGGTGAGACTCTACTCTCGTCTCAAGTGAGATAGGAAGAGTCAGAAGTGAAGAACTACCATCTGTGCCAGGTCTGCTATAATGAAAATTGATAGCATGATAGGAAGTTTTCAAGATAAGTGGCTGTTTATATCATTACAGCTAAGCATTCAAGAGCTTCTCTGACATGTTTTTGAAGTTATTTTCCATCAGTCATTATTTAGGGCAGCAAAAACGACAGAATCTCTCTTGCTCTTTATTACCAGACTTCACTTTATTGGCACTGTGGTTCCCTTTTATGTTGTTCAATGAATCATAGAATCATTTTGGTTAGAAAAGACCGAAAGCTAACATTTAATCAATGAAACCTTATGGGAATTACTGAGATTTTTTTTTTTGCTTGGTTTAGAAGCATGGAAAAGAAGCTTAGAGTCTATCTTTGCATGCTGCTTGATGTTTGTGATCTTCCTGCCCTCTCTCCCAAAGGGCAAATATTGAAGTCAGATGGAACGCCCTTGTAGATGTCCCAAAGAGCCAGTAACAATTACAAAGCACTTGGAGCATATGAAGGCACTTCCTGTAGCAGACTACAGGAACAGCTACCACCCACCCAGCATACCAGGAGGCTTCTTCCATTATGGATATCGCTCACCCTGCTGTAAGAGCCAGGGTTAGAATGTAAAAAGCTGTGCTAGAAAAAGATTAATGAAACAAATAAAGAAATAAATACATAAATCCCCACTTACCACACAAAAGCAAGCAAACAAAAACAATAAAAACCCACCACCTAGATTTACTATATTCAGGAAGAAAAATTCTATTTTACATATTTAACGTCTTAAATGAATGGAGAAATAAAGGAACAAATTTTAGGAAAAAAAATATATGTCTTAAAGACACCAAAAATTTACAAGATTTTTATTCTCTTTTCAATTCTGAAATTGCACATAAAATTTATTGATTCAATCACGGAATGAACTTTTTGAGCAGAGTATCAAGTCCCTTATCACAGCCATGGAAAGGTTTTGATTGAAGGGACGTTAAAGATCACCTTATTAAAACCCTGCTGCCTTGGGCAGGGACCTCCCACTAGTCCAGATTGCTCAGAGCCCCTTCCAACCTGGCCTTGAACACTTCCAAGGATGGGGCATCCACAGCTTCTCTGGGCAGCCTGCTCCAGAGCCTCATCACCTTCCCAATAAAGAATTTCTACTTAATATCTAACTTAAACTTATTCTCTTTCAGTTTGAAGTAATTTCCCCCTGTCCTGTCACTACAGTTCCTGGTGATTATTATTATTAGGATTCCTGATTAGATGATATATTAAAAATTGCTCCTCTTTAGTTTCTGATATGTACAACATATGTCACAGAGAATGTTCCTGTGGTTTCTGACCTGAAATGCAATAAAAAAAAACTAAACAACTCACCCCACTCAATTTTACATCCACAAAAGGAAAATTAGGGTAGGGTTTTTGTAGGTTTTTTCAGAAGGAATATAATGGAGATTAAATTAGAAACCTGTAATTGTGGGTCTGGAATGACATTCAAAGCTATCTGAACCAATCAAACTACATGCTTACATGGGACTTTACATACAAAAACAACTAACATATATTAATTAGTATTTCATGCTATCTGACTATTTCCAAATCTCACTGTCATCCCACATGTCTGTAATGTTAATACAGATTCCATTTTAAAGTTAATGTATAGTATCTTCTTTTCAAACAAAATTATGTCCATAGTACCTTTGAATTTTTGACTTAGATGTAAAAAGTGTGCTGTATAAGTAGCAAGTGATCAAAAACTCAGATTTTGCACCATATTTGCAGAACATTGTTCAGAAATATTTCTAAGAGAAGCCAGTAAAAATTGTCATATCTACAACATAAAGCACTTCTTTACCATCAAATTATCTCTAAGGAAACTAAAATTCTCTGTCAATAATAGTTGCTTGTTCTGGCTGCTTAAAAATATAGGCATGACAGATATTAGCATTGTAATATTAGAATTGGGTGTAAATATTTAAATTAGACATAATATTTTAATTAGAACTACTCAAACACCCTTTACTTGTAATTTAGAAACATGTTACAACACTGTGGAACACATTCCAACAACATATTCCTACAAGGCATATTCTGAGACAGTTCTAAGAAGACAGCTCATGCTCTGTTAGGACAACTGTAATGGTGCCAATTTTTGGCTTTACCCTGACACACTTAATGGCTGCTAAGATGTTGCTGCTTGAGGAAGTACTTGTGCACTACACAGTAGGACTGAAGTGCCTTGAAAGAAGGAGGAAGTGAGCAATGTTTTATCTAAATATTTATTCATTTTTATATGTACATATGTTTATATGTAGGCAAACATATTTATTACAGGTTGCTAGCTGGAATAAGATTCTTGATTTATAAAGCACTTCATAGACAGTGTCATTTCATCTTTAGGAAAGCAAGACAGTATGGCCTGTGAGATAAAATGTTTCTTATGCTGACAGTAAACGGTTTTATCTCTGAACAGGCTTCTTTATATGCCATTTTATTTTCAAGCTAAGGAGATAAGTTATAAATTATCTTTGTCTAGACTGTAGCTTTCAGTGATGAGTGTAACTTTTGCCACTGTGCAGGCTCAATGAGAAAGAGAAAGGTTGTTTCCGTGCCTGGGCTTGTAAAGCAGCCCTTTGAAATTCAATAGCCAAACTTGTCTGTGCAGAAGTTAATGAACCTAAGTGACTTCAATCTTCTAATGTGTGTTTGTGCATTTTAGTCACGTGTAAATATTTGTATTTCCTGCAAAAATAGTCATCATCACTTTAGCCTTGAACTGAATCCTAAATTTAGAAAAAGTCAAATCTTTTATCTTCCTCAGGTAATAATGCAATTTGATCCCTGAATTCTGAAGCATAGACGGGGAAGAGAAAAGGTAAGTGGCCCATAAATTGCACGTGTTCCTGTTTCTATATCCTTCTTGGAACAACTGGGCTGGCTCTGCAGAGCCCTAGCTGGGTCACAAGCTCTGAGTCAAAGAGCCTGTGCTGCTGCTGGGCTGGACATGAGCCTGGAAATACAGTAACCCCTGCTCGGGATAACAGCCCTGCCAGAGCCTGGCTCAGCCTGCCCAGCAGGGCAGCTGCTCTGGCTGCCCTCCTGCACAGATAATGCTAAATGCCTGTGGACACTGAGGGACTGACTCTGGTACGTTTTACTGTACAGCAATCTTTACAGTTTTACTGTACAATAATCTTTACAGTTTTACAGTACAACAGTCTTAAGAAGAACACTTGCGGCAGCCCTGGCCGCAAAACTGTGATTTCTAGTCTGGGACTGCTAACAAGAAAAGCTCCTCCTACCCACACACCTCAAAAACTTGCATTCTTAGGGGCTCCTGTATCTTTTGTATTTTCAACAGATTTCAAAAATTCAAATATTTTTGTGCAAAAACATGAAATCCAGAAAGCTGTCGAAAAAACAAAAAAATATTTTCCTTTTCTTGACAAACCACAGTCAGATCAGCCAGTCTTGGCAAGTTTGAGTAAAATGGAAGGAGCAGTGGTATTTTAAAATAATATTTTTTTTCTCTTACAGCTCCTAAATATTGAGGCTTTTTCACAAACACATTTTCACCACTTCATCAAGAATTTTGTGAGCCACTGAGTCACTCTGAGCCAATGGGAAGTTTGGCCAGCTGAGAAATTCTTGAAATAGTATTGATAACAGCAAGTCGGTCAAACCTAGTATATTTATATATACCCTCTACATCCATTCTCTTAAAATTCTACCACTGACTGTAATTCAATATCCTGTCCAACATTAATCAAAAGTGTCCTACATTAATCAAATATTAATATGTTATGTAGAACATTGTGATTCCTCTCAGCCATTACTATAAATTAACTTTCAGCAAGAAGATGTACTAAAGTCCATACCAACAGTGTGGCTCTTTTAATAAGGGGTCGAGGGAGGCCATAGTTCTTAACAGAGATTTATCAGATTGAAGCAGGAAGGATGAAAGAATATTACAGTTGCTCATTGTAATGACCCTTTCGTTAATCCTACCTTCCTTTGAATTTCAAACTGTGAAGAATTTCTAATATTTACCATTACTGTTTATATTTCATTATGTCTTTTACTATTTCAGATGAGATCAGGATCACCAAAATAATTAATAAATCTCAGCTGAAGATGTTTATAATTTATAAAAACTATTTGGCAGACTTAAAATGAAATTCAGGTAATAATCAGAATTGAACTTGACTCTACACTTTCTGATTTTGTGTCTGAGGCAAGCATACTACAAAAAAAAAAAAAAGCCAGGAGAAGTATTAATTCCTGAGAAAGCTTCTTCACTTTCAGTACAGACAATAGATATAGAAGAGGCAATTACCATACCAACTGTGTATCTCATTCAAGGCAATCACATCAACATTAAATGCAAAATCTGTTTGCACAGAAAGTTACCAAGTCAGAAGAAAGGCAAAAGAAAATATCCCTACAGATGTGACAATAAATGAAGCAAAAGTAGAGACAAAGGAATTGAGAAAGAAAATTTTAAAAATAAACCTCTACATGGCAAAGACTGTGAGCAATAGCAAGCAGTTTGTGCATGGAGGGACTGCTCTCCAGCATGAACCCAAGAGTGCTGAAGAGGGATAAACAGCAGACCCACTTCAAAATCACACTCCCAATCGAAACTAAAATGGTTGTGTAGACAAACCAACAGAAGAGCAAAAACACCTGTCTAGTTTTTCTTACATGGAATAGAATGCATTCAGGCTCCTAGTTTACTGATACATCTCAGTATCTGAAGCAGCACTCTGAAAAGGATATGAAATGGAGCAGTAATAGGCACCTGCTCCACTTAAAACTAAGCACATAAAGCTGTAGCAGAATTTTCCACTCCTTTCTGAGCTTGAAATGAAACTCTCAAATAGCACTTTGGAGAAGAATATGGCAAATGCCATTACAGAGATGAAAGTACTAACTTGTTTAGCCAGCAAAGTCTAAACAAGAGCAATTGGCCACCGATGCATGGGCAGCTGAAGAGCAAAAATAAAAACCTTTTAAAAGTCAATGAAAAATTCCTATCCAAATAACAGATGCAACTGCTGCCGTAGTCTATGGGCTGATTTCCCATTCGTCTGGCACCTTGTAGAAACTACACATCAACAATTCTCTATCCAATGCCAACTTTTACTTCAGAGAAGTCAAAGAAGATTTATCATCTTAATCCAATGCAAATCTTTGAAGAAAACAGTCTTGGCTAACCAAAAAATTCCCGAACTTTCCCTTACAATTTCAAAAGAATGAATAATTTTGCAGAGAGAACAGATGCTTTTGAGCCATCTGAGCGTATTCCTCAGGATATGGCACACACAGAATTTTGTGAGCTGAGAACAAAACTAAAACAAAAGGCCTTTGGAAAGCATACAATTCTCAGAATACTTTTTTAATGGTCTGCTAAACTTGTGCAACTGTGATAAGCAACAGACTGTTCAGGACATTCAGTCTCCCTATGAAAAGCTACAGAATTTATTAAGGTTCTAATAGAAATAGTAAAATCTGCATATAATGATCCTTGTTTTTTATTACTTATATTTGCAGTCTGTTGGTTTCCTAACCCTTTACTAAACACTTCTCTTCAAAATATAGGTCAAAATTTTAGCCAAAGTAATGCAATTACAATTTTAAAGTGTCTATTTCTAATTATACTGTGACCTAAAAAAAGTTAGCTGAGTAATGTCTAAGAGAATAGAGAAGACTGAGCATTAAGTTTCACCTCAACACCCAGAAAAAAAGCTAAAATCTCCACATGGAAACAGGAGACCAAGAGCTTTACACATGAAAAACATCCTTTATTCCTTCAGAGGTGAAAGTTTTTAATTGCTGAAGTCTAAGATTATGACCACAGAAACTTTACAGTGTGTAGAACAAGGAGGGAAAAAGACTGAAGAATTCAGAAATCTACATCTACAGAGAAAAAAAATCTGTCAATTTTGCAAGTTAGATTCACAGTGCTCAGAAAATGCAATGTATTGTTTCAAACCAAATACATTTAGGTCATGCAATACTTCTAGAGAACTTGAAAACCTACTGTTTTATTAAAAATTGTTTTATTTATTAAAAAATTACAAACCAAAATTTATTGCTTTACACTTTTTTAGTACTGTGTAAAATATTCAGCTTAACGGTGTCTTACCTCATTTATACTGGAAGGAGAGTTTTCAGTAATTCAGCTTTGCAAAAAAAAAGGACTGTCCCATTTCCTTTCCTCAGCTAAAGGAGTTACATGCAACCAGCAATTCAAAAAACATATGTCTGTTTAAGAGACAGACAAGTAAGCCATAGATGATCTGTAACCCAATCCAGCTTCAGTGCAGAGTCAACAGCTTTTGTTGTACATTAAATATAGAGAATTGTCTGCTGTCTCTACCTGTGTTATTGTGCAGATCAAGTTTAGGCCTGTCTGCTCTTCCCCTGCACGTTCTGAGCTCCAGTAGTGATTTCCCAGCATTCGGATCTGCTGTGGGGCAGCTCACTGAAATTTCAGCCGACACTTGGAGACTTGCAATTAGCAAGGTTATTTTAAGCACTGACCTAAGTTCCAGCAGAATGTTTATGGCATTATGACAGGAAGGAATCCAGTATCATATCAGTCACTTGGTAACCCTGTAAAGCTGATCTTGGAGACGAGACCCTCTAATTCACAGCATAAAATTACATATCTGACCCAGAATTTACTTCAGCTTTTGTTTTTAAGCTTTGAAAAGAGTGGAAATATCTACTTGGTTAATATTACAAAGCTTAGAACTTATTTTAGGACCTGGTAGATCATATGCTTGGAACAAATATATTAATAGGAAGTTATTACTTCCCTAATGGAGAGATTCATTACTTACAAAACAGAGACTGATACTTTTGCAATGTTCACATTTGTAATAATTAACTCTTACATTCTAAATGGGAGCAGAAAATAACGTAGAGTTGTTGAACTTATTACAGCTGGACTCTATAACAATACCTTTTAGTATCCCCTTGGTTATTTTGAAAAGGGCTCCCTCTTCTGCACAGGCCTTTGGTAACCCTGGATTTTGGTTTGCCCTGGATTCCTTTGGAATTCTCTGGCTGTCTAACTATTTCTAAGTCATGTCTAAAGGCTCAGTCATACCTCCACACCCTCATTTGCTGTTCATTCTCATTCCTCTCCCCTTCCTCCCTCCCTCCCTCCCTCCCTCACTCCATCACTCCCTCCTCCCCTCCCTCCCCCCTTCTTTCTTTTTTTTTTTAATTCAGAGATCAGCTTTCTTGCTCCAACCCATCCTCATACTTCCAACAGTGGCAGATCTAAACTCACACAGGGAGCCACGAAAAGCAGCTCCTCTGACTGTAGGGGTTAGAGCTACACTGGTCACCCAGCTCATCTGTGTGCACACACACCCAAGAGAGGCTTTTCAGAAAGCACTTCAACCAGAAACACGATTAAATGAGATTCATTTAAAGGACAGTAAATGAAGGCACAGAAGAAAAAAAAACAAAAACAACTGAAACCAACCAACCAACCAAAACCCAAGAAAAGTTGCTGCTTTTGTAAATTATTTTCTAACTTCTGCACATCACACATCACTATGAAACTGCTGCTTTGATATTGTAGCAAAATTCATCAGAGACAAAATGTACTTTCGAGAATTAAGAATATGAAGAAACAATGGTGAAAACTATATAAACTCCTGTTGTCCTTTTAAAATACCAAATGTATCCTGAGATGGCATTCAAAACAATTAGCAACAAACTAACTATTAGAGATATTCCAAATAGCGAAATTAAAAATACAATATAGGCAGCAGGCAAAGTCTTCAAATATATCACAAGACCAGCTGGAGTTTTTGAATGAACTGACCATTCATATACTTCTGAGGTGGTCAACACTCAGAAGGATTCTGTAGTCACCCCAGATAGTGCAGTACCTGAATGCACACACAGCTGAACTCTGAACATAAAGACAGAATGGTCAATGTCATTGTTATCTAACCACTTCCTTCAGAAGAATAATTTTATGAGAGAAGATTTCTTATGAAATACCATAACCTAACAATTTGAAGACATCGTGAAAGCATTGGCTTGCTACTGTAGCATAGCCTCAGCCAGTAAAAACTCTAAGCAAGTTAAGGAAAAAGTGGGGCTTTTTCTTGCTCAGACATCCTCTTTTTAAAAGTTGGGAACCATAAAATCTGCATTTAAATAAATGTCTTTTCCATTTTAAATCCATTCTTGAATGTATAAATAGGTTGACCCCTGTAGGAGCAAGTAGAAGTCTTAAAAAATGAGAGTAAGAGTATTTGATTGAAAAATGGCAGTAAAATCACCAGTAAGGCAAATATTTTTTTCCGGTGCTCGATAAAAAGCCGATTGGAACTACAGACTGCAGAGTAGAGGGAGAAAATTTTGATTGCAACAGTATTTCCAGGTTGCTTGCTCTGAGCTGAAAGATTATATCCTACACTCAGTACCTATTTTACTCAAGTTATTTGAACAGTATTACTTGAAGATTTCTGGCTAAATTTTTTAAATATTATCGCTCGAAATGATTCCAATTAATTTCAGTCAAATTTTTCTTCAGTTTCAGCTTCAAATAATTCTGGTTTTAGAAATATTATGTATTTCCTAGGAAAAATGTCAGTTTTCATCAGCTGCTAGTATTCAAACAGGTAGCTACACAGGCTACAGTAGATTGTATCCTTTTTGCAAGATGAAATAGATTTTCTAAGTTAATAAAATTCTAATTTTATTGATAGGCAACAATAACGTGGTACATTGAGATGCTCTGTTTCAACAAGGTTTTCCTCTGGTTTGGAGCTTAACATGTAAAATACTGAGAAAGAATAACTGAGGGTCCGTGGCTCAGTTCTTTCTTTGAAACTTGATTCATATCTGCCTAATAGCAGGAAATCCATTTCCTTTGAATATCAGGTAGTTCCAAGAAACAAATCTCAGAATGTTGTTTGCACTATCAGGTAGTGTTTTACTTGCTGATTGCACTCCCCATTCCAGGAGGGAGCAGTAGATGAAGTAAGTTGGGTGAGAAAGGCTCATAGACTACAGATGAGATAGAAATAGACTACCATCTTAATTAGGAAAACTATAAAAATCATAAAATCAAACCATGGTGAAAGAAATATAAGGAGAATATACATGAGCTGACTTTAACAATGAAACACTGCATAGTAGGAGGACAATTCAGCAGAGCTGGAAGGTTTCATCATAAGTGTTTTGAAAGATCCTTATTGCTAGCTGTGCAAAGTGGGGCACATTTTCAGCAAGTTATTCTGGAGATGTGAAAGAGAGAAGGACAGAAGGAAAACAACTGAGGTTAGAATTAATGAATGAGTCATATGTTTTCCCTGAAATACAAGGAGTTTTGGAAGGGTTAGGTAAAATACAAACACTCAGTGTAGTGACACCCATGATCAGTCTCATCACTTGTGTTGACTTATACAGTCTCAATAGAATTACTGGGACTGGGGGGTGGGTAGGGATAATTATTATTATTTATTTGTTTGTTAATAATTAGAGGTTTGGCACTTATTTTAGGGGGGGAAATGTCAGAAATTGTATTAAAAACTTCTGATTTTAAACTTGTATCACTTTTATCAATTACATACTTTTCCTTGAGGACTAATTCCTATGCTTTTTGCCTTGAGCTAACCTTTGCCAATCAGGCAGCCTACATAATTGGTATTATGAACTCAAAATTTTTTATATAAAAGACTAAAAATCCAGTCCTTGTTTGCAACTAAATTGATCATTTATGAGTAGAGCAAACAGACCAGGATAAGAAGAGTTAAGCTAGCTTCA
Organism: Petroica traversi; assembly: GCA_025920805.1. Taxonomy (NCBI): domain Eukaryota; kingdom Metazoa; phylum Chordata; class Aves; order Passeriformes; family Petroicidae; genus Petroica; species Petroica traversi. Next base: position 23,535,774 of record JAHLSL010000007.1, read on the forward strand.
AATTCTCCAGGTAAACAGATCTTCACTGGGAAAAAATCATGTATTAATTTAAATCAAAATTTTGCAAAGAAATTCTGATAGGAAAAGCTTCTCAAAAGCAGAATAGGATTTCTGTCCGTGATATCCACTTTTAGATGTGGCTCACATGTGTATGACTAAAAAAAATTGTTTACAGCCACATGTTTCTGTGATTCTCAACAGCAATAAAAGAGACTAAAATTCAGATCTCTTTTCTACTTGGTATTTTCTATTTCACTCAAGTGTTGCTATGCTTGGAGTACAGCAAAGAGCTACACACAATAATTCAAGGTGGATATCAAAAAAAGTGTTGGATCTATGACCTTTCTTCTAAAATTTTTAAGATTAAATTCAATTCATGGATTTAAAAATACCAGGAGAGGATGATTTTTTTCTCTTGCAGAATATAACCAAGTTTAAATACAGGAGTGGGAATACTCAGACTTAATGAAGATTCATTTAACAGACAGTTTTATTATTTCCCCTAAAATTTTCCCTGAGCACCTCACCAAGCCATTACAAGCAGAAAGGGAAAACATTTCAGTTAGAAACAACAAATAAATTGAAAGCAAAGCAGATGAATTTTAACAATACTGGGTTTTTGCAGTCTATCTCCATAACTAAAAATCAAAGTTTAACAAAAAATCTGTCCCGAGTACTTGTCTAATTGCCTGTATTTGCATTTATTTAATATCTTCAGAATAACTGCATGAAGAAATGTGAGGCAAAGAGAGGTAGCAGACATTAAACTCTTCTTTTGATAAGGGAAACATCAGTAAATATTGCCTTTGGTATTTTCATTACTGTCATTTAAACTGGGTATCATTGAGAATCCCTTTTTTCACTGCATACCTATTAGGTACCCCTTTGCTGCATCCTATCTTCCATTAGCACCCAGAAGAGAATGAAGGTTTAATCTCTTCCTCCCTACACTTTCAAATTCTTTCTTTCAGAAAACAAGGAATTAAATGGAGTGTTCACTTTGACTCCCGTGTAACTCTAACAAAAAACTGAACTGAAAACAGTTGGAGCTGCAGATTTCACTCACACCATTCAAGCTTGGTATCCTATTAAAAAATACTCAAGGCATTATCATTACAAAGCATGAGTTGACATATTTAAAAATATATATATACTGCAATTCAAAGACTCTAAGTGGAGCCAGACTTCTCTGTTATAACATTTCATCATTCTCCTGACAAACCAAAACCTAAGTAAGGTTACTGAAGAGGAACACTTTCTCTAAATTGCATTTCCAAAATTTCACAGAGAATAAACAGATCAATAGGTTGAACAAGGACTGCATCTTTAGTCTTTTATATAAAAAATGTTGAGTTCATAATACAAAAACAATTTTTGATTTTGTTCTGAAAGATTTAATAATGAAAAACTCTCAACATGGTCTTTCTTAGGAAATGAAAGGCTGGTTAAAACCAGTTTTCCTTCTCCTATTCTGAGTAACTGATTGTCACATTCTAGACATTTCTAAGCAATGGGATTACATCATTCAAATTTTTTAAAGAAAACAGCTGTTACATCCAATATTCATGACCTTTCAGCTTTCCATATCAAGTTATTCAGCTGTTCTTTCAGTCCATGCATGTTGCAGTGAAATGAAACTGTGCAAAAGACCAAGGAGTTTTATTCCATAGTTAAATGAATGCACATATTGTTCCAAAGCAACAGAAAGAAAACAAAACCTACAAAATTCTTGGTCTTATCACTGCTTCAGTGGACTGGAAGCCCCTTATTCATCCCACCCACAAAATCAGAACATATTTTGTTGCATATTTCACATTGCTTCTTATTAACTTTTGATGTGCACAGCTGTATGTGCTATGTGTGAATAATTCTTACAGAACTTCACAGACAGAAAGAAAGGAAGGGAAAGCACACACAGAGATTTTTAAGACAGAGCATAGATACTTTTGAAGATCTGTGCCAGGTCTCATAATCAGCTGCTTCAAATTTAGGCTATCTTACATATTTTTCACTGCATTTGTTTTGGATTATTTTGGTGTTTTCCGTGAAGGATAAGCACATTTGGATAAAAGGAGTTTATCATGTCCCTATTTAGAAACATATTTAGATATTAGACATTTAGATGGTCATAAACTCATCAAAGGAAGCTAAACAAAATCCATTAGTCTCCTCAATACATAAGAACATTTCTCATGCTAAGACTTTTTAAGGTGGGTACATTATGTTTCCAGAATGTTGTTAAATTGGTGTCTGCACCTTTTCCAGAAAAATTATTTTGTAATAACATCACAAAATCTAAGTGCTCATTTTGATTAAAATTAATTGTGAACTGTATGCAGAACAGTAAGAGAACCATGCTGTCACAGAGAGAGTGCTTGCCTTAGGGGCTGCCTGGGAAGGTGAGGGGTGATAACAGCAGTGGTCTCATGGATGAGCTGAAGTGCAATAACTTGCTCTTACTGCTGATTTTGGTGCCAGTTTATTTTGGACACCATACAAGGCACACTGTGCCTGTATGGTCTGCAACAAGCCAGGTATACAGTGGGTATGCCATATAAATAACTTCTAAACAGCAGGCAAAACAATCCAAAATAACAATTTACCCAGTGAGCCATGCAAACCTGAAGAAGCTTTAATTTTGTATCCAAGCAGAAAGGTCTGGGGTTATAGCTATCTCCATCTCCAGGGACATCCTTAATTTAAGCACAGTGTCCTGTTAGCAATAATATCAGCTGACTTAGAGAAATAGCAGAAATTCAATGCAGATACAGAGTTACTCAAGTTAGCAGAAGTATATATATTTATAAATATATATACTTAAATGCACACTCATTTCTCTAAGGTTTCAGCTTTACCTCTACAAGATCAAGCATTTTATTTTGCAAGTATGCTAAACTTGACATATTAGTAAAGATAATATTTTTCAGGTAATTTTTTTTTAAATTACGAATTACTGTTAAGTCCTGTGCATGTGATAGCAAACTATTCCCTTTTTCCATCCCTCCCTTTTTCTTTTTTGCCTCCTGAGCAGCACGGGCAGCACTGGGCAGCTCCTGCAGCTCCTGCAGCACTAGATGGTGCTGCAGCACAGCCGCAGCAGAACCTGCTGCCTCTGAAATGTCTGACTGCTCTTTTTAATATTGAAGTTACTAAACACGTTACTAACACTATTGCCCAGGGGCTCTGGGTTTTCTTGTTGTTTTTTTGGTTTTGGGTTGTTTTTTTTCCTTTGTTCTAACACATATTCTAGCTTTCTAGGACACTATGCTTTGTGTGGTTTTCTCATCTATTCTGTAAGAATAGAAATAAGGAACAAGAAGAAAATTGACACACATAATTAATGTATTTAATTACACACAAAGTAATTTTTTGAGCTTATCACTTACCTACTTTATCTTATACAGTGAACCAAGAAGACAAATAGCCAAGATTTTCCCACAATACTGTGACACAAAACTTGCACCTTATGAAAGTCATTTTTCTACTAGAAACACAAGGAAATAAATACTAAGTATTTAAGTAAGTAACTTTAAAAAACCAACATTATAAATATGTTTAAAATTCATTAAAATTTGTTATTAAACTCTCCATTTCTTTAGTTCAATACAGTTCTACAACTTCCCATGAGCATTGTAAATTTGCCTATGTGCACATTTGCAAAACTATATCTTAAATGTCCATTAGTTCCCCAGCTTTCTTTATATTACTGAATGCAGAGATTCTGACTTTGTATATTTATTTTTAATTTATTATTCTACTTCTTGTAAAATTATTACTATAATAATAGTAATAATAATAATAATTCTGTTTGGTCAGCCCTGGGTAATTTGCCAATTGCAACTTATTCTGAGGGAGAGCAAAGTTCACTTGCCAGGAAGAGTTTGATAAAGTGAGGCCTTCAAAATCTTGAAGCATTTAATAATTGTTGTTTAATGGAGAATTCTTAGGAATTCTTTTAGTTGTCTAATTTATATTTCTTCCTCGGTTGCAGTATTTCAGTACCAAAATCAAATCATCTCCTTTCTATAAATTCCAAAAACTGTATTTCTTCTTCAAGGACAAATTATTCAATCACCAAGGCAACAAAATCATTATTCATTCAATTATAAAAAACTGAATCTTCATCTTTAATAGGGGAACAAACAAAACTAAGCATAAAACCTCCAATAAAATCACCAAGGTCAGAGATTCTAGTGATGCAGGACTTTGCCAATACAAAGCCAGCTGTTTTGGATGGATTACTGGATTGCTGCAGGAACATGCCACAACCACACTCAAAACCATTTGTAGTAAAAGCAAGTCCTGCACCCTAAAGACCTATGCAATCATTGATTTGAGCATACTAGGAAAGGTACTAAACACTTCAAATTTTTTTTTAAGCTTTTATGGTCATAGACATTTCACAAGACCAGATTTCAAAAAAAAATATTCTGCAAAGAAGTAGGGTCTATGTGTCATCTACTTCCCTCCTTCATTTTTAATGCAGTAAGTGTTCTCAAACATGGGCTCTGTCAGGTTCCTGGTCTCTCCACAGAATGTGGCATTGGCCCAGGTTAAGAAAGAAAGCAAAGCTTTTTGAAGTGGCAATTCAGTGTGGCAGCAGATGACTCAGCATTGTGCTTCAGCAAAGGACAAATGGGAAGAAGAAAATGAAAAAGGACAGGAATCAGATGGGAGTTTGAAAGACAAAAACTTTGAGAGAGAACCTGAAAATAGCTGAAAGGAAAATAAAACAGGGGAGAGGCTGGAAAATAAAGCTAGAAACCAATTTTATAATTTCAGATCACAGTCACACTGGAAATGCACATCATCCTTTCCCTATACATTAGCAGATAAACTATTATTAAGTCTACAGAAATTATTCTGAAGAAGCTTGCTTTCTTGTCAGTGGAATTGTTTTTTTGTCAGAAGCAAATGTATTAATCTCAACACAAAAAGTTGAAAGGCCACACCAAAAGAGAACACTGTAGCTTGAAGCTTGCTTCAAGTCCCTTTTGAAGTATGGAACCACAGTGAAGGGCATGAATGGCTCCAGAACCAACTGAGGAGAATAAAAGAATATAGCTCAGACATTTATGTGATACCTTTTCTCAGCTAACACAGATTATGAAAAGTAAGAACACTGTCCAGTGGGAAAGAGAAATTGCAATATACTACTATATTCAGTAGGTTTTTTATATTTTTTGAAAACTTATAAATGTTCTGTCAGAGCTTTGGAGTGCTGCAATTGCTGTAGTAGTAGTAGTGCTGTAATGCAGTACTGCTTTATGCCTTTTGAATTACATATATTTTCCAAAAAGAGATGGAAACACTTCCAAAAAAATAAGTATTCCATATTTTGAAATGCAAGACATAGAATCATAACTGACTACATGAAAACTACTGTCTTTCTCCAGAGAATCATTTACAGGGAGAAACTGGCAGGTAATAGTTCTCCTTTAGCCTTCTCCACAGGAAAATACATAAAACCTGTTTGCTTTGCTGATTTACAAAGGAATCATATAAATTCACAGCAGGGTTTCTAATGGTTAACTGTAGAGAAAAGGATTTCATTCTGGGAATAATTCACATAATGCAAGAGGCAGATATCCAAGGATTTTAAAAATCACCAGTTTTCAGAAACTGTTCTTAGTAAAAGGCAGGTTTGTTATACTATTGAGATATCCATGTTGCATTTTTGGCATTCAGACAGCAATCATCCTATAACCTGAAATCTCTTCTGTTAACTCCCCCATAATGAAAGCCCGTAAGGAAATTTTAAACATAATGTAACTAACTAAAATATTCCTTACACTTAGGGCAATTTTCTGTGCCTGACTGTGACTGCTCCCTTATGCCTTGTTGCATATCTATTGTAAGTGACATGTAATTATAAATTGAAAAAGTAACAAACCCAGCCCATATAATGACTAATAAGAAATACATGCACAAAGACTACTGAATTATGCAAAGCAAAAAAAAACACCTATCAACATCACAGTTCACAATGCAGATCAGAAGTAGGTGACTGTTAAAATATTTCATATTGTTCTACCTTGTAACATATAGGCTCACACAAATAATCAAGGAAAAAAATCACCACTAGGATTTATTTGGCACTGCCTTTATGTACATCCTTTTGCTTACACACACATCTATATTTGCATAGATATTCACAAAAAAATTCTTGCAACCAAGTCCCAGCTATCATAACAAATTGCCATTGGCATACTTACTTTTGAATAAAAATCATTATGCAATGTTGATGACCTCTCATTTTAAAATCTGACAGTACTAAATCTCACTCACACCATTGAAATAGTACTAATTTATGGTTTTCCAGGAAATCTGAATATCAGTATGTGTTATTATCATCACATACACAAATACTAAACAACACAATACATTCTCTCAGTAAATGTTTTGTTAATGAATTTGCACAATAACTTGACGTTCAAAATTTTTTCATTATAATGAAAATTGTTCATATAATTTACAGGATTTTATCCAGTAAACACTAGTAATTTAGTCAGACTAGAATATAAGCTAGAGGAGACTGCAATAGGTAACATCTGTGCTGGAATCTGATAGTTACTTTAATATTTCTCCAGAGACCATTGTGAGAACATATTAGCTCATTTTCTACAGCCTGTATTAACATATTCTAATGCAGGAGCAATATGGAGTGAGGAGAGGAAGAAATAATAGTTGTATTGGTTCAAAGTACACTTACGTGTACTCATACTGCTGACACCTAAAACAGAAAGTTTGGAGTAAGTATATATTTCAAAAGTGTAATATCCAAGTGAAAAGGAGATTATTTTAGAACCAGAAGAAATTGTGAATGGCAGAAGACCCACTTTTTTCCCCATAACAGGCAAATGTTCATCTTTCTTCTTGCGAGCCTCCTGACTGCTGAACAATCTAAATGTCTATTTTAGGACAACCTTAAGACCTGCACAGCATTGCAGATGCTACTGTACTCATATCTACAAACTCCCTGAATTACATATCACCCTTCTATGTCTAAATATGTCACTCAGAACTAATGAATACATCTCTATCCTTGGAAGAAATATCACAGATTGCAGAATTTTTCCTCAGTGTGTCATTAGACATTTGCTTTGTAGAAACTCAAGCTGATTAAAGGAGCTGTTCATATTCTCCCTTGCTTTAAGGGGAGGGCTTAGATATTCCACACATTGTTCAAAATTCCTCTCCAAAAGCTGTGTTTATGGACCTCAACTGAGTCTATCATGTAACATATGCCTTTTCTTTATTCTTTTCTTTTTCTTTAAATCTGTTTTGCCCAAACTCAGATGGAAATATCCAGTGCTGATGTCCTACCACTCCATGGAATATTCAAGTCCCTTTGTCACTAGAACACTAATTCAAATAATTTTTATTGGTTGCCTTTCCTGGCTCTTCAGAAAGTAAGTCCAAGCTTAAAAAGGTCCAGAATGCTGTCTGCAAAGTTTATTAATTATTCATTTAACCTGATAAATTATGCAACCCAGATCTTCATTATCACTGGGGTTACCAGTTAGGACTTCTCCAGCTTTTAGCTATTTTTATTCCCTTGATACATAGATAACTGCACACTAACCAAGTAGTGCTCACTCCTCTTCTCAGAAACAGATAGGAATCTCCTATTCTTCTCAATTTTTTTCTACTTTTCAATTCTCTCCCAATTCTTTGAGCCTCTTATTTTATTCTAACCAGCAACTTTCTACCTTAATTTGATCCAGCTTTCTTTAGAAGGCAACTGAATCTGAACACAAAATTTATATGTTCTTTCTGTGTTCAGAAAAAGCAAAGTCCTGCATCATCTTGCTCAGTTGCCCTTTATCTTGTAGATGTCTAAACACCTCAAGAATATCTCTGTTGCTCATTTCAGTGAAAGTATTCCGCTGCCTACAATTCTGCCTTTCTGAGCTCAGACTACCATGAATCCTGACAAGTAATTTTACATCTAATTTCTAAACTTAATTAGTACCTAGAAAATTGGCTTGATGAACGCTTTCATCCTCGGAGGCACTGACCTGGTAGGCAAGTGATGAGCATGTCCAATGCCTCCAGGATTGCCCTCTGCACAGAAGGGAGCCTCTATTTACATTTGAGAACACACAGCAAGGAACTAGGACAGCTTTTGAGGGATGTGGGAAAAGTGATTTTTCTTCTCTTAGGCAGAAGAGAAGTTAGCCTAAGAGCTACAAAACCAAGACAACTTTTACAGGTGTGCTATCATTGTAATAAAGCACAATAAGATGTGGTGAACAAGTCAAATCTTTCTCCATAAAAACTTCAATCTGAGCAAGACTGTAGAATTGCCAGACAATTTGGAAGGTTTCTAAGCAGTGTGATTGATTGGCCAGATAGAATTTGAGAAACACAGATCTATTTCTGCTGTTCTTTGATTTCCATATTGATTTTTTTCCAAATCAAGCAGTATGCCTAAGCCACTGGGGAAATCTAAAATTTTTTAAAAATTTTTTTTATCGCTAAAATACTCAGAAAATTAGAAAAAGCTAATTAAAGAGAAGGGGATGAGTTAGATATCTACTGTACCTTGAGTTTTTTATTTTTCAAAATGCTCATAATGGAATGGAGAAAGGACTAACCTGTATCTAACCTGCAGATATACTACACTCTAATACTCTCTTACATCTTTAATATGTTTTGATAATTTCTCACACTGTCCTCTTAGCAAGGATTTAAATTCAAGGAAAAAAAGCAACTAAAAAGTCTTTGTCCCTCAAAAAAATAGAAACAGAGATAGTGAAAGGCTAGTGGTTACTTGATATTTGATCTCTATCCAAAGCTAATGAAAATTTTGCGGTGTAGTCAAGAGGAAAGATGAAAGATCCAGTCAAGAGACCTTTGTGACTGACACAGGTATCCTTGAAAAAGATGACTGAAGTGTCTGTCTTGGAAAGAGAGAAAACATCAGTGGTCTGCAAAAAAGTTACTCATAGCATAAACTGTGTTTGTTACTATGTCAATATATAACACATGGTTCAAATATTTAAGTCACAAAGCAGGGTGGAGTGCTTTACTGCAAAATAAATTAGAAATTAACAGGCATCTCAGATAGAAAAGATCATCCCAAATAATTTTTCCCCCAAAAAAAGATAGAAAGCAGTTATTAACAATTTGAAACAGTAGACCCTTCCTTGTGAGAGTTAAGGAATATAAAGTAAAGCAGAAGAACAGGAGTTGAATCCAAGTTATACCTCAGAAAGATTCCAAGTAAGATTTTGCTGTAAAGGCAAATATATTTCATTAAAAATGTAAAAAACTAAATGGATCATGAAAGTATCTCAGCAGTTTAAGACAAAACAAGCACAAAGAGAGCACTTCTATATTTGCTTGTATCAAGAACATCTTGTTTTTTTAATCTCTTTTACAATATTTGCAATTGGTAACAGCTACACTGAATGTGTTAGAGAGAGGTAAAAGTGTCATAGAACAGCTTGAGTTATGAATGATGCCAGAGGAATAATCAAAATACGGCATTCTGGAATCTGAAGAGTTACAGTTCATCCAACTATCTTCCTGAAACACTCATGTAAAGCTGAGCTTTCCAGGAAATTTCCCAAGGGACAATGCAAGAAAAACCTCCCACTTGTGCTATGTGGCCAGTTCTGAGAAAGGGCATTGCAAAAGTGAGACAAACAATATTTTAAAAGGATCAGTGGTGGTTAGCAAAGCCCTAGGTCATGTGGCATGAGGAGAGACTAGCAGCAAACACCAAAACCCCTAGGGAACAAGCCACAATAAAGAAGAAATGCTCTTGATTACAGAAAGGGCAGAAGCCCAAACAGATCTGCAACTGAGATACCGAGAAAATTTTCACAAGAGAAAGAGATGATCTGTGTGCTGAGCAATTTTTCCGAGGAATAAAATAAAGAGTCTGCCATAGCCTGGATCCCCAAACCAGTCTTATCACTGACAAGCCAACTGACAGGCAGAGGAGGGAAATCAACTCTAAGCATCCAAAGCAAATAGAAAGCTTCATGAAAATGGAATCAGACATCTCCTGGCTGAGGAAAACAAACTATGAGAGCATGAAAAATTGTTTGTCTTACTACCATTTGCATTTTGAAAATTATATTCAGAAACCAGAGTTTTATCTAGAGTCTGTATAATTCATTTTTCTCATTATGATTGGGACAAAGGACCAGAAAGAAGAGTTCTTAAATTTGCAGATGAAAACAATGAGTGTGCTTAGAGGAGGTACTTGTGGAATGAAATAAAAGAAAAAAGTTTAATAATGGAAAAGGCAAAATCCTACATGTAAAATTTCACACATAAAATGGGTAAAAGGGGGGTGAAGAAAACATATTGTGGGAAAGGAGATTGCGAATTACAGTGAATCACAGGCTGAACTTGAATCAACCATCTTCTGCTGTTTTGAAAAAAAAAAAAAGAAAATACTAAACTGGTATGTATTGTTTGAAGGATATGAGAAACACTTTTTCCAGTCTACTCAATGGTCAAGCTTCACACTGAGCCCACTGTCAAGCCTGGGCAGAACAGTTCCAGAAGGACACACATCATTTGGAAGTAGCCCCTCAGGAACATTATCAGAGGACAGAAGACGAAAAAAAATAACTGTATGAAGTTATAGTTGGGATTTTGTTTGGTTTGAAATTTTTTTTGTTTTGTTTTGGCTTTTGGCTTGTTTTCATTAGTTATATAATAGATAAAGTATTCAAAATATATCTAAAGTCTATATTACATTATACTATATAAAAGAATTTTATAACACCTTTTTCTATAGTCATATTTCTTTTTGTCTGTATACATATTTAAAAGTCAGCAAGTTACAGAAATTCTGTATTCCTAATGTTATTGTTAAAACTCTGCTTCATTAGGTTACACAGAAAAAATTCTTAGGAAAGTATTTTATGAACTCCTGTTGAGTCATGTAACTTCACAAATAAACTCCAAAAAGAAGAAAAACCATGAGGAATGCTATTCATTCACTGACTTCCATTTATAAATGAAATGTATTAGTAGGCTGTATGTACAGACTATTCTCATGTCATAAGCAAGCACAAATCAGTTCTGCCTGTGCTCTGCACCAGCCCAAAGCTTGTGCCAACACCACCCACAAGCTCCACAGACCTCCACTTTCAGCTCAGCACTGCACTAATACAGCCACAAGCAATCCCAGACCAGAGCTAGCACCAAGCCCTGCAAGATTGCTCATGTCTGCCTGCAGAAACACCTTTTCACAGTATCCGCTAAAAACTTACTGCTCATTGTGGTTTCAGTCCTTTTTTCTTGTCAAAAGCTGGCAATGTCTACCTTAAACTTTTTAGAAAAATGGTGAGACCATTAAAAAATCAAGATCAGCTCTCTATTTATTAAGGACTGATTATGGCACAGTGACTCTGGTTAGTGTTGGTATACAGTGTTGTATTTTAAGACAGCTTGCAGCTCCACTCCTAAAATAAACACAAATAAAATACCATTGCACTGAGTATGAAGGAAGACTATGTACACATAAACAGGCCTCAGAATGCAACTCTGAAGACAGCTCAGTCTGAAGAGATAACATTTGTGCTATTTTTGGGGATTGCCGCCTTCAAAAGCATGCTTTATCTGCTGCAGCAAACCAGGCCACGCAAATGAATATACCCCTACAGTCCCAGGCACTAATTATTTGAATTTTGCCTTGAATTTCCTTAATAACTTCAAAGGTTTAAAAACAAAAATTAGATCTGGGACCAAGACAGAAACAATTGTTTAAAGAAACTTGAGTTCCTTTGTCAGGTTGGAAAGAGATTTTTGCTCTTTAAGCTTAAACAAAGCACATGTTTCTGGGAGAAAAATTCCAGTCTCACTAATGCATTTTCTTGCTGGAAAAAGAAAGGCATAAATGTTGATTTACTGGTTTTGACTGTTTAATTCTCATGACTTCATAATTCTCACCAAGTCTCTGATCTGAAAAAAAATCTGAAAATAACTTTTCAGTATGTAAAATTTTGTATGTTCTTCTACCTGAATTGAGTTTTCAGTGTAATCTTTCCATAACTGAAAGGCCAGATATTAGATCACCTGTGTACCCTACTGCCTCTGAAACTTGCATTGTTTTCAAATGAGTAGCCCTGTTTACTGGAATGTGAGAAATTTTATTGGAATTTTATTTGGGAGTTTTAGGTACAGAAGCCCATTAAAATCAGTGGGAATATTTCTGGGCACTTGTGAGATGTCCAGTCAGATTCCTGCTAATGTTTCATTCCCTGCTTTAGGAGTGTGAACATGTCCATGAATACAGTTATGACTGTTGAATTAAGTGGTGAGCAAATAACGCTGCAAAAAATCTGATCATTAAGTGGTTTCTATTATCTCCCTTAAAAAGATTTATTCACTTTTTAACACAGGCTGTTACTTCGGCAGTTGGGGAAAGCCCTTTTACTTATTTTACTAGCAGCAGAGCTTAACAAGAAGTCTGTAAGATAAAATTGCTCATACCTTGAGCTGCACTAGATGCACATCCACGTGCTTGCTGTCCGAGTCCTGCTGGACGGAGTAGGTCAGATCCCGGACCCTCTCAGACGTCATGCGAAGCCAGGTCTCAATCTCTGGCAAGTGGAGAACAATCTTCCAGTCAGCCCCGGTGTGCAGAGGAGGAGGCTTCTCGTACTGCTGGCCAGAGTCAAGGTCCTTCATGACATCCCCTTCCCCCTCCTGCTCCACTGTGGGGGTCATGTTGATGAGCATGGGAGAGGCATCAGAGGGCAGCGGGTCCAGCTCCTGGGTCCTCATGGGGGAAAGTGCTACGTCCATGGCTAACGTGGGGAAGGCTAAACCATACTTCTCTCAAAAATAGCTGCAAAGATAAAAAGAAAACACTCCGCTGTTTGAAGAGCAAATTTAGCAACAAAATGTTCAAAGATGAGGAGTAAGTGAAAATGTCTCAGAGGTATGACGTATATAAATGAAATCTTCACCCTAAAAATCTGCACTGGAAGTTCAAGGCTAAATAGATTTTTTTCAAAATAACTTTGTTGATTTGAACAAACAAGATCTTTGTACGAGAAAAATAACAAATACAGCACTTCTGTCATCATCATTTCCAAGAGTAATTTCTTATCTAATTTCCAATCACCTTGAAAATTATAGTTTTTATTAATGAAAAATAAGTTCTGATTTTCTACGGTAATTGTAACATAAATAAATATTGACAAAATATTTATTGACAATATTGACAAAGTCAGCAGAACTTTACTGAACTCCACAAGTTAATACAAGAGTGGTATTCATAAACTAGTACATATTGAAACATATTCATTGGCCTGAAATTTAAGACTAAACACAGAATATTTTGAGATTCATTTAAATTTCCCAACTATCCCCTCGACTATTGATCATGTACAACAAAAAATTTTCAGGCAAACTTGAAGCAATTATTGAGGATACTTGGTTGATTTATTGGCTTTTGTTTTGAACATTAAGTTTTAGTAGTTAGATTAAGAACTGTTGCAATAAGTAACAACTCTAGCAAAACATACATAAAATAATTTCCAAGATTAAAATATGTACCTAAAATTAAAACACCATTTTATAAAGTGGCTTTATGAAAGCCCAAATTCTCTGTCATCAATATACACTTATGAGGTCCACTGGAGAAATTAAGTAAAACATTTTACTTTGTATGTTCTAGATACATGTGTACTACACATGAAGATGGCTGCCATAAACCCTATGCATTTTTAAAAAGCCCAAAAACTCCAAAAACGCAAACAAAAAAAAACTCCAAACCCAAACAATTTTACTTACCTAACATAAAAGCTATAAGATTGTAGAAAAAAACAGACCTTTCACTATTAAATCAACTACACTGAGTTATATCCCTAAATATTTCATGTGGAGTCTCAGCATCCAGAGACTACACCTGAAGGCAGTGAGAGTATCAAAGAAGATCTAGTCACATCTTCATTTATCATAGCCAGGAAAGACAAAAATTATATTTTAGGTTAATTTGATTTTATTTCCTACCCTGCCACTACTTAGTAAATATGCATTTGCACATCTATCAGGATCACAAAATATATTAAAGTTGTACTAAATGCTAACACTAAATAAAAATTTCACACTTCAGAACAAAATTTTCTATCAGTGTAATCAAACAAAGGGAGTGAGAGAAGAATCCAAATATTCTCAGTGCTTACTGTGTAATTTCCAATTCTTTTAACTCAAATTTTGAAAAATTTTGAACTAAATGATGTTAAATAAAAAGTTCTGCGGCAATGTTGGATGAAATTAACATTCAGGATGCTGAGTATTTTTTAAGTTCATCCCTTTACATTGTCTATTTTTCAGCTTAAACTCTGTTGCCACAAATACTCAACATACATTGTTGGAAAAATCAGTGTAATACATTTTTATTGTAGACATTACTGATCATAGCCCCAGTTCTAAAGCACAGAATTCTATTCTAACAGCCAAAATAATCTCAATATTTTAAACGTATTCTTTACATTATTTCCACCTGAAAGTGAAATTTTGGTGAAACACGTGGTCTTTTTTTCTGTGTGTTTATTGTTAAACATGCCTATCAGAGAAACAGCTGGTTGTGAATCACTAAGCGATACCAAAGCACAGGAAGAGCAGTGCTTGCTTCGTAGTTTTTCCACAAAAAATAACCACTGGCACTCTTACAGGGTTTTTCAGTATGACTCAGCTCTAACAAGGACATTAAAGCAATTAGCAAACAGAAATGAAAACATGCTGCTGCAGAAGCAAACAAAAGCCAGCCCATGCTGCATGCAGAGCGCACTTCCAGCTTTCATGCTCTGAGTGTGCAATTAGCAACCATTAGGAACCTGCTGACCTGGTTTTTGTTACGATGTGCTTGACTCTGTGAGAGTGGCTCTCCAGCATTACAGCTAATGCCTCCTTAATCCTAGCAGCTCTTACTCTCAGGTCCTCTACATCCTTTCCTCTCCGCCAGACCACAAGAAATTGCAACACCTCAATTAAGAATATGGGGAGAAATTTTTAAATAATAACTCTTTTCACATTCTTAAGGAAAAATATATTAAAATCTGCGAAAGTAATAAAATACACTGTGAATACTAATTAGCAGGGTCTGTGAAAGCTTAAAAAAGCTCACAAATGCTTGAGAGGAGAAACTTGCAGCTAGAAATAACGGAATCCAACCACTAGGACACGGATTTCTTTGAATTGATTCTTGGCAGAATAAAAAGGCATCGTCATCCAGCTGTGCTGCAGAAAGGACAAGTGAAGGGCTCTCCTGCGCTCTCCAGGAGCGCTGGCAGCGAAGGAGTGCGGTGACACCTGAGCTCCCGATGGCCCCGGAGAGAGCGAAAGCTGCGCGTCCCCTCCCCGGGAGCGGGGACAGCGCTGCCTCGCCCCGCCTGCGCTGGCCCCGCAGGGAAGGGCATCCTGCAGCCACCGGCACGCCCTGCACACCGACCCCAAACGGGAAAATCCCCCTGCACAGGGGTTCGCGCAGAATTCTGATGCTGAAGTGCGAAATAGCAAACAACAAGGCCCGGCAGCAACAGCCAGCATCACAGACATGTCTATTTTATGCGATTTAGGAGTTATAAAACTTGCTGAAACACTCTTGATCAGGAGTAGGTTCTGCTGTAAAAGGGGATAAGAAGGGATGATCAAGTTAAACACTACTTGTTTTTCCAGATTTTGTGAGATATACAAATAGTGAATTGTAAACTTCTACAATGTGTTACAATACATTTTTAGAGTGCTCTTTATGCCTTGTAAAAATAATTTTTGAAATGAGGAAAAGAAGGGATTTTTTTCCTTCTGGGCAGGACCTCTATCACTGCCAAAATTCTTTTATAAAGCTCATTTAAAAAAAATTAAAAGCTACGTTCAGTCTTCTTTTCGGCATCACAAAATTCTGGTAGCATCCACAACAGTTTTAGGTGGGCAAGCCATACTAAATCACATTCCAGCTCTCTTCTAAACCAAACTATTTCTGTACCCAGAATAGTTGTGCAAGTCAGCTGATTTTACATTTGTTGGTGAACGGATGAAAATGCAATGTCAAACGTCCTGATCAATAAAAAGCTCATCTTCACATTTGTAGGGCATAACCTTATTTTCATTGTCACAATCAGACTGAGAGTTATGATACCATTATTTCTAAAAAATACTCCTCCAATTATTTATTTCTGCTGCTTCAAAATCTGCTGTTTCAGTCTGCTGAAGGACACATTTAAGAACCATGCAACACAGCTACCAGCTTGCATCCCGTCTGGTGGGAGAATAAAATAGATGAATCGAGCATATTTTTTGCCTTGTGTTAATTCTTCATACACAATCTTACATTGTCATGGATACTTGTACAAAAGGTGAGAGATCCTGTGTAAGCACATGCACACATATGCTTTCTATCTTCATCTTTAGTAAGTGCATTATGCCTAACAGATGGCTGATTACCTTCCACTAATCACACAGACAATCTCACTTTCCCCTGCTTTTCTGCTCAGTCAGATGCTGACACTCTTGTGCAAAACACAGAACGTCTGTGTCAACCATAATACAGTTTATCAATCACCACAGCCTTGAAAGGCTTCTCGCACTCATTCTGCTCCCCAGTTGTTCACATTTCCCTTGTTTATAAAGTGCAGGCCACATTCACTCTGCCAGCTATCAGATCCCCCACATTTTCCTCCAATAGCAGTTAATTCCTGTCAAACAAAGAATCATCAAGCATTTGAAGCCATAGCATAGTCCAGTCGTTGATCAGTGGTGCAGACACTGGGTCGAATGAATGTTAATGAGCTTTAATTTCCCTTGCTGTCAAATATTGTTAAAATCAGCTGCAATCACTATACAGCCACCTGTCTTTCAAGTAAATAATTTATTTCAATCTCAGAAACACCACAGAAAAACCCAGAAAAGCTCCATCACTAAATAATTTTGTCTGCTTGCTGACTTTGAAATCTAATTATGTAAATTTTAACATCAGCTTTAACAAGCTCATTGATGCTGAATTTTCTTGAATAGATACAGTGAAAATGAATGTCTCACACAGACAAGTTATATTATAATGACTTTTCCATTTCAGCAGTCTCAGGAATTCTCTGCCAAGTTAGAAGGCTCATTATACTTTTCCTTGAAAATGTAATTAACTGCATCAACTACAAAATAAACTATGTCAGTGCACAAAAAAAAACTGAAATATATAATGTCAGTAACATATAGAGCAAATTGAATTTGATATCATGGTATGCTTATCTATACTACACTGAACCTGTTGCTGATTTCCTATATGTTTTAAGAAATAAAACTATTTCAAAAAGCTTTGAAAGAACTGAATACTTATGGACTCAATTTAGGTTTTTTCCTTCATATCATTCCTCATGAATGCATTTCACAAATATCTCCTTTGCAATTACCTTACTATTATTATATTTAAAATTTTAAACAAATTGGACAGTTTTTCATTTAGGACTGCTTGGCCTCCTATTTCATATGTGAGACCCTTAGAAAGTATACCCGTTTGGGAATAGGATGATGCCTCAGTTCCTTCAGGATCTAGCCCAAGAGGCTTGCACAGTAATTCCAATATTAAGCCTGAACACTAACATGAATAATGATTACAATTTTTAATGTGACTGATTTAAAGTCTGTTAAAAAGTCTGCCCCCAAGGCTTTAATGGCAGCAAAGCCAGACCATCAATTTGTAACTGTGGATATCCAACTATGGACATTCATGTTCCAGATTATGCAAATAAATCAGAATTTAAGACACTGCAATGACCCAACAAAATCTTTGTTATCTACAGTTTCTTTTTCTAAGGTGAAGGAAAATGTGGAGCTTAAAAGACAAGTGTTCAACCTGAAACTAGAAATTATTGCAGCAAATCAGGGAAAGTGGAAATTCTACTGGAGGACTGAGCAAAGGATCTGTCTGAAACTGATGGCCTAGAGGAGAGACTAAATATAGGACAAACCTATAGTCCATAAGGTCCAGGCATTATATACCCAGGCAATCCCCAAGAAGCCACAGGGGAACAGGCAAATTCAAACAGAAACCTCTGCTAAGTGCTGTGCTTCTCAATAAACTGATCAATGACCTGAAAAATGGGTGAAAAATCAAGTGGAAAGGGGCTGCAGAAGGAATTGAAATACTTGGGCAAATATAAACTCTGAGTAAATGAAAGCTGTCCCAAGGCAAAAAAACCTGAGCAATAGCATATAAGATTAAATTTAACATAGACTAATATTAAATTGTGTGTATGAAAATATCAAACCAGTCCAACCACAAAAAAAGTGAAATCTTGCCTGAAACAGTGCATTAAATTTATATGCTCCTAGCTCATATAATTTTATGGCCTCACTTATAAAAAAGGCAGGGGGACTACCTGGAAATGATCCCATTAGACAACAGCTATGAGGTGCGTCAGAAAAAACTTCTGCACTACAACATGTACAGACATTGGAAACAATTGTGTAGTGCCAGGCTCATGCAGACAGAGGAATGTATTCAGGGAGTCAAACACACTGTGATGAGCAGTTGTGTTTCCTGGTCCTTTGTGGCTCAGAACAGGTTTGCCTGCAGCCAGTAACAGTGTCTGGGAGATGATGCAGTACAAAGAGATTAGCATTAAAATGGACAAAGACAAATTAGCTGCTTCATATTAACTCATCATTGCTTTAGCATCCTTTACTAGCTAACTGCCCTAAATGCCTTAGGCTTTTGTTGTCCTAATTTTCACTCAAGAGAGCCAGCAGTACATAGTGACAGCTTTTAAATGCTGATTTTTCAGCACACATGTGAGTGGTTTTTTATTGGGTTTTTTTGATTTGTGCATTTGGGCAGGTTGTTTTAGCTTTTCTGGATAAAGGCATTTTTGTCATTCTAGTGGCCAAGAGTGAGCAAAACACTTGCAAACATAAAATAACATTTTCCTTCAGCTACAAAAGTTAGATGGTGGAGGACACATAATAACTATTCTGGCAAGAAGATGGTGTCTTGTTCCAAAATTTTTCTCCCAAGAGATAGTGTGAAACATCTTTTTAATTTGAAGATGGCAAAATCATGATTAGGTTTAGCTGAATACTAATCTGGATTTAAAATGATCTTTCAGTATAGACAGACAGTGAGATATAAGTGAGAACATTCTGAGCTGTTTCAAAAGTAGATCTGATAATTCACTTGAGTCTGCACAGAGGGACCTTCTCTGCCTACCCAATCTGACCCATAACCAGGCAGGTAAGAGAGCAGAAAGATCCACAATTGTTTGTGTGCATTTGTATTCACATGATCTTGAACATTTCAGTCACTAAGAAATTCTCCTGAAAAGGCATCCACCATCAAGATACCAAGCAGATTATTTCCACACCCTAAAAGAAACAATTAACAAACGTTGCATTTCCTTTCATATCAGTGTGTGTCACTTTCTGGAAGTGCTCATCCACTAACAGGGTGCCAGTGATGCAGGAGGTTTGTAATAACCTTCTCTTACTCCAAGCAAGGTTACCCTTAATTCTCCTTAGACCCAGCTATCTTGGAGCTGCTGCTCCAAGAAAAACATGGAAGTTCACAGGTTTTGCAAAGTTGAATTTTATTCCAATTGTGCATTAAAGGGAATTTCTCTATTTCAACATTATGAAAAAACTCAACATCTAGTAATACAAAAAAACACCTAATTTAGTTTCAACTACCTAAAAATATCAAATCATTCATAGAACCCAAGTTCAAGTTTGCTTCTCTACTTGAATATTTACCTGGTGGCTGGGAACAGGATATTTTTAAGTGAAGGTTAATTGAGTCTGCAAGACTGATCTGTGATTGCAAATTTGAGATAGAAAAATCCTCATATCAAAAATTTCCTATAAATAACCTCTTTAAATTCTTAGATCATTTATATAGCTTTTAAAATTTTTCATTAAAAAGGTGAGATTTTTCTTGGCAGTCACTTGTTGCCAGTTGTAATTTTAGCTTGGTTTTTTCTGACCTTTCTTTTAAAAAATCTTCCTTTTCTCCTCTAAAACAGAAAATAACAACAAAGAAATTATTTTCAGCAAATAATGGCAGTTTAAAAACACAGTATTTTGATCCAAACAAATTTCCAACCAGTCCTGTTCTTTTTCCCAGGTGTTACCTCAAAACTAATATTTTCAGAATTTCTCCTATCACAGCAGAATGAAAGAAACTGGTGCAACTTTTAGCTCAAAGTTAGGGCAAATAAAAATAATGGTTCACTTCAATTTCACACTCTAGTTTCATTTCAAATAAACGCTAATCACTTAGAAGAAATCTTAACATTGTTCCAGGGAAAATTTTCCAGGGGCTAAATGAGCTTATTCCTTTTTATTATGCAAGCTGATTATAAGAAATTAATTACTTATATCAAGGACCAATATGACCTCATAACAGAACAGATAAGAACTTTCCCACATGTATTGTACAAAGTCACAGCCAACGTCTCACTGCCAGGCAAGTCTTACATCTTTCTCTAGCAGAAAGACCATAATTTCAGCTTCTTCCTTAAATATGTTACAGATACTGCAATACTGGCTGTTCCATTAATCAGTACAAATTTTATAAAAATAAAACCCAAACCAACACAATTTACCTGCAGAATTCTTCAGGGCACAATTTTAGTATGTCAGACCCAACAGTGAAACTTGAGGCATTTAAATTGCCCCAGCCCCAATCCCAATAAAATAAACAAAACAGCCACAAGACAAGCTGTCATTTCTGAAATCAGTTTTGTTCACTAAATTTTAACAGATTTTTGAAGAAACTGCTACTGAGCCCTTATGAAAATCAGTATTCGATGTTATATGAGACACAACACTCTAGCTGGCCCTGTAAATTCTCATTATCATGCAAAGTTTATCTATAAATAATTCAGCTGTTAAATATAATATTTTCTCGGGTCTTCTTTAGAAGAGCGCCATAACAATCACTTTTTTTCTCATTTTAGGGATTCACAGAAATAAGTTCTCTGAAGCACAAGTTTTTTGCAGAGTCATACTCATGAAAGGTTCTGCTATATTGTTTTGTTTTATAGTAATTTCTCATGTCAGTAATCAAAAATGTGCAAGCAGTTGTTTCAGACACAGCTGTTGCAGTAATAGTACATTCTAAAATTGTTTCTTTATTCTGGGGATTAATTTTTAATATACATTAAAATAAGATAGTTGGTGTACTACAAGGTTGAACCATGGCTTCAGGAACTATTTGTAAAATTCTTTCCTCCTCAATCACAATGTGGATAAAATCTTGCCACTTGATGTTGATTTACTGGTCACCTAAAAACAGATATCCAGTCCTGTTGTGTAATCACTCAATTGACACTAACACCTAAAATTAAGGCACAAATTTTTTTACCCTTTTAAGTAATTCTCATATATTTCACTGCTTTCTTTTGTCTTAACCTTTTCAGGTACACTAAAATTAAGTTAAGCTAGAAGAGGAACAAAAATTTTGATGGTTCTGAAAATTCATGGTACAAAATTATTTCTTCAAAACCTTAAATAGGTAAAAGATGTTAACATAAAATTTATTATATTACTAGTTGAGAAGTAACATTGATGCCTGCAGTAGCCCTGTAAAAACCTTAGATATTACACACACTCCAAACAAAAACTGTATTTCTGACACACGTTTTTCAAAACACAATCCCTGAGGAAAAAAAAAAGGGAATCCCTTTGTTCATCTAGGATAATACTTAACAGTGGAAGAATGACAGAATGATAGAGAGAAAGAATGACAGAAAGGAAGAATGACAGAAAGATCACAGCAAGAAAGAGTGATCAAAAGAAAAAACTAATGAAAGAATGAACAAATGAAAGAATGTATTAATGAACAAACAAAGAAAGAAAAGAAGAAAGAGAGAAGAGAGAGAAAGAGAGAGAAAGAGAGGGAAGGAGAGGGAAGGAGAGGGAAAGAAAGGAATAAGGAGAAGGATAGAAGGAAGGAAGCTGAAGCAAGCATGTCTGGACCTTTATCCCCTTTACATAGGTAGATATCAATACTTAAACTATTTATAGTGTAAAAGGCAAGCTCAAACCCTTCCATGAGGTCAGACTGCACTCATGGAAAAAATGTATATCTGATAAGGTTTTTTTCCAATCTGGATAGATATTGTCTTGAAGATGCTATAGAAGTGACTGAAAGGTTTCACAGGTAAACCATAGATTTCTGCACAAGATTCTTCCAAGAAAGCTCAGTCATTGAAGAATGAATGTATCTTTGAAGGACTGGGGATAAAGGAACACAAACCTGGATTTGATGTGACTTATTTATTCTGTGAGCTAAGCATTTCAGCAGTTCTGTGAAAAGAAGCAGATGAAGCGAAAGTCCAAGGACTACAGACTGGAGGAAAAAAGAAATGAAAGACCAGCAGGAGCTACAAGAAAACAAGAAGCTTAAATATGGGTGCAAGACAAACAGATGCTAGGAAACAGACTGAAAAAAGCCAGTAATCAGAGTAATAGGAAATTGAATTTTAAATACATCTTAGCTATTATGGGGAAAAAAAAAAAAGGAAAATATGCATGCAGGAATAAGAGGGGATTTGCTCTTAATCTGTCAGTTCTAGAAAGAAAAAATTTTCTGTCAGGTTAAGAACTAAGACCACTGCTGACCAGCTTGATGCAGAGTATCACTGCACTGCACTTACTCCATAAGTTCATCCAGACCAACATTACAGCCTGCACCACCTTAAGCACATGGAAGCACAGAACTGTAGTGGTGTGCCAAGGCATGCTGGCATTTTATTGGAGACACTTTGCCCCAGTGACCTGGAGAGGCTGAGTGTGTCTGAAACTGCAGACAGGAGCAGTGGAATGACTGAAGGAAGACATTGGAGAAAAACAATGCTACTGGAAAAAATCAGCAAGAGGGCAACATTGGAATGAAGGCTTAGGAAAATACAAACATTCAGTGTCATACCAGATGGTACTCTCCTATTCAGCATCCACGTGACAAAATATTCAGAGCAAACCACTAAGAAGAATAAAACACAATCAAAGAAGAAATGGATAGGCAGGTGTTTTAGACCTCCAAAGGTCTACTGACATATTTCCAACCATGATCAATTCGTCCTTGCTAAAGCAAAGGAAAACTCTCAGCCATTTGCCATTGTTCATGAAAAGCAACATGTTCATGCTTTTTGCCAATCAGAACTTCTTTGGAAGAAAAATATTCCTCTTTTAATATTGCAAGACATACAAGTCCCACATGACCATGTAGTAAGGTACTAATGCAATCCCCAAACTGTAAACTGGTATGAATCAAAATTTTGGTTTAAAGATTAACTAGATCTGTACTTACAAATTTTTAAGAAGTATAGAACTTTTTACTTCCTCAAGGGAAGGGAAAAGTCAGTAATATTCAGCATTATCTATAAAATTATAAGGTTGCTTTCATTGTTTGTACACAGTGTCTTGTTGTCATGGGAGGCACCTGCTCTATTCTAAGGCTTTATGTGGTAGACTGGATGATATTATGATTGCACTTAAGAAATGACACAAAAACTCTAGAAAATATGGTTTGAAGCATCAATTCTGTCTGCATGAGTGTTGGACTCTGGTTCAAAAAGGAAAGGCAAGTTTATAGATTTAAAGCTTGGAGTTTCACTACAGAGAACAAGAATTCAATAGAAGTTCTAGTTACACTGTACATTTTTTTCTTTCTTCCTGCCTTCCTCACTGATTTTGACTCTTATTCTATGATAATGGGACAAAGAGCCACCCAAATACAGGAACTTCTTTGTGAGACCAAACAGATGACATGATGAAGAATACTAAAAACCACCTCTAAGACAACTTTGCACAGTGAGTCCTGACCAAACTGCACTGTAAGAAAAGATATCACAGAACCTGACCACCTGCACAGTAGGTTGTTACTTGATTTTTATAGTCATCTGTGAGCTGCCATAGAAGAGAAAGATATCAGTCTACAGCTACAGAAGCTACTTGGATGTGAGAATAAACAGGTTTGGATATTTCTGATTCAGATCCTTCTATCCCCGTAAATCAGAAAGCATTCACTTTGTTTTCAGCCTCATTATTAATGACTGGGCTACACAAGGTCCTTCTGCACAATGAGAATGTACAGACAGCTATGCTTGATCATTTTGTTGGGTTTTTTTTCTCCTGATATAAAAAGTACCTAGAGCATCATGTTCTGAGACTTGTCTGAATGCTTTCAAGCACAGAAGATTCTCCTAGAAATGGGATGGGATTTATATTAAATTTTCCAGGACCAGAAATAATTATTCTAGGCAAATAGGATTTTAAGATACCACTTTCTTCATAAGAGTAGCTTATGAAGAGTAGAGAAAGACAGATCTTATCCTATCTGCTGCCACCAGCAGGTGATGTTTGCACCAGCACATTTTATGAATAAACGAGCTGCAAAATCCCCCTTCTCCATTTATATACAGTATACACTTTTAGTCAATGTGTACAACTTACATAATGTTATTATTATTTTCAGAATTGTACTGAACAAGTTAATAATATGAGTCAATTAACAGAGATGCCATAAAACAGTCCACAAGCGGTCCATTAATTTGCTATGCAAATTATATTTTAGACCATGAACTGCATGCATAATAGTTTATCCTTCCAGAAAAAATGTTATAGAAAAATACTAAAAAGTAGAAAAATAATGCACAATCATTTTAGAACTGTGTGCACTGTATAGGCAGATACATGATAACAAGTGCAGTCTCAGATGCAATTTCAATAATATTTTTTTTAAGCATGAAATAATTGAATTTACAAAAAGTCATGTAGTTCTCTGCGTGTTTTCCTAACCTTAAGTAGCAAATTCTGTATTGAAAATACCATGCATCTGTTTATGCTCTAAGTTGCTATTAGAATGGAAATTGAGATTGAAATTCCATGAGACTTCCTCTCACCAGATGTCACTGCTTTTTAAGTTTGAAATGTTCACAAACTAGAATTTCTTCCATGACACTTCTTTGTTCCTCAGCTAAACTAAGGAATTTGGAGGAGGATAAAAGGCTTAAAAACCCAGTAAAAAGTTCAAAACATGTTAAACTGTTTTCTCAAGGCTGTTCCGAAAGAGATCCTGGAGAGTTTCAATTTAGTTACTAGCTTTTGCCAACTTATGGTGCACTAAACCATGTAACTGTGATGACTACAGTAATAAAATGAGCACAGGGTTTCAGCATAAGTTAAAATACTTACTTTTTTTCCTGAAAACTCAAGCTTTTGTACAGAGAGATGGAAAAACAAACACTATTTTATGGAACCTACAGCTACCTAAAAGTTCAGCATAATCACATGGGAGTTCTCAGACCTCGATTCCAACAACTGCATTAAAAGAGGGTTGCAAAAAGTAGAATTGAACTGGAATAACTGACGAAGCTCCACTCAAAACACCTCATAAAGTTCTGTTTAAAGTGCTGTCTTTCACAGTGGATGCCAGTTCCTAAAAGTAGCAGGAATTAGAGCTCTTGCTTTAAGATACCTGCAGCCATTTGTGAATGGAGTAGGAACTACTCCACCACTTTTCCTTTCCAAATACAAAGAAGTGGTTTTCCTCCAGGCATGAGGCTTCACATTTAGCAAATGTGATTTATTAGTGTGTGGCAAGTAGTCAAGTATTCAGTAAATTGTTTGGTTGCACAGAAAATAGAGGGAAAATAATCTTCTGCTTGTTTGCTCTTCATATGGAACATGGGACTGGGAGAAAACCATCACAGAATTCTGAATTGCATGACATGTGTGACTATTCTTATTAGCACAAGATATAAGACACATTCCTCTCATTTCAGCTTTGTAAACTCCAGTCAGGGATGGGTTCTCAAGATCCTAATTTAGAAGGCAAAAAATGCAATGTAAGCCAATTTTTAATTTTGAAAGAATGTGTTTTGTCAAAAATATCTAATGACACACTCTGTTTAACCATCTGTTAATTTCCAATTTACATTGTGTTATTCTACTTTCATGATATACACACATGTGATTACTAACTTGAAATTAGTTCTGAGCAGCCGTAGAGCATATGAAATGGCATAAAGTCTCAGAATTATTTGCCTTATCTTATCTTATCTTTTCTTCTGCTGAAATCCACTCTTTCCTCAAAACTAACAGTATAGAAGTGCACTTTCACTTATTCAAAGACATATAATTTATAAATCATTACACCAGTGCCTAATTCTATACCTCTCTCATGCCAGTGGGTCACTTCAGTGCATTCCAGGTCTAGTATAAGTCTGTAGTAACAGACTTTGATGAAACGAAAGCCGTAAAGAAAATTATGCTATTAAACACCATTCAATTTGCACATTTCATCATCCCATCAGTCTCCCATGGAGAGTGGAATTTCTTTGGATCTACCTTTTTCTTTCTTTTCTCCTGGATATTTCCACTTCTGAGGCAGAGAGACAAGAATTCAAAGAAATAATGACTCATAAAGACACCATAACTACATTTCAACAAGTTAGTGCAAGATCCTACCTAAATATAAATGATCTAATATATACATGTATGGATTGTCTCTATAATATGAAAATGTAGTGGTCAAAATCAGTGATTAAATTACAACTAACATTTAACACTGATTGGAACATATTTTTTGCGTTACAACATCGTTCCTACATTGTACAAAAGTTGTCTGACAGGCTCAACAAGGAAAAAGACAACCAATGAAAAACATTTGTGTCTATTCTGCTCCTCTGCTCTGCTCTGCTGAGACCCCACCTGCAGAGCTGCATCAGCTCTGGGTGCCAGCACAGGAAGGACATGGACCTGCTGGAGTGAGTGCAGAGGAGGGCCATGAGGACGATCAGAGGGATGGAGAACCTCTCCTATGAGGAGAGGCTGAGAGAATTGGGGTTGTTCTGCCTGGAGAAGAGATCGCATCAATGTGACCTAATTATGGCCTTCCAGTACCTGAGGGGAGCTACAAAGTG
This sequence comes from Petroica traversi, assembly GCA_025920805.1. Taxonomy (NCBI): domain Eukaryota; kingdom Metazoa; phylum Chordata; class Aves; order Passeriformes; family Petroicidae; genus Petroica; species Petroica traversi. The sequence goes on from JAHLSL010000007.1 coordinate 23,562,668, forward strand.
GAGAAGGAGCTTTTACAAGTGATTGGAAAGGAAATTGTTTCAAACTGAAAGAGAACAGGCTAGACTAGATATTAGGAAGAAATTCTTTACTGTGAAAGGGGTGAAGCACTGGAGCAGGCTGCCCAATGAAGCTTTGGATGCCCCATCCCTGGAAGGTTCAAGGCCAGGCTGGGTGGGGCTCTGAGCAGCCTGATCTAGTGGAAGGTGCCCCGGCCCATGGGCTGGAACCAATAGTTGTCCCTTCTAACTCAGGCTATTCTATGATTGTTTTTAAGTCTGTTTTGATAAAAACAGCTTCAAGTTGGTAATTTCAGGTTTAGGACTATGTTCCCTTCAAGCAGGAAAAATCAACACATCAAACATTGCTTAGCTGCTTGAGCAAAGAAGTAGTAAGGAAACAATCTGCACAAATAAGTTAAAAAACAAAACAAAACAAAACAACAAACAAACAAACAAAACTGAAAAAAAACCCCAGCGGTCTATGTTGTAGACTCAAAAAAGACTGCTATGAACTTCAGTTATTCTAAAGTCTAGTGACTGAATTGATGGACTGGGATATTCCAGCTGTCAGAAAGCTGTCAGAAGAAAGAGTGGAAAATGCTAGAAAGGTCTGTGTTCCCAGCAGCTGTGGAATTAAATGCTATTTACAAAGCCTGCTACAAATAACATTCTTTCTGGAAAAAAATCTTGAAATCTGTGAAAAGCTAAGAGGGAGGGAGGGAAAGATGAAGAGTTTGCTGGTAATTTCCTCTGCAGTTGCCAAAATCTGACACAGTTAAGATGACGTGGATATTTTCTGCATCACTCTTATAATTGGTAACTACACCCCTTGAATGTCTAAAACAGAACCAGATGCTTCTGTCTTAAAGTTATTTGCAAAACAAAAGGGAAACAGAACCATGGACGAGTGGATCTGTTGGCCTTTCATATTGAGAAGAATTGATTTTGCAAGGATTACAAATACTTCTGTGTGGAATGAAAACTATGACTGCCTAAAAACTCCTCCAAGCTTAGAACAGTAATTTATATAGGATAATGTAATAAGATAATTGTCCTTCCCAAGCTTGTTCTTCATACACTGACAAACATTTTTAGGAGGAGCAAAATAATATTATGAGATGGAACATAGTATAGGTAGTTACATGGAAAATACTTTCCTGCTGTAGTGCTGTCATTCATGATCTCTGTCATGTAGATGAAGAACAAACCATGCCAGGCACCTTTGCTCTACTGCTCATCCTGCATTTATTGAATAAGTAAAACCCCTCCCCATACCTCTGTTTCTATTCTTTGATGAGCAAAGTCCTCAGGCCAATATCTCTTTTCAATACACACCGGAGGCAAAAAAGGGCAGCCAAATTGGAATCTGAGAATTTTAGGCATTAAAGGTTATAAATAATAAGTTAAAATGAAGGCAAGGGAAGGGAAAAACAAAATAACAAACACTGTGGAAATAAAAGCCTTACACAGCACAGAGGCCTTTTTCAAGTTTGTTACAAGCAAATTTAGGTGTTTCCTTTTCTGTTGTCCCAAAAAAGTACCAGAAAACATTTTTTAGATTTGCTTGATACTGTAATTCATTCATGTTCACTGCTCTGTTATTTTCAGCCATTCCATGGTGCTGGATGTTTATCTTTCTTTGTTCCTTTGAAGAGTATGGGCAGCAGTGTTATGATCTCCTTGAGAGAGGATCATACTTGATACTACAATGCAGGTAAATAATGATATTGCCTGCTAGTTTGTTTAACATTCCTTTATACAAGCCATAAAAAATGTACATAATTAAAAAATCATTATAGTCTATTATTCAGTAACTCTGCAATGTGAAATGGTTCTAGGCAGTTGCTCTCTAAGTAAAGGGAAGGTCTTTAGAAGTAACACAATAAATAACTGGAAAAAAGTTCAGTCATGAGAGCATGAAAAAAAAAGAGTAAAAACATGAGTGAGTTTCAGTAGCAGCCCTAATATTCACTTCAAAATAAGGTTTCTGTTTTATAGACTGTTGATAGCTGCATACATAGTTTAAAAATTTTTGTAATTATTTTGAAAATTCTCCATGTGATTTCATGTGAACTTAGGCAACAGTGACACCCACACTTTGATTAGACTGCAGTCTCATTAAACATCTGTGACCAAACAGCTTTTTACCCCTTCTCTTGTGATGCTCCTTTCTGATTGGATTAATTTCTCATTCTTAAAATTAGGTTAGGTTCTTTTTAAACTTTTTTTTTCTTTTTTAAACAAAAGAATCTCAAAACAACCCAGTAATTCTTAAAAGGCAATAATTTTCCCTACCAGTACCTACCCACTAGATATGGGAGAACTCAACTCATTTGTACAAACACCATTGCCCAATGCCCTTTCCAATCCTTAGGATATTTGCATAGGATATGGCATAGGAGCTACAGGAAAACTGGGATCTTCAAGCCAAAGCCAGGCATAATACTCTAGGATGGGGCAAATCTAGTTTTGGAGACAGTCCCCCTCCACCAGTCTGCGTTAGAAATTTCCCTTCTCACACCAAGCATGAGCCACATGAATGCCAGCACCAAGCTTTGCACAATCACCAGAAATGTGTGCCTGTTCATTCATGGAATAACAACATTAACTGAATGCAGCTGAAAGGTTACCCTTCAAAAGTACCCCAAGTTTCAACTTGAGTGAGTACTCTCTCTGGATATTCTGAAATCTGGAAAAAGTTTTACTCAAACAGTTTATGCACCACCATGTAACAGAAACATACAAATTAAATAGAAATACATAATGAACTAGTAAAATGGTTTTAGTGTGGAAAAGTATCTGCATGAACAGTAACTGCATTATGAACTTCACCTAAATTTCATTTTTTAAATGTCAGTTTTAGTCAAAATAGGAACCAGCTTCTTGCCTACCAGAGAACAGAGATGGGGCCAGTATTGAACATTAATTTTAAAAGTTCATTGAGACAGTAACTCTTTAGAGTAGCATGCAGTGAGAGTCTTTGCCATCCCTCTGCTGCCATGAATCTCTTTCTGGTTGAACAAATCTACTCATCTTTAACAGACACAACTGTACCAGGCCTGGAGGCAGGAGATGCTCTTTTCTGGCGAGGAAAGCTGAAATAATGCAAGTTTTCCCATAACAACCTATCCACTTTCTGAGCTGACTGCTTCAATCCAGGCACACAGGGAGGGTTTCCTGTGGCAAGAGTGAGGTCCTGTTAACCCCAAAGTCATCCTTACAGTGAGGAGAGGGAAGCACTAACAAATCATGGGGTGTTTTTCCAACAGAAATAAAGCACACACCAAAAGGAACAAAGATGTGGCTGGCCTGCAAAGGGATCGTGGGAAGAAGCATTTGGTGGGGAATCAAACAAGGCTGTTGTGAGTGAGATCCCACAGGGATTAGCAAGGCCCAGTGCTATCTGACATTTACACCAGTGATCTGGAGGCAAATGTTAGAATACTGCTCATAATTCTTGCAGATAGACAGACTGGTGAACAGCTAAAGAATAATCAGTCCAGCTACAGCAAGAAGCCCCCCTGCTTTTCAGAGGAGTCCACTGGTGGCTAAGGTCATGCTTTTGAAAACTAGAACAATGAATAAAATGCTTTTTAATCTAAACAAATGTAGAGTTGGAGACCAATGATCAAGGAATGCAATCAATACCTAACACATGGGAGAGTCTTGGGAACAATAGGAAAAAAAATAGCACTGCCTCTGAATATAATAGTGAGAATGGAATGCTGTGGGGAGATGTGGGACACACATTCTAAAACAAAAAAAAAAAACTATTGAAAAACTGGAATGTGCGTGACAGAAGTCATTGAAATAAAAAGAGAGATGTTTAAAAACAGAGAAAAATATCATGTATGAAAGTTGAAGCCAGAGACTTTAAAAAGTCTCCAGCAATAAGGGCAATTAATCATGATAATCAAATTACTAAGGGGGAAAAAAAAAAAGTGTGGATTCTCTGCCTGTTGCTCATCAAGAAAGAAAGATAACAGTTAGCCAAATGAAAGTTACTTGGCCCAAACATATACAAGAAATCAACAATTTTTAAAGCTAGAGACTGTTCAGGAAATTAAAATGCCAGAAAAGTTGCTGTAAAATAAATGAGGATTTCAGCAGTCACAATTCAAACCCTTGGGCCGTACCACATTTCACAACACTACAGTAAAGAATGCTGAACAACCAGGAAAACAAGGATCTGACTCCTTCTGATCATGCTGTAAAGAATTCTTGGTTTATTGTCATTACTGTTCTGAATATCTAACACTATTTTACTGCTATGACCTCTCTCCTGCCACCAAATGAAGAGATTCATTACTAAAACATGTTGTTTTGTCAATAATAAATTTCACCATCTCTTAGCAACTCTAATAAATTTTCTGTTGGACGAAAAAGAAAATTTTGTTTCAAAGCACTTTTGAAGAAAAAAGAGACTGAAAAAGAAGCTTTACATTAAAAACACTTTTTGATATTTATGGAGGTTATTTTTTCTTACTCTGTATCTTTCCATATTTTTACAGAAAATACACTTCTACAGAAATTCAGTGTAACCAATTTTTTTAAAAATTGCATTTAAGATTTTTCTTGAATCCATTAAATAAATTATTCCAATAGACTTTCAGTCCCTAACTTTTTCCCAGGTTTTCAGAAAATAGGCAATGAAAGCATCATATTCAGGACAGTCTTTATATAAATGTTTCCTGAAGTAGAGCTGAAGTAACATGACTGATAAAGCAGCAGGCCTCTTTTGGATGCCTTTCTTTAGGTTATATTACTCAGTCCATCATGCTGGTTTGATTCAGCCTACTAGTAATAGAAGTTTCTGACACTGAAAATAAGTTTCAAAAAGAGGTGTTTGTTGTAAGTGACAAAGAATAGATCTGCTTCCAAAAGTGCATAGTCAGAGAGTCTGGAACAGTTAATCTGTATATTGCAACATAAGAAAACACAGCCTGACAGAAGGAGAGAAATAGACCTCTTCTTGCATTACTTTTCACCTATTGCATAGGTGGAATTATTCTGTTTAATTCTCACATACATAAGCAGAATCTGAACATCCTGTACTTACTCTCATAACCATTTCAAATATACTGCTATATATTCTGTAATTACTGCAATCTTGTATATATCTTCAGTCTCTATTACTCAAGGTTTCATTCTAACAGATTTTATTTTTCATATAACATATAAGCAATTGAAAATTCACTGTCTCACAGAAATGCTCCATCTCTGGAGTGCTGCGGAATTGTTTATGTAAACAGGGCTCTTATGAACAGCAAGTCTGTCTGAATTTCCTGTAAAACTGCTGTGACACGCCATGTGATTGCTGTCAAACCACAACCGTCACATTTATTATAGACTTGGTCTTACCCTTTCCAGAATGAGAGATTTATAACCTCACTTATCCACTCCACAAGCTGCACATCAGATCTTTTCTCTTAAGCTTCAAAGTAAAAGAATAGCAAGACATGACTCACAGCCTTGAAAAAAACATCCCCCTCTTGGGGAGAAAGTACACGCAATCTCTACAGCATCTGAGCTGATGCCACGCAAGAGGAGGCTGGCATGACTAAACAGTAAGAATCTCTATCAGCTGCCATTGCCACAGCTTTTGTTTGCACCATATGAAATATGGAGCTGTCACTGGCTCACTGTTCTCAGTAGGTATAAATAGTCCTGTTGGATTCTGCATTCCAAGCTCATAAGTTTTGCATCTCATGTTGTCAGTAGCTGTTCACAGCCAGCCCCAGGCACCCCAGCCTGCCCCAGGTACCTGGGTGTGCAGACGTGTGAGCTCCCATGCAATTGAGCTTCTGCCAGCAGCACAGATGGCTGCACACACATTCCTCACAATCTTGAGAGCTGATCTTTGTGCCTGAGGGACTCTTGACGACCATGCTGACAGTTGCTTGTGTAAGTGACAAAATCTGTGCCCCCATGTCCAAGGTCCTTTTAAGAGCAAATGAGACAGAGGGCAGCTGGTGGGGCCTGGGGACAGCTGACCACAGCTGCTTACCTGCTCCAGAATTTCTATAGGACATGGAAACAATAAGGGGGGAATTTTTCCTCCATTCCAGACAGAAGAATCAAGTATTGTTACACTGTTCTTCACAAAACTCTCCCCAGTCCAAGTTAGGAAAAATTAATCGTTTGTGTACGTGCCATGCAAACATGGCCTGACAAGGGCACTGTGGGTGGTTTGCAGTCTGGTGTTACTGTGAGTAAAGTGAAACCCCAAGCTAGAATGTTATGGGCTGTGTGACTCTAGTACTACCCTACACCCTGCTTCCCTAACTCCAGAGGCATCCCTAGCTCCTTCACACTTCCAGCTGTGCTGGCCCTGCTGGTTGTGACTGCCTGCCTACTGCTGTCTGTGCTAACAAAACCCTGGATTTGTCATTTTACCACACTGTTACAGATTTGCTCAGTTTTTCTACAGAATTAATATAATTTTCTTCAGAGGTCCCTTATAACTACAGGTTACAGCTGTTCAGTTACCACTTTTATTAGGTTGTTATGTTATGGCCCATTACCACAAGTTCTCTTTATCACCTCCTTTGCCCATTTTAAAGTTTATGATGTATTATACCTCTTTAGCACAATACAAGCACTTTTATTATGTTTAACTAAAAATTGCCTTTAAGGTCTCAAACATATAAATCACTGCTTTTCCTCCTTCACATTGTTTTGTTTCAAAAAATTTATGTAGACGTACTGCAATCTGAGTAAAGCAAGCAAGGGTAGTAATGAGAAATAATTTCACTTTCATTCAAAAGTTCACTGGCATTTTGTACCATAAACAAGAATCTGAAAAAAACCCCAAGAAATTTCTTTAGCAGTTACTTTACAACGTGTTATATTAGAAATATACATGTTATAATAAGAAACGTTATATTAGAAAATAAGAGGCCAGTATAACTCATATTCAAAGCAAATTGTGTCAGCTACCAATTCCATCACTCATACATTGTTCTTGTGGCTTATCTCAACACTGCTGTCAACTCAAAGATTTAAATTTTATGTTGCAGCATAAAGCAAACTCATGAGCAAAGGGATGGTGGAGAGGACAGTTGGTATTTTTGATTTCTTTTTTGAAAAGAGACTAAGATTTGTGTTCTTACCTGCAAAACACTGCTTATGAAGTTATTTCAGGACCTTTTATTGGCAAAATCAAATCTAAATGTTTATATTGTACCGTGTTTTTCCTGCTTTTATTTTAACCTCCTGCTGTTTTGACACTTTTCTTCCACTTTTGATTATCAGACCACCAAGCCCTACATTAAAATGCTCAGGATCAATGTGCTCCTGCATACTTAAATGCTCACTCATGCATGCATGGGATATAAAGTACAGAAACAGATACAAAACAGAGTCATCAGCAAGTTTAGGGAAGTTAATACATTCTAAGCAGTCATGCTGTAGTACTAGATGAAATAGCAGCACAATCTTTATTAGTGATAGCGCATTAGGAATTCTATGTCCCTACAAGAGTTTGCATCCCCAGGCAGAAATAAGCAGTGGTTAGCTACCACCTAAATAGACATCAATAGACCAATAAAATGAGATTATCATACTTGCTTCTGGCTGCAGTAGCATTTTGATAAGTAATTTGTAGATTGCCTAAGACTGCAAAATTATAGGAAGGCCACACAATCATTAGCATCCAAAACTATTTCAAATCCCTAGGAAGTTCATGAGATTCAGAGCAAAGTACTTGGCTTGCATGCATTTAGAGTTGGATGTTTATTCAGGTGTTCAGCTCTAACATCTAGGTGATAATTTGCATCATCAAAACTAATTCAGATGAGTGTGAAATCCCTAGCATCTATTAACATCTCTGAGGAGCAAGAGTCCCATTCTGGAGCATGTGTTTAGCCACATAAATCTGTTCAGTACTCACTGGTCATCTCATACCAGGACCCCAACAGGATCCTCGATGTCCCCAATGTCCTCCAAAAGATCCTGCTCCCTTGTATGTTGTCAAAATACGTTACTTGCAGAGACAGAATGGCTCTTTTAATCAAAGTTTGAATTTGGAAAATGTGATAAAAGTTGCTTTCTTGGAAAGTGAGATAGATATAAATTCCTATAGTGCAGAAGGGATTTGAAGGCAAATCTCTAATTTCCAATACATAGTTTATCCTCTAAGTCACAGGGCTTGCAGTCTGAATTCATCCTTTAAGATCTTTCACCTGGCTGCAATAATTAAAAACACACAGAACCATACAAGGACTGCTCCCCAGCTAAAGGTTTGAACAACTCATATAGGAGACTGAAGTTTTGTATCTCATTCCCAAGGTAAAACTGATATCTTAAGCAAAAAGGACTTGATCATTGCATTGATTTTTTTAGTACATTTTCCTGCAAGATGACTCCAACTATTTCTCCACAAAGACTATCTGTACATGGTGGGAAGTCATCACCTCTTATTCCAAGGCAGAAAAAATAATTGGCTAAATGCAAGCCACAAGTGTCTGATGAGAGAGGTATTAGAGCTAGGGGAAGGAATGTGAGGTCATGTTTAAATTATAGCTTTATGTCATGCTGATTTTGTTTGGGAGATTCAGGGGACTTTGCAGTTTTAAAAGGTCCTTGTTTAATATGTTGAACTACATCAAAAACATGCTATTCCTCCATGTAACTGAAGTTTACTTTGATGTTATTCATTCTACAGGGTAGGAAGCCCTTAGAAGTTACATACTGAACTAGAGCAAAACCACCCTGCTCCTTTTCTGGTTCTTAATAATGCTGTTACATTGGTTTGTTATTAACCTTTTCAAAAAAGTAGATACATTTTTTTCTATTTCAAAACCCCCTTAATGTTATGCTCAACCATGCTTGTACCTGCCACAACTCTGCATGATTTGTGACTAAGCATTAGCAAGCCTTGCACCAAATGGGAAAACTGGAGGGTAAAAAATACATATTTAAAATATCTTTTTAAGGCAGAGTCAGCCAGATTATTTAATCAAATTCTCCAAAGCTAGAATCTGATACTAAGAAACCTTTCTTTATAAGAAAATCTGTTACTTCAGGTTATAAGTGTGGACTAAATCAGTAATTTCTCTGTTTATACCACTTACCATGCTTTGCATGGGGACAAAAAGAAGCTCAGGATTTTCGGTGAAACACATAAAATGAAAGCATGCTTTTTAAACACAGACGGACAAGGACACAAGTCAGAAGCATCTTTTAATATCTCATGACAAGTGTGAATGTGACTGAGAAATTTCATATGATCAGATGACAAGCCTAATTAGGAGCACGCTGCTAAGGCAAGAACTGCACATTTCACAAGATCTTAAGGAAAAGAACATTTATTGATCCAGGAAAAATAAGGAATCCTGACACAACACCTTTCCCAAAGCTGTAGCTGTAGCCTATCTCTCCATCTTGCTCCTTTAAAAGATTTCACTGACACTTGTCAGGTTATTTTCAAGCAGTTAGGCCTAGAATTTTTTCCAGGTTGCTCACAGAAAAAAAAATCCATACCATGACAGAGATATGATCTGGTGAGAAGCTTTTGGAGTTTGTTATCTTTTACTTCTGTTCTTCATATTTAACATACACCTACATCTACAGAAATGACTTGCGCAGGATTAATGCAAGTACAGGGTGAAGGGTGGTTGCTTTTTTAAAACAAAAGACTGAAAATCAGTAGAAGCACAATGTGAGATAAGATGGTGTTCCAAAGATAGCACTTTAGATACATCTGAAGAACTACAATAATACCACCCAGAACCATTTTCTTTCTGCCTTCATAGAACTATATGACCAGCTATCTGGCCTGAAGACAAAGGAACTCATAGCTCAGGAAGACTAAAAATTTAGAAGTGCCTTTAGGGTACCTTTGCTTTTTTTTCAAATCCCTGTACTGGAAGGCATCTTCATTGCCCAGAAAATGGAACCCAGACAGGTGACCTGTTCAGGTCACAGCAACCTTCTTGAACTGAAGCACTGCCCTCTTTGAGCTGTTGTCTGACACAGTAAAAGGGTCTGTTTTATAACCTTTACTCAGCTGGGGTTTCTTGCTTAACTGCTTGTTAATCCTGAATAAGTACCATGCATTGACTGGGGAATGGTTTGTTTTAAAATCACTGGCTTTTTGTTTACAAGAGGAATATCCACCAGTATAGACTATCTGCTAGCCCCAATGAATGCGCCTTTTTTTATCCTTTCATAGACACCAGTAAAAATCGAAGAACTTAAGGCTAAACAGAAGCAATTAGTGTGGATGTTTTTTCAGTGGAAAAAGATATCTTACTCTCTGGATATAATCACTATGGCCCCCTAAACAGAAAAATTCACCTGATTTTAAAAGATTGTAGCAGTAAGTCACAGACACTGAAGTTTCTAGGAGGATCAAGACAAAGTAATAATACTCCTTTACATCTGAAAATAAGAAAATGCAAAAGCTGCCTGGCTTGCTACATCTCTAGATTGTCCTGTAGCTTCACCTGTAACCTACAGCAGGTAACACTGTGATGTAAGGTAAATTGCTGCCCCTTGAGAGTAAGTAAGATACTCCTATAGGCTAGAGCATAATGGAAGCAGGGGTGATGTTTGTTGCAGAAAATCTGATAAGGAAATGGTAACAGTAGGCACCATGGAAACAGGGCACGGGGCAGAAAACTCCAGTATCCCAAGGAAAAAATCCAGCTGGCAATGATCCCAAGCTGAAGATAGAGAGCCAGTTTGGGACAGATCATGATTTCATGAGAAGGAAAAGAGATCCCAATCACAGAGAGCAGTTTAACTGCTCTGCCACGACCCTCACTAACTCAGCAAGAACCTGCCCTCAGGCAGGGTCTGCAGGGAGGAAATGGCTGGAAGTTGTTTCCTGCAAATTCAGGTCTCTGAAGTAATAACGTGGTGTTGGTCCTCAGTCTCGTGACACAGCTGGGAAGACCAATTAAGAGGTTTTGTATTCCACATATTTCTTCATTTAGGGATGTTCTCTTAAAAAATATACATATGTATATATATGCACATATCCCTTTTTTTTTTCTAAATTAAGAGAAAAAACTTAAAAACAGGCTGAGCATGAGACCACAGTGCATCAGAATGGAGCACCCTCTGCACTGCATCTTGCTGCTGCCGTGTAACAGAATTACACAACTGCTGAGAGCAATGGGGTATATTGCAAAGAAAGGTAAAAAGAGAAATGAGCCATCTATTAAAGCATTTTACATACATTAACTTAATGCTTGTTCATATAAAACACATTCAAAGATGCCAAATTTGTTCATTCCAAGTAAATACACAAATCTGTTTGTTTAGATTGGCAGCAGATTGACTAACATAGTTTTGACAAAACTTTTGATAAGTGCATTGGAATGCACAGAAAACCAGTACACACACTGGTCTATGTTTGCAGTAAATCTTTAGGAGGAAACACAAGATTTTGCATAGCTGGAAATTTTTGGGCACACCATGCTCTCAAACACACATGATCTCTTAGAAGTCCCAGCTGTCTTCCTTTGAACTGCACTCCTATCAAATGGGAGAGGAAAATATGCCACAAATAGCACATGGTAAAGACACCAAAGAGAAAAACAACAATCCCCCAAATGAGCAATGTTTCGCTTCACTCAGGCATGAATAAGGCATGCTTTGATGCAATCGCATCTTATATTTATAATTTATGTTCAAGTAGCTTGCAGCAACCAGAGTCAAACAAAACCAAAGACCTGACTGCATGTAACTTACACTTAAAGCCATAATAAGGATGGCTCTTTTTATGAGCATCATTAAAAGCAGTAGCCAAACAATCACAACTGACTAATGAGCTGAGCTGGGGTCTTGGGAGAAAGATTTCTGTAATAAATACTGGAACTACAACACTGCATTGTAATGTTAATTAGGTACATAACAGTTGGTAGGCAAAGCAGTTCTCTGATTCACTTCAGTATTACAAAGAAGGGAATGGATCCCCATGGCTTTTCTTAGGCACAGCATAATTTGAAAAATGGGGCCAATTCTGTAAGAATGATTAGCCAAATTAAGTACCATTTGTTTTAGACAAGATCATGGCCAAGGAAACAGAAGTGCTCAGGCTACACAGGAGTGCATAAAACATCTGCAGATGTATGCTCAACTAATATTTAGTGGATCTGATTTTTGAAAATTTGTTGGAGGTAGACATTGAAATACAGCTTTTGAAACTAATTTAGGCCGTACTTTCTATTAAAGGTGCTTTTGGGGAAATAAAGTAATCTAGTCATACAAGGGTTTTTAACCTAAGGCAAATAATTTTGAACCTTTTAATAATTTAAAACTAAATAGACAGTTTTTGATAATTGAATAGACTTTCATGATGCACGCAGTCTGAAGCTAGAATACTATTTTGTCATATGGGAAATCTTGCACTTTTTGTAAACCTTTTGTAAATCCCCTTTATCTCTATAGTGTTTGAAATACTGCAGAGAAATCAGCAAAAACCAGAGGAAAACTATGTTCCTGCTCTCATTTTCATGCTGAATACAAAAATTACCCTTGGGAATTTTAGTAAGCAATGCATGGTAAACTGCAACCAACTGTAAATCTCACCCACATGAAGAACTTTTCAAGGCAGTATCTCCTGAAATAAAAAAACAAGCAAGACATGAGGATGAGCCTCCTATCAATAGTAACTTCATATTTTACAATATGCTTTTAAAGCAGTTTTTTAAACATACTAAAGCACCTTAGAGAAGTTCTCGTGCTTTTTCTGCTCATTTTTTATTATCACTAACAAATCTATATTTTCTCTTATATTTTGCAAAAGTGCTGTCTCTGTCTCCCAAAAAAAAATCCAAAGAAATTTCAGTCTGAGATATTTACCCATCTGAAAAGCTTCATGCCAAATGTTACACATTCATCAAAGTCTTACACGCCACTTTACACTGATACATAAGGAAAAAAAAAAATCTGCATATAAGTATAAATGCATTTATGTCTTTATGTGACCTTCCAGACACAAAGGAATAGGTCTCATGGAGTATCTTGTCCACTAGATAGATTGTATTTTTCCCTGAATGAGCACAGTTTGCAAAGCTCCAATAGTTTCCTCATCCTAAGTATTTTGCTGTGACCTACTTATTCCTGTTCTTGACAGGCAGAAAATAGCCACTGGATGAAGGAAAGTTAAATAGCCACTACATTAAATTTTGCAAACCTGCCAGGTAAAGTGGGAAAGGGAAGAAATGTGGAAGAAAAGGAAGAATCTCAAAACAAAGCACATAAGCCCCTTGAGGTTGAGCATCAGACCCAATTAGGTTAATAGAGTTTTACTGATTTGCTCCAGTTGCAAAACTGGTTCAAGTCTGTGTGTGCAGAGATGCAAGAGAAACAGATTGTACCTTGTTCCTAGCTGAGCTTGGTTCCAACTGTACCTTATTCCTACCTAAATATATAGTGAAGAACCTACCTCACACTCCTGCCTCTAGAATGCTTCTGGATACTTCTCCCAGTACAGTGGTGAATTACCCTGATCAGATGTCTTAGTCATGGTACTCTTTTAAGCCTTCCAATCCAAGCCAACACAATATTCACATATCTTTTCTTCTCAATTCTGTCTCACAGCTCTAGCTCAGTGGTTAAATGCTAGTGGCTGGTCTATGACAATGTTCCTATGAAAGGAGGGAAACAGTAAGAGTGAAATAAATAAAGACTGAAATTAAGAACATGTGTGGTGCCCCTAAAATAAATGTTGACTCCAAGTTCATTATGGCTTTCACAAGTCTTCTCTCTAACTTATCTGCTAGTCAATAAAAACACTCAGATCGAAGTCTGAGAGAGAGATATGATCTCAGTCTTCTTCAGTACAAGTTAAGGATTCAGGAGCTGACAGCCCTGCAGTGCCCTCACTGAGTCTTCCCTCCAGCTCAGCCACATTCTCCTATTTCCTCTTTCTGCCCTTCCTTAGTAGCAATGCCTTGCATTGGCTTGATTTTTACATCCTAGGCTACTCAGACATGTTTGTACATACAGGGCATTTCAGCTGAGAGGCTTGACCTGGCAAGTCCTCCTTCTGACATGCTGCCCATAAGCAGAAAGAAAACAAATACATGAAGATTCTGGACAATATTGTAAAGTGACTATCGGTAGAGCTCTTGACTTTGGAGAGGCATCAGGATGCAGCAGATCCACCCAAAAATTCAGGCAACAGCAGATAGTTATCAGGGTATAACTCTTTAAACACATATGTATAAAAAAAAAGTTTTTCAGAATGCACTTGGAAAAGCTAAGGCTTATAAATTCAAAGGAATACAACAAGGACCCACTAAGAGGAGTCTGACCCTTCCCCTTTTCCACTGGCTACGTTTAGATGAGAAAGCAGAGGCAGTAAAGAAATAGCAGCTCCAAGAACAAGTGAAGGCAAAGATGTGGGGTTGGTGTCCACACCCACTCTGCTGACAGATTTATGGCTCAGAGTTTTTTAAGAATACAGTTACATAGAGAAAAATCAGAAGGCATTCATTGCAATAACAAGGGAAGAACCGGGTAGCAGCTAAATTATAACACAAAGCAAACCTTGCTTCTGTTATAATCTCATTGTGCTGTTGACATTAAACCTTGGAGAATTATGGTTTTCCACTCTTACCTCCCATATATTCAAGAGAGAGTGGGTGCAAGCAAAAATAAGCACGGAAACAGCAGATGATTCCTTTCGGCAGAACCACCTGCAGGAATTTATACAAACTGAGCAGAATGTACAAATACAGGCATCCTTGTCTAGATATGATTTCACTATGTGCAGTTGCTCTCATCAAGACCAGTACTGAGAAATTTTAAGAAAATCCAAGTATTAAGGCCACTATCATCTATGCCACTATTCAAATCAAGAAATTTTCAAATCTTCTGGTATTGCAGGTCTGAAAATCTACCAAATGCTGACAGGACATGACAGAAATGTTCACCTGCACTGCTTTTATGCTTTTGTTACTCACAAGACTTCTTAGAGCTTAATCTCTGTATAAATCATCAGAAAATAAGGAACACTTCAAAAGAAATGCCTAAAAGCCTCATTCCTCTTTCAGTCTGGACCTTGCAGAGTGTGACACTTTGGCCACATTATGGTGCAATTGATGCCTCAGTTAGTGCCAGGATCCTTTATAGCTACTGCAAGGTCCCTGCCCTGCTTCTGGATTAATTGTTCCTAATTTCTGTTTAGCACTCCTTATCCTATTCTGTGGTTAAACTAGTTGGAGCAGTTTCTGAGCAGAGAAACTAAGCCTGTACCTCAAGTAAATAAGGAGCTAGCATTTCCTCTGTTCTGGGACTCAGTAACATCAAGGTGGAAAAATTCTTTTCCGCCTTCAGAGAGAATAACAAAATATCATTACATTGGTTTTCACAAATCTCTGCTGCAGTCAAAACAAGGTATGTCCACAGGAGTGAGTGTGTGTCAGCAAAAGGAATAAGAAACCTTGAAGGAAAGAGAAGTGGTTGGAGACAAGCTGCTGCAGGAGCTAGAGAGTGAGCTGCCAACAAGTCAAACCAGCTTCTTCCAGACCGGCACAGCAGCCAGGGCTGGTCTGCAGCTGAGCAGGTGCTGCAGGAGGTTGCAGCAGACAACACTGCCCATTATCTCAGTGAGGAGAGGGGGGAAACGCAGTGCTGGTGACAGCTAAGCAAACTGCAGGCCCGGGAAATGCTGAAGCAGCTGCTGTGCAGCAATCAGGCAGCAGCAGAAAGTACCCCTCACAGTGAAATAGAAATGCATGTACAGAGTTACTCTATTGTATTCCACTTCCAATTCACTTTCTGCCTTAATTAGAATTAATATTTTAAGGTCCTAAGAGGAATCCACCTTACACACGGCTGCTCTTGCAGTAATGAGGATTAAATCAATCCTTTCTTCCTTCAGCTCCCCAGTGGGAGCAAACATATGGCTTCTGAGAGGGTTTGACCCATTTCCCATCTGCCAGTGACCAAAGTAGAGGTAGTGAAATGCAGCATCAGCAACCATCTATGAGATGATGGAAAGAGACCTCCTGAAATTAAGATGAACTGATTCATCAAGCAAAGATTTTGAAATAAAGGAAAGCTTTTTAGTATATCAGAACTCATTAATAAATACAGATATACATTTGTATGAGTACATTAAGGTTTCATACGAATCTATCAGTGATGCCATGATAATGCAAATTATTCCATAGTGAATATTCAGCTGAAGTTATTAGTCAGTCTTCAAGACTCCCTTTCATCATTATTTTAGTTGCTTGTAGACACTGCACATGAATAATTTTGAGGTGGACACTGTTGATCATCCCTGCCACCCAGCAGGATGCAGTGAGTGGCTTCTCAAGGTTGTGAATTTGATTACTCCAAAAGTAGCTTTACTCCATTAATAAATTATTTTATCGTATTTATTTTTATTTATTTTTATATGTTTATATTTTTATATAAATATATTTATAGGTTATTTAGTGGAGTAATCCACCAATGCAGCCTTTCTGTTTCAGTGGCTGGAGCTCTCTGCATCAATGTGCTACATGGTACAACGTTATCAAGTTCATTTATTGTTGTATCAGGATTTCTATAGTGCACTTCAGAATGGAATTGCCAGCAGCAGCCTTGTCCCAGGACTCTCATCCCAGGATAGATTTAATATATGCACTACAGTTTTTTGAATTATTGTTCATATTCTCATAGTCACTCATCCATCTTTTAGAAATATGCTAAAACACAGAGCAGATTTTTATTTCAATACAGATTGCAGACACCAAAAGTGTAACAGTGTTTTCTGGTGTTTAATTTTTCATTTGGGTCATGTCAGAAGAGCCACAAGAATGTGTTCCCAGAGTACTCCACAATTTCAAAATGCAGAACAAAGTAGGGCAAAACGTCCCAAAAACTCACATCACAAACTGCTTTGAGGCCCAAGCAAGCACTTAAGCTAATCCACATATTAGCCACAGGAATGCTTCTTTTGCCTTCTGAAAAGCCTGAATAGCTTGAGAAAACCAAATAACTGAAAAAGACCAAAATATTTTCCTATACATTAAAGCTGCAGTCTTCAAACCTACCTATTTTTAGCTGCATTTCAATTGCTCACTTAGATTTTAACTCTGCTATTACATATAATACATTTTCCTTTAGGAAATTGCCCATGAAAGAGACTGGAATGGCTGTAGGATTTAATATTACCTTTATTCTTACTATTAAAATTTCATTTATTTTTATATCTGAAAATTTACTATTATGAAAGATTTATAATTCTAGAACTATATACAATTCCGAATTAATGTGTTTGGCGAGATTTTTTTCTCCTGAAAGATTAGAAAACATTAAAGGAGTTCTAAATACGTGGCCAGCGTTACAGTTTTTGCTGCTTTTTGTTGCTAATATCTGTTAATCCACTAATTTCAAACTTGTCACAATTTTTATTCCTTCAACACTGACAAGAAATTTCTCTCAACATCAGAAACTTTCCCTTTAATTTCAAGTTCTCTCCCCTGTTCTTTAAAATTTATTTTTAAATTTTTAACTAAAACAGCATACTGGGAAACAAGACTTCAAAAATCATCACCAAAATGTTACATTAGCTTTGTATTACATTTGTCAGAATAAAATAGATCAAGTTTTAGAATGTTTCTAAAAGATTTTTAAATTTTGATAGAAGGAAAATCTCTATATTAAATTACTTTTTTTGTTTTCCTATTGCTTAGGTCAACAGTTTTATAATGCTTTGCAATACAATAATTTTTAGTAATTTTCCATAGATATATCTGAGTGAATGTGAATACTTTTTAAAAATATGAAGAATATACTCATTAAAGCAAAAAAGAATTAGTGGAAATATCTGTTTTCATCAATAAATTTCATGTAAAACAAAGGAAAAAAATCACTCCCATATCTTACATGCAAAAGAAAAAAATGAAATCCTGTATAATGCACTATGATAATTTAGTTATGGTACATATCTCTAAATGAACAAGCCATTGTGGTGATAATCTCACCACAGAAAAATCTAAATTATGGCAACCAAAGTGGCTTTTTCAGTCTTGTTCCAGGAATTTTTATTTTTTTCTTTTTTACCTTGGGAGGCATAAAGAACTTTAAATTCTGGCCCATGTCATTGTATGGAAAAAAATTTCCTGGGTCTCACTCCAGTCTATGGATAGTTCTGCTTGCCAGCTATGGAACCAGATCAGTACACGTCTTTTTGAACACTTTTAAAACCATGAGAAAATTTCAAACTCCTGAAGAAAATGTATTTCCCAGAGAAAAGAAAATCACTTGCCTATTAAGCTTGTCCACCAAACTGGTTGAAAAAAATATATGTGCCCAACCTATGTGATCCAGTTGTAAAAAAATATGAAATTGTGGCTCTCATTTAGTTTCAGACAGAGAAAATAGAACTTAAACCAGAATTTTAATTTAAGTTCTTCAGTACTATTTTAAAGATAATGTTTTTCTCTGCTTAGATTTATTACGGATATCATAATTCAGTATTGTGGTCTAATAGTCATGGGGGGTGAAAAAGGATAGATTAAGATGAGCTACATGCTAGAAAGATATAGCTATTATTTTCAGGAAGTGGCCCAACTATTGGTATTGTCTGTTGTTTTGCAGAGGCAAGCAGCCTATTCTTTGCAGTATCTGAAATATTAAATGTAAAGTCAGTAAAAATAACTTTGTTTACAAACACAGAGTTCTTTTTAAATTACAGCACATAAGATTTTTTTTTATGTGGACTAATGTTAAAGCAAATATGAGTCCGATCTGTTGTTTCATGACAGATGTTCTACAGGAACATGGATTTTAATTATATTCTTCTCTATTAACTTAAATTGTTTTATTCATCTATGATAAACATTGACATATAGACAAAATTAATGAGGAAAACAGATGCACTCAGGCTTCATTAGTTAATTGACTGAACACCTTCATAATGTTTAGTGCATGATCCATCATTTTCAAAGGGTTCATGTAACATTTGTGACCCCAAAACACCTGTCTAAACAAAAAAAAATGGCCAACTGCAAGTGAATTACAAATACAGGACTAGCAACCAAACACAACCAAGCTTCCAACACTCTGAGCTTGTGAGCCTAATCAGTTTAACCATTTTTAACTATTATATTAAAATAGACTATAAATCCTGAGCTGAGGACTTTGGGCTTGTCTAGTCTGGAGAAAAGGAGGCTTAGAGGCAACACCTCGCTGACCTTTACAGCTTCCTGAAGAGGGAAAGCTGGGTGGCAGGTGCTGAGCTCGTTACCCTGGTGACAGGACAGGTTGTTCAGATGGACTCTTCTTTGAAAGGTTCAAAGATGTGTCATGGCTTTAAGAAGAATTTATTTACTGAGAGGATGGTCAAACACTGGGGCCGCCCTCTTAGCTGTTGGTATCAGATACTCCAAGCCTGTCAGTGTTTAAGAGGCATTTGGACAACGTGCTGGTTGGCCCTGGAGCAGTCAGACAATTGGACAAGATCATTGCAGCTTCCTGACAACTGAATTATTTGACTCTACATTATTAAATATCAACAACTAGAAATATTGATAAATTATCCCTTGTTATTCTTGGTATTTCAGACAAGAGAAAGATAATTTTTTTAATCTCTGCAACTCAATAATGTCTTCTTTTGACACAAAAACTCTTCATATTTGAAAGACTACAGCTGGTATTTCAGAAAGTTCATTCCTTATTTAGCAGCTCATTAAATTACACTCTTTCCTTCTTTTCACCCAGAAAATACGTTTAGTTTATGGTTTCAATGTGGTTCCCTGCTAAGCCCTAAAATACAGAGGGAGACAGTATCTTTCTAGGTGGCAATGATACACAAATCATGCTTTTCCTAATTACAGAAGATTCTGTTAATTTGTTTTGTCAATGACTGGCTTCAGAGGCTCCCCAGTGTCATCAAAAACTGTGGTGGAACTATTATTGCTTTTTTGACATATAATTATGTATTAAGGGCTTACTCATTAACTGCAAGCTTATTGCCAAGAGGGTGAGGATATAGACCTAAAAAGCTTTGTAATGGGATATGCAGCATTTCACTGTTAAGCCATTCATGCACATCTGGTCCAGCTTAACAGTGACCTAAAATCATTACCGTATGAAGGCTCCTTCCTAAGTTATGCAAAAGGAACTCTTTGGTCCAGTTTTTAAACTGAGGAAATATCCACATCACAAAGGACCCATTAAAACATCCTGCAGAGTCTCCAAGGATTTAAAAAATGAGCTTGCTTAGCTGAAGTTAAATTTATTATTACTAAGTTCTTAAATTGCTGCTGATTCATTTTCTGCATGCTGTAGCCACACAGCATAAAGCCAGTTGCTTTTTGGTTTTTTTAGTTCTGTACGTTTTAACTTTTTAACCTTATTCCAAATATGATTAGAAATAGTGCATCATACCCATTAAATGGCCACAGAGGAGTTTGCGATGTTCATGTCATTTTGACAGGAGCTGAATAGGAGCCGGGGCCTGTGGGGTCTTTAAGCAGCAGTTCTGGCCTGTTTATTTCTGCTGTTACTTTATTTTCCATAGGCTTCTTGTAGCCCTCAGCAAACCCATTCAGCCTCCAGTAACCCAAATTTTCCCCCTCTTCTGCTTGGGTAGCTCTGGCCAAACTCTTTCTTTCCTGCTCTGTGCCCCTTCTCTGAGGTTTTATACAGACTCTGACTGTTCCCAGCTGTCTTTCTGCACCTCCCCGTGCTGCAGGAAGCCCTGATACCACAAACACACCCTGGGCACATTCTTTCCTTCTTCACAAGTCCCTTCCCTGTCTGCCCAAGCATCCAAAAGGGATATTGACTCTCATGTTTAGCACTCCGCACGTACTTCCAGCAGCAAGGATCACTTCTCAAAATACAAAAGGTTTGTTATAGGTTGTGTAGGAGGGCATGTCACAAATCTTTAACACCCTCTCACATCCCTGTCATGTCCCTGGTACATAACTTTGCAGGCCTGCTCAGACTAAAGTAGCACAGCAGGCATTTGGGGTGGGGAGGACATACCTGGGACTTTTTTGTGCATGACTTCACATACAAGTCTGTCTGACAACATTGACAATAACAATAAGCATAGGAAGATAACAGTAAGACCAAATGGATCACACTTCTGTGTTTGGCTTGTGTTTCTAGGATCTACCAAAAAAACTGGCATGGACAACAACTACTGTTGACTTCTCCAAAATCAGCTTGGATTACATCAGCAGATGAAGTTGTGAATTTTGACCCTAATGTTCTTACTGCCTGCCTACTTTGTCACTGTTATCCCTGCTTTGTCATTAAATAGGACTTCATTCCCTCGGGCTATCGTAAATAATTCCCATAAATTCATGTTTTAACTTTACCACCATGCTTTAGTTCAAATAATTCACTGTGTGAAATTTTGTTTCCTATACAACAAAGACCTTTTATCTTCAGATTCAATACTAGGGATTTTTTTTTATATTTCAAATAAGAGAGAAACAAAATCAATAAAATGCTAAGACATTATCAACCATTATATCCCACTCCACATAAAAATCAATAATTTTTCAATCAATGGATACCTTACTTGGTCTTTCAGAAAATAAAGTCACATCTTTGAATCTTTTGATGCATTTCTGAAGATTTTGGCTACTTTATGCTTTTAAAGCTATATTTCAAAAATTGAAGCCAGGATAAAATTTGGTAAGATTTTATTGTCTCTCAAGAAGGCAAAATACTCATGTTAGCTTCTTGAAAAATTAGTTTAAAACCTACCTGCATAATATTACTGGTACTCAGATCATAATCAGCTTTCCAGCACACAAAAAACACTTTATTGCTTCACAATACTCTGATAGCAACCGGAACCTCACAGACAAAACTAATAACATTTTCATTTTTTGGCAGGAAACTGAGGAGCAGGAGTATTCCCAAACCTTTACAGTCCCACTAACCCTTTATCAAATGTTTCAATCTCAAATGAGGCACATATATTTCTAATGTTTTTACTTCTACCAAGAATTCAGCTTGGCTTTGTTCAATTTCATGACACTTTCCTTGGGGAAATCAGAGAATCAGGAAAAAAAAAAAACCACCAAAAAACCCCCACACAATATGGGAAGATATTGGGCCTGAAGCTTATTAATGTCTCTAGCAAGCCTTGAATAAGACCTACAGATTTATCTCTCCATTAGAAGGGAAACATGAGAGGTCAGCAGGAGCTGCACCAAGAACTAAGCAGCACCTGAGGCAAGATGCAATGTGCCTGCAATAGGTTCAGCAGAGAAAAAATTGTGAGAGGGAGTAAGGGCTAAGGTAGCTTCAAGAATAACCTAATGCTGGTATTTTGGAGCAACCCCGAAATATAATTTATCAGCATGCAATTTATAGCACTGGTAACACTCAGTGCTGCTGTGGTGCAGACCCTGCCCCTCCCAGCCTCTGCACGGCTCCCAAGGGAGCTCTGAGCCTTCCTCCTCATCACTGCTGCAGGAATTATCTCACTGGGAGCCATTAGAGGGCCATTATGCCTTGTTAGCTCCCTCACTCTTCTTTCACAATTAAAAAAAACCCCACTCTCAGAAGCTTGGATATTAGGGGGGTGGGGGGAACATTAATCCAGTTTTCCATGCTGTGTTTCTATATGTTGTAGATTTGTTACTTGGAGCCAACTTTCCTGGTGAACACACATCTGTGTTGAGTGAGTGCTTAGATATCAGTCTCCTTTCCCACCTTGTACATCTACTCCTATAATGTTTTTCCTCATGTTAAAAAAGGATATCATTGGTATAATATTACCACCCAAAAAGTGTAATACTCTGTTTTTTATAACATTATTGGACTTTTCAGACTCTCAAGATGACAGAGTTGCTAATTGATCCATTATTGTTTTATCAAATGGCTGGTGATCAGCCCTATATTTGCATCTATATCAGCTTTCTAAATTTTGGGGTTTATCACATTACCTGTTTCATCCCATTTGAATCTAACTCTGAATCTCTGATGTCTTAGAAAACACCTTAGAAAAAAGCAAGCTGCCTTCTGCTTGTGGCCCAGCTGGCAGTTCTGAACCACCAATCAGAAAAGGAGGACTTAAATAGAGTCTTATGGCACAGATTGTATTTCCCTCACTTTCAGTGAAATGATTTGAAAGGCTGGATTAAAGCACTGTGCATCCTGGCCCAGGAGATAACCACCTCTAAATATTCAATACATCCACCATTTTTCTCATAAAGGGATTTATTCTACCAAGAGATTCTTTTCTCAGCTGCCTGCAGGGAGAAGTGAAAAGCTGGACTTTCCTCCACTAGGCTGTCAGGACGTGTTATTCTGCTGATCAAGGATCTTCAAGTACCCAACACTAATCAGCCCAAGACAGGCTAATTATAATCCCTGAGGCCGCCTCCAGTCTAGGAAAATATTGCTAAAAAAAAAAGAAAATAACCTATGAGTCTTGCCAAGCTGGCATTTTTCCTAGCTCCAAGTGGTATCAAATTTCACTTTCAGACTGAATAATTTTCAGGTTGGATATAGCCGGGGGAAATATCATTTCACAGGCTGAAGGTTTGTTGAGGTTCTCTATAACCTCTGCCTTCCCTGTGGTTTTCCCATAGCAATGAAAGCACCTGACAAATAAAAAAATGTTATTTTATCTTCATACTTTTGCTTAAGTAATGGCTGACCATACTCTAAATTTATTAAGGATTAATTAAGACCATGAGGCATTACTCAGATTAAAAGAATCCATCAACAATTAACAGTCAGTAAGAACACAGAGAAGTGCACAATTCAATTTATAAACCATTCAATAAAGTTCAAGAAAACATGCTGAGCTCACATATGTCTAACATTAATTTTAGGTTTAACAGACTAGTTTGTTTAATTTACATATTAAATACATCCTTAGATTTAATTTTGAACAATTCCAAAGATGAATATAGGAATCAGAGCTACATACCAGTATACAGTACTAAGTAAGACAAAACTGAAGTGGTTTCTAAATTATATTGGGAGTCAGAAAACAATAGAGGTTCATTTGAGGACTACTTTTACTCTTTATCACTCAGAAAGTGCCTTTCTTGCCATGTTTCCTGAGCTATTGGCACATTAATTGGAAATACACACCCTTAGCTTACTTGACACAGCTATCTTGGTTTCAAAAATAAATATTTATTAGACTGGAAAGAGCAACATCTCCACAACCCAGGGGACAGCCTAATTCAGAGCAGATGCTTGTTCCACGTATCTCACATCTCATTTTAATGCAGATCCATCTGTCATTTGCTGTTTTGGGTTGTGTGTTCTCTGAACAAAACCTAGGAATAAAGTTTCATGAAGATCAACAATTGGTGTTTTGATGAGTTTGCAATGACTGAGAAGACAGCATCTTGTAGAACAATTCTTATTAATCTCTAATTTTGGAAAGGAGCCCTTGAAGATCACGCAACAGCACAGCAGGTCCCCCTTTCACAAAAATCAGTAACTTCTTTCTAAGTAGAAAGGCACGCATATATTGCCTCAAGCTTTACAGACCAGGTGGTGCTGCCTCTCTGTCTGAATGGAAATCACTTCAACTCACCCAGCAGAGATATTTGCCTGGTCATTTCAAACTTAACTGTAAAATTAAGCTGATATTCTCAATTCAGCAGGCTCAACAGTTTGGCATACACTACTTATAAATGTAATTTTGTGCTGCCAAAACCACCGAGCTTTCAATTCATTTTGTGAATGTTCTAGCGTGCAATCTTTTACCTGAGACAAAAAAAGTGAGCTTCCTTCCTTTTGATTCTAACATGGCACTTTCCAGCACCCACATCTCTTCCATTCAGCCATGATCCCTTGCTCCATTCTCTCTGATATCTGCTGCTGTCTTGCCTGCCTGTGTATCTCTGTGTGTAAAGTCAAATTGCTAGCAGTGTCACCTAGCAGTTACACTTTTAAAAAAGTTTACTTAAAAAAGCCACTGCATTGCAAACAGGTGCAAAGCACTTTGAGGGTTAAAATTCTTTTCTTCTGAAAGAGCTAGCACCATTATTGCTGACACGCTGTCTGTTTATACATCATGGACAGAGTATATTTAGATTCCACCTTCTCCAGATACCAGAAAACCCCAAATCCCCTAATTATTTTCAAAGGTTATCTCTGCATAATAACATAAAAAATTACTTGCTGCTGTTAATGACCTAGTAAAATACCAGGATGAAATTTTGATGGCCTGTTAAGGATCTATAAAATATACCCTGCCTATTTTAATAGTTGACCCTTAAAATGGCAACTTACATATCTGCTGTGTCATTGCCTTAGCAACAGACTAGACATGCTGAAATCTGACAGAGAGCAGGCTTTCCTAGCTGGAGCTTTGAGGTTTAAGGGGAAGGGTTTTTAGCAATCAAAATCTGATTTATTTTTCTAACAAAATATGGTATGTTTTAGGAGACTAGCAGTGCTGTTTAAATCACAGGAAGAGCACATTCTAGCTAGTATGGCCTTGGCCAGGGAGGTAGCCACTGCAGCAGGAAAAGCTGATCTAACACACTTGAAAACTGTAAGCAGCCTGGAGTAGCCACGTGCAACAGCTGTGAAAGATGTTCTTATTTGAAAACATTCTCAATAGGCCATAGTTATTCCATCAATAGCACTCTGCTCTATAGTACAGTTTTTCATTACAAAAACTAAGTTTTTCATCAGTTTTTTTCATCATTAACTAGTATTTTGCTTGAGTTTCTTTAAGGCTTATTTTGCAATATCAGCTGAAAAACAATTTTATACAGCCCTCAGACTTGATAATATCAGGCTCCTTTCTTTTTGGTTTGTGTTCATTGTATATGTTCTACCAATCGCTCAAATAAATATCTGTCAGAAACTTATATATATATATATATATACACACACACACACACACACATATACACATACATATATCTACATATATATATATATATATTATTGAAAGGAAAAAATATGAATCAATTGTTCAACAGCGTTTCTTGGTAGGCTTGGTTTCCAACAACTAATGTACTGTGTAATGCAAAAAAAAGGTATCTGTCCTTCCTTTCCAATTTTCTACCTAATGAGCATAATATAATGAATTGGTAGGTATATCATTTTCTTTTTTTTTCTATTTTGCTGACATGCTTTGTTGTATCAACTGTCTTGGCAAAGAATATTTTTTCACAGCAATCTGTCAAACAAAGGAGAAGCACTTACTTAGCCAGTAAAGGAAATGGCGTTTTAAAACTTACGAAACGAATGTGGGATTTTGTTTTGCTGTGGGACTTTTTTAAATGGACAAGTGCACAGAGCTTTTCCCTTTCTGTTGCCAATTAAAAGCATAAAGGTGCAGCTTTTTGTTTCATTTTAATCAATGCAGTCAAGGTTTGTCAAAGATACTTCGATAAGCAGATACTCCTCTTTTGAAACCTAGACTGTTCCAAGCTTATAATGTTAATTTGAGGCCTAATTTATAGCAGGTAGAAATCTTTTTTTTTTGGCCTTAAATCCCTTGGAAGTGTATGGATCTCCACTAAAAGCTCAGTTTTATCCAATAAACCATGACCAATATAAAACAACCAATCACAGAAAACAAACAAAGAAGCACAAACTGGAAACTACAAAGACAGGCAGATTAAAGATTATAATTTAAGCCCTACAGAAGCAACACAAAAAATACTTTTTCTCCCAGGTCTGCCAGAGATTTTCCAAGAAACTTGGGCATGTTGCTTATCCCTTATAAGGAAATATTTAGGAAAAGTGGGAAAAATAATTCTTCACCTCAATTTAAGCTGAAAATCAAGGCAAACTATTCAGAAAAGATTTGACTGTTTCCCAGGTGTCTTTCAGCCCCTAGAACTATAAGAGCTATTTAAGTTTCATTAGAGAGATCTGAACGGTTTTGTTATTTTAAAATGTAGTAATAACCCTGAAGTCCCACAAGTTTTCTGTATCAGACCTTTCATGAACCACTTTTTAGAAACTGTCCAGAAGAAATGCAACATTTTTCCACGGTATTTAAATAAGAAAAGAATGACAACTTCACAGAAAAGAGCAACTACAGATGGATCATTCAGAAATAGCAACCTGGAAGGAACAAGACACAGAGGAAGTCAACACATGTTGGAATTGAGAGGAGATGAAAACAACAAATACAAGTGTAAGATAACCTGCAAGGAGGAGTTATGGAGGTTACATGGGATGCATTTTAAGACTGAAGCAGAGGTTCAGCTATAAGCTTTTAGACAAGAGAAAAAATGCTGCAAAAATCACACAGGAAAAATAAACAAACAAAAAAAAATTTATATATTCATTTGCAAGTATTCTCCATTTTATCCACACACCAAGTTGGCAAAAAATTGCTACTAGTGTTTGACATGAAGCAACTTCATGTCTCCATCATAATACTGAAACTGCGATGACATTGAACTTACAGGAGAATCAGTATAGGGCAACTCTTGAAAGACAAAAAGCATATACAAAAGTAATAGGGATGCAGTAAGACTGAAAGCAGAACTAATTTCTGCAGCTGAGTGCTTCCTCAGTTAAGTGCTAGGAGTACTTTTAGTACAGCCTCACGCTAACAAAGGCTATTTTTCTAAGTATGTCAGCTCCCATAAGACACTGTACCATGGAGGCTGAGAAAAGCATTTTATAGAGCTGTTTCCTTACTGAAACCACCATCACTTGAAAGACTTCTTTGCCAAAGAAAGAATGCACCAGTAGTGCCAGGGGCCAGTTATCCCTGTGCCTGCTGCCCCAAGGGTCAGGTGCTTCCCCTCCTTGAAGCTTCCTACTGCCTCACCCTACAGCACAGTCAGTCTTCCAGAGCCAGCTGCTTGCCTTGGTGCCTTTAACAGCTCCAGAAGCCACTGGGCTGGCAAAGGTAAGGGAGTGTCAACACAATTTGCAGTGCTCACTCTCCACCCTTGAGGCTGATATTCTCCTCAGGACACTATAAGGTTATCCCCCAGGCTGGAGGTCATTCCACTTATGTTTACAAGCAATCTCCACTTCCAGGAACCTTAGCAGACATCCTTTACACTGCTGAGAGAAAGCCCCTCCTTGCCTGGCACTGAGACTGAACACTGGACAAGCAGGAGGCAACAGCATTTTGGCCAAGTCTGCCAGGGCAAGCCTGCATCTGACACATGCCATGAGAACTGAGTTCACGCAGAGCAGAGAGTATTCCTGGCTTGAAACATCTTGTCTGAAAGTGCCAGACATTGCAAACTACACAGAGCTGAATTTTTTGACCTTGGAGGAATGAAAAGCTGAGTCAGCCTTGCTGGGATTCAAAGCACTCAGGAGTCCAGATATTTGAAACCTGTCTTCCATGCACCAAACAGGAAGGGAAAAGCTATCTGGATTGTATTTTAGTTTATTCCCTCTTCTCCTCAGAACCAAAGCTTTTCTGAAGGTTTTTTGAAAATCAGAAAAATTTTGCTTCGGGAAAGCACATTTGATACCCAAAGAATTATTTTTATGATGACATTATATATACACATATGTATGATCATACCAAACTAATTGAAGGATTTATATTACACACTTTAGCAGTGTTTTAATGGATATGAAGTGGGGATAGTGATTTTCTTTATTCTTAAATCTACAGAAAATATAAGATCTAAAACTGATTATGAGAAAGACAATGGGTCTTTGTCCAAGAGCGCCGATGAAGGAGCACACACACCTGCACAGCAAGCAAGGTACAGGTAGCCTTGAAACACTGACCAACCAGAAAGGGATTACAGTAACAGCTTGCTAGGGTTAGAAGCACAGCTGAGGTCTCCTTGCCCTGTGCCAATGTCTCCAGAGGCTGAGAAGCCCAAGATGGGAGCTGCCTTTTCAGGAGAATTCTGGATCATGACAGTGATGCCCAATGTGATGCCCATCCACTGCCACTTTCACCCACTGTGTGTCCTGTTCCCTCACTAATCTGGTCTCCTTTTGGTTCTCCATCCAGCTCAGCTTTTCCATTGATTCCTTCCTTTCCTGTGGCAGGAAATAATTGGCCCAGTCTGGGTGACTCATTATAGGGGCAACATATACAAATGTCTTTTTTTCTGCAGCTAGAATCTGCTTAAATGAGTGCCTGATTTTATCAAAAAGGAAAAGCAAAAGTCACTTTTACCCTGTCAAGTCCACAGAAATGTTAGTATTCAGATGTAAATTAGTTGCGAAATTATTTCTTGATGTCATCTTTTCATTCATGTGTCATTAATTTTGTCCCAGTAACACCAGTATAATATCTCATTACAAAATGCAAAGAAGTTTCATTATAAAACATGGGCCATACTTAAAATACAAAATATAAATACACTATTTCAGCAGATTTTTTTCACATTATTTTTTTTTCTTTAAAAAACAACTCTGGAACTTCAGACATTCTGCCCCTCCCTGAAGCAAGGAGCACTCAGCAGAGACCAGGAAAAGAAGTCAAGCCCAGAATTTTGTCAATATTTCTTTCATAATGCAGCAGTGACTTTTACAGAAGGTTACAAGTAGACTAGGACATGGCATGGGAATTTTTTTTATTATTTCTAATTCCTCAATTATTTTGGAAATGCCACCAATTCTAATCAATACCTGAGCACTTCTGATAGACAGTTCTTTTGACTAGACTTTCAAAGGATGAGTTCCTGAACACAGCTTCATTCCAGATCTGCCAGAGGTGGGAGGCTCAGGACACCCATGACTGTTCTACTGTAACATGACCTATAAAATATAAATTTCAGGGCATAGGGTTCCCTCAACTCCTCTTTAGAGAAGAAAGAAAATTTCCTTCCACTGAGGGCATGCTCTGATCTCCTCTAGGTAGGCTTTGCATTGTCATATGGTGAAAAAAAAGTCCTACAAAGTGTTAAAATTGTACCAACTTCCATTGTTGTGGTCAGGTTTTGTCAGCAGCTCCTACAGCTGCTTTGGGAAGAACCAAGCTTCTGTTTCTCTCTGCACTGAGTGCTAAGCTATGTAAGAAGTACTTACTTGATGATATAATAAAACCCTTCAGAGCAAAGTAAAGATTAAACAGTAACATCCTTTCAGTTCACTGGTACACACCCATCTCCAACTCCACGTCATTATGATTCTGCATATACAGAAGAACTCTGGCCTTCAGCTTGAATGCCCAAATTCAGCTACTTCAGGGAAGAATACATGTATTTACAAAACATATTGCCTTCAGAAATGGTGAATAAGGCCAGCTGTGGAACAAAGCTGAAAGCAACACAATTTTCACACTGTCAAATGCTGTCTCACTTGTACCAGTTAAGAATCTGCCTCAACAACGAGCAAAATTTTATTATAGCTTTGGTGTTTCTACATTTGGTCATGCTCTGACTCAGGCAATCAGGCTTGTCCTTCACAGTAAAACCCTCTTCATCACTTCCTACTTTTCCATATCCTCACATACAGATCTCAGTGCAACACTTGGGCCCCTACAGAAATTAACAGGAAGCATTCTAAAATCAAAGTATTCAGCAGGAGTCAGAATTAGCCAAGATTACCAGAATCAAGTAGTGTCATCACAACTCCATTATTAGCAGGTGGTTCCCAGGGCAAACAACGCTGCAAATAGTGTGAGGAATAGAGAGTAAATGCAGGTCACCTCTCCATTAATACTATCGAAAGTTGGTTTTTTTCACCCAGTATGTTTCCCCTAAGTTTTAACATTGATCTGAGAAATTCTAGTTTTAATGAAGTCACTTTAAAAATCTAAGAAAATACATTTATTATTATTATTATTATTGATTATAACAAAAGCATAATATTTAAACCAGAAATGTCTTACATCCACCTGTTATTTTATGATCCCAAGAGCTGCAAGCTAAAGGCATTGCTCACCAGCTCTCTTCACACCTCTGTTCTGACTCTAGGCAGACATCAGCTGTCCTGCCCTACCCCCACCCTCCTGCCAACTCATCCCTTCCGAGTTTGCCTGATGGGAGCACAGCAAGTGCAGGAAACCACTACTTTCATAATGTAAAATGCATCACAGACAAATAAAACAACAAAATTGCAGTCATTTGCTTTGTGTTTTGCAGTGGGGAAAAAACCCAACAGATTAATAAAGAACATGCTGAAAAAAGCATACATGATTCTGTACAGACTGTCTAATTAAGATATAAGAGCTCTATTCCAGCTTGTGCCAGACAAGACCATAACACACACCCCTATGAAGGGTAGTCAGATATCATCATATTTATTACTTTATCAAATATAAGGGACTAAACCCCACAACAAATGTAGATATCACCACAAAAGCAGTGTTTGCTTTTTTCTTGCTGCACTTTTGAAATATAAACTACACAGGGAGAACAGAGCCAGAGACCACTCCCTAATTCCTAGTGGACATATTGATCAATTAAAATGACATGTGTCTGGTCTTTTCTTTACCTCTAATAGCAAGCAGCTGAAAGACTGAATCTTTCAAACATGCAAAATCAAACAATTAATGTTGTTATACACCATCCAGCAAGATTAACTTCAAGTTAAGCAAAATAAACCCAGCCTCTAGAAGCAAGACCTTAATACAACATAAACAAATATTGGACATTGTAAAGAATTACTAAATACTGTAGGCATGATTTTAACCAGCTTTGTAAATATAAATGATATTTTCCTCCCAAGACAGAGATGGAAACCTTTTTAATTATTCCTATTATTTTATTCATAGAAACCCCCTCAGTCAGCTTGACTCTTGGGCTACACCTTTTACTGCAGTTGCAGCCGAAAAAAAAAAGCTTGTTTTCTTTCCAGTAAAAGATAGATCTAAAATTCACTAAATTCATAACACAATTTAAAAAACAGTCAAAGAAAGTAAAAGAGAAGAGCTAAGAGCTACTGTACTTTCAAAATATCTAGTTATTGTTTGACAATTAAATCTCTGTTTTGCTTTTTTAAGAATACCAGTAGAAATAGGACAGTACTGAACCCTATTTAAAATCAATACTGTTCCAGTTGCTTGTTCAGCACCAGTTTGCACAGTATTTTCTGTGTTATCATGCTGTGGAAGGCCAATGAAAGTAAATAGGTGATGTTCATGCTATTGAGATAAAACAGGTTCAAAGAAGAGCTAAACATAATAGGAATGCTTAAATTAAGAGGCAGGGAAAGGAATGAGCTACGTTTATGGCATTAGAATTGAAAACAGCTATTCTTTCCATTTAAGCAAATCAGACAGTAGCTATTTAATTGGATTGTGGAATTTAAATATATTCTCTTCAAATATTCAGGCTATTATCACAAATGCAAAGGCAAGTCTAAACATTCAGACTGAATGCATTTTCTGTAGGCCTTTGTCTTAGCCTGTCTGCCTGAAAATAATATTAAGCATGCAGCATCTTTCTTCAAAATGATTTTCACAAGGCAAAACCCACACACTTACATTAGGAAAACCTTAGAAAACAGGAAAAAATAACCCTGCAATTAAGAACAGCCCAGTATTTTGCAACTTACCATGTCCTGTTCAAATCCTCCCCTTTTGATGTTTACGGCACATCTGTAAGATGCAATACTAGGAGGTGCCTTGTGTGACCTGCTGCATGATGCTGTGACATCAGTTCAGATGATGCAGCTCATTATGGGAAAGACTGCTGTTGCTATGGCAACTGAGATGTGATACGAATCCTTACTGCATTTCCAGGGGAGTCCGAGACAATACGGAAGCCCTTTAAAGAAACAGACAAAATACAAACAGGCTTTTAAAGTACGGTGCAAACAGATTTTAGAG
Organism: Petroica traversi; assembly: GCA_025920805.1. Lineage (NCBI taxonomy): Eukaryota > Metazoa > Chordata > Aves > Passeriformes > Petroicidae > Petroica > Petroica traversi. The sequence continues at coordinate 23,595,294 of JAHLSL010000007.1, forward strand.
TCCATGTTAGTACATGCCTGTTGTGAGGGAATTTTTTTTTTCATTATTCCTACAGAGTGATACGGAATTGAGATTTGTGAGCTATAAATTTTTTCTGTATTCAAAACTTAATATCGTGTGTGTCAATTTAAGAACAAATTTTATAAGTCAAATTTGGTTATCATGTAAGGGAACCTTACTTAAAATAAACAGTCAGTAGCATGATTTTAACACTAAGGCTCTAAAGACAGTAGTTATTGAACAGTATTTTAAGAAGTATGTATTTTCGCACTGCCCCACCCTGCTCCTACATCCAATCTGTCACTTACAAGAAAAATCTTGTTGCTAGGGAAAAACACTTGATACTTCAAAATGAGCAGATTTCACACTGTTCAAGGAATGACAATGAGTTAAAAGAGAAAAAAAGGTAGGGGGATGGCTTTTTATTCAGGGGAGGCTAAAGAAGTTTCTAGCCAACCAAGTAAAAATCTCCTTATCATTTTTCAACTGTAGGACAAACTGCACTGCCCTCTGCATGCTGAGTAGCTTGGCTTTCATCTGCCCATCAGAGAGATGAGTGAAGATTTTGAAAGCTGTGGGCAAGCTGCTGCCAGCCTCCAGGTAGAGCAGGAAGGCCAGCAAAGCACAGAGCCCCTCCCCAAAACCTAAGTGAGGGCCTGGGGCTGGAGGCTGAGGCTGTAGATGTTACCTTCTGCACCAGGAACCTGCTCACATCCTCCGTTCAGAGCAGTGATGAGAGAAGCAAAGGCTATGTGAATAAGTACTAAAAGGAGCTGCCTGGAAATTAAAATTCACAACTAAAGAACCACCAGCACATTTTTGGCCACTTGCCAGTTCAATTTGGATGAGAAAAGTTTCTGGCAAAAACTGTTTTCCCTAGCCATGAAAATCCCTTTCTACATGGCAGGAAAGAAAGTAGACAAAAGACTGGGCCCTATATGCTTGATACGCTGAAGCCCAGAGTAAAACAAAAGCCCGACTTGAACCAAGAATCCCCAAAGGCCTGAAGATGTCCAGTGATGACCAATGTGTGTGCCGATATCTAAAACCCTTTGTTCCAATAAACTTCAGCCTGTAAGTAAAAATTCTGATTATTGATTTCAGAAGAAACCATAGGAAATAATTACACTCTCTTAGCTACCACCTACCTTTGAAAGAAGACAGTTTGATACCTTTTGATTAATGGATTAAACACAAAGGCTCTTCATACACCTAGGAAATGCCATAATTAGTGCTGTCTTGACATTGTATGATCTCAGTTTTGACAGTTTCTCTTTTCTAATATTGATCCTACGTCATTCTAAATAATACAAAAAAAGCTCTCAAACTGACTCAGTATCAAATCCAGTCTAGCGGTCCACAATGAAGAGCTACTCAAAAAAGAGCTATAGCTCTAGATTTTGTAATTTTTAAAACTTCCTTAGGTCTCTGAGGATGTTATTCACAATTTAGCAGAGGACAACACAATTGAAACATGATTTGCGTTGGACTGACATGAAAACTAAGGTGTGTCATTGTAAGCTAGCTAAGCTTATGGTGTGCTGAATGTCATTCTGTTCAAATAACATGAGTTCCTGAAGTTTTCCTTAAAGGACCTATTTCTATTTTCTTAACTACTATTTGATATCATTTCTACCACATTTAGTGCTATGGGAATGGAGTTGAAAAGAGGAACTGAGCTTTTATTTTTCTCAGGAAGATGAGGAGATTCAGAAACATCAATATGGCAGACCAGGAGTCATAATCTACTTGTACAAGGGCTCTGCCTCGTGCCCATTAGCTTGGCCTTTGCTCCAAACATAGGGAAGTGGAAGTGGTGGGGTGGGCACAGCAGGGAAACCCTGGGCCAGCCCCAGCACCAGCCCCTGACATCCTGCTCCAGCTCCAGCTCCAGACTCTCCAGAGGGCATCTGGCTGCATGGGACCTTCCCATCAACTTCTCTGGCAGGGGTGAAGCAGCAGCACAGCTGACAGGGACACAGAGGAGCATGGAGAGGGAGGGAGGTCAGGCTAGAACAGGGAAAATATCAGGCCATTTCTTACCAAGATTTGCTGCTAACTACAGGCTGTATGAGCTTGTTCACTCACTTATGCAAATGATAGGTAAATAAAGAAAAAATTACAATGTTTTTCCTGACTTTTGGAACTTTGATATATTTTACAGATCAGTCTGTTTTTTATTTTTCCCAAAAATTATTTCTCATGAGCCAAGGCACATGTCAGATTGGATGCAAGGCAGCTACAACAGGAAAGTCCCAGGCAGACTGCAATCTAAGGATTTTTTGCACAGGTCTAATGGTACTATAGTGGCTTTACATGGAGGACTGCAACTACAAGATACTAAAAGGAATTTCTACCTTATGAATACAACAGGAAGCACCCACAATCTTTGTAATCTTCTAATTATATCTGCAGGTCTAGAGAAAGAGGGCTGCACCTAGCTGCTTTGGATCTTTTATTTAATAAGGAAGGAAAAAATGAAGTGTATTTCACATGCCCAACCCAGGACTGATTTATCTTCTAGATTTAAGCTTTAAAATTGCTTTCTATTCCTTATAGTTCAGTGGAACGGACGTGAGGAGAGAGACCCCAATCTATCCTATTACCACTCAAATATCTTGATCATTTTAAAGTATCACAAGTAGGTTTCCAAGCCAAAAGCACATGGTTTTGACTATAATTTTTTCTTATCAAAATAGAAATATTTTATCCAACTTTCAATCCTAGCAACTCAGGTTAATGAGAGGCATAAATTACTAGTTTAAAATTCTTATTTTAATTACAATCTGCCTCTCCAACACATGTTGTATCTTTCCTTTCCCCCACATTGGGACCCACACAGTTGTTTTGAAAGGATTGATAATCACCAGAAAAGGAAGAAGTCTTTCATCTAACAATTGCCGTTGTTTTCCCTCTTGGTCAGTTTAAGTGTACAACTAACATTTGCACAGTCCACAATATTTTCAGTAAGCAAGTCTTTGTCACTCAAGTAGGCATGGCTTTAACTTTAAAAAGTTTTATTTCCCCTAAGTATGACCAATAATAAGCCACAGACTAACCTTGACGTGATCTACTTTCCACCCAATTATGTTCAAGAAAATGAGTTAGGAGTAAACTCACAAACACAGCTAAAAAAGTAAAATGTTATTGCAGACCTTTTCTCTGCATAATCCAGCTGTTTTCTTCTGTGTTGTTTCCCCCTCAAAATGAAGGAAAGCAGTTCCTTATTGTTTGCTAGCTACCCTACCCAAACAGCCAAGAGAGAAAGGAGAAATATGCTGAAGGACCAAAGGAACTTAGAATTTCATATCCTGAATTACCTGTCAAACAAGCCAGAAACAGGCTTTAAATTAAAAATAAAACACATATAAAGCAAAATCACAATTTACTGAACGCTGATGCAATGTGCAATGACACAACAAAGGAAACCTTGATTCTCATTCAAGAATTTGTAATCCACTTCAAGAGCCCATGTCCCAGATTTTTCATGGAGTGCCTTAATTAAGCAGCTATATATACCTGGGTATCTATTCTGCTGTTGACTTTGTCAGAAGGAAAGGGTAGGACATTGCTGGCAGTTTATCCTGTTTCCCTGAATGGAAAGGGATATTAATCAAGATCTTGTTGAGTCTATTGTATTGAATCCATCAACTGAATGTTGCATTACAAACATGAGTTATACACAATCTTCCTTGCCTAAACTCATTAAGCATCTGTGTCTACCTACACTGTTAGGTAAGGAATGTTTTACATCCTGTCACCAAGGTCATCTGAGCCTCTGCTTCTACAATAAGGGAGACTAAGCATTGGAGCTGCTGTTCTGGTGCAAAACTGCACCTCATAGGAAGCAGAAAAAGCAGTAATGCTCCCACAGCTGCACTCAAAGACACTGGTCAGGGCCATACATCAGTTTAAGTTTGGAGCCTCTCGTTTGTGCTAAATCATTGTGTAAAGAAGTCCCCTATTAGACGATGAACATGATGTTACTACAGCCTGAAGGGGATCTGGGTCACTGTTTTCCTGTCTGCATCTGGGTCTCAAGAGAGGCATGGGATTAAAAGGCTGAAAGCTCACTCTCCTAAGTGGGACTGCCTTGCTTCATTTTTTAGAAGATTGATAAATTTGTAACTAGTAGTCCATTTTTCTTCTTCTTCCCTGATAGCATCTAGTGCTAATATCCAACAATCAGTCTATTCAGAAGCAGCTTCACAAATTATTGTTTTTAAATGTCAAGAAGACAAACATGGTAGTAACAATACAACTGGAAAAATCACCTATAATCTACATCCATAAAGTAGAATAAAATCTTTGCATTCCAGCATAGATCTTATTTAGACATGACTCAATGTATTGTGTCAGAAAGCAAGGCAATATCCTCATTCCCAACACGCTGAAAGATTCCAGCAGGGACTAGAGTAATGGGACACTTCTCTCAGCCACCAGTGAGCTGAGATCCTCAGGTGGAGAAACACATAAACTCCAGGTGTTTTGGTCTAGCTCTGGACCAAATGCTCTGTTGTTAGAACACTCCAGGGCATACAATATTGGGATGTTAGTGCATTTGTTTTTCTCTGGTCTCATGCTTTCAACCACCCAAGAAGCACATTATTAACACAATAAGAAAATGCACTAGAAGGTCTTCAGCTAATTAAATAACATTTATAGGGAAAAAGAATTGACTTGAGATTTTTCTCCTTGTGTTTTTAAATACAACCTGTATGCAACATTAAGCTCACTCACTTCTAATAAAGAAACCTAAGCTTTCCCAGATCGAGTTGTAAATCTTACCTCCAAAATTTCTGCCTATTCCATCCTTTAGTACAATAGGCAGCGCCAGAAGTCACAGTCTTGGTTTTACCTATGTTACAGCCATATCTGTTGGCTAATTCACCTCATTGTGTGCACCTTTCCATATTTTCTCAACTTTTTTCTCATGTTTCTTCTCCTCTTACACCACTCTTAATCAAAGTTGAGACTTGCTCATTTTGTGTCTTGAAAACCGCAAAATTCTTCTCTCCAAACACAAAATATCAGTTTCATCCTTCCCCATTCAAGATATCACCAATAAGTTCATCTTTCAGTGTGCTTTAAATCCCTAAGCATTAAATTAGACATAATTAATTATATTTTTACTTCAAACACTCTGGAAAACTTTGCATAATTTTATCTTCCTGCTCCTACAGAATTGACTACTTTTTGCTCTGCCAGTAACTTTCCAGCCTATCTGTCCTACAAGTACTTCATTTTCCACTTCCTCCTGCCAACAAGAAAAACAGCCACAAAAAACAAAACTAAACTTAATTAAAACAAAAAAAAATAATTTTCTCTCTTATAAAAGATTCTACTAATATTGTTTTGCACAGTTCTTACCTGATTTGTAAACAAGTAGGAAAATAAAAACCCAACTACCATCACTGATTGGCTTCCATATTAGTCTTGACCAATGTGTTCTAAATATCCTATTTTGTTACCTCCTCCTCAGCTCCCTCCACTCAACCTGTGATACCCCTCCTTTGTTTCACATGTTCACTGTGCATTACACTTTAGGAGCAACAGGCTAATGGCATAAATTTAGTACAAACAGAGACTCAAAATTCTATAGGAAAAGATGAATAATAATTTTGGCTTCATGCTGCTGGATTTACAGGTATTTTCTGTGGAACTGGCTGGTTTAAAATTAGCTGAGCATTCTAGTCATAGGTTAAACCTTAGTTTGGCTTAAAGATGAATCCCTACTGTACATATACCCACAGGGGTTAAACACACCATGGTTCCCCACACTAGTTAAAGCAGGAATCTATTTCCAGGATCTGAAGGCAATAGTCATTTAACAGAAACAAACAAACAAAACAAAAAAATTATTCTTGTCTGGATAGAGTCAATGAATTTAAGAGCTTCTATTTACAACATGGTGGCTTTAATTTTTCATAATTTATTTTTAAAAACATAGTTCAACATTCAGTTGAGTCCAAATTAGTACTTAAGCACAGTGGCATGGCAAAAGAAGTCTAGCTATTACTGTAATGGAATACAGAATTATAAGTTTAAAAAAAAAAAGAAAGAAAGAAAGAAAGAAAAACCACAGCAGGGAGAACACAGCAAGAAATAGCAGAAAATTTCTGATCTTCCTAGGCAAGGCACTAAACCCCACTATAGAGATGAAACCCTGGCAGAAAACAACTCGTTATATTTTTAAGAAGTAAATGTAATATGCCAGTTTGATAGCCCTGAAGAAAGACGTGTTAAGAATGAAACATAGAGTCCACTAGCATATTACAAGCCCTACTTAGCATATTATCACTTCAAGTTAATTAGTTTGTGTGGTAGACAATTTTATAAGGAGAATAAAAAGTTTCACATTCCAATCATTAACCTCTTTGCTGAAATTACCCAGATGCTGGGACGTACTAAATTATGGAAGGTAGCAAAACATTATCTTAAGAAAAAAAATTTAAAAGCTGTGGCTTCTCATTTATGTCATTCTGGCTGTTGGTATCAAACAACCGACATCTTTTACTAACAAGCAAAGAGGCTGCATGCAAAGGTGAGTATAGAGAGGCAGTGATACAAACAGTGCCTCAGCTCTGATGGGCAGAGGATATTTGTCCAACAATCTAAAGACAGTTAAAGCCCATTCTGATGTAAAGATGTTTGTAATATAAAATTTAGTCTAAAAGTAATTAGTTCAGGCTACAGTTGGAGTCCACGCAAATGTTATGGGATGTATAGACAATAAAAACTGTTGAGCAGATGTAATGTTACCACCCCTAGCATCACAGAGATTTAATGTCCCAGTAAATATGGCTGTAATGCAGACCACACTGCTCTGAAAATTAGTTCTTTAGATGGAGATGGCACACTAAGCCTCAGATCTGCCTCTCCCTTGACTGCTAAATGAACCCTGCGTATCACTGAAACAACTACTAAAAAATCCTAACAAAAACAAGACAGAAACAGCTTTTCACACCTGGGCCCCTCCCAGCCTCTCCTTCCCTCAGTTCCCACACCCTTTGTGATGTCCCAGCCAACAGGTGCTCAATCTGGTCATCAAGACTGTACAGGAAGCAGGGAGCTTCTTGCAGCTCTTGCAGTTTCAGCAGGGCCTCATAACGTAAAGTTTGACGCAGAGCACAGGCTGAGTAGACTTCTTGCTAGAGAGTGACTGCAGGTGTTTGGATAGAAAGTGTTTGGTGACCCACAGGAAATGTCCTGGGTTTACCAGAATTTCCTTCAAAGGGGTGAAGCTGCTGAGAGTTTGAGGAGAAAAGGCCAAGCTGTGCCATGGAACAAGGGCTGAACAGGACAACAAAAGTCAATTTATGACAAACCTCAGCCACCAAGCAAATGTATCCATTCTCTCAGATGGCCAGTCATGAATAAGTGTTTAAGACAAACTGAGGGATTGAAATCTAAATGAAACAGGGTTGAAATTTGAAAACCTGGGCGCAGGGATTGTCGCCCCAGAACCAAAACACTGAGAGGCAGAATTTTCTCCATGACACATGGAATGCAATGGTCCCCTCAAACACAGAAGAAATGCCCAGAAAATGTCAAGCCACCCAGGTGTTTATCAAGAGTCAAACTAAATCCAGATTAATTGGATGATCTTAAATCTTGCATGATCTTAAATTAACTTTCTGGTTCAAAGCAGGCACGTGTTTTCAAAGCAACTTTCCCGGTCATCCACATTTATTGTTCTTGCATCCCAGCCACTGAGCAGTCTCCCAGGACATTGACAGCATTCCTTTCTCATGAATCCAAACCAGAAGATGAACTCCACGAGTGCACCCAGTGCACTCCAACAGCTAGGAGGTTTTTAATCCTGGGAACTAGACATGGTTTAGTCTGCAGTGACCCCCTGCAATGTTTCTAGTGCCGGCCTCATGTCCCCAGAGCCTGCTGTTTTGTTCCAAAGATCTTTTCTCACTGAGTACACAGGGCTTGTTTGGGGCAGCACTGCCACTGAAGCAAGGTTTTGTCACCAGGTTGTCCCTCTTGAGTCCATGCCATGCACCTTCCCTGTTACCAGCTTCAAGAACAGCAGTCTATGAACCAGTATTCTTAGCTCTCCACTGCATTAGGGTAGCTGCATAGCCCCAAAATCTGACTTATCCCTGAAAACAGCACAGCTGCATTCACACAATACAGCATCCAATCCAATCTGATAGCAGAACTCTGCATTATTGCCTCTTCCCCTTGTACTCTTTCAACAAAATCACGTTTTTCCGTCCTCCTCCACTTTCAGGCTCTCTTTATGCTGCAGCAATCTCACACTTCTCTTCTTTGCTTTCATCCTCCCCTAACAAATTTCCTCTATCACTCAACCTCCATGTGCTCTTGGTCTTCAAAATCTCTCAAGACCACAATTCACAAATGTTGGTAGAACTTTTCAGTTTGCTGGCCACAGCCTCCAAAGGCTGCATTCTCTCTTGGTCTGCTGTGCCTCAGCAGTCTTGGGTGTAATGGGGCTGGGGCTGCCTCGTGCCTCCTTAGTCCCCTTAGCTTTCCCTACAGGCCTTTTCCTGCCAGGAACAGGCATCTGTGCTTTGAATGATAGATAGAAATGAGATCTTACTATCGCAAGACTTGATTTGACACTTTTCCAATAAAAAAAATAATCTTAAAATGTAGCTGCCCTGATTCAGTTGTTCACTTTCCACCAAAAGATAAAGACAAATATTAATTCTTTCTTCTCAGTCCCTTAACTTTCAGCAGTGTAATCCCACACCTTCCCTTACACTAATGAAACTTGTCAGATAATTTCATCAGCCCATTTAACTCACTAGTTCAGCAGAAAATGATCCCATTTTTGCTAGGTTTGTATCCTGCCAAATTAGTAAAATAAATTGACTGAGGCTGAACAGTTGTGCTGTGGCACTCCCACCTTTAGGAAAAGGATGCTGATAGATGGTTCCACCTCCCCCTCCAAACTGCATATTTTTGTGGCATATTTTTTCTGGGCTTGGTGAGGCAGAGTTCATACCTCAGAGAGTGCTTGCTGCAGGATCAGGGCTGGTGATGACAGAAGGCTGTCTGACATTTTCCTCAGTGCAGTTACATAACTCTTGTATGTATTGGTCCTTTTGTGTGCTTGTCCTCCCCCATGACCTGAGGGGTTCATGCCTCCTATTGACCAGATACCTTCAGAACATACATATCCCTGTCCTCTGTGTCCTGCTTTTCATACTGTGCTTTTATTGGATTTGCCTTCTCCATGGGCTTTGTGAAACACTTGTCTACCCTGACTATGATGAATTGTTCTCTCACTGAGATATATTTGTTCAGCTCATAGAAACCATCTCATTTTCTATGTAAGGTAGGTCAGCTTTATTTAGTATGCTGTTCCTCCATCCTGCTTTATTCTCATTCAGTGGACAGCCATAGGCTATCATGCATTGTATGAATGCAAGGGGCAGAATGATTACATTTAATTGTGCAGCTTTCTATATACTTCTTACTGGGTACCTGAAAGCTTCACAAAATCAAACTTCTTCATGCTCACAAAATCCCCATAATGGGAGAGTTTTAATCCTGCTTTCAGGAAGATAAACAAAAGCACACAGAGATTAAAAATAAAAGTATGATAAACGTTGTTCTTCTGACCCAAGATTTGACTTTTTAAGATCACGTGTTTTCCTACAGCACATTTTTTATTTGAAGCCCAGCTGCTGTTGATTTCAGTTTCAGCCATGAGCACTTGGCAAGCCAGTTCCTTGGGTTTTAAGTCAGGATCAAGAAAACAAATATCAATGTGACAAAAGTTTAGCTGAAATAAACCAGTCAACATTCTACAGAAGCTTTGTAGTAGAAGCCCAACACAGGCAATGACCATTCTGAACTTGATAACCCAATTTATGAGCTTTCTTAAAACCTTTCTGTACTTGCTGCATTTCAGTTTCTGCTCCAGAGGAATGACAGATACTACAGAAATCTTCTCCTGTCCCTTTTTTGCCTTCACTAATTTATCACAGATCCTTCCCATGCAGACATTTTGAGGGGAGGAAATAACAGATGAGCATTATTAATTACAGGCCATATTAGAAAACATTCACACAAAAGGACCTGTTAAATGTTAATTCTAATATTGTCTACCTTAGCCAAGGCAAGAAGTCAGATCCTAACAGGGACCTATAAAACAGGTATTTTGAACAATACATGTAATTTTTTGTTCCATGTGAGGTAAATCCATTTCAATATCTCTAATTTACCCAAAAATGTGTTATGAACAATGTAGGTTTCATGCAGGTACATGCACAGGAACTACAAGCCAAGGCCAAAGAGCAGACCCAGCAGACAAAGTCTGGCCACCAAGTGAAGCTAAACTTTGATGCTGTGAAATAGGCAGAGGACTGATTTACTGTATAAGTGACTTTCCTTTAGTAATGTTTGGATTATCAAAATATAATAAATCAGAATACATTTTCATATGAAGAATATTAGGTGATAATATATAGAACTACTGGCTGCCAACAAGGGGAACAATTCATCATTTTTATAGTCCATGGTTAGTTAATACATAACTGGCTATCTCAATACCTTGAAAATCTTAATTTATTCAGAATTTGTGTTTCTACTTAAAGTTTTCAGTTCTGAATGTGCATTTACCAGGCAAGCTAATGATAAGCTTTTAATTAAAAACAAAATCTAGATCTTACATGACTCTTGGAAATTTCCATTAAATAAATTGGTTTACTGTCTGGTTTAAGTTGCTTAAGATTCTCTGCACATATTAATCTTCTACTTAGTAAGAATATATACTTTATTATATCCAAATATAAAAGAATAGAAATCATTTCTTTATGTGGATTTTTACAATAGGAATAGTTGAAATTCAAGCAAAACTAAAACAGAAGGATAGCCCAAGCTCAAATTCTGTTCATATGCCTCTTCATGATACAGATCTAAAAACTGAAAGTGATGTTAATTATCTAAAAAACAAAGAGTGACATTTTACTTGTCCATCGTTCCTCCAAGGGCCAGAATTCACTTTAACAAAGGAAGACAAACGCCTGTATCCCTCTTCAACAGCCAGCAAAATGACCACAGGCTTTAAACCCTATAGAGTGCTTTTGCCTTATGACTTTAGGGCACCTCCTTAATTCCTGTCCATAGACACAGCTACAGATTTAATTCACTCAGTCATCATTTAATTACTCAGTTACTGCCATCTTTTGGCATCTGACCTTGATAGATTTAGACTGAAAGCCATTTTTTGTTGACTGACACTTTGTCTGCATGGCTCTCTCCTGCATTCCCCTGCTTTCTCACAAGTATAAATCAATTGCTTCAATTTCAGTTTCTTTCTAACACAACAGTACCACACCAATCTCTTCTCATTTCCATCTCCTAACCAGTTTAAGGCACAAAACTTCCTCATCCTTAAAAGTTCTCCAGAATAAATACCTTACTAGCATTCATTTGTTTGGCAAAGCTCCTCATAAGCTTTGAAGGACTTTTTCACAATTTCAAAGAAATCTCGTCTTAAGGCTCTGCTAGTTTTTTTTTTTCCTAGGCATTGTGTAGGTCATAAGGAAAAGGTATCAAGGTACCAGCAGCACTTCAAGCTGATCAGTACTAGAAGTGAAGTTGGAAAGGGGCATATTCTCATTAGGCAAACTTCAAAAAGCTGGAAAAATAAACATAAACAAGAAATTTCAAATATATGCACAAGGTAGGAAAAACAGCTTTAAAAAAAACCCTTAGCTCAATATATAAGAGGAAAATGGAGCTGATACTTAAAAGCAGAGAAGGGTGCTGGAGAGAAGCAATAGAGTGATTCTCTCTGACAGGAAAGAGAAAAGTGGATAAATATGACATTTGGGACAAGAGGGAATATCTAGTGGATGAAACAAAAATATAACATCAAACTATTATAACTTCAGAGTAGCATATGAGACATATTTCAAGAACCCATGATCAAGAATTTTTCTGTAGCTTATAAAAACTCTATCCTTACAGGAGAAACAATCCTCCATAACTGGATCAATTTCAGAAAGATCACATACAGACAGTTTCTTTAAAAGAATCAATATGAAGAATCTACGAGCTAAATATTTGCAGACAGGCCTAGAGACTGGCTATTTTATAGGCACAGAAAATTTGCATCATCAAGCAAAATATTATCCATGTGGATTTCCAAAAGGTGTCACCATAGATTCTCAAGAATATTGGACAGCCTGGAAACAAAAAGGGATTAAATAAATGGAAGAGAGGGTAGAAGAATAGGGTTTGTACAGTAGAGAGGTCACCAGGGTATTTCTGATAGTAGGTGAGGTGGGGTGGAGTGATGGTAATTCACAGTTATTCAGACTGGAAAGGATAAGGATTGCCTCTGAAAAGGCATAGGTGGAAGTTACACAAGTAAATGGTGATGCATTAAAATGGCAGATATATTTCAGTGGTCAAAGTAATAATTTTTACCTAAGAAAAATTATCCTAATTTGCAAATACAGTAGTAGGTGCTGAGGTGCTCATTATGAGTCAGGAATGAGATCTTGAGGATTTCATAAAAAATTCAATGGAAACCTGAGCTCATTGCTGCAGAAATAAAACAAGCAAAAAAATATAAAATAAACATAAAAACACCAATCAAACCAAATTAAATACTTTACTTATTTCTGAGAGACGAGCACCAGCAAGAGCTCACCCTATTCTAGCAGGGGTATTGAAGCCAAAGTCAATGTCTACCCTATTGGAAGTGGGCCCACAGCCCATCCCTCTCTCCTCCTTGGCATGGACATTCCGACCATTTTTCTCCTTTGCTCCCCAAGCAGGAAGAACACACGCAATTCATAATTTCTTCATTCAATTCTGATATTTGCTGATGGTTCTGCTTGATAGTTCTCAAATATTCTACCAACCACCCTGTTTTACCTGCTGAGGGAATAGCTTTGTTAGCAATGCACTGAAGACCTTTTGCTGGCTCCCAGCAGCAGAAATTGTTGTCATGTCCTTCAGTAAAATTAAACCTTGAGCGTATTTTATAGTGTCTATTGAGAAACTCTCCCTATTAGAGGGGTTATTTCAAAATATATGACAATTGTATTAGTGCAATTGGGAATAAAAAATAGTTTGTTTAAATGTCTGTCATCTCCCTTTTCCTGAATACTAATTGCTTACTTGTGTAATTAAAATTGCAAAAATATTTGAGTTCTCAGATATTTGGTGAAACCTTTTTCAGAAGGCTACATTTTACAAGCTGCTCTTTCAAATCTCTAATTGAATCAGTAGTAGAACAGAGATGTTCTACCAAAATGTTTACCTCCTCAACTCTTGTAACTTTTGTACCATGAAGACACAGAGAAGATGGCAAAGGAAACAAAGATTATGTGTGTCCCTACCTGAAGAAAATGGTTTATTTGGTGCAATAAGATTTAAATATGCCCAGTAATAGTGCAAAGAGCTAACTTCAGCATCCATCAAGCAACATAATTTAATGAACAATTCCCTAATAAGCTAGACATGCCCATAAAAATTGGTTGCCCTGGGACATAGATAGGGGGTTATATATTTAGTGTAAAGTGCATGAGATAAATGGAAAAATTGAAAGAGAAATCCATAAGTCCCATGTCCTAGGGCAATTCATGACAATAATAAGCTTTCAACCTTTCAAAAATTTCTTTTCCAGATGTATTTTTGTAAGATATAAAAATAACTGAACATTATCTACTGGGCATTTCAGAAGCGCTGAGAGAGAAGGGAGAGTTATTCCAGGAATCCTCCTGTAAATGTTATGTCAGAATTCTGAGAGAGGCATCCCAGAAGTAGCTTTGGGCACATCACTGATGTTATTTCCTGGCTAATTAAGGATAAATGCTCTCTCCCAATAGGATGAGTGATATGGTATGTTTAACCAGGTCTTGCCAGGAAAATGAGAATACGTGCCCATTTCAAAACATCATCGTCTCTTCTTGGAAATATGCTTAGTCACCATCCAAATTTGCATAAAAGCAACAGATAAGCACAAGAGCATGAGCATTCTGAATCTGCAGAACATTCTGGTATAGTGTGGGTTTGCACTCCGTCTACCTTTTCTGTTCTCCTCTCAGAAAGTAGCAACACTAATTTTCTTCTCTGGTTTCTTACCTTCCTTTGTCTTACTTTATCAGGAGACCAAATGTAAATTTAAAAATTAAAAAGAAAAAAAAAAAGAAAGAAAAGAAAATCCATAAAACCAGGTGTGCTTGTGTAACCTCACTGCAAGGCAAGAACAGACATGCTTATTACTCCTGCAGAAGACACAACTCGACTGTGAAAGAGGACAACTGAATTCTCCCTTAATGCTGAGTCATATCCCTCCAAGATTTTGCAGCTCATGGCTGCAGAAGATGGATCAATCATAAAAATGTTAGCTGGCAAGAATTTCAGGTGTTTGGTCCAACCCACGGCTTGAATAATGTAGGGCTGATGCTAGCACCAGATCAGGCCAGCCACAACTTTGCCTGCCAAGTCTTGAAACCATCCAAGGATGGAGCTGTCCCAAACTCTGTGTAATCTGCTCCAGAGCTACTCCACCCTCCTAGGGAAGAGCCTAGTTTGTTTGGGGTTTGTTTTGTCTAGATGGGAGTGGAAAGTACAGAAATGACATGACACAATAAAAAACCCCCACATTACATATGCTGCATACCCTGATGGTAGTGTCATACTCTGTCTCTGACTGGATGTGAATTAGGAAACAGCAGTAGCAACTTTCAACATCAGAGCATATGAAGTACCAGTGCCCTGATGGAGCAGTGAGAAGCAGCATGGTAGCAAATAGTGCAGGGGGGGAGCGGGACTTCCCTTCTGCCCTTCTTGCAGAGCTGCCCCTGTAAAAACAAAAGAGAACTTTCCCCTTTGTTCCAGTTACACAGCCCCTCACCCATTATTCTTGAGTCTGCCTCTTCAAGATAGGGTTAAAACCGTAGGTGACATAGAAAGCATCCCAGTTCAGGACCCTCTGAGCTACAATGGGTCATGCAGGGTTTTGACTAAAATGCCTCAAGAAACTGAAATCACATTTAGGCTGCAGTGGTTTAGCAGTAGTGGTCTAGGGTGAAATTAAAAGTTGCCATGGGCTGAGGACTAGAAGGAGGCAGGGTTTAACAGCACAAACCTTTGGCAGTATTCAAATGCAATGGAGAAATGTGAATGTCTAAATGCACTATTATATCATATATTTGTTCATTGTTCTTTTCTTTTCTAGATTTGAAACCAGTCTGACAGCCAGGTCTCCCTAGATACTGCTCCCCAAGCCTTGGACACAGGAGTGTCAGCCTGATTCATGCTGCCTCCAGCCCTCTGAGCTTTTCCTGGCTCAGAGAGACCAAGCAGCCACACTCTGACAGCTTCAATGGGAGGTATCAGCCTGTTTCCAGGGCTTTCAAAAGACATCCCATCATTCCATGAATCACATCATCGTGTGGAACCTCTGAGATAATAAGACTCTGATCATCATCTCACAATGCCACTTGTGGAAACATATGTGCATTCTCCTTGACACAGATTTTGCAGGGGAAGTAGGGGGAATCCTGCTGGCTGTAAGATTTTCTTAGCTTCATTTGCAAAAGGCTGGATGCTGCTAACAGGAGACAAGATGGAACTGGTCAGCCACAGATTGCACATCTCAACAAAGCTCAGCTCTGCTTTAAGCTTCTGCACAGAAGAGTGAATGAGAGACATCATGGGAGGTGAAATCTGCTAAAGCTTACTAAAGGCATTAGATTGGAACTGTTGCAATAAATCTCTCTCCGTTAATTTGAATTTTTTTCCTCTTGATGAATTTTTTTTAATTTTTTCCTCTTGTTAGCAAATTGAATTAATCAGTGGGACTGCCTGAGTGTAGATTTTAGGCTAGGATGACTCACCTACAGCTTACCATGATGCAACAGAACATGACAGTCATTGAGATGAAATTAATCTGCAACAAAAAACTTAAGTTGTCAAGCCCTACATTGCAGGCTGAAAATTCTTTATACTTGAGCTTTTATATTGGAAAGCAAGTTTCCAAAATAAAAAACTAATCAGAGGTCCTTCCAAAATTGTGACCTGTAGTTCAACTTACCACTTTATCTGACTCTTCAAAATAGCATTTCGGAGTTGCACTATGAAACAGCTTTTATATATGTAAGTATATATAATATAGATATTTATATAATATATGTATATGTCTCAAAGCTTTTATTCAGTAACTACCACTTCATTTAACCCAGTCACTGCCCTCCAGGCTCAATCACACTCTGGTATTTGCCCTCTTCACATATGGAGAGAACAATAACCCCAAACCTTCAGTATGTTCTCTTAAGGAAGAATGTCTTGCCCGCTGAAAATAAAAGAAAAAAGAGGTGATTGAGGAGCAAAAACATGTTTCTACTTGTCTAGAGTCTTCTACATAAGGTGTATATTAAAATTTTCGGAGTTCACAGATCATATGTCATACGAGAGCAAAAAATTACTTTAGTTGGCTCAGTGTGAATTTCAAATGAATGGAATTATATATTTGTAGATCTTTAAATGCAACATAAATTATTTTCCACATTAAAAAGCCTCATTTTCTAATTAATTCTTTAACTTAAAAGACAGTAATGTTAAAACTTTTAACAGGAATAAATAGAGAAAATAATTAATAAGTCGCCTTTTGTGAATTTGCTAAGTAGTTTTAAGTATTAGGTTGAGCTTTGTACAGTACTCAAGACTCAACTTTGTTGACTCAGAAGATGCCTAGAGCCCATTTTCTTCAGTGATAACCTATATTTATTTACACAGACAAAACAAAATTTCTCTCCTGGTGACACAGGCACCAAGGAAGAGGTTTCCACCTCTGTTGAGGCAGTTTCCTTCTTTGTAAAATTATCTTTGCTTCAGGCACCTAGGCAGGGACTGTACAGAATTTTCACTACAGATTCAAGGAATAAAAAACAGGTTATTTTTTTCTTTCTTGAGCAGAGATACCTACCTCAATATCACTGTCGTATCAGACACCTCAATATCACAACTAACCTGAGTCTCAGCATTTGTATTTATGCCTCAAAGGAAGAAATATTCCAGAGTGGATAAAAGTTGCTTCAGGCCAGATAACCATAACATAAAGCCAGTCCCTCTGGGGAAGTGGGAATTCCCTTCTTCTCCAGCTGCTCTCTCCAAATCTCTTTGCAATCAAACTTGCCAGGGCTCAGCTAACATAGAAAGAGCATCCAGGTACTTACCTGGGAACTGATCCTCCTCAGTACAATGGAATAGGTATGATATTAATTAACAGTCACAGCAATTAAGGCCATTTCATGTTGTGATACTCAGCAGAAAGAAAATTCTAGGTGATTTCTGCTGACTGAGGGCCAAGATTGCCAGGACTACACTGAAAGGTTTAACACAGCAACTTACAACACAACAAATCTGCCTCCTCTCTTCTATAAAATGCAGAATAAGGTGACACAGAGAGATCTTACTCCTACCTATATTGTGTTTCTCTGTGCAGTACTGCTTTGGCCTACATTGAGTCAAAAATGCATTAAGATCCAGCTTGGAAACTGACTTTATTTCAAATCTCTGATATGCTTATGTTCACAACCTGTATTTAAATACTAGGATAAAATTCAAGAAAAGGCTAGGGACTGGGTTCTTTGCTACATCTGGCAGTCAAAAGAAAGAAGAAAGCCAAGTGAACTGAAAGAAGAACTGCCAAACTGAAATGTGTTCCCCAAAAGCATTCCACAAAATGTTGTTTACTTGCTACAGATCTTGGAGGAAATTACAGTAGATTTCTGCCATCCAGAGCAAGGACAAGTCAGGGCATTTGCACAGTAAAACTGGGAAAGACGTCTCTATAGGGACTGGAATTACACAGCTAATCAAAACCAAGATACAGATATTTCTACCACCAACATTGATGTTCTAACATTTTTCCTCAGCAGGGGAAAAAAATATAAATGAAGATAAACTAATGCATGAGCTCTTTCTCTGCAGAGCTGTAGAAGCAAAGAAAGGCAAACCAGCAAAATATAAATTTCCATTGTCCTCTATGAAAAATGCAATGCTGCTGTTGAAAAATATAATTAAATAATAAAAATAGAAAAAATAATAAAATAATTTAGAAACTGTAATAATTTATAATCTAGATATACAAACATATAGATGCTATGAAATTGATAAGTTTTTTGTTTTCATCCATAGACGTTTTCATATGGAAGGCCGTGAATGTTTACAGAATTTGTTTGGAAGAAATCTGAATTTATCTGAGAATTTTGATGCACACTGTCTGCTTAATCTTGGGAGGCTCCAGACGCATATGTAGACTTGTGCAGATGCTGAATCTTACTCATGCCAACAGCCCCTTCTTTTCATACAAGTTATTCACAAACATTATCTCTCTGCAGCACCAATCACCCATACCACATGATCCAGAACACTGAGTAAAGAGCTAGTGACATCTTTCTCTTTCTGTACCTCTACTGCCCCACCCTTTGTCTTGATCAGATCAGAATATGTCTGGGTGACCTCTCACAGAACCGTCACAGAAGAGCTGCAGTTGGAAGGGGCCTTAAAGACCATCTTGTCCCAACACCCCCACCATGGGCAGGAACACCACCCACTAGACCAGTTTACTCGGGGCCTTGAACTCTGTCAGGAATGGGGCATCCACAATTTCTCTGGGAAACCTGTTCCAGGGTCTCCCTACCCTCTGGGGGGTGAATGTGTGCAGAGAACCTAGCAAAAAAAGAACCCAAATTTGGATGGCATATGCTGTTCTAACAGTAGCTGCTAAAAATCTTCTGTTTCAATAGTTCCCCTTTGCAGAATACTCTAAAATCAGAGGGGTCTTTTATCTAGTTTAATGCACTCACATAATCATTGGTCATGCAAAATGGAAGTGGGAGTGAAAAAAAATTAATCTTTTCCATTTCTTTGAAGTCCCAAAATATGGAAGAAGAAAAGCTGGATTTTCTGTCCTTTACACGGCAGAAGGAAGAGAAGAAGTACATTTGACAGTCAATCAGGAAGTCACACTTCATGACTGACTGTCAAATTCCAGGAATCTTTAAAGAAGGTTTTACTTCCTGGTTCATTGAAGATCTGTAATACATCTCCAACAGTCTGAACTTTCTACTTGCAGCATATAGCCCAGAGGCTTTCTATATATACAGTAGAGGGTTAATTTAGTCACTTAACAAATTCTGACATGCCTGGGTGAAACAAACCGTGCTTCCAGGTAAGATTCATCTTGGAATAACTTGGCTGCCCTTGACAAAAAGTTCCACATTTGGCAACAGCAGTGTAATTTCAGTGTCTATATAGATGCTGCATGCTGGGGGCTCAGCCAGGAATTAGAAGACAGAAATGATTAACATCTGATGCTCACTAACATTCACCATAGCCACTGAACAGAGGCTGGAGCATCCCTTAGGATAATTACCTGTGCTATGACTGGATTAAAGAACAGCCATGGTAACCCTTGTAAAAATAAGCCATGAAGTTGCAGGCCTGTGAACCTATATTGCTCAGAAAGGGTGAGTTGGGAAGGCCAGAAGGACTGGTGTTATGAAGGTGTGGGCAGGAAACACAGAAAAGTAAGCACAGAAAACCTGTGGCAATAGTTAGGTATAGTTGCAAGCTGCCAGACATTTTAAAATTGCAAGCACATTTTAAAAATAAATTTCAAACACTTTTGGAGAGAGCAATGATTTCTGTTCTGCTACAGCAGCTTCTAGACCCATTTATAGAAAATATGGATTTTAATATTCATGTCTTCTTTTCCAGTTCATCTCAACAGTTTAGTGATTCTTCCCCACAAGGTGGCAGAAAGACCACACAGTTGACCAATAATGGTTTTACCCAACCTCTGCCTTGTCACAAAATTACCACCATAAAACTCCTACCACCCAAGCAAAACAAATCCTTAAAGAATTATTTCTATGTTAATTGGAACGGTGCAACATATCCATCTGATAGGATGGTTTAAGGTTTAAGGAAGAAGATCACAAACAGGAGAGATTAAACTGCTTAGTCATCATGACTTACTCAAACATTATTATGCAAATAGAGGCTTTGCACAAATGCCAACTAGTGATACCTCGGCCATGTGAATGGAAATTGATATAATTTGGATAGGAAAGTGGATCATATTTTAATACAAACGAGCCCAGCCTGGAGGGCAACAACCTCCTGTTGGACGAGCATTCTAATAATAAAGTTTTATTAAAAGAAACGAAAGATTGGGCTTTTAAAACACAATTTTCAAGACGGTTAATGAATGCAGGTGCCAAGGGGAGAATGCTCCACCCTCAGATCAAACAGGGCTGTGCCTCTGGCCATGTAATGGGGCAGCAATTGGCTCTGGAGCACAGGGCTCTCCTGTGTGGGTCGGTGGGAGAGGTGGGGGCAGTCAGGACAAAGGACAGCTGGACAGCTGGGCATGAGAGCTTTCCAGCAGGACTGGAGACCCAGGGCCCAGGACAGGGGCAGGACATGAGCCCAGCACGAAGCAGGCTCAGGGTTCTGGTAAGAGACTGCAGCCTTGAGCTCTGCTCCGTGTCTGTCAGGCTGGGATGTGCCACAGAGGGGCTGGAGGAGCCTGGGGCTGGGGCTGGAGCCCTGCTGCACAGCCAGGGCCCTGCTGGGGGCCACACACCCCTCCTTACGAAAAAGGTGTAAGGGACTTCTCTAAACTAGTGATTACAGTCTTCCTGTCCTGGATTCACCTCAGTTGCCTGATCACAGAGATGCACAGAGGATGCAACTCTTGCTCAGCTCTGTATTTTTCAACCTCTCCCCTTACAGCTCTTAGACTCCACCTGACACTTTCTTTTTTTACAGCAGACAAAAAGACATGCTGCATGTACATTAGAATCCCTCTCTACTGCTGTAGCAGATCTTCCAGTTTGTCCTACACCTCCAATCAATAAATTGCAATTTCCCCCTTGAGGATCAGCATTAGGAATAATCCTCACAAGCTCTGGAAAGGGCTCCAGCCCTGGCATACCATATGAGTAACTGGCCTTTTAAGAGGCTTAAAAAACAACAATTTAGGAAATATCTTTCAGTAGAACTGACTGCTCTAGTTATTTCAGAATAAAATAAGAAGCAAAAGATGACTTGAAATCAGGGCAAAAGCCAGTGAAAGTGAGCAGAAGCATTAAAGCCAAGTGCACAGGAGCGATGGCAGTAAACAGTCATGTGCCAAAAAGGCTGGACATGACTTTATCTCAATAACAAACATCCTCTTCAACTTGTGAAAATGTCCGTGCTTTTGCAGAAAAAACATTCCAAAGTCTGTTCACGCCAGAAAATCAAATTAAGAAAGCATTTAAAAATCAGCTTAAAGTGATTAGAATTTTTGTGAAGTGTAGAAAAGGGGATTTTTAAACCACTTTTGCTTGTCAGGAATAAAGTACATCATTTGACGGAGAATGTTGCCCACACACAAACAGAACAGCTACAGGAAGCCAGGCTGTGCTGTGTGACAGCTTCAATGTCCACCAAAGTGCCATAGTGACTGCAGCCTCAGCAGTGCCACCCCTCCCTCCTGCTCCGCCTAGAGGTCAGGAAAACTGATTTGTAAGAATTTAGTTGCCCATTTTTGTGTCTTTCCCTCCCTTCTACAATGAGATGAGCCAGATCCAAGTCAGACAAATTAATTCACTGAAATACATTAACATGTTCGGGGTGCCACAAGTGAACTTTGTTGTACCTTTTACTGGATTCTGGATTTTCAGTTTAAAGCTGCTAGAATCACCAAGGTAATTAAGTGGAGTTTAAGAATAGCTTCTGTTTATACCAGTGGGACTGTGCATCCACAGAGACATTGCCCTAAATCTAAGAGAAGCCAGGGCAAGTAACAAGAGTCTCCCCACAAAGAAAAAAAAAACACATTTCAAGTGCTTCTATTTAATGTATGAAAAGGATTAAAAGAATGACAATCTTATTCATGACTGAAGCTGTAAAAAAGATCATCTTACAGTTGAAATTCAGGAGATGGGGATTTGTCACCAAGATGGTTCACAGATCTCCACAGACCCTCAGGAGAGCTGCATCCCCACACTCACCTGGGAAGGGATGGAGGCAGTGTGTCACATTTTCTTCATCTGGGCATCTCTTATCTGCTTTACTTGTCTTCTTTTTAGGACAGGAACAGATGCTGAGGGTTCGCTTTTACTTAATAGAAGAAGACTGACAAGGTAAACATCAATAAAATGCACTGCATTCAATTAGAATTCTTACATTTAAACTACTTGTGGCACTGCAGGGGAGAGGGGAAATAAGTAATGGCAGGCCCTGCACTGGCAGTTGAGTGAGGTGGCTTCTTCTCTTGCCTTGATCTCTGGGAAGATTTGTATCTGAACCAAGAAGGAAGTGTATCAGAGAAGGCCAGATGTACTTTTTCCATGAAGATGCCATCTCCAGGGTATGCTGGACCTGTATTTTCAGGTCAAGCCAAGCAGGGTCAGTTCTGGTCTCCTAGACCATCCTGCAAATTCTCTCCTTGATAAGGATCCCCATGCTATGCCAGGTGTGTGTTACTCTGCCTTTAGGCTTTACACTGCCAGAACATGCAGAAACAAAGGAAAAGAAGCAGCACACTGGCTTTTCTTTTTGCTGAGGTCCTGCAGTCTTCCTAAGCTGCCTGGTTTCAGTGCTAAGTACTTGAGTTACTCATTAGGAGCAGTCTGCTCCTCCCCCAGAAGAATGAGCCAGAGGAAACCCTGCAAAAGTTTCCCAGTTTACAACAAGGGTGGGGTTCACTATATAAAGAATAATCTACTTTGCAAAGCTATTCGTTGTAGTTAATGGATATCAGGGTACGACCAAATGAGCTTAGGTAAAATAAAGATAAGTTACTGGAGCAGCACATACAAGGAAGGCACTTTGTTGCTGAGTTAAAACACAGCTGGTCTCACACAGCCATTACTGATCATGCTCACACCGCCAGAACTGCTTTGTCCACTCTGCAAAACTGAGAACTGTTTTGTGCACTTTGTATCTCTAACCCAGCAGCAACTATTTAGTATCACATCTAGATAAATAGTATGAAGTCCTAAAAACAATGCAGTCAAGAATCTCCCTTGCAGCTGTTTGATTTCATGGCAAGTTCACAGATGATTTATCCCAGATTAACCTGTTTAATTAACTAAATGTGGCATAGACAGCACGGCTATGTCTTTCTTATCTGAAGTGTAATCAAGTTTGTAATTCTTTAATAGAAAGTCCGAACCCTATCATAAAATGTAACAAATTTGATCAAGTGTCTAAAAATACAAAAACATTTATAATGCTGCATATTCCTTTGCTGGGAATATTAAATGAAAAAGTAAGAATTTAACACAACCAAGAATTTAGCAGATTCTATAAAAATCACACAAGAAGAAAATTTGCTCAATGTCAAGTCCTTAGTCAGTTAAGCTCTAATTGCACTGTAGTTTAAGATGGAAATTACTTAGAGAGCTCATCAAATTTATGTGACTGTAAGGGCTGTCAGAGAAGATGTATCAGATAGTAAGCTGAGGATATATTTGTTCTTAGTAAAAAGGCCAAGCAAAAAAAATCTATCTTCTTCCTACATCCATCAGCTGAGGCGAGAACACATAACTGGTTTAGAAGATAAGCCAATAACTAATTCAGTCATGTGGAAAGAGCTGCCATGAAATCCCTCCCACCACCCACAACATTTTTCCACCCACATTGTTTGTGCTGCTGCACAATCCCCACCTAAACTTTTAGAAACTGAAATTCATCTCTTGGCAATCCTAATGCTTTGTTATTTCAACCCACAATTCTCTGCTTCGTTGGCGGCATAATATGTTAATGACAATGAAATCTCTACAAGCCTAATTCAAGACCTTGGGATGTCCACAGCAGCAGTCACTTGAAAGGGAATCTATCCTTATTAGGGGAGAGAGGGCTTTCAATCAATAACTGTCAGCTGTACATTTTCTTAAACATGCTGTCAATGGGATTTCTCTCCTTCCTTATACCAGCCAAAATGCTTTTCATACTCACAAATGTGAGAGCCATTTAGTCACTCCATGCATCTGTTTGGATTTTAGTTTCTTCAGTGAGAATGCCAACAAGGAGGCCAACGTTGACTGTGATTTCAGTGTTATCTGTATACACATCTAGCAGAAACTGCACTGAGACCATAAACTCATTTCCCATTCTGTAGGTCACTGAACAGCTGCTGGTAATGATTTTTCCTCACTAATGACCTAGGTTATATTTGAATCAGTGCCCTAGAGGTGAAAAACTCTGTATTCCATTACTGATCCCCTGAGTCATAAAATCCCTTGATAATTTTTTTCCTATCTGGCTTTTGCAGTATTGTTATTTATTATCTTATAAAAATTCTGTGTTCATCAAGCATCAGGAAAATGCATAATAAAAGGCTGTACATATAAGACATGGGAGTATTTGCATTAAATGACCCTCAAATGGGGCAATACAATGGAATCAACACTACATAACAGTCAAATGGGTCGGAAATAAGAGGCTTGTGACCCACTGAAAGGAAATCCTCTGTCAGGAGAATAGAACTGTATAACCAAACTTATGAGTAATGCATTATTTGTGGCATAGTAAAAGAAGCTATAGTAAATGAATTATAACCTTGGCTTTTAACCCCATCCTTAGGTAATACTCCAACATATATCACGTGCATATTTGAGTTAACATGGCCAGTTCCTTGTGAGTCCCTTCCAGCGCAGCATATCCCAAGATTCTGTGAAGTACACTCCTTCTAGTAATATATTACACATATCATTTGCCACATTATGACCTCCCATGTGTTACATACACAATTCTCCTGATGCCAATGTGGGATTAATGAAGAGAAACACCCGAGCTCTTAGGAGAAAAAAATTTACTGTGAATCTTAAAAACCACAGATTTGTGTAGGAAATGTAGCAAGCCGTTAAAAAGACAAAGATAAGTGCTTTAGTGTCTTGATGTACCAGAGTTCTTCAAATATTAGACTCTTCCTACCTGCTGTGCTTAGCTTCAAAATTCACTACTGCCACAGGAAAAAAAAAAAAGCCTGTTTGGTTTTTCATCGCTGCACCACATGGCTTTCACTTTCATCAAAACACAGCAAAAGTGTCACAGGGGAATCATTCCCTTGGCTGCCTCAGCGCTGCTGATCTTTGACCTCTGAGGGAAATGGATTCCAGGCACACTTCTGCCTGACAAGTCAACCATGTAAAATCTTGATGAGGTGTATGTTTTGTTTTGTTTTGTTTGATTAACAAGCCCTAAAAGTCGAGGGATAGCTTTGTCTAACAAAAAAAAATAAAGCCCACTTTCTTTATCCATGCTTTCCCTTTGTAAATTTACTGACCTAGAACAGTAAACGCTGCCGTCTACATAGGTAAAAAGCACATTAGTACATCAAAGTGGCATTTTAGAAAGACACAAAGGGCAGCAGCAACGCGTGCAGATCTTGTGGCAAAAGAGGAAAGCTTAGAGCCATGACGTCACAAATCTCAGCAACTCCTGCAATGCACTGAGCACGCACATGCAGCATAATGATCCTGCTCCCTGGAGGAAAAAGCTTAGGAGCAGGAGGAAAGAAAAGATTATTTTTAGCTAAGGGAACCCTTTGTCTTACAGCATTGAAAATCCTTGAGTTGGCTTCTCACAATAGCAGCCTTGTGCTGTGCTCTAGTTTTAACTCATGGAGTGCGACAAAATGTCACAATTACAGAGTAATGTGCCACCTTCTAAACTTCCTTTTTGCTTTTACTTTATGGCCTTTTGTATCTGATTAGAATTTTGCATATATCAAAGCTTCAGATTTTAGCCGGGAAATTCAAAGCTCTTGCTCCTATTCCTTAACAAGTTACACGTTTTTGTAAGTAAAACAGACCTAAGTAATAGGAGCAAAAAGCAACATTTATTGGACTAGCGAGTTTAAAGTCTAATACCTAAAATTAAACTGAAGGTCCATTCCCATTTGAACATTTTATCTTGTGAGACACAGATCTCCCTTTTCCTCTAATGCCAAAGAAATTTGATTCTACATCCATTAATAATCCCAGATGTCAGCCACAGACAACATTTTCATCAATCATTGCATTAAAGCACTGACCAAAAGATACACCTATAAAAGAAGGAAACACACTTTTCACTACCTTAATGTCTTTAATGTGTTTTCAAGATTTTAAGCCATTTTGCTGAAGGCTACTTTTAGTAACATGAAGAGACAACTGCATATACATCTCAGCTGCAAAAAATTTGATTTTGTTTAGCAAAGAAGAAAGAAATCCTATAACCTATTTTAGCTGCACTAAGATACTCCAAGTACCACATTTTGTAGTAGTATACCTGGATGTTTGCTAGGGCTAATTTGGACCAACTTTGACCTGACCTCTAGTACATGTGGAAGAACTGTGACTGCCTGCTTTCCTCTGTGGGGCAGGGTGGCCTCTATTAAATGGTATAACACAAGTATGCCTACATCACACAAATCAAACCTGAGGTGAGCTGTCCAAGCTGCCTCTGAAAACATTAATTCAAGTACCAGAAACAAGACAGACAGTGCGGTATTAGTCTGACTAATAAGCAGGGATAATTAGTCTATATAGAAGCTTGTGCTAATGAATTTCAATGAAAATGGGCTAAATCTAATTACCTAACATTTTTTCTGGTTAAGAGCACATAGACAAAGTGTTACTATGAATTTCCTGGTCCGCTGTAACTGTCCACACATTTAACCTTTCAGTGCAATTCACACCAGTTTCATTCTACAGCTATACCCTAGAGCAGCCCTCCTGACTGCTTGTCTGAAAAGGAATGCTGAAGACTGAAAAGGAAGATGTAAAACTACCACAGGTGATCCTTTACATTAGAACACAGCTGGTGAACAGAATAAAACCCACATGTTACTACCATCACATCACAGCTGTTCTCCACTACTGACTTATGTTTAGAGCAACCTTTTAGAAATATGGGTTTTTTAATGGGGTAATGGAGATGGAAATCAGAGTAACTCTGGCAGAGAAAGAGGACAGTAGTATTACCCACCCTGCCTTTATCAAAAATCCCACACTTTGCCATCCCACATCACTGGGCAACTCTTGGAAATCTCATGTCTTCAATGAATGAGGGACACAGATCATGAGAGATTCCTCATGTACCTGCCATACAAAAATGACAGCACTGCAGGAATTAACTCTTTGACAGCAGCAAGTCTGCTCCATAAAAGTCAGCCTGTGTTCCCTTTTCCACAGGTATTGTTGTTCCAGATAAACAAATTAAACTGGTCACAGCTGGTGATATTTTATTAAGACTATTAGATCTTGGCTCATTGCTTCAAATGCAGAAGAAATTGAAATAACTCAACCATTCAAAGACTTCCCTTTCAGAAAAGTGCTTCAGAACATGCAACACAGCCATTTTTATAAGGAAATTTGTTCATTTCTATTTCAGGAAACAAGAAGATCCTTGTACACACCATGGCAATCCTCTCCATCACTAAACAACCTGTACATAAGGATTCCCAATCTTATTAATAATTACTAGTTATCATAGTAATTAGAAGTTTGAAGTCCTAAAAATTGTTGCCAAATGTGTCCTAATTTCCCAGGACATACAGTAGATAAGACAGAGTGCTTATTGACATCTGATGCCATAGATGTGCTAATTTACTGGCATCTGCAGAAACCATAAGCAAATAAATACATTACACAAAAAACGTCCTAACTCAAATGTTACAGTTTCACCCTTCACAGGAAAAGCATCTGAAATGTGTTAATAACTTGAACTTCAGCTGTATCTTAATAAGATACCGACTTGATACTTTTAGAAAGCAAGGCAGCTAATTCAAGTTTATAAATATAGAGATTACAATCCATTGTGACCAAAAACTTTCTTGGCATTCAGTTCAAAAACAATAGTATGAAGCATGATGTTCTTTGATGGTACAGGGTGTTTAAGCATCTAATTAATATTAGCAGGCAAAGACTAATCAACAGTTGTAAAGAAAGTCCTGTAAGGTGGCCTAAGAGCGATGAATCAAGTCACATTTGCTTAAAAACAAATCCTGTCCTAATTGTCAATATTTTGGCATTAATATGTATTAATTAATTAATTAATAAGTGCATGTAGAGAGGTTATAGACTGGAAGAAATTACCAGGGGGGAAGTACTATCAACCAACATTTTTTCAAAACCAAAATCTTCTTCACTGTTCAGTTATGTCAAAATTTTTGAGTTTCTGACAAGGAATCTGTAGTGATGAATAATATGGATTAACAGAAGGCTCAAGGATTACTGAATCTAAGACTTTTAAAAAATAAAAATACATTTAATTCCTAGGGGGAAATTTGCCTTAACACACTTATTCTGAAGAGTGGTTGTTACAAGAGGATCTGGAGAAACAGTCTTTGGCCCTGAGACTGGCACAGCTGATGGGAAGACCTGCCTTGGGAAAGGATCTCTAATTACAAAGAGTAATTCTACTCAGATAGATGGCATGTTCAGTGAAAGGACCATGTTTAACTGATCTAAATAAAGATGTGTAAAACAAAGCAACCTGATATTAACAAAAAGATCCTGCAAAGTTAAAAGAAATGGACATATTATTGAGGATTACGAAATAGGTTATCCTCTGTAAAGCAGAAACACAGTGGTGAATGCACAGCCATTTTAATGTTCTTGAGAAGAGTAGGAAAATATAAAGGCATGATAGCATTCTTTATTAATGGCTTGCTAAGGTAAGAAAGAGAGAGGAAAGGGAGAGGAAAGGGAGAGGAAAGGGAGAGGAAAGGGAG
>JAHLSL010000007.1:23624032-23690400 GCA_025920805.1 Petroica traversi
AGAGAGGAAAGAGAGAGGAAAGAGAGAGGAAAGAGAGAGGAAAGAGACTGCAGAGGTCTTCTAGGTCCAGAGGTGAATAAACAGCTCTGAAATTCATTCATAGAAACAAGCACCAGCCATTGTCTCATAATTGATAAATATTATTTAAAAATCTTGTGGTAACACTACTAAAGAGCTGTTTATTTCTGGGTGAGACAGTGTTTTTTATAGACTTTATAACCAAATAATCACTTCCTTTCAGTAAGAGAAAAGACAAGACAAACTGATTGTGTATTAACAAATTTCATTTCATTCAATATGCTGAATATAAGTATATAAGAAATACATACTTATATTTTTATATATAAGTATGTAATTCAATAAATATGAATGTTTGAAATTTTCTGTTTCTCTAGGCCCATATTGGACATACCTAGCTAGACCTATTGGACAAGAGATTTTATGGATTTTAAAATAAAGGTGACACTAAGAATTTCTTTACATCAGATGGGCATGGTTCCCATAAATTGCATATGAGTCAAGGAAAGAAAAATCTCTAATGGGATTAACATACCAGACCCTGCTACATAAATAGCAACAATTGCTAGGCTGGAAAAGAAAGAGAGGCCTGGGAAAAATGAAAGCCAAGTTGTCAGTCTCCCATGTCATGTCTGTACAGCTCAAAGAGAAAAAATGATGGGATCCTGGCCAGTATGTAATCTGAAGGCAAACATTCATTTGCAGGGACCTTCCAATTGAGGTGTTCTCTTGGAAAGTGCATCCCAGAGAGATTTTTCACAGGCTGGATTTTCCTTCAGTTGTCCTGCTCTATTTCTGCTTTAGGTCCTGGGTTCAGTTTGTTATTTAGCCACCCTGCAATGCTGTCTCTCTGTATATGTATTCATAATAAAGCTTACACTTTTATCATACAAGGCATTTATTGTGAGCATCTCTCAGTTCATTAAACAACATTTGTAATTCATTAAACATTATTTCCAGCTACACTAGGCACCCTTTCCTGTGACAGAGACAACTGCATTTCTCTTCAGTTATTTCTCTTTAAAAAGAAAGAAAAGGAGACGTTTCCTTATCTTTTCCTGATTTTCTCTTTCAGAGAGCTGAGGGCTGCCTAGCACACCTGTGCTCTGGACAGTCTTCTTTAAAGGACCCGGGAAGCTGGAGTTCTGATCAAAGAGGACATCGTTTCATCGTCTGAAGCAAACAAATAAAATATGTTGAATTTTGGGAGAACTCTGGTATGAACATCCAATTCAGCACTGGGTCTAGGAAAGCAGACAAATAAACAAGGACTCGTTAAATCCTATTTACTGAAATGATCTTTCTTGGTTTCTGGCAGTAGAAAGGAAGGGTGTCCCCCTGGCATCCAATATGGATTTACAATTATTGGAGTTGGTTCTCAGAAGATTTCCACTGCGTGACAAATGATGACTTCCCCAATTACTATGTGGGAGATGGACAATCTCTTCTCCTGCTAGCGAAATTTCATTTTTTTAATGGATTTCTGAGATTTCTCAAACATTCTCCAAGGCCACTGACAAACCGGTGAGGAGAGTGAATAATCTCTGTGATACCAGATATTAAATTATTTTCACCATAAAAAAAACCCCTGTTATTCTTTCCCTTATGACACACCATTTCCTCTCTGACTTTTCACTATTCTAACCACATAAATGTTGGAGTGACCAGCTGGAATTAATGAGCATTTTAATAGACTACGTAAAACTACTACAAGTTTTTAAGTATAAACTAATGTTGTATTCTGTATTGAAAAGATATTCAGCTACTGTGTCTCTTTGAACAAATTCAATGCAGAAGAAAAAAGACAAGAAAATGCAACCAGAGAAAATAATGTGTTGATATGAAGAGATATTTAGCATAAGAGTACTGTACCTCTGTACACCACACAAAGGAGATAACACAATCATACAGAAAAGAATACTTTTTTTTTTTTTACCAGAGATGATTAGTAGCATACCCTTAACTTCTGCTCTTTTTTCAGTTGTTGGTGCTCTGAAGTAATATTTGTACTCACAGCTGCTAGAGAAGTAGTACTGATATTTCAGATGTCTGCTGGGAGCTTGTGATATAACAAGTTGTAAAACACACTATGGGAACACAGGAAATATTAATCCCCATGTTTCAGGATAACCACTTCCAGGGCTCAAGAAGGTCAAGATGACATTTCCTGCATAGTACATAATTGCCCCCCAATTAGTACAAAGATTTTCACCTAAAAAGCCCTTGTAAAGCCAGAATAGACAAAGCAGTGACAAGATACTCTGTTGCAATAAAGAGATTTTAGTTTTTCCTTTTGAAAATTAGAACCATCAGACTTCTCAGAAATTTTGTTTTAGTTTTCTTTTTTAATTAAATGAAAAGGAATTTTTTCAAAAGTATTTTTACGACTACTGATTTATTTTGGTAAGAATCTAAAACAGCCTTTTCTGGTAAAGGAAAAATTAATCCAAATATATTTTCAGAACAAAAAGGTTAAGAAGGTAGGCAAATATTGTTGCTGACTCAGGATTTAGTTGACAAAAATATCATGTGTGAAAAATATTTTTACTAGAAAAGAAAACTGGAATGAGAGTGTTGAAGATAGTCCTGAAAGACCACAAATTTACAAAATGTCGCCAATTTTCAGCAAGGAAATGATCAAATTAAATTCTCAAAGTTGACCAAAGGAAAAAAAAAAAACCACCTCAAACAAGGCTGTCAGAAAGATGTAAAAAAAAAAAAAAAGAGAGATGCAAAAATAATGTGAAGTTTATTATTATTATTATGAAGAAGAAGAAGATAAAGAAGAAACACATAAGCACCTGCATATTCAAGAGAGAAGAACGGGATATTTCAGTTCTTTTTCTATTTCCTTGAAGTATTATGTGTGTGTTTTTCATTTGAACACCACGAGCCTTTGTGAAACCTCTGTGTAGCAGTAACAAGGTGAGGCTCAGCGGCTCCATCCATTAACATTGCTTAACTGACTTGGGAAGCTCAGCTGCAACATCCTGTGCTGAAATGCAAAACTCTCCTCTGCATTCTGATGTAATGAACAGACACAGTGTGGAAGGTGTTTAGAATAAAAATTCAGAGGAGGGTGAGACTGTCTTAAAGCTGTGTTTTCTGGAGAGCTGGTTACAAATGCTGGCAAACCGTGGAAGGTATGAGAGCTTTCAAGAAGAAAGGTTATTTTATGGATCGATCACAGCAGTTTCTTCTGGCAAACATTAAGGCTCATGTGCTCTGTTCATGCATTTTTCAGTGTTAAACTTTTTCAGATATTTCAATAGCAACATCAGATGCAGTTGAATTTGATCACCACGAATCAGCTTTGTGATCAGGAAAGTCAGTCACCCATATCAGCTACTCATCCTGCCAGTACCATCTTTTTCAGTACCGTGGCAGCAGATGCTGAAGCTACATTTTCCCTGAGCAACTTTCCAGCAAAAAGTCTTGTTGACTTCATAAGTGAATTTTATTCTCGCTGGCAGGCTATCTGATTGCAATCTTTATCACAGGCTTTCCCCAGCTTCTATCCTCTATCACTACCCATCAACTGATGATCTTGTTCTGGGAGCACTTTCTATTGTTGGAAATAGTAGTCAATACTTACATTAGGAAGAGGTGCTTGGGAGCACCTGTGCTGTGCTGCAGAACAGATCACATCGGATAGGAAGGGAAAAAATGGGGTGAAAAATGAGCATTTCCTCTAATAGTTGTTTCCTTTAGAAAAAGAAAAACTCTTCACAGCCTTGTTCCAGATGTGCAACCAATCTTGCAAATTAAGCATCAATAGGATATTGGATTGATTGTTTTGAGTTAATTAAATTTTTTCCAGGAAAGAGAGAAATGTCAGAACATTTAGCCTACTGCATGTTTTTCTAAAATATGGTGCCAAGTTTCCCGCGCCTGTGTATATATATATATATACTTATGTATGTATGTAAAAAAAAAGGATTCACCATGTTCCTCTGAAACTCAATTCATCTTCCTGTATTAAATATTTTTTAATGTGAAATGTCAAGATTCATGACTTTGCATTTCAATTGTAAATGGATGAAAAGATGTGCTAACAAAAAAGCACCAAAATTTGTCCATTTTATAGCTGAAGACAAAGGTAGGGGAAATAGTTGGTCAAGTTTCCTGCTCAACTAAATGCTCCCACATCACCCCATGCACTAGCAGTGCAGCAGAAAACCTATCTGCAAAGCTACTGCTCAGTTCCAGGAAGATTTCTTTCCATTTTTGCTATAAAAGGCAAGAAGAAGAAAAAGTTTGATGGCAAGTGAGTTATGAAGGATAACATGAAAGTGAAGAAGTAACACGCAAGCAAGATTCTTCTTTTTCTTTAAAACATTTGAGACATTAGAAACATAATTAATTTTTTCCCCTAAATTTCCGTTGCCTGCTGAAGCGTTCACATCCTGCAAATCAAAATACAGCAGTAATTAGACTGGCTCAAGATTCAACCTCTGACAAAGAAAATTGTAAGGAAAATGTGCAGTCTGATTTAAACAACCCACTCAGGAACCGAAGCCTGACTACTGGCCATAATTTTGCAAACAAAAATCTTTTCCATGGGTAGGGATTACTGTTCATAGAACAGATGGGGTGAAAACTGTATCTTCGTTCTTGGTTTTTGAGCTCACTCCTGTACCATCTACAGTCCAAAAAAACAGATCCATCGAGTGCCAAGGGCTTTGCCCAGTTGGATGAGGAGAGTTCATGGGTGGCTAGTCTGCAGCAAAGGGGTTTAGCTGTGTGAGCCTTCCAAGACTTGAGTCTTTGTGAGAGGTTTGCTCTTCTACACCCTCTCCAGCTACACAACTGAAGGGAAGGGGAGAGAGAAAAGCCAAACTCCAGGAAGGAGCCTGAGAGAAGCTGCAATTAAAATAGGCCTGGCCAAATGCCAGCCCTGAATGCCTCTAGATACAATGGGTCCGAAACCTAAATTAGGCCAACTGCCAGCCTTGAGGACGCATGCACAACCATAATCTCGCAAGAGCAGACAGACAGCAAAGTTCAATTAAGTGTTCTCAGTTCACCAGTCAGTCAGAGAAATCCTTAGGCATAGCAACACTTGCCAAGCGTTTTTCGTGTACAACACGAATAAAAAAAGGAAATTAAAAATTTATTCAATTCCTATCACTTTGGAGAAAAAGAGGGAGACACTTTGAGATCTGGGAAGAGAAATACTAAAATGCACATATGGGCAGAGCTCGGAAAGATTTTAAAGCTATTTTTTGACAAGGCCACATGCCTACATATGAATGACACTGATTTACCTTTCATTAACAAGCACAATTGCAAAAATGTTGGTGAAGAGAGAACAAATTAAATAAGAAAGCCACATGGCAATATAGTTTGGCTACAATTTATGTTTGTTGCATTCTCAGCTTGTACAAGACAGACTTCCAGTAATCCCCTCTTTGACACTAGCACCATGATCCAACTTATTCTCTTCATTAGGCTCAGTTATTGGCCATCTGTCTGCGCAAAAAAAACCCAGTCTGAATATCATTTCTTCCTCATAATGTGGAAACAATAATGAAATACATTACAAGCTGGAATTAGGATACTTCCCAGTTCAAACAAGAGGGAGCTGGAACCCATACTAAGGCTGCTGGACTCCAAGTCCTGCCACAACCACATTCCAGGAACCAACTGCGGGGACTGCCAGTGAGGAAAAAAGCATTAAATCACAGCCAGCACTACTTAGGGTCAGGAGTCCAATGGAAAGAGAGTTTTAGTTATTAATAATGCCACTGTAAAGAACACAAAACCTGCAAACATGCACACATTCAAAGCCCAAAGCAGCCCAGGGGAGGTCAGTCCTCGCAGCCTCCTGCAGCTCTGGGCTCTGCTCTCCTTCACATTAACCACAGCCAAGATGCTGTCAAGTTCTGAGTATCAGGATTTATCGTCTTCCACCCATCCTCTCCTCCTTTCCACAGCAAAAAATCCAACAGGGATGGGTTGAGAGAGGTGATTCTGGCTTACCTGGAGCCTGGTGTCTGGGAAGAGCCCTGCAAAGGGTGTGATGCCAGGGGCACGCAGAGGGAGG
Organism: Petroica traversi; assembly: GCA_025920805.1. Lineage (NCBI taxonomy): Eukaryota > Metazoa > Chordata > Aves > Passeriformes > Petroicidae > Petroica > Petroica traversi. The sequence goes on from JAHLSL010000007.1 coordinate 23,630,097, forward strand.
GGTGCGGGTGCAGCTGCAGGGGCAGGGGATGGTCCTGCTGGGTGCTTGTGAGGTGGCTCAAGAAGGGGAAAGAAGCACAGCAGGTCAGCAGCACCTTTGGTCTGGGCTAAAAGGAGAAACCAAGGAGCTGAGCTCTGACACCTGCTCACTGCTCAGCATGGCTGGAGGGTGGTCAGCAGCAAGGACACAGGTCGCAGTGTAAGTTTAGTCTCCAGGAGATACAGGATACTCTTTCTGTGGGTAAAAAAACTAGGGAATGTTTTGGTAAACTTCATTCCCCAACAAATTCTGAAGACGGGGATATAATACTTGGAAAGATCCACAGCTCCCAGCAGTTAAACTGAAAAATCTAGCCTAATTAGCCAAGATTTGCAGCAATGAAATTAGGTTTGCCCTACTACTTACCTTTGTCTTTTTGCCTTTCTTTTGTACACAGTGTTTATGCAGAGATCCTCATAAATAAACTTAAGGATATTGAACTTCACCATCTAATAGCTGAAAAATTAATTCTTATGCAATAGCTGAAAAATTAATTCTTATCTTACTGATCACCAACATTTCTAGGAAGTCAGAGATATCAAGAGAAAGAAAGAAATACACAATGATTTCTGTGTACCTTTTCTCCAAAAGATATAACCACAAGGTATTCATTGTCTGTTGGGGTTTTTTTTCTTTTATGATTGACAGAAGTGAAGAAAGTCTCCCAAAGGAGTATATAAATAATTTAAATAGCACACACAGTGGCTGCCAGTACCCAGCCAAATTCACCCTGGCTGTAATTCTGCTTGGCTCTCACATTCCACCTCCAAAGCAGATAAACCAAATGTGTAACAGAGAATTAAGAAAGAATAAAAAATTACCAGTAACCCTCTCTAGTAACAATTATAATCTGCCTCTATATAGGTTTAAAATCTAAGCTGCATTTTCAGAAAGGTTGTAAGGAAATTATGTGTTGAACTGCTCTGGGATCTTGGGATGGAAAACACTACATATATTCTAAATCTTTGTTAAATACCACAACCTGCATACCATTACTGTGAACACAGCCAATCCAAAGTTTGTGTTAAAGGTGCTGCAGGAGTATTTTAAATCAGGGCATCAAGCCAGAGAATATTAATGTATATAAGCTGCCTTCCTGTCTCTAGAGGTTTTAATACAACCAAGGCTTGAACTCCTGTTAGCCTTGTTACATGAATTATGATGTACTAAATGTTCATCTGAGCACAACCAGTCCATTGTAAACCTAAGGAAAATGGATACTACCCTCCAGTGAAAACTAAGCATTGTTTTCTCTGAATTTTATTTCTTGAAAAAAAAAAATTAAGTTAAAATCTTCATTTCATCACTACAAAAATTTTTAAGATCTTGGTTTGTCTGAGGGTTTACAAGACCACATTCTTTTGTTTGGTTTTCTTATCATATCATAAGGGAATTAAGATGTTCTTTTTCATGTAAATATTCTAGAGAATTAAATGTGTGCACAAATTAATTTGGAAGTTGAAGTAAATTTCACTACTTTAAAGAAACTATGGTTTGCTACAGCAGCCCACAGAAAACTTATGATCTCTATTTTTGTCTTTGAATATCTTACCAGCTAAAATTTGAAATAAACCTGTGCTGAGGGAGAGGAGAATATATACAGTTTTGCCTATCAAAGTTAAAGCACGAAGCACAAGCATCATTAAACATTTCAAAATCTTTGTCAGGGGTAAAATTGTTCTCTCTGAGAGGAAAACTAAAAGAGAAAATGAAAAATTACCCTTGTTTAAATTTCTAATATGGGACTTTACTTTTTAAGTCTGTTAGAGCTCCTTCCCAATCCACAGCTATAGAGGCATCTGAAACAGCAGCTCTCAAGAACTAAATGTTTTGTAGTTTATTTTACATATGGAACCATTTACTTAACAACCATATTGCTTGTGATATTAAGAAATAATTGTATGGTTTCTTAGCCCTGTCTTAGGTGTCAAGAACTCTTCTTTTCCCACAGAAAAACACTGCAACTTGTGGTATCCTGCACTGCTCTGGGTTTAGGAAGTCAGACAGATGGAAGCATCATTACTGAACTTGGATTAGCTGCACTGTGCCAATTACCATGGCAGTCCATAGCCATGTCAGCTATGGAAGGAGCTGCCTTGCAGAAAGTCCCAAAGGACACATCTGCCTCAGAACTGGAATAGTGATACTTCCCAAGGCTCTTTGGGGAGAGCAGTTTCTTCCCACTCTGGTACATCCACACCACTCTGGGAACTGCATTGAAATCACCTTGCTGATGCTGCAGCCCAGTAAGATCTTACCTAGGTCTCAATTGCTGTGTTATTATTTGTGTCATGTGTATTGTCTCAGCAGGTGTTCTGTCTGCTTTATCAATGCTCAAGCTCTTCGGGTTTGTTCCTGTCTGTTTAAAATTCAATAAAAGATCCCAAGTGACATTCACTTTCTAAAAGTGTGGGGTCACAAAAACATGGGCCTGATACATGCACATGGCAAAAGCTTATGCTTTTCAACATAAAAAAAAATAAAGTAATGTGCAGAACTCTATAAAAAGTAGCATGGACAAAAACCACCAGGGCTATCAGTGTGAATTTTAACCCAGAAAACTCCCCAGAATTTGCTCCTTTTGAAAACCTTATAAACAAATACTAGATGAAACAGAAGTGGTTTTACAGAATTCATAGAACCTGCTTTACAAGTATAAAGAACATGTACTGTTTATCTGCATGTGTAAGTAATTAAAATTCAAAGCATTAACATGAATAGTAAGAATAACGAGAACTTTAATGAGTCCCTGTGGAACATAGTTTGTTTGGCTAAAATCTTTTATAAGTATAACTGCAGTGGAATTGTGCACACAATAACAATAAAGCAGAGTAACTGCCTGAAAGAAAAAAAAAAAAACAAATAAAGGTGAACAAAGGAAAAAAGCATGAATAAATGTAACTCCGGTGTAGCAAATATAAATGAGAATTACAGACAACTCTACCAGGATGTAGTGAGGAAGGCAGCTAAACAAGCATTGCCATCTCTCAGCCACTGCCTTTATCTTCTACTTCATGCTTGTTTCACGTCACAAAATCGAGACAAAAGCAATAAAAGTGACTCGTGAAAAAATAACAGATGCATCACACTGGAACAAATGCAGACAAACAACTTTCACCAGATGACAACTGAACAGTCCTAAGAAGTTTCTCTGCAGCCCAGTTCTGATGGTCTAAATGGACCTGAGTTGGCTTGTTAGACAAGATCTTGCATCAAAGCAAGCCGCCCTCCCCTAGAGGAGCATCTTATAACAACCTTGTCTTTTGGGTGCCAATTTTCCAAATGTGCTCCAAGGGCACAAAAGAAGTCAGTCACTCCAATCCCTGCTTTAACTGAAGGATTTTATTAACCATCCAGAACACATTACCTTGGGACACATGACAAGGTTACATCTCACTAACTCCATCGCATGGGTTTTAAAACTGTTTGTGAAACAGCTCCCAAAGGGCTGTGTTACCATAGAGCTTTAAAGCACACGGATATGAGAGATAGTTCTCTGTAAAATGTTATTTTTTAACATAAAACATAGCCCCTGAATCAGAACAACTTGGGCATGGACAGAATAGGGCAGAAAACCAGGAGAAGACAGAGTGAAAGCTGTCCCAGCACACACCTTCCCTTCTTATTTTCAGAAGCCTGAGAATACCCTTCGTTAATCTGGCTGGATCCACAGCTGGATTTCAGAGCACCTCGCTTTCAGCACTTCAGAGTCTGTACAACACACAGCTTTTAACTGAAACATAGACTTCTCTTATGATGTGAGGAGAGACATGATAAGTAAAAAGTAGATGTACAAAAAATACAGGCCTGGAAGCAAAAAACGGACCAAACTGAGGGGTTGTGTCTGCGTGGGAATTGTGCTCTTGAGCCTGCTGCTGAAATTCAGCATCTTCAACAGCCATTGCTCATAAAACAAAACCAGGAGACCAAGTGGTGGTTCTTTAGTTTCATCCTACCATTATATGCCATTTGAGACACAGACGAGTTGCATCGAGACCCATTCTCCACTTGAGGCATTTTGAAATTTTTTTTCCTATGCAGGCTGCTTTAATTGCTTTTGAAAAACTGGCCTTTAAATCCTTGCCACAATTAACATTTATGTACGTAACATTACGTAAAGCATGGACAAAAAGGAACAAAAAGCAGTAAAAATGTTACTTTTACTTATTACAAGTCAAAATACTAAAAACATTTCAACATGTAATAAACATGTACACGTAGACACAAAGCCACAGCAACAATATCTGCACCAACAAAACAAAACTCAATATTAATTTCAGTTATCTGTAGTGAAATGCATTGATGCAACTCTGGAAATCTTCTAAATGGAAATAATGTGCTTAGAAACATCAGTTTATGATTCTCTCTATAAACAGTGTTTTTGCAATATTTACTTTGGTCAGCATCAGCTTGTCTGCTGACACTTTTGAATTGCAGCAGGTTTCTGCAGCATAAGAGCCTGAAGAATAATAAAACAAATGGCTTTCTGATTCAAGAGATTAGCCTCTAGCACGCACAACCTTTATTCTGGCTATAATACAATTCACATCTGGTTAAAAGAGATGTAATGCATAGAGAGGGTCTGTCTGACATGCAGGCCTGATGCATTAAGTCTTTATTTTTCCTGTTTGCTGAGCTCTAAGGTTCAGCGGTGAATGTGAATGGAGGCCTCACAGACTTTTACTTTTTTTCTTTCTTTTTTAGCTTAGAGGTCAAACCTACGGCATGAAATACAGAAAAGAAATCTTTTTTTAAAAACTAACCCACAGTAAGGATTATAATTCTTATGTATTCTTTCAAACAGGGATAGTTATTTTTTTAAAATTAAGGTCATTACTTAATAGAGAAATTTTAGAGATTTGCCTCAGTTACATTCCTGACAAAATAAAGTAACAGTAGCAACAGCAAGCTGGCATTTGTTTTCACAAAGATAATTATTTAAAGTGTCAGTAGTGAGTATCTCACAGTGGTAAAAAAAAACTGCATTCTTAAATGAACAAACTTGAAAAACTATAGGTACAATAAGGACATCTCAAAATAACAGCCAACACAAAAACATGTATAAATGCCATGGGTTCTGTTTTTACATACTAAGCACTGCACTGATTATTTTCTGACCATGAACAGATTCAAACCAAAACGTTTTTTAAACAACAAGGAGGAGTAATTAATTTAGAAACATGAAAACACTTATTTATCTGTGCATATTGGTCAAACTCTTAATAAGAGTAAAGTTTTTGAGAACTGCATGAAGAGATTAAGGAAGGTTTCCGCATCAGCAGAATAAGGATTTTTGGCCATGAAAAGCAAGCAAATCCATCTGTGAGAGAAGAGCCCGAAACACGGTGATAAGACATGAGCAAGGGTTCAGCAGAGGCATGTGATCACAGGCAAGGGGGACAGAGCAAAGCAAGGAGCAGAGGTGTTGGATCCCTGCAGGGGTGAGTTCTGCTGGCACACTCGGCTGCTTTGCTCACAGGGCTGGCAGCACGCCAGCTCCCAGATGTTAGCCTGGAGATCTGACACAAAAACTCAGAGCAAAGGCATCCTGTCCTCCTTCCTACGCCACACAAGAACTCAGGGCTGTGTGTCTCTAGGTCTAATGAGCTTGTCTGCTGTCTTCATGCAGCTCTCTGCTGGGCCATTGACTCAGGTGTGTCCTGGCCCCTGGCAAAAATGTTGGGGCTGGAGGCCTGCAGCCAATACAAACCATCATCTTAACAGAGTGACAGCCAAATGGCAGAGAGAGAAGGAATTTGCGTGATGTTGCTCAACAGCTTCTGTGCACAAGGTCTGCAGGAGTTCTGCTTGATTTGCTGTCCAAGACGCTGATCAGCATTGCTGAGCAGAAACTCCCAGGAGAGAAAAGAGGAAGCCATTCAGACTGAAAACAAGGGCAACACTCCTACCTTTACTTCTGAGAAGACCTGAAGATGCCAGTGAATGCTTTCAATGATGAACATCAAGTTATGTGAACTGAGCTGTGCATGATGAAGAGAAGAAACCTGAAAACTGGCCACAGTATTTTAATCAAATAGGCAAGTAAGTAGTTTTTAGAATGGTTCAAGCAGGTCCCATTTCTTCAAAGTGGTAATTTCATTTTAAAAGAAGCAACTTTCGTAGATCAAACAATTATGTATTCATTTTTAAATAAATTAAAACTTGACACATTATTACTGAAAGCTCGTGTAATGAAATATTTCACAAATCCTATTTGTGTTCCTGCAAGCATTATGGCATTTCATGGAGAACAGAAACATTTGGGGGCTTGTTTTTTATCTGCCTTGTTCTATGCTTTCGTTTGCCTGCTTCATTGTTAAAAGAAACACATTCACTGAGCTCTGAAGCTCAGCAGAAGGCAGCTTACTTGGTTCCATCCACAGCAGCAGGTCCATGACTGGAAACTCCTGGCCACATCTCACCATATCCTGCCTTCTCAGGGAGCACACCAACACATGCCAACCATAAAATCTTGCTGCTCAGGCCCAAGCAGTGGGCTGCTGCTCAGAACAAAATAACCACTTGTGGGCTAAACTCAACTAGCAAGCCATCAGATTCCCCAGACCACTGAAATGATGAGGGGAGCTTATCTAAACCACATTCACAGCAAAGCCTTTGCTAGCCAAGAGAATTCACATGTCCCAGTTAGACATAGGGCGTTTTTGTGCCTATTCAAAGCAGTGCAATGAAAAATACACTTGAGTTCATTGAGGAATCTTCTTCCACTCCAAACTCAAAGACACATGATATTCCACAAGATGAGCAGCACCCAGTGAAGCCCCTCAGTTCCCAGACACACATTTTAAAAGTTCCAGTTGTGTGGCATAACGGGGGTACAGTGGTCCAGAGAGAGCAGCGGGCAGCACAGCACGGATGGTCCAAGCTCACAGGGGCTTTGTTGGGTCCAGGTTCCTTGGGCTCTCCTCTCTGAATTGTCTTGTGTCTGAGAAGCCCTATTTTTGGGAGGTATTTCTTTTGTTCCCTGTGGTGAATGGCCTTCTGTGGGTAAAGCACCCTCTGAGATGCTTTTTGCCCTTGGGAGTGCCGTGGTTATTGTGATTTTAGTAAATTGTTATTCCTGTTCCTCAATTATCAGAAGGTGCAGGCGAGAAAGGGAGCAGCTTGAGTGAGGTTGGATTTTCCAGCTGGGTTTTAAACCATCACATTGTACTAGTGCTTTCTGAGTGGCTTTGCAATCAATTGGTCCTATGGTTATCCCACATTTTGCCAATAAAACCTTCACATTCAAACCACAAATTACTGCATTTCTAGAACAATATACAGTGCATTCTATAGCAGATCCTGTGCTAGATGCAAATATATCATGAAGAACATTAGAGAAATACATTTCTTAATAAGATATTTTTCTTAAAGCAATCCTTTCATGTTATTACCTTTCACAGGTGTACAGTAAGTTGTTTGCCTTGTCATTTAAGAAACTGCTGCTTCAAGACTTTGGAATGCACTGTCAACACTGAAGGGAGTGATATTGATATCACGTTCCAAAACCAGCAAAACTTGATTAATAGTCTCTATTGCAATGAGGAATCACACTGCAGTGCTATGGATTTACTTTCCTAGGAACGTAAAGGAAGTGAGAAGAATGAGAGGAGGACAGACGTGCATTTAAAAGGCCAGATCACAGACCTTCAGACAGTGGTATTTATGGCACAAATTAAATTTTGTAGATTTGAGGGTGGGGGGACTGTTGCTTTTAGCTAGCCCTGGAACAGATGAAGGGAGCCATAAACTTAATAGTCAAGAAACCTTATGGAAACATGACACTGAGTCTTAAATTAGCATATACTAAATGAGATATTTATTATAGAATGCAGTGCCAAATATATTTGAATTGTTTGTGAAACATAGAATGTATCTTTGCAGCTAAGTAAATCTAAGAACACTGCAAGAAATTTTTTTCAATTTTAGAACCAGGAGTTATAAAACATTGATTAGGTGCTCTGATAAATGGGAAGCATTTAAACATTTTGGATATATTGAAGTAATTCGGGTGTGAAGACACCTTACTTACATCAACAAACTATATTTCTCTCTTGAATGTTAGAAGTATCCAATAAAGAACAAGCATTAAATCTTGAACCCTCACTGAACAAAGCAGTTTTTATATTTCTTTAAAGCAAAGCAGCCATGATAATGGCATTTGCATTAAGCATAGACGCTTTAAAAAGAGGCACATCCATTCTCATCACTCAATTCAGCCACCACTTTAAAAAGGCTACCTTTGCTCTCACCCAGGCTGATTGTGTCTTTTCTGTTTTCTCTATCATCCTTCTCAATGACAGCATTAGATCAGAGTTGTAGCATGATTTAATAGCCAGTGTTTCAGGAGCAATTAATAGGAAAGCCTCTCCACTTCTTTGAAAGGCAGAATTCCTGATCCCACATCTCCCTATCACTCACTGCCTGTGACAGCGGCTCACACCACCTGAGCCTCCCCAGTGGACAGAAACACCCACAAAACTGCAACAGAGGAACAAATCAGACTCCCTGATTGAATGGTGCTATTTCAAAAGGGCACACTGCTAATAAAAGTATTCATATTTTTCCAGGGTTTATAGTACATTAGCCAAGGGGTTAATCAACCTTACCTGTTATTTACAACACACAAGAGGTATTACACAGGTGTCATTTGTACTCACAGAGTGGTCAGGACTGTGCCCAGTTTGGACCACCAATACACTTAAAGGCAACAAAAATACCACATTTCAAAACAAAACAACAGAAAAAAAGCTTAAGAGATTGTGTTTGTGTGGACAAAGGGAAGGGAGTCAAGGAAAGCAGTGAGAGAAAAATGGGGCATAGAAGTCTGCCAGCATCTAAACATCACCATAAAGGTGGCAGTAATAAATACCCACCATGTCCACTTGCAATAGAACGAGTAGAATTCCATTTATCTTGCAGTAAAGAAGATTTAGCTTGGCTCCCTGAGAACCTTTCTTCCCATAGGCTACTGAATAGCTAAAATAAGACACAGAAAAAACCTTGGAATCCATTTCACAGGTTTAGAAGAAAAATATAGATGAATTTCAAAACAAGAAGAATGATTACAACCTACATTTGTATTTTCAAAGATAGTATTTATTTTATAAAAACTCTGGTGTGTGGCCATAGAGTTCTACTACCTAGCAAGTGAAAACAGAAAAAAGTAGGTCGGGGGGAAAAAATATGAGGAAGATAAAATCATTCTAAGGCCTCCCAATTCTAAATTAAGTTCCTATTGTATCCTTATTCTTTCTAAAAATACACACAAAGTTATTACCATCCTATTGGTATTGTATCCAATTAAATTTTGACAATATGATTTACAAAACGCAGCAGAATTGCAGCTATTGTGCAGTCACTTTTTTTACTGCACAGGTGTGGTCCCAAGAAGGTGCCAAATACCCCACAGCATGAAAAGTTCCTTGTTCCAGAAACTTGTGATTTAAGCATAATACCAGAGAGAACAGCTGGCTGTAATAAATGGGCAAGGCAGCAGAGAGTGTAACAGTGGGTGATGCGAGTCAGACAAGGTCACTTTTTGGTTTTTTGCTACCTGTTTCATTTGGGGAAGTAGGAAGAGCCAGAGAAGTTTTGGCAGTAAGTTTGCTAAAAATATCATTTGCAGTTCTTCCAATAAAACAAAGGGTGAGATCAGATCCCAAGATTTGAGAATACCACCATACTCGTGCCCATGCATTTTTACAAAAATCTTTAAAAGAACTCTTTTTCAGAGTCAAAAGGGAAATGCACTTCAATTATTTCCTGCTCAGAATGTGCACATGAAGATGTCATGCACATATTTGAACTGCTTTCTTCCATTTACACAATTCATTATCTCCTACATCAATTAAAATCAGAAGGATAAGGGAAAGTGTGCAGCTGAGGAACAGAAGTGTGTTCCTTTAAGCCTCTTGAGGAAAAGGGCAAAGACTCACATTGCTGACGTGAAACAAGAGGATAGTTTTCCAATTTTTTTTCAAAATCAGAGGGAGAGAACTTTTCCTCTGCAATATTTAAAGAGAACAGTCATTTACCAAAGGTTTCAAGGACACAAATGCATATGAAATGCCAACCTTTGAGGCTGTGCCTTGCCTAGAAACAAAATACTCAGCTACCCTCGGAGTGCCTGTAGGAACAATGCAGCTGGATCTCTTCCACAGACAGAGAACAGGGACAAATTCCCAAAACAGAAACTCCCAGTTTTTTCTGAAACTCATTCACCTTTATTTCTTCTCTGCTTCTTAAATACCAAGTATATTGATAAAGCATGGATGGTAAAAATTTATGCACTTTGAGCAAATTAGAGCTTTAGTTTCCAAGAGAAGCTGGAAAACTCAACATGTTGTGCTATACATAGCTGAATCTGAGACATTTGGGGACACGGAGCTCCTAGATTAATGAGCAAACAGCAGTGTCAGAGAGTCATTTTCATAACCCTCCGTGCACACAGTCACATATGTGAGACTTCCACTGATCACATTGGAGTTGTCTGCCGAGGACTTCACAAGTAAACAAAAACTTTCATTCCCTCCTCACTAAATGGACCTACACCAAAGCAGAAGTGCAACATTTCCATCCTGCCTTAGCTTCTACTTCACCTTTAAGGTGAAGACCAGCATTTCAACAATAGCACATGACTTGCTTTACCTTTATCAGATTAACTCTAATCAAAGACTGTTTTCTGAAAACACTCACTAAACCTTTTAATCAGAACTAATACTGCCATTGTGTTAGTATGATTTTGGGCATGTGTAGACATCATCTGTTTTAGGAAAAGCAACTGGGTATAGTCAGAATTGAAAATATAATGAATGCAGGAACACAGGTTTGCTAAGTATTTTTGAGAGATGGGTTAGAAAATACACATCTGGCATTTATATTCAGCCAGACTATGTCCTAAGACTGTAAAGCAGACTATGATAGTCATTCTTGTAGTCAAACTTCCATTAAGGAAAAAATTAACATGCTTTCATCTGCTCTACCTAATACTTCTCTCTCTGGAAGTTACATTCACAGAACTGGTTCTCTTTCCTTTGTACATGGGTGCTCCAGATACTGCAGTTGCACTATTGCCAGCTGCAGTTGAAAGCAAACTTCCGCCAATCCAGGCAAAAAAAGGTCACCCTAGTTGTTCTTTAATAATAAAGAATGTCAGCTGTCTCCTTTTTATATTCTCAGGAAGAAATCTGGATCTCTCACTCACCATCAGAATAATGAGTAATCCAGGGCCTCCTGTATGCAGCTACTTCAACACAGATTTGTTTTAAACTACTACATGCAACTGTAGTTTTAAAATGGCATTAATATCTCTGCAAATAAAACACACTTAAAGCCTTAAAAGAGAATTTAGTTACTAGTAAGAAAAATATGAGATCACTAGAAAAACTAATCAAAGATTATTGCCTTTAATTTGAATACTTCACTGGTATTTCCAGAAGGTTATTTAGCTAATTCTAATCCTTTCTTTTAATAAGTTGTTTCCAATTCAACATTTTTTTTAAAGGACAACCAGTCCAAAAAAACCCCGTAGAAACTCTTGAGATTGTGGTTTTAGCCAACAATCTATAATTCTGAGAATTTTGCCAAGGTGGGAAACTTCCTTATCCTACCTGAAACCTTTTAAAGCCCTTGGGTTTTACACTGAAAGGGAAAAGGCTGATGCAAACTGCCTTCAGCACCTCCTCATCAAGCACACAGTTAAATGTTACTTAAGAGCATTGCAGCACTGGGAATGGAATGTGTCAGAACACATCCTCATGTTATAAAAACATAACAGAAGCCACTGAAAAGCCTAGAGTGGAAAGGATACCCACCACAAATATTGCCTTGCAGTCAATTTAAAACTTCTCAGCTCTTACAATCCCCACTCTATCTTGGTTTCCTTCTGATGAGCTAAGCTAGTTGCACATCCTATTTGCTCATATTTAGCTCACTTTCTAGTAGTCCTTTGCTTCACCTGGACATGCACTGTCTGCATGAGGGCAATTGCTTACATTTTTTTCTTGGCTAGGTAAGTTTGAATATAGAGATATTTATCATCCAGATGAGTTCAGAACATACTTTTTACTACTGCTCACTGCAAGAATAGCTGTAGGTTCCCTTAAGAAGTAAATCAAACGGGAAGAGACTCAGAAGTTTTAAGCTATTCTTTTCTTTACCTTTCTGAAGAAATTCTGCCATCCGAGGGCTCTGGGCATCTGTCCCATAAATTAATGCACAAAAACAAATAACTGCCTGTAGACTTTAATTTTGGCCCACTCATCCTCATCAACTTTAGGCAGGAGAAAAAAACACTTGTAACAAGCCCAAAAGTTAACAAACAAATTCTTACAGTGCAAAGGAAGAGAGCTGAGATCTAAAGCCAAGTACTCCCAAATGATAAAGCCCTGCAACCTGCAGAAGAATCCTTTCTTCCTATTTACAGAACTCCAACTGAGCAGCTCTGCTGTTCTGGGATGAGCAGGAGGTGCATAGGGAAAAAGAAAATAAAGAAAAATGTAGGGTGGGAAAGGATATTTCAGAAAATAAGACTTAATCCATTTACAGATCAGTACCTAAAAAACACATTTATTACAGAAAAATTTTTAAGTAAAATAAAGGATATGGGGCAGTAGTCAAAATCCAAAGAGAGCTAAGAGACCTTTCCCTTCAGTTTATGCAAAGCACACAGTCTTGGAGAAAAACAGACGCATCCAGTTCCACTTAATACTCTGAATTCTACAACAGGACATGGATGTCTGCATTGCCTTTTAGTGTGTTTGGTGTCAAATGTTTTGCTTATTTCCCAACAGGGCTAGAGCTCAGCTTGGACAATCACATTACATGCACACCAGTTTAACCCCCTCCTGAAGAACAGCAACAAAAACAAAGTATTAAGGTTCCCACAAAGAGGAACTATAGCCATGACGTGAATTTTTTGACAATTCACTCACTCTGCCACAGAGAGCCTTCCAAATGATTCCAGCAGATTCACATCTTCCTAGACTACTTCAGTGCCTTCATTGAATGACCTGGGCATTTACCTCATGGTGTCACTATCATGCTACAAAAACACACCTTTGACAGATAATGGTCCATTCCTCTGATTTTTCTTAGAAATTGCTTTCTTTGAAAAGAACAGAGAAAACAAAATAATACTTGATAGTGCCATGCATAATCCCAAGGAGAACAGATTTTGGTGACTACCTCCTCAGAAATATTTTAGGTCAGAGAATCTTTGTAACCTCCAAAGAACACTTGGACCTGATTGAGGTGGTAATACCACTCAGAACTATTTTAAAGTAAAAACCCACAAAACTTTTGGGGCAGCACGCTTCAGGATCAGCTACACCGATGAACAATTTAAGGCTCATATGTGTGTCCCCAACTTTGGTGTGCCAAGTTTAGTTGAAATCCACACGCTAATCCAGACTCTGTGGGGCCAAAACTCCACACTGGACACAGAGAACTTTGTGCCCCAAACTCTGTAAGAATAATGCCCACCCTTGAGATTAGAGAGAAGGGTATATAGGGAAGAGTTTTTCCATCTTCTCCCTTTTCCACTGTCAGTGGAAGGCTTAAAAGCTCCCTACACACAAACTCCAGGCACAGAAAGGAAGCCAGTTGAGACAAGCATGTTCACTGCTGGACAGAGATCCTATTTATCCTTCACCATTTTAAAATGGTTCCTAGCTGCTCTTTGCAGCACTCTTTTATAAAAAGCAGGTTAGGTTACAGAAAGGGACCATCATGGTATCTACCTGCTAGCGATCAGAAATCTCCAGACATGAACAAGTTCATCCCTAAAACTGCAAATAAGTGCACACACAAAAGTGCAGACAAAAGGGGACAAAAGAGTATTGTCAGATTTGTATAAACCTTATGTGGGATCTGATCTGTCTTATAGGAGACAAGTAGTATGATCATGTTATAAATTTTAAGTTTTGGCTTTAATTCAAAGGGAAAAGTAAAGAAAGCAGTTATCTGTGAAAAGAAACTTTCCAACTCGTAACAGTAACAAGGACATAAGATCAGACTTACTTGTGTGACCACAAGATAACAGGATAACAAAATTAACCTAATGTTAGAGCCAGACAATTCATCAATACAGTATCAAAATTAGATACAACTGTTGACATTCATTTTTCAAAACTTAACATCTGAGTTTTTAAATAATATTCACCTGTAGCAGGCTGACTGCCTTTACCATGTTAAAACTCATATACCAACATCCACTACTTACTAAGTTTAAAAAACATATATGCAAGTATACATAAATATTTCAATATATATTTCAATAATCAAACATGGACATTTCATTCCACATATTTATTTTATTTGCTATTACTCTATGTTTAATAATTTCATCTAAATGTTTTCAGAGACAGCTGTTGAAAGGTTTTTTGGTTTTTTGAGGTTTCTTGATCTCTTCTTCATTCCCAACTTGCACAGGATCCATGTGACCAAGGGCTGTTACTGCAGAAGACCAGGTCACACTGTCAAGTACTGAGAGTGGAGCTTTCAAGGGGAGACCATAACACCTGATAGTGCAACTTGGGTTTTTTCTATATACTTCATCAATTGATTGCACTCAGTGTCAGTTAACTCAAAACTTACCACTCCATGTTTCCTACTTCAGTAAAACACTGCAAAAGCAATTTTGGAGCCCCTGACAATTCTCACCAGTGACAAAAGCTGAGAACTGCAGGAATTGATGAGAACAGCCACTTTGCCCTCCCTTCGCTTCTTGAGTTGTGAAGCAGAAAGGTCTGCAAGAACACTGCAGAAATCGGTCAGTCACACAAGCAGCCAGAGGTACTCTGCAAGTCAGCACACCTAAGCCCGAAGCACTGACATGCAATTGTTTGCTAGACTCACCACAGGATTTCCTTGCCATCCTTTCTCAACTCAAACAGCTACTAAGTAGAAACAACCACAGTCTTGCATTATTATCACACTGTAAAACTGAAAAAAATCCACAGCTGCTGCACTGCAGGCACTCAGTAAAACAATTTCCCTTTCTATTTTTTAAATCACACCAAACCAAAACCAGTAATGTCAAACTATTACTAATCAAGTAGAGTAAACCCTATTCTGCACTGTGATATCAGCTGGGCATCAAAGACACTCAGTTCAGCAACAAAAATGCCAGCTCTAAACACTCGTGAATTGCATTCCATAAGGAACCCGGGAAACTGCCATAAGATGCACCAGCTACACACTTGGGAAAGAAATGGTCAGTAAGGAATGGCAGGAAGTGTTCAGTTCACTAATGATGACAGATTGACTTCATCACTTTCTGACTCCATGGAAACTATGAACTAGTTGAAGGACCAAATTTGACACAAGCGAACACTGATTTACACTTTGGTTCTCTGGGACAGCTACTTACCAGAAACTTGAGTTTGAACAGTGCACTTCACTTCGGTCAGATCAGTAGAGCTGGTTTTGGATGTAGCAATTGAAATAACTGAGATTTGCACACTAAGTAAATTATATGTAAGATGAATCCTATTTGAGATTAAAGTGCTCCAGTATCTGAATGTGTTACACTATATATATATATAAATATAAAATATGTATGTGTATATATATATATATATATAATAAAACCTGAATAGTGTTCAGATATGAACTCTGTCAGGAAGGTTTTGCAGTTATTTCTGCATCAGCCATATGACTCAAAATGTCCTGAAAAAACAAAGCACATACACTGCAAACTTGAGAACTAAAACCAGTACTACTATCAGAGCTGCATATCCCATATTTTTAGGAGAATTATGATCAGTAATGTGCAACTCTGATGATTTAAAGCTGACCTTAAAAGCCCAGTTTTTACTTCTGGTTTAAAAATTCCATAGAAAATATAAATTTAAGAGACCCACAAGAGACACCTTCCCACCCAAGAAAGGCTTAAACACACGCTGTACTCTTACTTTAGCAAGATTTACTGCTAAATTTCATTTTTGTGTCTGTGAAAGATAGGGTGCTTTTGCCTTTAAAAATTTAGTAGGCAACTAAACTGAACATTATACACAGTAAGCATCTTAGTATTTTATTCGTTGCATCTTTTATACAGAATAAGCTTCACTGATATTTAATTCACTGCAGTATTCTCCTGATGTAGCAATAAAAGATTACATTATAAACAAAGAACAGAATTTTTGCTTGAAATTTTTTTGAAATGTGTGCAATTTTTGCAGTTGACAAACAGCATCACAATTACTGAAAAAAAAAAAAGAAAGAAGCACATAAACTATGGCCTGTTTGCTTAATCTCCAATTAATAGTTATCTATGCTTATCATAAATATGGGAAGCTAAACTCCAGCAACTAAAAATAAACATACCTAGAAATTCCTAGCAACCAGGATTCAAATAAAGGAGAAAACATACATCAACAACAAAGTTTCTTTCCACTTGAGTTGACATCTGTGATCTATTTACACTATATGAGTTTAAATTCCCAAGATCATGAAGGGTAAGGAATTTTGAAACAACCTGTTAAGCATGACTTAAAATGGCACTTTTGTAACTCAGGTCTGTGATTTTAAAATTGCTAGAACAGTAAAAGACAATACACTGCAGTATGTCTATACCATTACAACATAAAAAAAGAAACTACTCCATAAAGTGTCACTGAGATGGCTCAATCAAAGTAATATACATTTGTATCTTTATCAAGATAGATATTACGGTAAAAATGCTCACATTAAAAAATATAGTTATTATTGTTTGAATTTTCATTAAAACTAGAAGGGTCTACATGAGCCAAAGTATGAGGAATTTGGATATAATGACATGCTTCCTCATTTTATAGCGCTAATAAAAATAATAATAGAGAAAGCTCTATTATAAATCTTTAATAACCACAGTTTAATTTCCTAGTATATTTTAAAAACTTTACTATGTGGGTGTATGTGCATGCATGTCTGCATAAACACACAAACAGATAAAAAAACCTCAAAGTGTATATATTACACATACACACATATCCACATTCCTGCATCCAATACTTCCATAATGCAAACAGTATGCAGGGAGTCTTCCATGTGACAACCAGGCACCACATGCCTGGTTTCTTATTTCTCTATATTTATCCAGTAAATGTAATAACACTTTCATATTTGGCTGAATGGAAGTGTTAAAATTAATGATGATTTAGCCATTTAGCCATAACATCATACACAAAGAAATGGCACTGCAAATACTGCTGATCAAAAGTTCACTGTGAAATGGAATGTAAATTATTCTAAAAATTAGTATTCAAAGATTAGTTAAATATTATGGCAAAAAACTTGGAATTTATAGAAAGTTTAAAATGTAATTCACATTACAAAGACTGGAGATACTTTATACATGGAATTTTTAAATATGGATATGACTGGCATTTATTTTTAAGCTTACTTCTATTAGAAATAGACTTGTTTCCTGTACAGGTGATGCTTTGTCTATGCCATATACAGTAGAAAAATAAATTCTTTAGCAACCTAGAAATAGTTTATAAAACTCTTGAAGTTTCATTTTTTGCTAAACATGCCAAGATTAGACTGAAAACTATAAATAAAAGCTATATAGACAACAGGTAAAGTAGAACAAGTTAAGAATACTACAATTTACAGGACAGACTTTATTGTACTATTAGTTCCTGTGTGCTTTGCAATAGGAATAGGGTTGACTTTTCTTTTTTGTTTATGTTTTCTTAAAAAAGATAATTACTTGCAAGAATATAACACAATATCAAGATAATTTATAATATACATGTACTTCAAACAGCAGCCAGGTTTATGGTATTTTAGTAATCTAGAATGATAATCCAAGTCATTAGAAGTACAATACCTAGGACATAAGTGGGAAAGGCAATTTTTATTTGGGGAAAATGGAGCAAATCAAGTTCTTAATAAAAGCCTTAATTCTCAAAATCATCTATTTACTATAATACATACAAGACGATCTTAAATCTTGTTATAAGTGAAGATTACAACAGTGACCATCATAAAGCTTTTTTTTTAAACTACACAAAACATTCTAGCAGCTGAATGAGCCAAAACTTTCTTCTTTGCAGACCTAAAAAGGTACATTTTGAGCATGAAAGAAAAAAGCTGCTACGAAAAGTCTCACAGGTAGTGTTTATCTATGGTCTCCCCTTTGCTACAATTTGTAACCTTCTAATTTTTTACCACTATCAAAATATTTAACCAAAAGATTTGTTTAAATTAAGCAGCATTCTTTTACAGCAAAATTGGTACCAATATAAAAGTAAAATAAATGAAAAAAAAAGATAATTTAAAAATACGGTGAAAAAAAAGAGTCATTTGAAATTTTAGTACAACATACCACAGGAAAAAAGTATGAATACAAGTTTATGTGATTTTATATATACACACTCCAAAGAGGTTAATTGTCAGTACCCAAAGTATTTATTGCTATGTATTAGCAATGCATTTTTGTATATCTTTAGAGGGTCACATAAAAATAGATTTAAAGAATAGATTAATTGAAGTCCTAGATTAAAACATTGTTTGGTTTAGAGAATTTTACTACAACAAAAGTCATGGTTATGTACGAAAAGTTATATAACCTTATATGAAAATGTCATGAACTATTTTCTAAACACTACATGTATTCCCAAGTGGGAAAAATTAAAATATCTAAAATATATTAGATTAAGTTTACAAGACCATCAACGATCTTTTAAACATGCAGCTGTTTTACAGAATTAACAGTTTTACAAAATGTTTAGTTCGGTAATGGAACATAAAGAAATAAGTAAGCAACATCAAAATTTTTGTACAATATTTGAAACTCACTTTTACAACAAGCATGTCCTTGGTATTGTGCTGTAAGAAATAATAAGCAAGTTCACCCACCCTTGAACTGTCCACAGGTTTACTTATAAGTAAAGATGGATGGTGAGGGATCGTAAAATTCTCAACAGTGCATTTTGCATTCTTCCATAAACCACCCTAAGCATAAAGTCACATAAGTAGCCAGGAGATTACAAAATAAACTATAGCTGGACTTTAGTTGTTTACACAGAACGCTTGAATGTGAAGAAAATTGCCAAAAATAGCATGTTAAATAACAAAAACCAGCCATAAAGCAGGCTGTAAGCATTGAATGTTTCATAAATGTAATTTTTTTAAATCATTTAATTTCTATAGAAAAATTTTATTCACAATATATTGTGACAAACCGTCACAGGAATGATATAGTAATTGCAATAAGGTATCATGCAGCAGCAGCTTTGTACTTTATAGCTATTTTTGCTTTTAAAAATTAAACCTCTCCAGTCATGCTTATCACATAGTTTTTATCTGCAGCGTGTACAAATGAGGAACACAGTACGGGATATAACAAAAAGATGTCCGATCAGCTGGATGGGAATTATTTTCCATAAATATGAAGTACATTACTGTATCCTGAAACATGCATGTCTATAGCTTGTCTCTACTGTCCAGTGCCAGGCTGCCTGCAATCACCTTCTGCCTATATAATACCCAGAGGGTCTGCTGGTAGCTGTGGCTGTATCAGCTGAGGCTGCAGCGGCGGCGGCAGCTGCAGGGGTACCATGGGCTCCACCATCTGCACTGGGTTGGAAGGCGCTGGCTGACAAGCCACTGGGTTGGGTGCTTCCACAATCTCCCCGTTGTAAAAGAAAAACTGACACTGTTGAATGAAGGTCTCTATAACCGATTGGTGGATTTTGGTGGTAGAAAGCAACTCTCTGTTTTCAAAATCAGGTCTCATCAAAGTAGGCCAGAAACAGATCGATAAGTTATCGGCAGTCATAAAGTTGGTCTTATATTGCTGACTAACCCTGAAATGAGAATGATACGCACAGAGTGAATTAAAACCAGAATGCAATCGACTAGAAATATTCTCACAGAGCTCTAACTGCAGGCATTATTACTAAACAATCTCAAGATTTTGCTCCTTTTCTCCAGCAATCCATTAAAACAATTGTCCTTGAATATTTTATGCGATTATGCAGAAGAAAATTTAGAAACCATGTCATTTCCAGATTTGGACAGTTAACTAATATAAATCTGATTAAGCTTTTAATCAAGAAAGAAATTCAACATTCCACCAGCATTTTGAACTGACAATAATAAACAAACTGAAATAGGTTCTTCACTTATAATTCATTATTGCAATACTATTATCAAAAAACAAACAAAAAACCAAAAAAAAACAAACAAAAACCCCAACAACCTCCAAAGAATAACAAACCATCCTGTTACCAAATTTATCATCCACAAGTAAATACCCACTCAGAAAAAACAAAATGCTTTTCACAGCAATAGGCTAGAAAGAGCCAGGATATTTTGTTTTCTAAAACAACTGCATTCTAAACTGACACTATAATTTTATCTAGAAGTAATTACTGAGAAATACATGAAAAATCATGTGTTAATACGTCTACCTAAGATATGCATTCAGCTGGGAACACACATTTCCTATATCATGGTAGACATCACAAAGGTAGCAGAGCTACAATTGTCCAGTAGAAATAAACAGAAAACGAAACTTCAGAAATGTATCAGTTTGATGATTAACAAGAGCAGCCCACAAGAATTTCTAGCAGCTGGCTGCAGTCCATAGATTCAAGAGCTGTGAAAGCCACAGTAAACACTAGAATTAACCCTATAAGAAAATATTTCCACTCATTTACAATGCATGTATAATGGTAATGATAAAGCATGAAAAATAGTGTGAAGGTATACAAATACTGCCTCTCAATCTGTTTTGAATAAGTTTGGTCCAAAGGACATTTGGATACTATTTCTGAGTGGCAGTAAAATTCATAATCTCTTTGCTAAAAAATTACATTTTAAATTCATTTACAGACCAAAGAATAAATGTAAGCTACATTTGCTTAGCATTATTATTAACATAATGTATCTCCACAATCATTAGACTAAATAAATGAAGCAATGGGAACCCATGGCTAGAGGTGAGAAAAAAAAGAAAAGCATTGCACCTCTTCCCCAACAAGAGATTAAACAAAATGAACAATCAACTGCATTCCCTCCTATGCTTCAACTTTACCTTTGTACTTTCTAAGAGTAAACAAAACCTTGCCAAACCTGCATGCTGGTCTCCTACCAAACTTTCCCACACTACTTTAGAATCTTCTTTTAAGCGCTCAGCAAATGCTCATTTACCTTCTATGTTCACTAAAAAGGAAAAATGAAGAGTGTCTCTCTTGATCCTGCCCACTTCCCCCACTGCCAAGTCTCAGGAACTTCACACTATAAACCCACTCTGATCCAACTTCACAAGCTGTACACTGGTGTTTCCCCAGATTTCAGAAGCATATTATGCCATTTTAGTCTTATGTATGAAGGGTCTTGTTACCAAAGAATGTGTATAAAACACAACTACTATCAAAAAAGTCAATGTCCAACATTATCCCATTTTAAAAGCTCACTTCTGCTTACAGTTAATCAACTACAATTACCTGAAATGCTCAGATAGGTGCTTATAACACTAATGAAAAATTGATCTCACTGTTGCCATTTATTAAATTCTCATGATTCCTGGTCTCATATTTATAAAATGTAGACAATATTTGTATTTCTTGTTTCAATAGCCTGGTCTTGTGCTTGTGGACACACCAAAATAGTATCAATCACCAACCATTACTAACTATACAACAATAGCACATATTTTACTGTAATGATGTAGATGTAAAAACAAAGCATGTAAAACATTAGCTTCTGATGAGAGCTCTTTCATCATGTAGAAGACTGCTTTACCTCATTAAATGAACAATTCATTTGGCAAACAACATTTCCATTTTAATTATATACCAGCAGTAATTTACTACAAATTAATCCCTTAAAAATAAATACAGACTTGTCAAGAATTTAGCTACAAGTTGCTTTTAAGATCCAGGACACAACTGCATCCACCTCTTTCTATGTATGCAATTGCTTACAGCTGAACAGATTTCTTGTTGAATGGAATGCAACTACCTAACACTGCAAATGAAACAAAAAATGACAGCCTATCTTTAAGAAAACAAATCATTTTGTTACTAGCAACATGCAATGTAAATCACTCATCATTAATAGAGAGAGGACCAGACCAGAAAGCAAAGGCCAATGTACATCACTTATGTTCTCCAGTAAATTCCATGGTTAACATTTTTCATTTGTTTTTAGATATACATGCATATCTAATATCCATACCTATTCTGGAATTTTTAAAATTATGTTTAGCTCTTTTACTTGCAGCAATCCAGATAGTTGATACTGCACACTCAGCTGTGCTTTGCAAATGGGTGACCAGTTGAAGACTTCTGACAGTTCCAAGACCACCATTCTTCCACAAAAATTTCTATCAGGTTGATTAAAAATTAATATTTCAGGTAACTAATACCCGTTTCAAGTCTAAGACGTTTAGTTTTACTTTAATACCTGCAAGCACATCTTGAAGTTCTGCAATATGAGTATTTGTTCTTTGATATGGTTTTATCTATTTTAGGGGTTAACTGGACAAGACTACAATGGAAGAACTGAACCCTTTCCCTGAAAACGAAAATGGACTACTTTATAAAGGTTGTATATGGGATGGAGAGAAGTGTAAAAGTAGTCACCTAAATTCTAAAATCTTACGCATTCCATGTAAAGTGCAAATAAAGAGTACCTACATTCTCCCTGCTGACTAAGTAGGGAAGTAAAAAGATCTTATTTCTAACTCTTTACTACAAGCTCAGTTCGATCATTACAAATACCTGCGAACACACAGACAGTAGTCCAGAACAATTAATGTCATGAAAAGCTTGTATACATATGTGCATACATAAGACTGCCTGACTGAAAAGTGACAATGCACAGAGAGAGACAAGAAAGTCCTGATGGACAACAAACTGAGCAAGAGTCAGCCAGGTGACCCTGTGGCAAAGGCAGCCAACAGCACCCTAGGCTGCATCAGGAGTGCTGCCAGCAGGTCTAGGGAGCTCATCTTCCCCTCTGCTCAGCACTGCAAAGGCCCTGTCTGGAGTCTGGGATCCAGCTCTGGACTCTTCAGCACAACAGACATATGAACACACTGGAATGAGCCCAACAAAGACATTAGGAAGAAGATCATTAAGAGATCAAACATCCCTCAAACGAGGAAAAGCTGAGGATGTTAAGACTGTTTAGCCTAGAAAAGCTCAGAGAAAGTCTTATCATTGACTTTAAATTTCTGGTAGGAGGGTGTTAAGAAGATTAATTGAGACTCTTCTGAGTGGTGTTCAGTGACAGGAAAAACTAACACCCACTAACAGCACTAACACCCACAGGAAATTCTGTTAGCATAAGAAAACACTTTTTACTGTGAGGGACTGAGCACTGAAATACGCTGTTCCAAGAGACTGGAGTCTCACTTCTTGGAGATACTGAAAACCTAACTGGACACCATTCTGGGCAATCTGTTGTAATTGACACTGTCAATGCAATGGGATTTAACAAAACAATCTCCAAAGATCCCTTAAAACCTCAACAATCATATAGTTAATCTCATTCTGTGGATTTCAGAGAATAATTTCATTTTAGCTGAATAAGAAGCCTGCGTAAGCTGGTCTTTTACTCTCTTTTGTATGACAGTATTGTATACCTAAAGGCTCAGATAATGATATACATCTATTGCTACTATTTTAGTAAATATGGAAATAACTTTTCAAGATAAAAACATTAAATTTCTATGCAAGAGGCAAAATTTAAGAAGCAAGTGTAACCAATTTACTGTAGCTTACTGCTTTGTTCTACATTTTACTATTCAGCACAGAGTTTGGGCTTTGTATTTTAGATTTTGACTGAAGTTCTCTGTTTCCATAGGAAGGGGAGAGGAGGGGGTTAAGGCGAAATTACTCAAATTCCTTAAAACCTAGATTAGTCTATAATTTCAATAGCTATTATTTCCTGTGGGGGAGGATCTAGAATAATTACAATTAAGTGCATACTTATTATTAGGTGAAGTTATTCTTTCAAGTGTTTGTTACGTACAGCATATCTATGTCAATAATACATGAGAAACAAATCTATAAGGCTTTATTAATCACTGTAACTCCTAATTTATTTTTCCACACTTTAAATTTTAGTAGATAATTCATTGCTAAAAAGACAATTTTTTGCAATAGTTACAACTTGAACAAAATTGAAAAATACTAAACCTGTTTAGATGTGTTATTATGTATCTGAAGACATCATAGTTCACTGGATGGAATTTCTTCACAATCTCTTTTAACTCGTGTAGCCGCTCTGTCTTATCCATGATTTCTATAGAAATAAGTGACATTTTCTGACACATATAGAAAGACATACTGAATCAAGTGTTGCTAAGTCTTTTTCCTAGTATAATGGTACAGGTAAGATACCCACAGAGAAATATCAAGTGAGAAAATATTTAATAAAATTTCTATTTCCATAGAGTAACTTTTTTATTATAGAGTTTAACTAAGCACAAAAACATTTTTCTGAATTTAAGCAGAATTATTTATCTGCGTTCAGCAAATAATTACTTGACTAACTTGCTGTTGGCTTGTAGAATATCAATGTGACAGGGTCATTTCTTGTTAGAGTCCCCTCTGCTTGCAAAATGTTATGACAGAAAGACAATCACATTAGCTTAGTATACTCTTAAATTTCACAGTTATTTAAATAAAAAAAAAAAGAAATACGAATAGGGCTGGTGCAGTTGTTTTAAATATGCTACCTAAAGAAGAACAGGGATTTTTCACCCAATAATGCCCAAAGGACATTATTCATGCTTCAAACAGGAAATAACCAACATATAGGAAAGGAATACGAAATAAAGTAACAGTTTTATTTTAAAAAGCCCAGCAACTAATGTTGTGGATCCATACATTCTGCAGAACACACTTCTAATCAATGATGATTCATATCATAAGAAGTAATACAAGTTCCACTCTATTACTTGACTGCATTGCTAAAAAGAACTCTGATCTACCCATAGAAAAAAATGTTAATATGGTCCAGTATATCCAAAATATCAATTTAAAGCAGTATTAATGGCATTTTAAAACAGCAATTCCATTTATATTCTAAACTATTTTAAGTTTTGACTGGAATTTAACTGTTATACTTTTAAGAAAAAATAAAACCAAAGCAATCACATTAAACAAGCAATATGCCTGAAAAGTACAGCAGAAATACCAGAAATAGTTACCTACAGATATCATCAGAAAATACATAATTTCTAATGGGCTATATATTAATCAAGTCCAAGCCTTAGGCTTACACTAGTGTTTCCATGTTTTGAACAAAAAATACTTTGGAACACTGTATGTCACAATTGTATTAGGTAAAAAAGTGTGCTGGTCGTTTTGTTGAACAGCTTGCTGCCAACACAAGACTAATTTGAAAGACAAGAATACCATGAAACATCTGAAAAATGTTTGTAAGACAAACAAAACTAAGCATAGTAGAAGAGTTAAAAAAGAATTTGAAAAAAATCTAAGAGAACTAGATAATTACCATCATATTCCATAGATGTGTCTGATTTTTAAAGCTTACTTTGAAAGCTTCATTAATTCAAGGGGTTTTTCCCATGAACGACTGCAAAGCCACTCCAAGAGCTTTCATCATTTTTATCACTTAAAAAATGTAAAAAAGTAGATTTCTCCCAATTAAATTTACTAGGAAAAGGAGAAATAAGGTACAAACGTATTTTGAAAAAAAATGTATTAGATTCATCTCATCATATATAGTTCTTCCAGTTTTAAAGAATATTAAAAAATGCATGTGTCTAAGGAATTTAAAAAATATTCAGTGCTCATAGTCCTTTCAACTTACAATTAAGTAAAAATAGCAATAAGGACAATGGAAATAACAGGATTAAATAAAGAAAAAGTCATTTATTACTTACTTGATGTATCTAACAACTCTTGATGCAAAGAGTAAGGAACTAATGGATCTGGCAGATCTGCAAAAAAAGCTTTAAGAGCCCCAGCCACAGCATTCACTGTTACTCCCATTGATTCTAGACTGATATTATGATCTGCAAAACAAAATTTAAAAAACAGCGATGTAAATAAAACCTACTGTTATCATTTCTTGTAATACTTTGTAAGAACAAGAATTTATTCAAAACACTGAAAACTTAAATTTTGTCAAATTATTATTAAAAAAGGAATGAAAAGGAGAACCTATTGATAAGCTGCTATCACACCAATCTACAAGAAATCAAACGTAAGAAAATCTGACAGTATTGCAAAACAGTAGAAGATCAGAAAAATAAAGTTGTCTGATTTTTCATGAAGATTTGAATATTTCTGTATTTGTCATAAACTGGCTTCTGATTAATCAATTTTGCCCAGTCAGACAAATTTTATTTCCCAAAAGGCTGCTAAACAGCAAAACAAGGCATGAAGAAATAGCACATTTATTTTCTTTAACATCTAGGAGATATTTCACTATTTTTCAAAGGTTCAACTTCATTATTAACATCCAAGAATTTTTAATAAATGTTTTCATCTTAAAACATAAACACATCAAAGTGAACAGCATAACGTACCAATCACATTTCATTATATTCTACAGTAACAAAGGTTATGTTAGAAATTATCCAGATTTAATTGTTAATACATATTACTCAAGACAGCTTTCACTAAAGTAAGTATCAAGAATTACTGTTTGTGGGGCCTAAGAAGCAGAAATGAATGCCTTAATACCTAGGACTGATGAACTGTTAACACAAGGAGCAGCTAAGTCTGCACTTAAACTCTTTCAAACCTTCAAATACCACCTAGATAATATTTTAACAGCACTGCAGCCAGCTGCATCAAGATTCCCCTCCCATCCTTGGAGTTTCACTGGTTATAACCTGGACTATACCAATACAACCCAGCAGAGCATTAAGGGCATGGAGCTACAGGAGTTGGTTCAAAAGTGCAATCCTTTTATGTTGCACTGTGATAAATCCATGGAGAATTCATGTTCTGTTTTGGTTTTAAATAATAAAATCTCTGATTACCTTGATCAAATTGTTTTTGAATGTTGTCTTGATCTGTTTTATTCCCACTAACACGGTACAGGCCTTCAGTACATAATCCTTAGAAGAGGAGGAAAAATAAATATTAACAAGCAAGTTTATATAGTATAGAGTAAAGCAGAACCAGTTGTAACTACTAACTCAAATCAAAAAGAGGAATACAATTCTTAAGTGCCGAAAAAGTTAACACATTAACCACTACAACAATATACAACTACCAAAACACAAAATGTTAGCTGTCTATTGAGCCCACTATTCAATTTAACATGAAGAGGAAATTACATTGTAGGGTAACAAGACTGATGCAGGTATCTGTTGAATAATTTACCCAAAATTATTCTCTTACTGATATCTATTAGACTGTTGTTATTTGCAGTTTTTTTAATAATCAAAAACCTACATTCTGTGGTACCCACATTTATATTTTTAAAACCTGTCTTCACAGTTTGGTCTTAACAGTTTATTATGGCAAGGAACAACAAACTGAAAATACCCTGCAGGGTAAAAAAAAAAAAAAAAAAAAACACACAAAAATAAAAATAATTTGTAACTGAATCCTGATCTTTTAATTTCATGGTGTAACACACTCCTGTGTATGACAAGAACTTAATTCCCAACGTGCTTTCCCTCTTACCATTTATACTTTATAAATTTTGAATCCATTTCTCCTCACTTCTTATCTAAGGTATATTATCACATCATTTACATGCCTTTCTTTAAGGGGTGGGGGAAAAGGAGAAAGGTGTTAGGAAGCAAATGTTCCCCAAGCTTCTAGTTTGTTTTACCACACATTACAGAGTCGTCATCATTCCACCAGCCTTTCAAGGTACACATTGAACAGTACACCTTAATCATGCATTCACACACACTTGCACACCCCACTGCAGTGATTATGCTTCCTATCACATTTCTATCTTTTTGCCCATAGCTACTCACTGAATGAAAGACTCCGTTGTGATAATCACACCATTACTCAAGATATTTTTCTTTTTTAATGTAGAACTTATTACGGAATATGAACAATTCATAGTTCTTTAATTCTTCAAGTTACCTTTATGGGTGCAAACTTACCAAGATGCTAGATCACTGTAACACTTAATACATTTATTAAAAAATTCACAGGTTTCACAACTTTATGAAATCTTTTGGCCCTTTGCCATCATAGGCAAATAACTGAAAAATTTTAGACCATCAGATCTTAACTACTTAACTGCTCTGTCACACCACAATCCAATGAATGTGCATTTTAAGTTACCAAGAAATACTGAGAATCCTTTTACAATGTTCAAAGTACAGAAAGCACTTGACTGGTTCATACAGCTGGGATATTTTAACTATTTCACATGTTATATAACTCATTATTTCCTTCTTAATGTCTCAACAGTTCAAGATATCTCTTTACTGGCTGTATCAAGGCTATTTTAGTAAGCATTTCTTCAATAAACTTTCACGTCCATCATTCAGCTTTCTAATTCCACAGCCAAGAGTTTTCCTTTTGAAAAGATACACCTGAACAGTCCTTTCCAAAAACCTGAGCTTTGTTCACTGATATCCTTGAATACCACCAGAAGGTTTTATTTGATGGCACAGGGCAAAAAGTGGTTTCAATATCTTGAAAGGAATTTCAAACCTGCCTTCAAAAAAATGTCCCAAACATGTTACATGTGATCACAGCTAGAAAGACTTTACATTCCTCTTCCAGAAGCTGTAAATAAATAAAAAAGACCACTGGTAGATAAGAACAAGCTACAATCAAGTAGTCTGAGAGAATTCTCCTTTGGAGACTCTACAGCCCCAGGATATTCTTTGTTTTATCCAATTACTATTCAAAGTCTTTCTGCACAAAGCAAACTGCATGTGCTGCAATTGCAGTATCTGACAAGTCTGACCCAGTCACTGTTTAGTAGGAGTGTATAAACCTTGAACACTTAAACTGGCTGCTCTGGACACATATGCTCCAGTGTGGTATCTGCACTACAGCCCTAAGAGACAAAGAGACAACTTACAGTACTTCAGGAAATTTTCAGGTTAAACAAGGAGATGCCACTGAGTTTAGGCATCTTCCAAAAACAGTCAAATGCTGCAAATCTTGATTAACCTAATTAAATTTGTCTTCTAAATTCCTTAAGGAAAAATTTTTCTTCTTGCATATATTCTAGAAAGCCACGCTACATGAAATGGATGGTTAATTGTCATTACACTTCCTCTAAGGCACGGAAGGAGACAAGTCTAATCTGTTTGTGTGTATAAACACAGCTAGAAATCTAAAAGCATTCTATAAGTAATGCTCCAGCTCTCTGCTTCCTATTATGCAACCAGGTCTTTCCAATGCTTCTTACACCAAGAACTTCATCAAGTATCAGACACTCTAGTTCACTAGTTTTAGCTTTTAAGCTTCTTGCATATCTATAATATATAAGAAAAGCAGAAGAGAGAGAGAGAGCACTCAATATTTCTTTCTTCTGACAGCTTTTTTAAAATTTGGCTCCTCCATCTGCAAGCCTCTTGATTTTCCCGATTTTTTTTCTATTTTCTTACTCAGCTTGAGTTCTGGTCCAGTTGTAATCTTCAACACATCCTTACCGAACACAATTGCTGCTGTAATATTATATATCAGAATCATGTTATTTATTTGCTTCTCTGTCCTGCTAGCTTTTCAACACCTCTAGGTTTAAATAATTAGATCCTCCTTACATCACATCACAATAACCCATATTTATTTCAAGACAGTGCATATCCCTTTTGTCTAGACTACTGTATTCTCAAAGTACCTCCTAGTGCCCAATAAATTCTCTTGCACCTTCTTCTGTGCTGCCATTTATGAGCAGGGCTCCATCCCATCTAACTGAACTTCACCACATGGGGTTCAAAGCATTTCAGAGCAAATGAGCAATGTGGATGTGCACCTATATGCATAATGGAAGTCTATAGGACACTTCCATTCTTAGACTCCAACATATTTCCACAACTCTTGGCTCCTCCATGGAACATATTAACTTCAGCATAAGGCAAAACCAAAGCCTACCTGGTACAATATCCATTCTCCACACTATATACTACACTTAGTAGTATATGTTTGAAGAGAGATGTAAAAATTACAGGAGAGGAAAAAAAAAACCAAAACCAACAGCAATATTTTTTGGTTTATCCTCCCAGCTTTCTGCAGATGGTGGCTTACATAGGGCTTTTCATAAGGTGTTGCAATAGCCACCTGGGGATTTATCCTTCACTAATTCACCCAAACTCCATTTAAGTAATTTACCTGTAGTCTTTACATCATGGTGAATGCAGCCATTCCAGAACGTACATATGAAAGCATACTGACTTTATGCTCAGTACTTGAAGTTTGCATAACTTATTTTTTCAACAAGAAGTAATAACTTCTCTACATTTTCCCAGTGCCAGTTTTATAAATTTATGTAATTTCTCTACGCTAAACTATTCAGTTCATCTTTATCCAAGAGTTACTATTACTCCCCTATGTATTATCTTTCCCAATATTCTCCTACTCTGAGAAAGGCTGAATCAAATTGCAACCAGTATCAAAATTGTGGGTATAGCATGGCATTATGTAATAGCATTACTTTTCTTCCTCTGTAATGCTTAATCTCTTTTTTTTTTGCTTGCTTGATAGCAAGTACAGAGAGTTTATGTTTTCAGAGAGCTGTTTATGATGATTTCAAAGCCTTTTCCCAAGTGACAGCAGCTATACTAACATTTAGACTACTGAAAAGTCATAGAATGTCTGCTAACAGCATCCACAGCCAGGTTCTGCTATCATGTTCTGTCTGTGTTTCTGAATACATGCCACAATCACAGCAAGTCTGTCTCTCCCAGTTCAATTCCTTCCTCTACAGTGGCTAATGGGCTCATTCTCTACTACAATAGCTGAGACTACCATTCCCACACTTATCTTTGTAAATTTGGTGATCTATTTCTCTAATTATATTCCATGGATTGATCTAATGTACCTCTTTTCATTCCCTATGGTACAACACAAGACTAAAGGAACTGCCAATTTATAGATCCAAAACAGCAATTTCTATGTAGACCCAGCATGCATATAATTACTGAGCCAAGAAGTCAAACGAAGTAAGAATCTAGCACTAACTTTACTTACATAAAACACATTTAATGTGTCCTTATCAACACTGACACTGAAAATCAAAACCAAAAATAAGGATCTTACTGCTTCTTGTAATAAAATAATTTATAGATATTGAAATGTTTAAACAATAAGCAATATAAGGAAATAAGCAGTACTTTTAGAAATACTCTTGTAATAGGAAGCTGTCCAAAGCTGAATTAATATTTCTATAATTTACATCAAATGATTATTAAACAAGGTCTCAATCATTTTATGAAATGTCATTCAAGCCCATATTTTACGGCCTGTCTGTGGAGGCCAGTAGGTCTGCTGACCAGAACACTGAGAGGGTCTGCTGGTGACACGGCCCTAAGGCTGTGTCACCCTCTGAAGTGAGGGTGATCTTAAGATACTCCCCAGGGCGCTGTTTACAATTATGTTAATTGTACTGTCCCAGTTGGCCTGTTGCCCTCCCTGCCCCTTTTTTCCTTATAAGTAGACATGCTAGACAGTTCTCCCCAGTTCCATGCCAGGTTGGTCCTTCCCCCCTAGTCCCGCCTTCCATCCTTCCTCGTTGGTTCTTTTGTCTGCCCATCCTTGGTGTACATCCCCTTTGGTTTCTCCCTACTGGTTAATGCAAACCCCACCCTGTTGCTATTTAAGTTCTGTTCTCCCCGTATTTTTGTCTTGTCTTTAGGCTGTCCATTAAACACGGCTCCTGGATTCTGTACAAAACCCCTCTCTCCTCCTCATTGTTGGGTGTGTGTGCGTACCCTGCTCTGTGTGTGTCACCTAGCTGGTGGTGACAGCGTGTCCTGCTGCTCTGGCTGTAGAGACACTGTGGACTTTGTCACTGCTCTGACCTGCCAGGCTAATACCAGCGCAACACGACACCTGTCCATTTCAATAAAAAGAATACAGGACTACAATTAATATAACATTACAAACACGCCTAGGAAAAGGTAGTTGCATTATTTGCTTCATTAAAAATGGGTGACAACTGAAGCAATGTCGTTTTCCAGGCGTACGTTCCCTTGAGCAGAAGCCCTCGTCCTAAACACATTAACCACACCACCCACTCTAGAATCTCTCACCAAAGTGATGAGGGTACAAACTGTGTTGTAGAGATATTTGAATCTATTGTTACTGTACCTATCCAGAATCAAGAGAAAGAGTCATGGCCTGTGTGTGTTTTTTGCTAAACATAAAGCTTCATGGGCAGTTGAGTCAACTAACTGAACAATACGACTGAAAATAATGGACTCACTCCCTGCCTCATCAATCACTTCTTCTGTCCTTCCCTTGCTTCTGCTCCCTGCCTTGCACTTGTTTTGGCACGTATTTGGCCTTTAACCTACCAGCTGTAATACTACACAGCAGGACTTTTACCATTTTTGCTGGTACAGCTTTTCAAAACAGTGAACTCCACTGATTCGAGGATATCTGACAAGTACCCAAAATTAAAACTGACAGAAACATACAGAGGAGAGAATCTTTCTGGCTACTACACTATTTCTTATGAAATTTCACCATGGATGCTGGCTCTCATACAGAAGGCCAAGGGGTGTCTGGTTCTGCTCTCTCTATCCAACACAACAAGTTCCTAAAAGCCTCTAGCTCTCCAAGCCCCTTGAATAAAAGGGGAGGTAATCAATCCTGGATCTCTGGATTTTTCAGCCACTAGGAATATATTTCAATGATTTACCTGATTTTTTTACCACAACAACCACTGCTGACTCATTTTCTTTGCCTATTTCTACCAAAACCTCATTCTCTGGAGACAAACTTTGCCTTATCTATACTGTCAGTGTAAAAATCTAGCCTCACAGCAGATTCAGCATAAAAGACCATGGTGTAAGCTAGGTTTGAAGGAAATGTGAAGAAGGCAATATTCCTTTACTTGAATTACCCCCAAAAGTGTAAATTTAGCAGCATTACAGAAATGGTCTCAATATCAAAAGCAGTAAATATTGTACATACACCAAGGACATAATTTTGAATTTCTCTTATAGCTCTCCATAGGAGCCATATGAGATAGTGACATTCAGTTCTGTCAAATTCCTTCTTCCATCTTTATTTCATTCCTTGTATCACATAAACTGAGTAACTAATTTATTAAAACACTAATTATTCTAATAAGCTTCTCTTTGCTAAATTACTTCATGTACAATTGACACTCTATTAATGTTATCAGTTTTCTAAAAAGTGTGGAATCTAAAATTTATAATCTGGTAAATTAAGTACATGGATAGGAATATCCTATAAAAAAAGAAAACACATTTGAGAGCTCAGAGGAAAAAAACATTAAAATACTGATATTAAAGTTGAATATCATCAAGAGCTGTATGCACTCAATGACGAAACTGCTAGTATTTGAAATGTTAATTTGATGTCTCCTTCCTTTATAAACAGAACGAAATGTAACCAAACTTTCCACCAATACATGAATGAACACAAAAAGTAAACCCAAACAGCAAAAAAAAAAAACCCTAAAATATTTTTAAAACTCTCATAAGCTAATAGCACCAGTTTGCGTAAGTCATCTTGCCTGAATTATTTTAAGTTTGGAAAAACTTAAAAATAAACAACAGTAGGTGTTGAATAGTACACAAACATTCACACAATGAGTTTAGTGATGTACAATTCCATGGACTAACAGCAGAAAAATGTTCCTAACAAAACACAAGCCACAAAGATGACATAAACATGTACACTTTTTACACTTACAATTGGACATTCAATAAATATTTTCCCATTACACTGCAATTCAAAATACAAACCATATCAACATTAAGTTGAAGACATTAAATTTGCCTTCAGAAATCTGTTCCTGTCTCTCAAACAAACCAATCAGAGAATCAGAATATCTACCTTCTCTCCTTCTCTTTCTTACAGAAACACAGAATTCATGGAATTCATACAGCTAAACAGTTTAGTTTCAGAAAGTATCTCAATTCTGCTGCCTATATTTAAAAAAAATGAGTTGCTGAAAAAGGTAATTGTCTACATTGGACTTTTTTCTTAAAAAAATAGCAGGTAATCTTTTCTCGAGCATGTCTTAGCACAGCACCATTACTACAATACAAAAACAATCACTACAATTTTCTAAAAAATCAAAACTCTAGTTTCCCTGATAAATCTATAAACCCAGTTCACAGAAAACCAATACACTTTAGAAGTTCATTTCAAATGATGCGACAAAATGAAGTTCTCTTCAGTTCATCAGGAGAAAGCAAAAAACAGACCAGAACAACTGTATCATCAAAATACTCTTTTGGAAGCCCATAACCAAAAACAGCTACCAATGAAAAAGAGTCAGTTGAAATAGCTGCCCTCATGGGCAGGTTACAAACTGATTTGCAAATGATGTGACAGAGGTAAAAGCATACAAATATCATACATGACTCTACTGACAAAAAGATGTTCATATAGTCTGTAAGAGGTTACAGACAGGATCACAATATCTTTACCAAAAAATCAGTTTTCTTGAAAACACTATACATTTATACCAAGATGTTTAGTGGAAAACTTGGTAATTCACCATGGGCAAGTTACTTACCTGAAAGAAAAAAAAATATTTTGATCATCTCATTCAATGAACCAAAAAAGAGCTCTGACAACCAACCAAAATATTACTCATCCTGTTACAATTACAATGAATTCAAAAATTAAAGGCTTGGATAGAAAAAAGGCTTTCCTATAATCACGGGCAATGTAGAAAAACAGAAGCAAAGTTTGTTTACAATATTTAGCAAATCTTTCCTCCTTTCTTACCCAGAAGTGACAGTAGTATAAAATTTAAGATGTTCTCGCATGCTATTGTGATTTTTTTTTTTTAATCAATAGATTCCAACAAGACCAAGTATTATGTGTTATTGCTGCTTCGTACTCTCGGTACCAGTGACAGTGCAGAGTGCTGTGAAATGGAGGTTCTAACACATATTTACAGCTTAGCAGCTTTAGATCTACTCAACTGTTAACCACTTTGCCCCCCAGGTTCTGCTTCCAATACTATCAAAAAGATTACAAGGGGATTCAAGCTCTGTATTACATGTCAAAAACTAATTGGTTGGCTCAATTAAGCTAAATCAATTTAGAATAAAGCTTTTTGATGAAAAATACTAAAGAGGAACACAGAGACAACAACCTTCACTTGCAGGCACAGACTTAGAATTTCCTATCTTTACCAAATCATCCTTTATACGTTTACAAGAACCATACAGCTTCTTCAGAAGAAAAAATTTGTTGATTTATAAAAAGCTAGAACACTTAAGCTCTGAATTTACTTAAGTTTTCCAAACTGTCCTTCTTATACTGATACACACTTTTTTTTTCTTTTTTTTTTTTTGTGAGGATATTCCAGGACATTTGGTAAAACAAAAATCTGATGGTATTTTCTGCGTGTGTTCAATTCTTTAAGGTTTATGGTGGAGCAAGAATCTTCAAAGACATTTTAAGGTACTATTGTCTCATCTAGGCATCTGAAATAGAGAAAACTGTTTTTCACACTGTGTACTTTCTAGCCTCAGTCAAAATTTAGGTGAGTGGATACAAAGCATTGCCTTGTATAATTTCATGTGACAGAAAGAGGGAACATAAAAATCAAGATTAGCCTTTCAAATTAAGATTTATCACGTCTTCACAAATTCAGCCACAATCCAGATTACATAGGAAGGAGCTGAACTCTATGAAAGTTCCTGAAGAGGAAATGCTAAACAAAAACACTCTCTTTAAGAGAAATATATGGATTATTTGAGCTGGAAAAGACTGCACTTCTTGACACACACAATGACAATAAACACTGGTATTCAGAGCAGTTCAAACTGACAGCAGGCTGACTTCCTAAGAGACAGATGAGTACTGAATGAGTCCCCAAGGCCACGCAGTTTTATCATATAGGAATGGTTCCATTCTGAACTCCAGCCTGGAGCCAGACTGTGCAGACTTATGATCTCCAAAACTGTATTTGTGGAATTTTCTCAGACAGTCCCAGAATCAATGATGTAAGTCTATCTCAGTACAGGATTTGAAGGTGATGCAAATGAACATTCTCTTCTCTCAAAGGCAAAAAATACATTCTATCAGAACCCTGCTTGAAACTCAAACACCTACAGCGTATTAATCCAATAAAAATAACACACACCAGAAATAAAACTCCCATAGCCAAGTACAGAAGCTGAAAACAACACCAAAGCTACTTACACAGAATCCAGAGTAGGAGAAAAAAATTGTAACACAGATCAAAAGTAAAGGTCTTGTTCTAAGTGCTTAAGAAAACTAGTAGGACAACTACCTCTCTTCACAGTCACAAATATACAGATGGCACAATGTTTGTCCAGCTTACATTTATGGCCAGAATCAAAATTCTCCAGCTGTACAGTGGCATCTCAGGATGAACTAACATATATGCAGCTAATGGGAAAGTTGTGCCTTCTGAGTCATCACTTTTGAAGAGACCCCACATTTTGAACACATAGCAGCTTAACCCAACATCTTATTTTCCCAAGACAGGTCATGAGAAGAGAACAGATGTGTTAAATCTTCTGCTGGTCGCATGGTTTGATGATTATGAGGGAAAAAAAAAGACAACAAATAATGTTCCCACACTATCATAGTTCTCTCTCACACCCCATAAGCTGGTGAAAACTCTTGAGAGAAATACTTATTTTTGTAAGTTTACCACAAAATCGACTATAATTTTAAGCAACTGGATTTATAATTTTGTTGTTTGAAAGTATTCTTAAAAAGTGCTCAAATTAAGTTATTGCTAGATTCTACAAACTCTTGAAATTGGTCTTTGATACCAGTTAATGTCTGTTTTATATAGCTATGCATAGCAGCTGTATGTAGCCACTTTTAAAGAACACCAGTTCTGACAGTGACTCACCCATAAATTTTGCTGGTTTGTTTTGGGTTGGGGTTTTTTTTGCTACAGAAAACAGCAAACACAACATAGATCTATTTAACTGCCTATGCCACTCTATTAGCCCTTGCCCTTCTTTCTCCTTTCCCATTTTTAACTGGGTGAGGTGGAAAAAGCAAAAGCAAGAGGGAAGAAAATACATCTCTTACCTTTAATCCATAGAAAATAAAGGTTGAAGACAGATCTATACTAATATCTCTAACTCCAAAAATATCTGTGGCTGAGCTATCACCTATTTTTTTTATTGCAACAATGCAGTATGTAAGTCTACAAAAACAGCCATTAGGCTTACCACCTGTGGCAATTCTTTTGGAAACACTATTCGTACAGATGGTAGCAAACTGAGTTTTACTATTATACAGAAAACCCTTCAGCTTGACTCTTGCTAAAACTGCTACTGCCATCTTACAGCCAAAACTATATGAGAACTAAGCAAATTTAGAAAAAAGATGCTGTTTTACTTTTCACTAAACAACATCCCATTGCACACACATCAAAAGATGGTGCTGCACATGTTTCAGTTCAGTCACTTTACTGCAAATACAGCGATTCAGCACTTAGAGAACTTCAGAGCAAGCTGGATCTACACACTAACTGAAAACTAGTCCTCACAATATTTAACAACAAACAAAAAAATCCCCCCAAAATCCCAAACAAAACCCAACCACAAGTCAGTCCCAAACACCAAAACAAACCCCCACTCCTAACTGTAGCCTTCTGTTTGACCAGCAAAATCATCCTACTTGCCTCATGGTCACACAGTAAATAGGCTGAAAGCAGGGACAAACACACAACCAGGAAGCCAGGGAGAAAGGAAAGAGAGAAAACCATACTCTGAAATTTCACTCTAGTGTAAACACATCTATGTTAATATTTTATATTAAACTGGGAAGTTACATCTTAAATAGATTAACATTTTTCCACGGAGAATTACACAGTATTTAGGAAATAAATGTTTCTGTCTCTGTAACAAGTTAAAATGGAGTTTTACCTAGATTTTCCTTCAAAATCAAGAAAGCGAGTTGACTAATCATACCAAGACAAAAGCTATTTCAAGTACCTTTTTTCTATAATTGGACAAGGCAGATTTCAGAGCTTTTAAATATATGAAATAAAATGCAGTGGCAATAGTGAGACACGTAAGACTGGACTGCCATTGGGTTAAACATCATTTGGCATTAGAAAGCAATTTAAGTTTTTTAAATTACAGGGAACATGTTAAACTTAAGACATTTCTCAAAAAGTAATTAAGTATTTGTATAAATAAAGTCAAAAAACCATCACATATTAAGCATTAAATTTAGAAAACACATTCTTCTTTTAAAAATGTGCCTAGCCCACAATTTCTTATTTCTAGGATAAAATTCTAAAAGTACTTTAAAACAGAAAATGAGAGGCTTTACTCATTATGCAAAATGGGAAAGTCTTTTCTCTAACAGTCCTCCTATCTTACCTGTATCTTCAATGAATTGCACACATTTTTCAACAAACAGAGGTATTGGTTTCTCAGGTGTAACCAAATCCTGTAGGGGTATCCCAAAGTAATTACTGTCCCAGTTTCTACGGATTGGAGGATTGAATGTCTTAGTTTTCTTTTTCGGCTACAACAAAACAGAGTTATTTAAGTAATATTCAAGCAACATTTTATCCAACTCATATTTCAATCATTCAGTAAATACAACCAGATCATACATTTATCAGACATTAAAATTCCTCTATGGCTAACTAAATGGAGAAAAATTATGTGTACTTTTTAAATTAAAAAGTACTTAATTATAAAGTAATTATACATTAGATAAAACCACTCAACTTTTAAAAGTTTTGATCGTTTTTCTATTATGTTAGGAACAGGATTATCCAATATATCAGTAACTGAAAGACCACAGGAAGAGAAGACACCACTTGTTTAGATTGCTGTGACTTGTTTAGAGTCTTTCAGCACTGCTCACATGAACCACAGCTGAACCACAGCTGAACCACACCTCTTTAGAAATTGTCAGGATAAAACTCTGGTGTCATATCAGCAAAACAAAGTTGAGATCTTCTGTGCATAGTTAAAGATATTAAATAATTTTCTTTATATTGCAACTATTGAAGAAACATGATGATGGAAAATGACTAACAAGCAATCAGTCTTGAAGTTACAGTTGCAGGCACTCATATTAAGCCTGACTGCTTTGTTACAAGCAAAGGATTTTAACCAAAAGGAGGTTTGCACACAATCAAGCCTAAGATGGTGAGTTTCATATAGAATTTTCCTGGTTTTATTTATTTTTCCACTGAGAAGGACTTTTATCAGTGGATCTGATAAATCAGTCTTGGATGATTACAAGAATTGTATTGCATCAGATACCATAATTCATCTCTGAATATGGATGAAAATATAAACTACATCAAAAATACTTATTTAGGCAGCATCCAATTCAGATGAGCAACAACTGAAAAGGCCAAGCTGAAGCTAAACAATGTATAAAGCTCAGTGAAAACATCCTTGTCAAATATTAAATTAAAAATCATTTTAGGCAGATATATTAAAGCAGTAAAGAAAGGAAAAACAACTTCTTTTTCCCAAGGTGCTCAGTGCACATCTCCACCATCACAGAATGCCCTAAACCAGGACAAGAATAAATAAAGCAACACTCAAGACTGTGCATTTAAGATCAACAAGATAGAAAAAGGCTCTGTGTGTCTCCTGGAAAGCAGTCAGATATATGGAATCATTAACCAGGACTCTACAGAAATTTTATAAAATTACAAGTATTATCTATGTAGAATCTCTGGACATAGTATGAAAATTGGCAGCTACAAAAGTGGAGTAAAGAAGGCTCTCTTCTAATAATTGTCCTGCTTTTAGAAGAAAGGTTGCAAGTGACTGCCATATCACATTTGACATCATGCACACAGAAATGCAGAAAGGTTTCTTAGATGAGCTCTTTACCTGAAAACAAGTTTAATCCCCAGTAGAGAAAGTGATAATTTATTTAAATAACTTAATGAAGCATAAAGAATAAAAGAATAAAGAGAAAAAGGAAAGAGAAAACCCCAGCCCTGAAGTCCTCTGCAAAGCAGTCTAAAGGAAGGGTAAAAGAGATGATCACAGCAAGACTATTACATAAACATGAAATAACAATTTCACAAGGCTGTTACAAAAATAAGTTTATCAGCTATTTTTCATTATGTATCATTATGTATTTTTTATTTCTCCTGTCCAATATTTGTTAAAACACCTCATTATTTTCTTTTCTTTTGTGGAATGTGAGTGAATAAACTCTCCACTGACAGCATAAATCAAATCCTCCTGCAAATAACACTATCTACATGATCTTTACAAAAAATACTTCTGTAAATTAAAAACGAAACTTTAAGGCATTAAGAAAAAAAGCATGCTATTTCCTAATTTTAGACTTCCACACTTTCCTCAAGTTTTTGGTCCAGATTTCTTACGTGGAGAACTTGATCTGAGCAAAAAGGTATACTGTGCAAAAGACCTGAACTTTGCCAAAAGACAACTGATTTCAGAGGAAAAAAATATGAGTCATTTCTAACAAAAGTAAGTCTTAGTAAAAGCTTTACTTTAATCCCTATTCCCCATTCTGAGAAAACAGCATTTTTTTCTGATCCATCTGACATAGAAGGCAACTTTTATATTTCCTAGTCAAGACAGCAACTACCATGATTTTTTCCGTGTAAAATTAACTTTTCAAATATCTCTAATGAAACAATAAACAAAAACCGTTAAACATTAAATTATTCATTTAGTTAAATAGCACCTGAGTAAGGCGAACCATTTCAGAATCCCTGGATTTTGGCAGAGAGTATGACTTTGCCCCAGGTATTTTTAGTTCAATCATTCTCCCCAATACACCTACGCCCCACAATGCAGCAGTCACGTAATACTGCATGCAGCAAGTACTAATCTAGGCACAGCCAAAACCAATTTTGTATGCTTCTCCTACATCATCATAAAAAAGTGCAATTAGGCACCAAGTTAAAGAGACAAGAACCAGCACAAAAGTTTTGCTACCTAAGCTTAGCAAAAAGCTCATTGTTCACATACCACTGCTTTCATGCTAGTAATTAAAACTCAAGCCCAAGACCATAAAGTTGAAATCCTTCGTTTTCATATAGATCTGTGTGGCTTTGTGTAATTGATTGCTGTACTTATGTTGAGCTTTCAGCATGGGTTTCACCACCTGCTTCTTGCCAAAGACAACTTCTCTTCATACCCTAACAGAGGTTAATGCCAAACCTCCAACTGATCCTTATATATTTTGACAGGAAAGTATTTTAACTCTGAGAATTCCAAATTTGCACTGCATTGCATTTACTTGCAATATTGCTTTATTTTGCAGTACTTCAATCACCAAAATACGTGTTGCAAAATGTTAGCTAAATATTAGTCCTCTTAACATAAGACAAGGTAACATTTTCTCTAGCATGGCACAGTATCCAATTCTTGATTTCAAAACCAGAAATATTACTACTAAGAACATTAAGAATACTCAAGCTTAACCCTCATGACTGTAGGTACTGGGGAAACAGTTAAGCAGCACGCATCACCTGGAGAGAAACCAGGCTAAGACTTCAGCCAGCTGTGAGTCTTGAGAGTACAACACACTCAAATACGACCTTTTAAAATTAACCCAGAAAACTAAAAACTGCCTGCAAGTCCCTTTATGGATGGCTGCTTACTCTAGCAAGCCTTCTGTTCAACTCAGGCTTCTTTTTTTCCTCTCACTCCCATCACACCAGGAATACCATTAATAATTTATTTATTAAAGAAGAAATGCAGTCAACTTCTCTACCTCCAAAAGACTTCACTACTACTTTTGATGCAAAGTAAATTTTCTGCCTGTTTCGTCTGCAGGGAGTCTAGGATCATGGAGGGCAAAGTCAATATTTTCAGGACTAGTAAAATACTTCATAAAACCATGCACCATGAACAGCGTTCATTTTATAGGCTTAATGAAAGTATTTGTAATCTCTAATTCATAGCTATATACTATGCTATACATAAACTATATGATATTTGAATAATGCAGATCACTGTCCCTAGCATGCTCTTCCTTCCCTTCATGCCTTCTGTCATTTTTAGAATTCCAGCTTGTTATACTACTTTAAACTGCAGAGGCTCAAGAAGGCATATGGATCTAAACGTGCATATTAAGACTGTACATTTGAACAGATGAAACCTGAAAGTACATATTCTGATATTTCCTATATTCCTCAGGAGAAAAAAAAAAAATCACTGCACATTCCAACCTGAAGTAGACAGTATTTTGCTAAATTAAACACAGAATTTACACAAGAATGGCTGAATAATATTAAGTTGATCTCCCATTGCTCACATGTTTACCACAGTCTTACTAAAACTGAGATCAACACACATGGGTTCTACAGCTCCTCATACCATTTCTATAATAGTTTTAACATAAAATTTCATATAGTTCTGAAATTATAATGACAACAAGAAAGTTTAAGGACAGAAAAATAGATTACGAACATATTTTTATCGTGTTCTAAAAAGTTAGAGTTAAATATGTAAGAATTAATCAAAATGCTAATGGATTTTTCTTGCTGAAATACTGAGAAAAGTTTTCAGATTAATTTAAAGCAAAAAGCATCCTACAATCATCTCGGTATAAAGAAAAATGGAAAGAAGTAATTAACAAACTTCTTTGGAAGCAACAGGTGTTGTTTGCAAACAGGGTTATAAGGCAGAACGTTTTAAAACACTGTTTCTCAGCTTTAATTTAGCAAGACAGATGGAAACCCAATTCACAAAAAATAAAATTCAGACCTTGAATAATCAAACTATTGACCATTGGCCAAAGAACATAAATAGTGAAACTTTTTCAGATTTCAACAATGGCACACCAAAGAATTATCACAAAACAATTTATTATATTGTTTACAAGATCTCTCTAGTTAGGATTTGTTTTCAGAAGTACTTAAAAAATTCAAGATAAGGGTCTGTCTTTCCCATTGCAAAAATTCATTCAGAATATTTGCTGTTCTTGATATGTTGTGGAGGATAAAACCCTAAACTATATTCTAGAAGAGGTGAAAAAAAATACAGCCTAAGTTAGACATTGAACATATCTCAAAGTGTTCATGCGGATAAGAGCTCTAAAGTAGGTGGGTAAAGTTTTAATACTCATCAATTCCATTGCAAAAACAAATAATAAGGTTATTAATTGTGACTATATTGAATAGTTACAGGTTTCCACATCAGGCAGGCTTCCTGCAGAAGAGGGCATTACTAAATTATGACAAGGGTCAAAAATAACTTGCTATTATTTCATGGTAATAATAATAACAATAACAGTAAATCAACAATAATAACTGACAAATAGTTTTTCAAAATATTTACGTTGTGCTTGTTTACAGAGTGAGAACAATGGAAAGTCAAGGACTACTGTGGTTTGGGCCTTATATTAATGCACAAAACACATCAGTTGCAGCTTTAAGGTCACTGAAGCAGTTCCTCCTATCTAAGATATTAGAAGGCTTCCTTCAGCAAGATCCTTTTTCTATAGGAACCTTCACGCCCTTTCCTGACCTGAAATTTTCTGCTGTTTCTGTTGTTTT
The DNA here is from genome assembly GCA_025920805.1 of Petroica traversi. Classification (NCBI taxonomy): domain Eukaryota; kingdom Metazoa; phylum Chordata; class Aves; order Passeriformes; family Petroicidae; genus Petroica; species Petroica traversi. The sequence goes on from JAHLSL010000007.1 coordinate 23,673,720, forward strand.
GTATCTACAAACTCATTACATTAAACTGAACACAAAAATACTTTACAATGCAGCTTGCAAGGCTGCTGCTTTTCATGTGTACCAACACCAATAATGTTTACACTAGACCTTAATGTTAAAAATTCTAATTGAGACAAGCATCTACTTGTAATTCCCAATTCCAATTTTTGATAAAGACATGGAGATGAATGAGCATACATCTCAGCTGGAGAGGTCTAACTTGGCAAAGAAAAAACAGCTGAGGCAAGCTGCATTTTAACATTTTAGTCTGTGCCTCTGAGTTTGTGAACACCTCGAAGGAAATAAATAATCAAACAGAGAAAGCATGCAAATACATGGGAGAATTCACTCTGCAAAATGCATTTTTTTGCTATTTTGTTTAACAACAGCAGGAAGAACAAGTTGCTTTTTTCCTGAGAGAAACTTTACAGATGTAGTTCCGTAGGTGAAGAAAAAAGGCCACTATAGCTTAACAAATATTAGCACACAACATGCACTTCAAATATTGAATAGCATGCACTTGAAATATTTCAAGCTCAGTGTGCACACCCAACTCCATATGAACATGGCTAAAAAGTCCTGTGATTGAAGCCAGTCTGCTGGCTTTCTTCTCCTCCTTCTCTTTTTCTATTTATTCCCACCAGAAAAAGTTCAATGGTCCACTTGTTAATAGCACATGCAAGATCATATAATAAATTTTTCAGAACACTTAGATATGTGTTAATAAAATAAAACAGGATAAAGGTGGGTGTATCACAAATTAGACTATACTGATTCAGCCTTTTCCACTTTTTCTTTTCTAGAGAAAAAGACAAAACCACCATCTGTTGGTTTTACCAATCTGGAGTTCAGTAAGGCACTTGGTGATGGCATATAGAAAACTGGAGCAACAACTGGAGGAGCAGAGAAAAGATGATATTCAACAAAAAAAAAAGGACAAAGTCATAGAGGAATGGAAAAATCATGCACTCCAACTAATAAAATGCACAACTAATAAAAGTTATGTGCTGTAAAGAGCCTGTAGCACGTGCTGTAAGGTACAGGTACTATACAGGTGTGCATGTACAATAAACCACACCTGTCCTATGCAGTAGGAAGTCATTACCTGGAAATTACCAAGGACAAGAGCAGGACAAAGGTAACTAAAGCAACAGCAACCACAACTAAGCAAAGGTCGGGTGCAATCACACAACTGTGTCAGGAAGTAATTTCTAGTATTCATCAGCAAACTTTAAGACTACATGATGCACTGTCATGGTATTCCTTGCAAAACTATGCACAATTTCAGTAACCATCATGCAAGAACAGATGTTCAGAGGAAATTTCCATTTCTTTTTTAAATCTTCTAAAACTCAGGTCAAGAAGTAGCCATTTTCTCTTCACCAGTTTGGAGGTGACTGGACAGAAAAATAAACATTTTAAGGGAAAGGTTACCATAAGGGAGGGTGAAAACTAGGGTTTGCAAGATTTTTCACCAATGCAGAGGAAATAGAAGCTCTGGATGAGTTTTTCAGAGTAGTGAGAATGAGCGGATTAAAGTTTTCAGAGAAATTATTTCTGTGATAATTGAAAGAAAAGCTCAAGGTCAATTTTCTTCCAGTTCTGACTACCAGTATACTGAAACAAGAGCTAAGAACACTAGCACAGTGTTATGGACAAAAATAATGGGCAAATAATTCAGACCAAAGCATACTTGTTTAACTGGTCTGAGTTTTAAATTGTTTCTTTTGGCAGTAAGAAACATAACATGACCTTGCAAGTAATGTTACCTGCTTACCACAGGTTTGTCACTGCTACACTTTTCAAGGTAAGACCTTTTAATTTATGCTTCCAAATAGCAACAAGTAGCACAATTCTGAGTACACTTAATAACATGTATCCTCGATAGATTTTCACAGTTTGATACATGCTAGTCAAACTGCAGCTGTTCATTTTCCTACTCTACTGTTTGGCAGATCTTTCTTCCTCCTTCCTACTCACCCAAGTCTTGCCTTTTTCCCTTCATTCTTTTCACCTGAACCCTACAGTCACTCTACATCCATTCTCTGCCTTCCGTACATCTGTCCTAGTGCCCATATTTTTATGATTTTTTCCAGAGTTGGGAGACTGGGGACATCAAAGCATCAGGACAGAATGAACATCCTTCAGCACAGCCATGTCTCTTCTGCAACACCTTACAAGAAATCCACCAAGAAACACCACACCTCAAACCAACAAAAATGCAAGAAGTATCCAGAATGTTACAGCATGTTACATCCTACTTGGACATAAAAAGGAAAAAAAAAAAATCAATCTTTGAAAAAGACAATTAGAAGTTCAGACTTCAAAATTCAAGGTTTTTCCAAACAAATTCATTATGTTTATAACATTAAAGCAAGAATAGTTACACAAGTATCCTATGTTCCCTTTACACAGAGATGAACAATTCAAAAAAAGTAACTGTAAGAAATTTCAGAAATAGTCAGAAAGTGTAGTACACGGGTTCTATTTTACATTCAAGGGGTCAAAATTCTCAAAAAAATCCAGCAAGTAATCTGCACATAGTGGTGCATTAACACCTCTCACATGGACCAAAAAACACCTGACATGGAAAATATAATTTGAATAATTTTTGTGTTTCTGTTATAAAAGACTGCTAGTTTCTCATCTAAAACAAAAAAGGTAAACATGAGGAAGAAGTTCCAAAACTAATAAAACTGCATCTCTTCTAACAGAAATAAAATTAACTGTTAAAAAACCCAAAGGAAGAGATAACGAACTAGAATGGAACTTGAACTGGAACTACTCTCACTTCAACTTCAGCCAACACACAGAGTCACCACTTCTCAAAAGCACTGAGCACTCAAGATAGCACTCAAGATACCTCGAAAACTTGCAAACATTTGAGCTATCACACTAAATTTGTTTTCTCAATCATTACAATAATTTCCATGATTATTAAAGTTTTCTCTAATTTATCAGTAGCAGCTTTGCTACTTGTGAGTTAAAAAAACCACATACAACTTCCCCCCCTCCCAAAAAAAGAAAAAAAAAATCACCCACATAACCAATAAGCCACAAACCAAAGCAAAACCAACGAACTAAAACTTAAAACAATTCTACTCTTCAAGAACTTATCCACTACAAAAATTAAAACAGCCTAAAACTTTCAATTCAGGCTTCTTCTCAGCAGGTCAAAGCCAAAAGTGGAGCCTTTGGTAGAGGCATCAGGGGGTTTCCTGACATAATTACAGGAAGAGAAGGCCCCACTATACTAGATCTACTCAATTTGAAACATAAATATTCAACTCAGAGTAACTTTCTTGTCAACTCAACACTGCTGGGACAGTTGGAAGGTTATGAAACTGCATTTCAATTTCTATGTAGCAAGATTATTTCAAGCAAAAGGGAGTCCAGAAGTTGGATTCAATGATCTTTGTGGGTTTCCTTCAACTCAGGATATTCAATGATTCTATGAAAAGTATATAAATTACTGGGGTTTTTTTTTAATCTAAGTTGCTCCAAAAGAATAACTTCAAAGTATTTTTAACCATATGATTTAATACCCACAAGACATCATTATCCATGCTTATGAGCGAGCCTTAAGAAAATTTAGTGCCCTTTAAATCAGTCATGTGTAATTCAAATCACAGCTGCATACCAGGAAGAATTTTATCTATAAGTTAAATTTAACTATGCTCTACTTTAACAAAACTTCTTTCTAACTACTATTCAAGTACCATCAGATTTAAGCTTAAAAAGCTTAACATTTTGAAAATGCTACAAAAGATAATTTATAAAGGTCAGCTTATTTTGAGACAAGAAAGAAAATACCTAACTGATCAGGAACAGTCCTTATTTCATGACAAAACTATACTAAACACAATGATTACTGGTCTAAAATTAAAATCTGAACTATAAAGAACGTACAACTAGATCCCAAACAACCTTGATGATGTAACTTTTCAGACAGCCATACAAAAAACAAGTAACTCTCAGGCATAAAGATGAAGATGAAACTTTTTTCAAGTAATCTGCAACATTATTATTTTCCCTCTATTTCCATATTTTGTTTGCTTTATTCTGCTTGAATAGAGAACTGTACAGGTAGTACAACTTTCAACCTTATTACCCATTTGCCTGCACTAGGAAAATGCAGCAGTCAGTAGAACTGCTACACAAAGGTAGAGAACTAAGAATTTAAAAGAAATCACTCCTTTCATTCACCAGCCCTAAACCTCATTCCAACAGCAAAAACTGAAAGAACGGGTTCTGCTCAAGAACTCATAAAGCAGCTTTTCTCTTACAAAAAAAAAAAAAAAATCCACAACACTTTAGTCAAATGGAAGGAAGCCTCCACATGTAAGTACAGAGATTAAAATAACTGAAATTTATTGAACAGCTGATAAGGTAGACAAACAACCTCATTCTCTAAGGTTTGCTAGTTCCAAGTAACTAAATAGGACCTTGATGATAAAAAAATGAAACAAATATAGTTTGAAAACTTTAAAGAATCTGTTTCAAAATAGAGAGCAACTCTTGCTTATTTTCTCTCTTCCTTTTTTACAATGAACCAGAAATTTTAAATAAAATTTAAATCAATTGACTTACCTTCTTATCTTCTTTTACTTTGTGGGGTTTCTTTTTCATTTTTTTGTCATCCAATTCTTGATCCGATGTAATAGCAGGATTATCTATGCCACCCTTCCATGTTTCAACAGGAGAAAGAAGTGGGTCTTCTTCACTTCCACGATGTCTTCCTTTTCTTTTAGTTTTAGAGGTGGTAAAAGCCTCATCATCACTTGCATCCGAATGTGTTCTCCTATAGTAAGACTTGGCTTTGCTGAACAGTGTCTTAGACTTGTATTTGTATTTTGAAGGCCTTCTTTCCCCATGACTTTTGGATACTCTGTCAGAAAACCCATTTTCCTCCTCACCTTGAGTATTGATAACAATTGAGTTTCGAACTTTAATGATACGATTCTGAGTGTCCTCTGGAACCGCATAGATATCGTCTGCAAAGCCTTTATGTTTGTAAATCGTGTCAATAGGTTCAGCATAGTTGTCAGATTGGTCTGTATCTTCCGGTGGTGCTGCAGGCACTCGAGAAGGCTGTTTCCTGGGGTTTTTGCCAATACCTGCCTCAATTGTTTTCAGGAGGTTAGGATCCAGTTTTTTGACATTTGTTCTTGGAACAAGTGGTTTCGGTTTTATCGGAGGAGGCACTTTATGGTTGCGTTCGTGGTCATGACAATTGATTGGTGTACTGTGAACAGGATACTCATTCCCTTCCAAATCCAGTCGGTACTTTGAACGATCACTGGGTGCTGGGAGTAACCTTACATCATCACCAATTGGACTGTAAGGCGGTGGTCCTTCGGCATCATCCTCTGAATCTGGGTAATTATAGTCAAGGGAACCTCCTCTCGGAGATCTTGGAAAAACATCTTCACTTGTATGCGTTGATTCTCTTGTGCTGTCTGACATGTAGGAACTTTCAATCATGTTTTTCTTCTCTAATACATCACTGAAGAACAACGTGAAAACCTCCGTTTGACGATGATACTGAGATAATGAATATAAAGCTGTAAACTTAGCAGTAATTTCTGTTGCTATGTGTTCTCCTTCAGTCATGAGTTCCTTAATTGCTTCATTCTCAAAGAAGTCTGCCTGGCTATCAGTAACGGCCACCAACTGGACAGGAATTGTATCCTGAACTTCAGAAAGAAATGCCCGAAGCATTCCCATGGATGCCTTTCGCTTTGCAGAATAGACCAGAATATATCCATGAACAAGTTCATCTTTCCTTACACCAATTGAAGAATGATATGATAGTATAGTTATCTGTATTCGACGTCTCTTTTCACCTATTATTTTATCAAGCATCAAAGAATTATTCTGGCCAGCCTGAGCAGCACTACAGGAGTGAGAATCAAGGAAAGGTGAAAGAATAAGATCCACACTGAACGGATCGCCACACATGGCACACATGACAATCCTTAAGTCAGCTTCTGAAAGATCTTTAATGGTGGGAACTGGACTTACAACATCAAAATTGTGTTTAACTGCTTCTAATACTCCCCTCAGAGCTTGTTTTATTTGGGCCTCATTAAATTTGCGTGGGTATGTACCAGCAGGCACATCCACAAAAGGGCACTGTAACTTGTTAGCCAATTGCTGTCCCTGATGTCTCAGAATAGGTAGATTCTTGCTAACACTGTCCCTCTGGTTAGCCAATATTAACGTAAATGAAAGATTAGCCATATACTTATCCCTCCTTATCTGAGAGGCTTCAGCCCTTATTTTTGCAATGCACTCCCCAATAAAAGTCAGTGATTCAATAGAGTTAAACACACAGAAACAACCATGTGGTTTGAAGGCTGAGGTCCACAACTGAGTCAGCAAGTACGGGGATTTGGCATCAACTGGCCTAAGATCTAGCTCATATATTTTTCCATCTAATGCATATTCATCATCAGTGGACTGTGTCCGAATTTCATTTGCCAATTCTTGTGCAAGGCCATCTTTCCCCAAAATGAAAAGATTGATCTTATCAATGTTGGCACTATCATGGTATAAATTTGAGCGTCCATGGTCTAGTTGCAGAAGACTGTTGGCAAGCAGCTCTTCTACTTTTATGTCCATGCAGTTTTGGCCACTGAGACAAGTTTCTTTAGTTGGGTGATAAACAAATCCTATGTGTTTGAGCAGAAGAGATTCTCTATCAGGTGCAAGTTTCTGTAAAGCTTTGTATCTAGGTTCTTCACTCAGAACTGCGTGAATTTCACTCATTTTATCTGTACTTGGTGTTGCATTAAGATCCAGATCATAAAATAGCTCTGAATGTTCAAAAAGCATTTCCTGAAACTCCTCTTTGGCTTTTTCAACAATCTCCCTCTGATGCCTCGCATACACTTCCTTACTATCTGCATCAGTGATGTATTTGAATGCTTCATCCTCCACCACAAAACATATAACTTCTTCCCATGGCTGTCCGGGTGAAATGAATTGGATTTTCTCAAGAGTTTTTTTGAATTTCTCTTTCATTTCTACCCTCCTTTTTTCGGATATAAGATGCTGCACATGGTTTTGATAAACTTTTTCTGCCTCTAGGGTAGTGAGAAGGTCAAATGGAATCCTTCTGTCATTCACTTTATCTATGTGGTCAGTTTCATCCCAGGGTGTTTTTTCAAGCACTACAAAACAGGACTGGAAGTCAGGCCTTTTCTCCATTATCTTCAAGGCTTCTGACCAGCTCAAAAGTTCAATCTCATCAAGATTTGATAGAAGAGTATTAAGAGCTCTTGGCAATGCATTAATGTATTCTTCTTTTCTCTTTCTAATATGTTCCTGTTTAAGTTGCTCTATGTGTTTCGAAAATGTATTTTTGGCCTTTTTTGTTCCTTCCAAATTTATGTACTCTTCATAATCGGGGTGGTTTTTCAGTTTGTTACTAACAGTTTTCCAAGTTGCGTGATAGTCTCTCACAGTTTGGACAAGTTTTTCAAACTTATCTGTTGCCGTAACAACTAACTGTCTTTGAGTTTTATAGGCATCCAGATAGGGGATTATTTTAGGTTTACCACGAGTTTTATCCATCATTTGTACCAGTGCAGTAAAACATGTTTCAACATTGACATTGAATCTTGCCGATGTTTCCACGACCACAAGGTTTTTCTTATTTGAAGCAAAGGCCTGAACCTCTCGCAGATAATGATCCACACATTCATCACATTTTGTTGCCGCTATTATTATGGGTTTTTTAGATTTTGACAGCTGGATATAAAGATTATTCACAAATTTAAGTTGATCATCAAACTTCCTATTGCATCCTTGGCTTACATCAATGCACAATAAAAACCCATCTATGTTTAGTTTCCCTTCAGGCATTTGTTTTTGCTCAAAGTCTTGCTCCAAGCCCAGCTGATCTGTGCAAATGTACATTAGTTTTTCTGCGGACTGCAGTTTGGAGGCAGCTGCACGTTTTATGTACGGTTGTAAGTTCGTACTCCGATGAGGCAAGAAAGTCTGATCATCAATGAACTCAGTCTGTTCAATTACGTGAATTCTGCACTCAATTCCATCCTCACCACTTTGTGTTACGTCACCCCAGTACAAAAAGTGATCATTGTTAACAACTCTTCCTCCAAAGTCAATGGTGCTAAGCACAGAGGTATGCTCAGGATAATATTCATCTGCTTTTGAACGAACGAATCTATTGCACAAACATGACTTTCCGACTCCACAATTACCTTTATCCTTTTCAGTTCCAGACAGTCCAACAACACTAACAGCATAAGATGGGGGGCGTGGCTCTTTGTTTTTTGCCATCATAACTTTCCTCTCATCCTTTTGCAATTATCAAGGTAACTGTATGTGGTTTTCATTCTGGAAAAGGTTCCTACGAATTTGAATTGTACATCCAGGGTTCCAGAAATCACCTTCAGTCGTTCCTGCTTCAGCTTGTGATTAAGTGAACCTCAGATAACCTGGACAAGGAGCATCATCTTCCTAAAAAATACAGAGAAAAAAAAACGTTTCAAGATTGCAGGTATTCCTTTGTAATATTCATGAGGGAAAAGAGATTTTAAGAAGCACTTTTGCTTGATCACTCTGATTTTCTGTTTATATGAAAACTCGACAACTACTTTGAATGAGATCTTAAATTCATAGTTCAGTAATGTTAATGCCATTTAAACTACAAATTTTAAAATAAACAGATTTTAGGCACAGTTTGTCAGCTGTTTTGATAGCTGATCAGCATTCTTCTAAAAAAAAAGAAAACCCACACCCAAATCCCCAAATTACTATTTTCCTCCTTAGCTGACAAATACCAGGCACTAAAAAGCAAAAATGCAACATAAAAACTCTAAACTAAATCCAATATTCATGCACTTCTATTCACACTCACATTTTCACTAGATATCATGATCACCTGCACAAATAACACTACTTTTATGTGCATTTGTAGGCTTGAGCTTAGGTTGCAATAAAGAGAATTTCAAAATAAGTAGCTGCAAAAGTAGGCAATTGGCCACATGCCTCAGCTGCTACCTATCTGCAAAGCAGACTACTTGATTTGTATACTAACAGCAAATTGCTTTTAAGGAGATGTTTCGAACCTGAATTCTACAGAAAAACAGAAACAATATACAAATACTAAGAGAAGGATTTTATACATAAATTTTAAGTCTACAATGTTGTTTCATTCCTTCTGTCTCTTTGAAAAAAGCCAAACTTCATTAACTGGAAACAAAAACTACTATATCTACATTCAGACTTCCACAGAATTTCTACAAGGTTCCAGTGGCTTTACTGAAGCTATCATCAAGTGTAACAATTACCACTAACTCTCAGTTTTCATCAAAAGACTTTGCTAGCATGCATACTGCAAATGGAAATGTATTTGCTGGTTTTGAATCAATTACATTATGAGGAAGACAGAAAAAACTGAATACCCAAATGACTGGTCCCAACAGATTGTGACGAGTGGCATGTAATCTAGTTTGGGGCAAGTAACCAGCAGTTCAATACTGTTCAATAACTTCATTAATAACTTGGATGATGGGGGAAAATGTATCCTCAGCAAGTTTACTGATGATAAAATTGGGAGGAGCAGATGATACAGTCCTGCAAGCAGGAAGGAATAATAATATGTACCCATAATATTCTGGCAGCCAGCTGCCTGAAGAGCAGCTGTCCAGAAGGGGACCTGGGGATCCCTGAGGACATGAACACAACACAGCGATGTGCACCTGCGGCAAACAAGGCCAAGAGTTCCCTGGGCAGCGTTAGACAAAGCACTGCCAGCAGGTCAAGGCAAGTGAACCTTCCCCTCTGCAGCACTGGTAAGGCCACACCTGGGGCACTGTGTCACCTTCCACAGTACAGAAGGGTACAGAACTGCTGGAGAATGCAGCAAGGGGTTAAAGCTCCACAGCATCTCTTATTTAAGGAAAGGCCAGGAGAACTAGGATTGTTCAACCTGGCAAAGAGAAGACTGGTGGAAGATCTCATCAATGTGTACAAATATTTGGAGGAAAGGTACAAAGAAAGCAGAGCCATGCTCTTTTCAGTGGTGCCCAGGGACAGGGGGCAATTGGCTCAGACTAAAATACAGAAGATGCCACAAGAACATCAGGAAGCACTTTTTTTTATTGTGAAGGTGACTAAGCACTGGTCTGGTTTGCCCAGAAGTTGTAAAGGCTCCTGCATTAAAGGTATTCAAAAGACAACACCTGGACACAGACCTGGGCAACCTGCCCTAGGTGACCCTGCTTGAGCAGGGAGGCTGGACAAGATGTCATTCAGAGGTCTCTTCCGACCTACACTGTTCTATCCTCAATCAAAATATTTTGATAAAAATACTTCTTATTTTCTTGTTAAAAAGACAACTATTACATGGCACCATAAATAAAAGGTAGATACTAATGTACTTAATATATTTGCTTTTACATTTGTAGAGTACAAGATAACAATACAAATGTACTTAAACAAACCTATTTATAGCCCTTATAAGAATAAAAGTGTCAATATTGAAATTTTAATGTTATATACTTTGTCCTTCTTAGCAACAATTAACTAACCAAAATATAAACTACATACCTAAAACCAGCTGTTAGTCACAGAAATCATAGAAAAGGAAAGTACTTTTCATAGGAAGAAAGTATCAATTTCATCACAGAATTAAGAGGGACACTCAATTTTTATACTTGAGAGCTTTTATATTGCAAAAACGGAAACTTTTATACCAGATTTTAGAATTCTTTTTTCAGTTAAATCAAATTACTCAAAGATCCATTCAGAAAGACAACCCATATTTTAAATTTTGCTTTCCACTGTTTCCACTGTATTTATTATATTCTTAAAACACAGAATTTGAAGCTAGCAGAAAATGACTCCAGGAATAAAAACACTTAGCAAAAATAACATCCTTTACAAGCAGTATTTATATTACTACAAATAAACCCAGTGTTTTCTTTCTAAAGCAAAGCTTATCATAGTAGCATCATTCAAACTGTTAGAATGAGAAATTTAGTCAGCACTTTCAATATAAAATGTTTTCTGTTTGCCACAGCACAATACAGATTTCATGTGGACTAAACTAGAACACAAAAATCTTCATCCACAGGATTACTTCATTTCATCAGGAAGACACTGTCAATTTGCAATTAGTTTATAAGAAACAATCAATACTTTCAGATACTTTACATCCTCAGTAGCAAAGGTTGTTCCTCCTCCATCTATAAAATGTTTTGTTAAATCAATACATTTTTAAGCGAGTAAGTACGAAGAATAAGGTGAAAGGGGACACTGACAAAGGGAAAACAAACACAGTCTCTCATTAAAGTTCTGACTTGAAAAATTTTAACCATAGTAGAAGCTGAATCACTAAAGATATTTTGAAACCAGTATAGGTTTGTTGGGTTTTTTTTAAAAACAGTTCCTACTTTGCATTGTACAAAGTCACAGAATGAAATGTATGTTAATTAAGTAATAAAACTGGCAAAAATCCGACATTATAATGGCTCCACTTGTAATACGTAATCATCATTAAATTGTTCTCCAAATGGAAGATTTTTCATTTCACTGTACCACTAATGTAAAGATACTTTATCGTTTTGTACTGTTTTAAAGCATGCACACTGGAAATTCATTGTAAGTTAGTTCCATTATCTTAGTTCAATCTGCCTAATTCAATTATAACAAATTGTAAACGCTACAATTCATCTAACCCTCCCCCCCACCTTTGTTACAGATTCAAAGGAGGGGTTGTTTGATCTTCCCAATTAATTTCAATCTTAGGACTGAAAATGATACACCTATGATTAAACAGAAAATTCTGAGACACTCAGAAGATACAAAGTGTCTGACATCACCGCAGGAAGAATCTCTGACCATCTACAGATGCACTGCAGGACCTTGTCTCTACAGACTTTCAGATTTCCAAGCGTAATTACAAAGAAAATAAGATAGCAGCTTGTACTTATATACCCACCTTCCCCCTTAAACACATTATCAAGGCCTAAAGCCCAAACTTACCCTTAGGAAAAAGAGGTGCAAAGCAAGATGACTATCCTGCTGTGATCTTCCTGCAGTAATGTCACACATTTAAACAGTGCCCTTCTGTAAGTCCTTCCCTGAGGGATCTGAAAACAAAAAATAAGAACCATTAAAAGTTTCAAGTTTATGAAGAAAGAAGCAGCAATCAGAAAAGATACAACACTTCACCAATGCATGAAGATTGTTTTCCTTACTTTAAACCCATAAACAAAACTGAAGAGCTCAAGCTTGTCTTTACCTATATTTGGAGGGTTTAAATCCTGTAAGCACATCTATTAATATTTGAGAGAAGGCAGAGTTCTTAAGTGATGGTGATTTGAATTTCTGCTTGATACTTCAATAATAGCTAGGTTGCAGAAGCCTCTTCTGAAAAAAATTAATGTAGTTTCTCAGATAAGATATAAAATGTGGGCTATAAAAATCACTAATCACTCATAGAATAATTTGGAATTCTAAAGTATTTAAAACATAACTTTGTAAGATGAAGTTGGTATAGTCATAAGTACAAAATATATGAAACAAATATATGTCTACATACATATATTTTATTACTAGGAAAAAAAGTACAGTCTGCCTCAAACCCCATTTACCTGTAGTACACCACTTCTAAATTAAAAGGCCTCAGAAACTGTGACAAATTAGAAATTGGAAGTACAATTATATTTGAAGATTCTGAATTCTCAACTAGGGTACAAATTATTAATATAACCCTCTTAAGTGGTGATCTCACTGCAGGGATGCTACTATAAAGTCACCAAAACCAGAACTCTCTTCCATTGTACTTCCCTTTGCATCCACACAGAACCAGACTTTGACAGGCCAGTGATCCATTATGATGCAGAACAGGAAAGGAACTTGAGGCACTTGCACTGGAATATTATGTAAGCCTTTTTTAACTAAGGAAAGGTGTCATTGTTTAGCTAAATGCAGCGCCATGCTGTATATGTGCTAAATACTACATCAAAACAGCAGAGCTTTTCCTTGTTTTGCCATTAACAATTATATTCTTAGAAACTTCACTTTGCTTTGGGAATACTATAGGTAACTAAAAGGGTCTAAGCTTTAGTAAATTTTCTTTTGGACAAAAAAGGTTTGGCAATACTAATAAACAATATCCCAATACCAAAACAGTAACTAATCTTGTGGTAGCAAACAACACCAAAATCAATAGGCAGCAGTCTATCAGTCCTGCATTAAGCCTGGCTGAGCTTCAGTGCTAAATTCTATCACTCAAAAGAAGACAGGCAGTAAGACCTGTTCCCTGCCCTTACCTCCAAGCTGTGCCACTCCTCTACATCCACAGCTAACTGAGCAGAGCAGGTACTTGCTCATGAGGAAAAAAACAATGGGCCTATGAAGAACTCAGTATGTGGAAGAGCAGGCAAGACTGACAGAAAAGCGTCTCTGCTTGCAGGAATGCATCTGAGGCTTGAGGGACACGGCCACAAGAGAAAGCTCAAAGATAGGCCCCCACAACATCAGTCAGAAACAGGCCAGGGAAAGCCCTGTTTACAAACACATGCTTCCTGAAGTCTTCTGACCTGAAGTCTAAACACTAAAATAGAATGCCATATTATTAGCAAGTAATAAATACTTGAAGAGTTAATCACCTATCATTATTAAGTTATTGTGGCTGCACAGGAACTTGTAGAGGAGTCCACGGACAAGAAAATCACTTACAAATAAATACCCTTGAGTATTTCTCAATACCATCCGACATTACTTTCTGAACCTAAAAATGTTTTAGGCCTAACATGGCTGAAGCAAAAATGAAAGAGTCCACAGAATTGTTTATGACCATCGACTATCTAAGCAGCTGCCAACAGGGACAACAAAGAGTGTCCTTTACTCACTGTAGTTTTGTCTGGACACAACAGTTTATGGATTAGTATTTCCTGGGGTTAGTAACAAGCAGCATAGTCTGGTTACTGTGTCTGTGCACTACCTGGCCAAGCAAGGAGCAGCACATGGAAATAAAAACCCCATCACAGCCTAGTTTGCTTTATAAAGTATATGAATACACCAACAGAAACTTACTATAACTTCTATAGCAGATCTCAAAGTAAATTCAAACACATCAGGTATCACTGAAATGGTTTGGAGGATGGGTTTGAAATTGCTGTGCACTCAAAATACATGCACCATGACTCCAAGAAAGTTACAGCTCTGAATTCAAGTTACTACACCAAGTCATTCCTCACTCCTTACTTTTTGAGAACCAACACTTGGCATTGGAAAACATTTATTACAGCATCCAATGACCAAGATCTATCAGCACAACAGTAACTACAGCCCTAACCAAAACAGAATAAGAATTCAACTGTTTTCCCTTCCACAGCCAGTAAAAAATGTTGACGTACCTTAACATAATGTAATTTCTCATTCAGTATTTACCAAGAGTTATCTTTATCACTCAAGCGAGCATAAGAAATCTTCATTTCAAGTGAAAATCCTTTTCAGAAATAAAACCAGAGTATACCTTACCAACAATTTCAAATCATTCAAGTCTGTTGAGGTCCTAACACTTAATGCGTCCTTCACAAACACACCAATATTCTTGCCTTCTCAAGTGCTGGGAACCTTAATTAACCATACTTGAAATCTGATTTATAAATAATGTTAAATACAACAATTACCCAAGTATCAGCCAACACAAGAAAAAACATTATTCAGATTTTTTATGAGAAAGTAAGCTCAACCAAGCACCAGCAAGACAGTAAAGGACAGTATCTCGCACTGCCCTCAGCAGTGATCCTCTGGCTGAAAAGGAATACAGTTGAAGTGGTACGCTGATTAATCGTGCTAGGCAAATGAAGGATGAGAACGGATGATTCCAACTGCTGTTCATTTCAGATTTGGTTAGTGTGACAGCCAACTACCATCCCTAAAGGAGTTCTGCAGCCTAGATAATTCTCTCCATACAAAAGCAAAGTAATCAATGCACTTTAAAAAAAAAACAAAAACAAACACAAACCCCAACTGCCCAACTTCATATTATAAAGCAATGAATAACTGTGTTTAAAAACAGAAGTTCAAAGTTCTTAGTTCCTACTGAATTCAATAAATGTCTTCTATTAATAATACACTGAAGACTGCCTGTGTATTATTCAAAATTAAATCAGAGTCTTAATATATTTCTGAATTCAAAACAAAACATTATTCTTTAGGTGGAATCTAGCAGTCCCAGAGCATCTATTATCATTATTGCTCTCCACAAAAAAAAAACCAAAACCCAAACAAACAAGAGAAAAACCAAGCCAACCTACATAAATTAAATTAAGGTACAATAAACAGGTAAACTGCAAAGGTTCAAATTACCAGCACAGTAGTATTCTGAACTTAGGCCTCTCAAGTTACTTATCTTCAGATTTTTGAATATCTGAAAGCACTCACTACCGTTTCAAAGCCTGTATTTTAAGAGGGAAGGAAAAGTGCAAGTCTACAGAAATAATAAATTCTTAATTCTTTTTGCATAGGATAAGCTCCAACCAAAAACATGCAGAGTGGTCAGAGAAGTTTCTCAGAGCAAGTCTTCCTGATCAGGCTTATTTACAGGGGTACTCAGGAAGGACACAAAAAAACTAATGGAGAAATTTTACAAAAGGGATCCATCAAAAAACTTATAAAAATAGAAGAAAGAAAAAGAAACAGACAAAGAAGGAGGGATCAAAGTAAAGACAGAAAAAGGGCTAAAAATGCATTTCCTGGAAGAAAAAAATAAAAATAAATTACATCCTGGTATGAGCAACTACAACTAATTTCACTGTTTCACAGATCTGGAGCGTTTTATATTATTTTGCTTCATGAGAAACTGCAGTATAGAATCCAGGACTCAACACCATAAAGCTTAGCTTGTTGTTTGACCTTGTACAACCTATATGTGTCATTTCTACCTGTGTAAAACTACACTGGTTATCCCCTTTTTAAAATTACGAAATGAGAAAGGGAAATGGCATATATAAGCAGCAAATACTATTCTGAATAAAAATTAGCCAACTTAAATAAATAAATACCAAAATGCAACAATATGCACTTTTCCAAAAATTGTGCATGCAGGTATTGGTTTTGCTTTTTTAAATGCAAACATTTTTCTGTCATGCTTCAATGTCACCTGATGCAGAACTGCGAAAATACGTGGGAATTTTTACTCAAAGCCAAAGAAACAACTCTTGTTTACCACAAAAAGTAACGTGCGGAACTAGCAACAGATTAATTATTTTGTTTTCCAATAGATGTTAACGACTAGAAATACACAGTTAACATGCAAATTCCAAATAAATTCACAATTGTTTCATATTTTCTTGCGAGGAATTATGAACTTGCTTTTCTTTAAACATTTCACCAAATCTGTAAATATAAGGAAGCGATGAGATGATTCAAACAATAATCTGTAAACAATACTCTTCCAGCTCACTGACACTGACCTTTAGGCTAAAAATTCTCAGAGTAAAAAAGAAAAAAAAAGAACCAAACAAAGAGTGATTAAAGAGTGATTAAGTATTTTGTGCGCCCATTAGGAGAGCCGTAACCCAGATCCAGGGGAGGAAAAAGGCCCGGGAGCGCTACCCCGGAGCTCCCAGAGCGAGCGGGACCCCCCGAGCCGCGCAGAGCTCCCCGCGGGGCGGGCAGGGGAGGGGGC
>JAHLSL010000007.1:23695400-23842176 GCA_025920805.1 Petroica traversi
GCCTGGGAATCACTGTGGGACATTCCCTCACAGGGCACACCGGGCATGCACACCTGGCAGTCAGGATAAGCCGGGCACTGCATATTTGGCAGCCAGGATAAACCACCCAGGGCTGCCCAGGCACTCAGAGGGGTCCCCACCCGGCTTGCAGGAGGTGAAATCCCCTCCAGGGTTGTACATAGACCCCAACTCCACAGGGATGGGGTTGAGGAGCTTCGTGCTCCTGCCTCTGGAGCTGGGTTTCCTCAGGCAGTGGCAGGTGAGGCATGGCACACATAAAAGAGCTCCTAAGTAGGTGCTGATCTATTCTATCCATCACAGGCAACAGGACATTTGTGGTCATCATGCGAACACACCTTATTTCTGTGCACACAGAAAGGCGTGTTCTGTGCATCATTTATTACTAAAGATCTGTATGTATGCCTACAAAGGAACAAATTAATATTTTACTAGCAACTTAATTCCTGGCACAGTCTAAGTTTTGACTGTTATATTTGTAATCACAATATTTAATAACGATATGGTTCTTTCTGCGCAATTGTACATACGGTATGCACATCTTAAAGTTTTACATCTGAAAATTAGGAAATTGAAGGATTTACATCAGATCCTTTCTGAAGACACATTGCCTGTACACTTGAATTTTTGAGAAAATTCTAACTAGCTAAACCTTTTTGTGTTAAATTTGACTGACAAGCCTAGCTTGCACACTGCCTTACACAAGAATATTTGTCGAAATACTCATCTTAGGTAGGTCCACATTAAAGAAATGTAAAATTATTTGACATTGTAATCACAGCATTTGCTCAAGTTTTTGCAGTCTCATCCTAGTTTAAAAAATAAATAAACAAGGAAAGGACCAAAAAAATAATCTAAACAAGCATGAAAACAGAACATCATTTTTATTTGATTTTGAGGATTTTTTGGGGGTAGGGGGGATGTTGTAAGTAGATACCTTGGAGTATTAAAGTCCCATTTCACATTACCAGAATCAAAAGCTTATATTCATATGACAAAAAAATCTTTTGAGATTCCTTAACACAAATTGAAAGGAAATCTGTATCCTTCTGAAACTCTGCTTAGGTATTAATTACCATAAACAGTTAATATTAGAGAATTTTTGTAAAGCTCCATCATGAAGGAATTGATTGCATAAATTACTTTGATCCTGATCTTAGTTTAAAAAAACCCAAAAAACCCAAAAAAACCAAAACAAAAACCTCAGCAAGGTGACTAGACTTGAGAACAGTAGGATTTTTTTCCCACCAAGCACAACCCTGAAGTGTGCAAGGCCAGTGAGGAGGGGTTCAGCTGGAAACAGCTGGGAGCACCACTGGCTGCAGGGTGTGTGGAGGAACCCTCTTCACAAGGATGCACAGCAGCCGCACAAAAGGCATCAGGCACCAGTGGTTTCCTGTGATGTTACCCTGTGATGTTAAGACACACCATCAGCTCCAAAAGCAATCCTTGGTGAAAGAAAAACAACAGGTTTTCAGGCAGAATTAGATCAGCTAATTCTTCTTTCTCTGATCCTAAATAGTCCTTCAAAAATTAATATAACACAGGAAGACTGTAAAGATAGAAATTGATTTTCATATAGATTTCCTCACATCAGATCACAAGAAACAGAGGAAACTGGTGTGCAGAAACTCACTTTGCTTTTGGCCTTCCAGGAAGGATGCAAAGTTCTGTCAGGCTGCAGTTGGCATCTTGCTATGGTACTGCAGAGCTTATTCAATCCCTTGATTTTGCATAAAGCTACAAAAAGTCAATAATTATGTCCAATGAACCAACAAGCAGGGTTCTAAGCAGATTAGTGACACAGTGTTTTTCCTAGGCTCTATGAAATCTATTACTTTGCAGTTTAATGTTACCTGTTGGGTAGTGATATACCCATAGAGAATTTCAGATGCATATTAAAGACACATGGAAGGTTTATGAAGTTTCAAAGGGAAACTGGTGAGAAAATTGCAAATCCATGAGAAAACAGGTTGTTTTATGCCCTTATGAGAGCATAATATTTAGATTTCTAGGGCTACTTAAAGATTTTATGTCACTAATGAAGTAGTAAGAGAAATGAAATCAACTCCATCAAGGTATTTTAATATAAAATTTTATTTAAATTCAGAAATATTTGTGAATATTTGTCAGAAGAAATCTTTAGAAAAGCCATTTCAATGACGGAGTAGAATACAGGGAGAACAATAACTCAGAGAAGGCATAAAAAATAAACTAGAATAATGAAAAACTATTAATAATTTAGGTAGGTTAGGGTTTTGTAAATTATACAGGAAGGCAGTTCAAAGAAATGTTTTAGTAAACCTTGAAAAACTCAGAAGAATATGATTAATGATTTGCAACATTTGTTATTTATAATAACTATTGTTGCTTGAGCCTTTCCCTGTAGCAGATTTCCCCTTAGAAATATCCCCATACTTCAAGGACTGATTATAAACACAAATAAAGTAAGCACTTGGTATATCTCTAGTCACCTGCACATCGATTTCCTCTGATTCTGGTGATCTGAAGCCAGATCTCCTCATTCCTCTGGAATTGGTGGATTTCAGACCACAAATCAGGTGAGCAATGCACATACATCTCATGGTTACAGCATTTTCTTAATTGCCCATGCTCTTCCGTCGCTGCTTTCATTGAAGCCCTTGGAAGTGCAAAACAAGCAGTCTTACCAGTGTACTGAACCAAAAATCAATGTGCTGTTGGTGGTTGCAGAACATGAAATCTGCACATATTATTTTACTACAAGCTGCTTTTCAGACCTCTTCCCCGAAATCCCTCATTAAACAGGAGAACTGCCAGGCGTGTCTCACTTCAAGGCAAAGGCACTGTTTTGCATAAAGTTTAAGAATCAATGTTACAGCACCTTCTTTGTGAGAAAAGCTTCACACACTTTGAAATTGCTCTACTATTTATGCTCATGTTAATTCATTGTGCTCAATGTAAAAACATTTGTATACAGAAAGAGGGGGCAAAATAGAAGCATAAATACTCACACCATCATATCAAATTATTTAGGAAAGCCTGTTTAGTCTCTAATAGGAATCATTTAGATAAATGCATTTACTTACTGAGAGACCCACATCACTGCATAATTCCATGGCATTGAGGGAAAAGCTTACCAGCATTACTGGTTTTCTGATCATCAGTGCACCTGACAAAACAAAGATCAGGTAGAAAACCGCTTTCTTTACTATTCTCCTACTCCACCCTTGTTCTAGTTCGGGGATGCAGGTTTTGGGGTTGTGTTTTTTTGAACAAATATTATATTCATTTTTAAATTAAATACTACATTGATCACCATTTTTTATTAATTTGTATCATCTGCCATTTTAAAAGAAACATCAAGAGCATGATCAGTGATTGCAATGAACCTGGCTTATGCAAAATCAAGCACTGACGTAATTCACACATTCAGCATTTTGTGCTATGAAGGCCTGCCTTTTTCTAAGCCTTGCTATGTTCCACTCTGCTGGTATGAGCTTCATGACTCCCAGGGACTGGAAAATCCCAAATGAGTGCAGAGGGATCTAACAGAGCATGAGAGGGAGACTGAGAAAAATTCTGGAATCCATAATTCTTCTTTTAAAAAAATAACTGGAAAAGAAAATTAGCCAGACAACTTGCATGTATTTATTAGTTCAGAAAAAGAAAGAAAAAAAACAAACAAACAGAGTACGTATATATATTACATACATATAAATATACATACACACACATATATATATATGTACTAATGAAACCTAAACGCTGAGGAGTGACTGCCTAGCTCAGCGGAGAGAACACAGAGAAGGGAATGGAGGATTGTTTCAGTTTGTCATTTTACTTATAATGTGCCTCTTTTAACTGCTGTCCCAAGCCCTTGGCTCCTCTAGTCCAGCCTTACAGAAGCCTTGGCCACAGCAGAGCCCTGAGCCACCTGCAGCACCTTGTACCCTTTGCTGGAGCCACCCAAAAGGCCCAGCCCAGGATCCTGTCCAGCCCACAGAGGGTACTGCTGTGAGGCTGGGTGCCAGTTCCTATGGACGTACTGATGATACCTCATTTCAGTACAGGCATCAGCCTGATGAAGGGAGAGGAGAGATTTGTATGAACAACACCTCTTCTGTTGCTTGCTTGCTTGTTGAAATCAGTGAGTTGAAGCACTGGGAGCTGCTGAGAAGAGATTACACTTATCGCAGGTGAACCAGGAGAGTGCTGTGAGAAGAAGATACCAGAAACGACTCCTGGGGTCAAGGTCATAAAGAAGGCTTGCTTTTGCTATCACCATGTCTCCCTGTGTGCTTTCAGACTGCTCAGGCTTTTCTGTTTAGAGGCAGATTGGTTATAGGAGTACAGGGAGAAGAGAGATTTGAGAGTGAGAAGGTTTTCTTGATTGCTTTCTGCCAAGTAATTAGTATTGATATGTTTTTGTTTCAGATGCCTCAGGGATAATAGAGCTTTAGGAAATGGGTGGGTTTCAGTTGCCTGTTTGCTTTACAGCTATAATTGAGAATTTCTTCTTCTAAAAAAAGGGGGAAAAAAAGGTGCTAAATGTGCCTCGGGAGAGGTGATGGAAAATATTATGACACTAGTCAAGATGATTGCAAACACGGTGAGGCTGAAATGTGTTCAGCTGACCTAACTAAGCATGAATAATACATTGCTTCATTTGACTACAATATTTCTGGTCCAATTCTGAACATAACAAGGTGATTTCAATAACCAAGTTATTGTACTATCAGATAGTAACAGTTTAGACGTTACGAGAAAAATATGCTAAAATATTACATTTCTAAAGAAACGGTACTAAGCATTGTGTTTTAAAGCAGTCTTTCTTATAGGGCAAGCACCTTTCCTTCTCTAATAAGATGTACTCAAAGACTGTAGTTTCTTTAATATCACAAGAAGAGAAGATTCTTCTAAATTGCAAACATCGGAGGAGATTTAAAGGGAAATGCAGAGGGAAGGAGCAGGGAAGACATTCATTTTAGCAACAGATTACAATTATAAAGTGATCCCACCATTGTTCATACTTCTATTATTGCAACTCTCCTTGTAAAGGTACTTTACTTACATAGAAATTATCTTAAATAGCTAATCTAATATACAGAAAAAATATTCACCAACTACCAAGCTGCAATGGTTCCAAGACAAATTAAATTATAGGAGTGTATGTGCATGTGTCTTCCCTCTCCAGATGCAAAGGGAGAGCTAGGAAAGAAGAATGCCGGAAAGAGCAGCTGAATCTTGCCTTTAAGGCTGGAGAGACAGAATAGGCTTTTCTTTTGTATATGTATCAGAATCCTGGGCAAAGGCAAATATTTCTTCTGGAAATCTACTGTTTGTGCATATGTGTTCTGTTTTTTTCACTAAAATTGTATGTGTCCCTTCTACTTTTTTTTCTCAGTGTGAAGAACACAGAACAGCCATTCTTTTCCTAATAAATGTTAATTGCCTTCAACAGATATAGATCTATATTCTTTTGCTCAGTGTTATGAATCCAGTATTTAGTCAGGTGAGACTACATTAAGAGAGTTCGGACTGAGCTCATACTATGTTAATAAAACAGAAAACATTTACTTTTGAAACTTGGATTCTAAGCTATGACTCTGAAATGGATTATATATGCCTATGTCAAATACTCTTCATCCTACATTAAAATACATGTATGAAAACAGTCAGTTGAGCAAACATGTCTTAAAATGTGTTGCCAAATAAAAGCCCGAGTTATTATCCACCTACAATAAACAGGAAAAAGATCTTTTGTTATCACTGTAAGACGAGTTAATGGATTCATATGAACACATTTAAATGCAAATCAAAATTTATTCATGTAATAGAATTTTTGACATTATGGTGTACACATCTCTTTTTTTAAGGTAATTTCTGCCCAAATTTTGAAGAAAAAAATGCAAAAACCTTTGGATTTAAATCCTTGGTGTGAAGAATCTGCTTTGTAGTCCTGGACAACAACAACAAAGAAATACAATTATGGAATATACCCTGTGGAAACCTATTGTTCCTGCACATGTGTTCTAATTTCTCACCAAAAGTGTATGTGGCTCTTTAGCCTGTGTGAAGAATGCAGAACAGACTTGTCTTCATAATAGATGATAATTGCCTTGAATAGATATGCAGCTCTCTCCTTTTGCCCTCTTTGGTATCATTCAGGATACCAGGCCTATTCTTCCCATTCTCCATCTGTAGATTTTACACACTGCAGTCAAGGCAACTACTCTATGGAGTAGAAACGACTTAAGTGCATATGCATTTATAGAAACTGTCCCAGTGAACAACAACATAAACATTTTTCTCATTTGGTGTCTGAAAACCATGAAAGTGGTTCTTTCACATGTACAACCTTAAAACACTTATCACTTATGAAAGTTTCATATTCACCTAGCTAACATGACAATCAGCACTTCCACCGTGAGGATTTTCCCGCATCCCTGCCTTTCCAGTTACATACACGTGCACACACTCCCGCAAGCACCACGTCAAATGGCCCAGCAACTGGCTGAAAGGCTCTGCCTGGAAGGTTTTGTTGCTAAACAGCTGCTCTGCTCCTTCAGCGCCTTCATGAGCCTGCCAACTTCTTCCTTGTCTGACAGTGAGTCTGTTGTGCACATGAAAGAGGTGTGGCACTCCTCTCCATCTCTGAACACATGAATAAGAGAAAATACGGTGGGTAGTAAACACTCGGTATCATTATTGCCATTTTGTTGTCTTATAATCCTTCTTCACCAAGTTTTGTTTTAATAAAACTGAAAGGAAAATAATCAAGCTAAGTGATAGATGTATTTGTAAACTATACACCTTATTACATCAAACAACAAATATGGCACCACGTTACTTTTGCAATTAGGGGAATTTTTCTTTTTAGTAAAACAGAAAATTAAACATTTCAATCATTCCGGGTACTATGAGATACATCAAGCATTTAAACTTTATTCAAACCTTTAATATAGACTTGCCTATGTAAATAATTTAAATTAGAGAAGCTATGATGATGATATCCTTTTTTAAAAAGCAAAAATTTTTTTTAAAAATCAGTTACTCTTCAACATTCACGTGTCTGAAATTTTGTGCACTGTAACTGTAAGAAAAAATAAATACATTCCTTCAATTCCTATTCACAAAAGTCATCTCTTCTCCTAGGATGCTCCTTGGACTTGTATTTTGCCTGGCAAACAAATCAGATTTTTTAACAAAAAGAGTAAAATTATACAGGAAGTGGTTTACAGGATGAAAAATTTTAATAAATGTTATTTGCTCATAAAATACATGGAAGGAATTTCAAAATTGCTAAATGTAATTTAATACAGTCCAGAAGTGAAGTGATTAATATTTTATAGAAATGTCTGTATTTCGAGACACATTAATCACACAGATTGCATTCAGAAAACTGACTGGTTGGTTTTGTTCTTTACTTTAAAAAAGAACATTGATTCCCACTTTTCTAGAAATATCATTTTAGCTTTGTCTGAAAAATAAAAGTAACAGTTCATTTCTATTTCAAGTTAAATGCATTACCTGAAGGACTTAAAAGAGTTGATGGGACAGCTAATGGTTGCCTTGTTTCAGAACCTTGCCAGCAGCAGGGCAGGCCATTTTTGCTGAGAAATACCCTGCAGGAATCCATTAGTGTCCTTAGTCTCAACTGGGTTCAACCAAGTCTGCTGTTAAGTCAGTGGGATGTTTGCCAATATCTCCACTAGGATCCAAATTTCTCCCATGATGCACATATATGATTCATTAATATAATAAGATGCAAGCAGTGTGTGGCAAATAATCCCCAGCAGAGCTGAGCCAAACCTACATCTAGAATACAGATAGAAGAAGAACTCTTTCCCAGGTACTTACAAGGTTTCCCCACCTTACACTGGGGTGCACAACCCATTGTGGCCAACAACGGAAAAAAACACATCTTTTTCCACTGTCAAAAACCCTTTCTCCACCAGGAGAAGGTATCTAGATTCTCTGGCACTTGCACCTTCGTACATCACACAAATTGATGAATCTGCCTCAGGCTTTTAAAATTCCTTTCAAGAGTGCTTTGCAGGAGTTACAGTTTCTGGTTGTGGAATGGAAGCATGTATTAGTTTTGCTGTTAAATTGCTTTGTGGAATCAACAAATTGCTCAGGGCCAGATTCAAAAAGCTACAAGTATATATACAAAGCAGGACAAAATCACATGCAGAAAACCCCTCCCAACCCACTGTTGTCAGATCACTCTATATTGCATTGGCCAGGGAATTTCCTTAGGAGTAAGGAATCCTGGCCCCCTGTTCCAGAGCTGTAAACTATTTCAGTCCTTTTATTTTTCTCTAGCAGTTGTCTAACATAGGATGGATAGGAAGACCAGTGTTCCAGCTACACTGTCAGGCTTTTTTTTTTTCTCTCTCTTAGTAATAGTAATCACGTGAATCTTTCCTTCCATTCTGCCCAGTGGCACAACTTCAATGGAAACATTTTTCCTCCATTGATTAGTATTCTTTTTCGTTTGTTCTTATTGTTGAGGGATTTTTTGGTTGTTTTGTTTGAGTGGTTTCTATATTTCCTTTTATTTGCTCTTATAGTTGATGTGAGAATGTTTTTCTATTGCAGTTTTCAGAAATGTTAGAAAAATTGTGTGTCTGATATAACAATGTTTCTGAGTAAATCAATAAGAAAATCACCACAAATTATTTTAATTTCCAAAGTTACAAGATTCTACAGTAACTTGAGAAGTTATGTCAGTAATATTCTAGTTTATCTATCATTTAAATAAGTATAATCTGTCAAGGCAGTCAAAGGAGGTGGTTGTTCTGCTCTGCTCTGCACTGGTGTAGCCTCACCTTGAATACTGTGTGCAGTTTTGGCCACTGCAATGTAAGAGAGACATTAAGCTGATAGAGAGTCTCCAAAGGAGGACATTGAATACGGTGAAGGGTCTGGAGGGGACAAGGCTGAGTTCACTTGGTCTGCCCAGCCTGGAGGAGACTCAGGGGAGACCTCACTGCAGTTACAGCTTCCTCCTGAGGGGAAGAGGAGGGGCAGACACTGATCTCTTCTCTGTGGTGACCAGTGGCAGGACCCAAGGGAATGGCCTCAAGCTGTGTCAGAAGAGGTTTAAGTTGGATATTAATAAAAGATTCTTCACCCAAAGGGTGATTGGGCACTGGAAGAGGCTCCCCATGGAAGTGGTCACAGCACCAGCCTGACAGGGTTCAAGAAGTGTTTGGACAATGCTCTCATGCACAGGGTGTGACTCTTGGGATGTCTTGTGCAGGGATAAGAGTTGGATCTGATGATCATTGTGGGTCCTTTCCAACTCAGCATATTCTGTGATTCTGTGAAGTGTTTGCTGTATGTTCTCCTGTGTCAGGTAAGTTTTCTCCTTGGTTCTTGTTAGTTTTCAAAAATGCCGTAGTCATCAATTCTTCTTTCAAAAATACATTTTTAAAAAATCCTCAAGAAGAATGTAAATCTGTGGTGTGTTTTGAAGCACGATGCTATTAGGGCACTTCAGTATGTACTGTTCTTATAGTCTTTTACATTTTAGTCTAAATATCTGTAGTTTAATTCCGTCCAGATTATTTGTTTAATTTTATGCTAGGATATAACAGCATTCTCACTCCATTTCTTCTCATTCAAATTCCTTGACTCTTCATACTACAAATAGAGTGCTACCTTGACACAGATATCCAGTTTTCACTTTATTTCTTTGAAACACAAGGTTTTTTACTCTCTTCCCTATTTTCTAATTAAAATTCTCCAATACACACTTCCTGAGATTGAAGAATTAGGTTCAGGCCTGGCATTAAAAGTTATAAGCCCAGATCTAGATACAGCCAGCCTGGGAATTGCTGCAAAAACTCACTAGCACTTCCTCAGAACTCAAAATCGTGCATAATTCTGATCAGAAACCATTCTGACAGTGGCACAAACAACATTGTAAATTATTCAGAGATAATACAAAGCATTAATTTACAAGAATATTTCCTATTGCTGGGATTTCAAAGTAAGGTATTTTGGCTGTTCAAAATCTCTTGCTTCTCCCCACAATTAAGGTTTTTAACTGAGTTGATATACACTTTGGATATACCTTGAAAATAGTAAGGGGGGGGGGGTTTATATGGTGCATTTTGGAAATAAGTTAATTGACAGGTAATAGAAAAACAATCCTGAAGAACTGCTTGACTGAAAAGGTTTCCTCAGTTCAGCCCCAGACATTGAGGGTCCTCTGACTACCTACTGCTCCTGCACTGTAATATGTTGGCAGAGTCAGCAGAAATTGCAGAAGCAGTGCTGGAGAAAGCCAGCACAAAATAGTGTAAAGAAACCTGCTTTTGCTGTAAATTAAACTTCCATTTCCCTGAAAATGGAAACAATAGTTGCACTGATCATAACATAGAACAAAGCCCTCTGGTTATCAAATCGAGGTCTTAGGACCAGAATTATTAAATTCATGGATCAATCCATATATTACAAAGGAGCAATGACTGATAT
Source organism: Petroica traversi (assembly GCA_025920805.1). Lineage (NCBI taxonomy): Eukaryota > Metazoa > Chordata > Aves > Passeriformes > Petroicidae > Petroica > Petroica traversi. The sequence continues at coordinate 23,705,889 of JAHLSL010000007.1, forward strand.
GTGCTAAGTATTTCAACAGTACCATCTGACATCAGCTTGCAAATGACCACGAGACCATCTCTGTCATAACATTTAGTCAATTTGGGCTAAATTATCGTTTCATTTTAAAAGATCAGACATTACTCTGGATGCATAAAGTAAAGTTATGTTCCAGAGTTTTTCAAACAAATTTTAAAGATTTTTCAACAAGTATTTCTTCTAGAATGCTAATAAAATCAGGTTTCTAGTTGGGTTGCTGAAGTCCTCCAAGGAACTATGCTGAACAAAGAAAACCAATCTTTATAAAGAATAAATATATCACAAAATGAATCTTTATTCTTGTTTTCTACCACCTCCAAAAATCATACAAGCCTGTAAAACCACATTCTGATACCATCACTTCTAGCAGGTTTTACCCAGTATTTGACATTGACATAGTTTTCACAAATTTATTTTCAAAAATAGAAATAGTGAATGTCTCAAAAAAGAAAAAGAAAAAAAAAAAAACTGGCTCAAGCAAAACCTGCCAAAGACGGCAGCACAGAAGTACATGGGAAAGAGCAAAACACTTAACTGAAACTTTATTTGAACTCTAAGTAGGACAATGTCCTTTTATTTGTCAAAAAAGTGGTTAGCACAGGAACTTGCTATCTCCTGCTGATAATCTGCCAGGTAAATGGTAAGAAACATTTTCTACTATCTCCAGATTCCTAGAAGAATGTGCATATGCCTTTTGTATGAGGACTTTTCAGCCATGATGTAGAAATGTGACCTTTTTTGCTCCTACTTACGGTTTTTATCCAAGAATAGTTAAAGCCTCCTAGCAGTACAAAATGCTCAGTTGCTGCTTCAGAGAGCATTTCACCTGGGTTTCAGGCAACAGGGTATTTTTAAGTTCAAAGAATTTTGTCATGCAGCCCCATAGCCTGCTACTAGGGCTCTGTCCCTGACCTACTGTTACAGCAATATTTGTCATGTTGAATTCTTCAGTCTGTAAGCCTGGATTGAAGGGGATCTCAAGGTGCACAATTGACTTGGCTAAGGAGACTTTCTGGCCTTGTTCCAGGCACTCCCTGGAAGGCAGAATACCATTGACCAATGAGCAGATTCAGTATAATAACATTGCTAGCACATCTGAACTCATGTTTGTAATGAAAGTACTAGAAAATCTATTTACCTGCTCGGAATTTGAATTTTAAATCAGAAAGGCTTTGGAAATGCATTGCAAGCTTGGACAAAAGTTTGAAAAGCCTGTCTTGGCCTATACTTTTTACTTCTCCATCAGAATAAGAGCTGTCTTGTTTATGCTGTCTATTTGTTTGCACTGGAGAAGACTTGCATAGTAAAGGACTCCTTAGTCTAGTAATTAAGAGAATTCTCAAGTAATCAAGAGAATAGTGATTACAGGTTGCTGATGTTTTTATTTTAGTAATCAATTCATTTGATTTGGTGTCGGTGCTATGAAAGGAGCTGAAACCAAATAATACTGTTCTCTGGTCTTAAAAAGTCAATGAATCTGGTCAATACAATTCAACATCAAAATATTCTCAGCAATTAGCCACATGTGCTGAATCAGTTGCTGCAAGAGACTAGTGTTTCACTGTTGATTTCTACATCCAAAGTTCACCCTGTCAAAATCATATCTCAAGCTTTCATTTCCAGAAAAGAGCAAAAATAGAACACAGTGCAGACAGGAAATCTCCCAGAAGAATAAAAGGTTTCTTTTGTGACTAAGCATTAAATTAGTGGCAATAAATATTTACAACAGACTAGTCCTATAAAGACTTGACAGTCCAAGCCAGCTGGAGACTTTGCTTCACAGCAGAGTTATAAAATTTCACACTCTACTTCAATTTATTCATGCAAAAATGACTAACATTACCATTGCACCACAGGACTTCATTGTATTTTACTGCAGATATTTATATTCATTTAGCTTTGTTCATTATTGTGACAGTGTAATGTATGCTTTTGTATATATTAATCACAGCTATAATGGGACATAAAGGAAAGAGAATATGTTCCTGTAATAATGTATTGGAACTTTAATTTCACTTTAATATGCTCTAAAATCAGACAAATTATAGATACAAAGCATTTAATTAAACTGATTGCTCTAGCTATGCCCATTCTATCTCTTTTAACAGCACACAGATGCACATATCATTTGCCAGACCCAGTCCAGTGCCCTGGCCTTGGCAAAGCCCATAATGATGTCCATCTCAAGCTTTGGAAGGAGCACCATGAACTATCCCACAGGTCTCTGCAGTCTACAAACACAAGCTTTTATGCTGTGCAAGGTTCAGTAAATTCCACTGCCTCAGACAATCCTGTGTTAAGAGTAAAGACAACTTTTCTTTTGTGTTAAGAGGAAGAAGATTTGATAGAAAATAAACTTCCTCACATTCCAGCTGGTCTTCAGATGTCAGAGTGGCTAGGGGTCACTGGGCTTGCATTCTGAGTGATGGCCAATTCAGCATGAAGAAATAGAAATGCAGAGCCAGTGTGGCACTGTGAGTAAGTCTGGTCATGTTCAATAGGAGCTACCACGACTATGGATTCACAAATAATGTGATGCACTCTAAGCCCGGTCACACCCAAAGAACTCTCACAGCTGGACTAGAAGTCCAGTCACATTCAGTATCTCTCACAGCCAGGTGCAAAATAGTGTAGTTTATTGACAACAGAAATGCAGGTGCTTCCTGTATTGCTGGTGATATACTGTCCTCAGGAGCAGGCATGAATACATGAAATACCAATAATACAGCCAGTGACAAATATATTAAATTACAAGACAACTTTATAACACTGCAAGTTTGACCACAAACACAAGTTTGCTTTCTGAATTTCCTGAAGAAGCACTCAGTATAGCCAAGTGTTCATGTCCTATTCAATGGGTGTAGATGTCCCTATAGGAAAGGAGATAGGTAGAGCCCATCGACCATCCCAGGACATAAAGGTGGAGCCCCTTCTGATCCCCTTCCCCACCAAAGCTCTAGTTATCTTGTTTTCTTTGAGGCAGGAGAAAATGTGAAGTTGCAATTAATGTCATTTCATGTTTAGGTGGAATTGTATTGACTTTAGTCACACATTAAATGAATGTACAAGTTTTTACTTCATTAGCATATGCAAAGCATGAAAAGTAACATGCATCTTTGTGTTATTAATGCAAAGTCCAGTATTTGGTCATTCCTTTGATGTCATTACCTGCATTGTTTTAAACAAAATATGACTGCAACGCCTCCGTGCTTATCCACCCTTTATGTCATACCCCTTTCAGAGTGGTACAACAAGCTCATTCAGTGTTTCTGCTCCTAAGGTGGGCAGACAGTTTGTCATTGGCAAACTATAGACAACTCATGCACTCCTTTTTGCCAAACTTTGTTATTTTCCCATCAGATATCTCCTGTGATCACCCCAATGTGCTTTGTGTAACCTAAATCTCTTTTTTGCAGGCCTTCAGGCTCCATCCTGAAACTGAGGGGCAGGAACCCACTTTAAGGCCATCCTCCATCTCCATCAGATGTCTAGGCAAAGGGGAGGGATCTAGAATGTCCTACCCGATCCATACACATGCACAGGAGAAGTGCAGTCCTGCCTCTCTCTGAATACCAGGCTTTAGGTATAGGCCAAAATAATCTCACCTTTGCAGAGGGCCAGGCATGAACAAAGAAACATGGCATCAACCACAGAGCACTCCAGCCTTGCCACGGCCAGAAGTCTCTGTTAGCTAATGCTGAGCCTGGGCAAGGGCTAAACTTCCTCTCTGCAGAAAAAGTGAGGAACACACTTTGACATTTTACCACTTTAAAAGGTGCAGCTAAAGCCAAGTTAACAAGCTGGTATAGGATGTCTGCACAGGGTACTTCAGTGTTTTCTCACTTTCAAGTGGCTCAAGTGCCATAAGCAGCTATACTAATCAAGTTCACTTTCTCCTGTCCAGGTACTCTGCTCCCATTTCACCACACATAGGCACACATTTCATGATAGCAGACATTCCTCATTCCAAGATACCTGCCTGCCCTGCAGATTGTACAATCCTTGGACTATGGACCATATGACCCTGTCAGTCAGGGTCCACACACCGAGTTACCAACAACACTCCCTTCCCAGACTTCCTTATTGTCAGAGGATACACATTTGTGTACTAATGGAGCACTTTACCAAGGACCTGGCAGCATGAGGAGCTAGGAGACAAGTGGGTGAGATAGCCCTTATCTAAGCCTGGCACATAACCCTGCTGTTGTCCCTTTGCCTGAGATCCCATCCACAGAAAGAAAGCAGCAGTTGCCAATTTGTCCTGCTGTCCTAATGGGTGGCTGGAAAACCCTCTTTCCTTCCTAGAGTTATTTGATATTTTGCAGAGCCATACCTTGTTTAACTATATAGCTGTCAATGCAGAGGAGAAGTGACCAGAACGTGACAAAAATTATGAGTAGAAAATCCTCAGTGGGAATGGTACTGACTTGTGCCTTAACAAGCCCATGAGTCGAGCCAGAGCCAGAAGGGGGAGGTGCCTGAGAGATTGTCTGCTCAGGGTGGGGAGGGCCTGAGCAGAAGCAGATCACACCATGTAATCATAACAGAGTCCTGCCAGGTAATTGTTTACCAATCTGAATGGTGTGTTTGCTTTCAGCAGTTCTGTAGAACAACTTGAACATGCTGCCATGGCAGCTAATCCAGGCTGGTATAGGAAGTGGAAGGAAGGCTGTGTGTACAAGTCACTTGCAGATGCCTGGGAAGATCTATGTCCCTGAGAAAGAAATGCCTTCCAACACTAACTGGACACAGGATTCAAAGGCATTCTAAGTTTGCTAATGACACAAAGTTAGGAGGAGCTGTTGATTCCCTCAAAGGCAGGGGGTCTTTGCAGTGAGATCTAACAAATCAGAGGGCTGGGAAATCACCAACCTTATGAAATTTAACAAGGGCAAGTGCTGGATTCTGCACCTGGCATGGGGCAATCCTGGAAGAATGTACAAACTGGGAAATAAGAGGCTGGAGAGCAGCTCCACAGAAAGGGATCTGGAGGGTCCTGGCTGATGGCAAGTTGAATTTGACTCAGCAGTGCCCTGGTAGCCAGGAGGGCCAACCCTGCCCTGGGGGCATCAGGCACAGCATCAACAGCCAGGCAAGGGAGGGGATTGTCCTGCTCTGCTCTGGGGCAGCCTCACCTTGAATAATCTGTCCAGTTTTGAGTGCTACAGTATAAGACTTTAGATAGGATAGGATAGGATAGGATAGGATAGGATAGGATAGGATAGGATAGGATAGGATAGGATAGGATAGGATAGGATAGGATAGGATAGGATAGGATAAAAAGGATATTAGAGAGCATCTAAATGAAGGCTGCAAAGATGGTGAAGAGTCTAGAGAGGAACCATACAAGGAGCATCGCAGAGGTCATTTGGAAAAATGAAAAAATATTGCTGCTAAAAATGCAGCGCTGTGACGGCAAAAAAAAAATCTGACCACAAACTTCAGGTCAGACTTGTCTATCTCTTGCCGTGTGCCTGCTGATGCCTGTTCAAACTGGGCTTTAGATTCTGGATATAAAGGAAAAGAGCACATCTGATGCTGAGAAAGGACAGGTTATTTTGCTTTTCTCTTCTCATTCCTCATCATGCGAATGATTTGTATTTGCCAGAAAGAACTGGCAAAGGTAATGAAATGTTACCTTGAAGTGAAATAACACAAGAACTTATAGCAGAATGCTGTTCAATCACAATTGAAACCAGAAAGATCTTCAGAATAACTGCATTTTGTTTGAAGAAAGCTGTGTTAATTTCTTGTCTACATGATAGGCAGAGCTGTAGCAGAGCTCCAGATAAAAACAAATTTCTAGTCTCTGCTGATGTTATATACACAAGGTATCAGAAACACAACACCAAGAAAATAATGGTATTATGTGAAACCAATCCATATAAATCTTTTATATTGTATATATCCTCCCTGGGATGAGTACAAAGGATATGTGGTATGTCTAATGTATTGCTGAATTGAATATTCCTTTATATTTATTCACTAGCAGTCAGGCAGAGCATACTGAATTTATAAACTGAATTCTGCTTTTCAGGATTGTGAGCTCATAACGTGCATAAGCTACAGCCACTGTAAAGATACTGGAAACAAACCTGCAACATGTCTTACAAATATGGCTTTGAAGTTAAGAAAAGTATGGAACAAAATTGTACCTTTTTCAAATTCATAATTATTGATTTTCACCAAAGTTTTTTAAAAAAGGATATGAATCATTTCCTGGACATTCCAAAAACTGATAAGTCTCAGCTGTATGAAATTCCAGTTAGTGACAGTGATGGTTGTGGAGTGAGGGGGCTGGTTCTTCAGATACTGTTATAATCAGGTAACGTATTTATAACAGTCTAAGTAGTACTTTTTGTAGGCTAGCTCTAAATAGCTGGCAATTGACACAGTAAACTCTTGAAGATGATCTTGAAATTTCCTTGAAGTTGGCTCTATCAGAGAGAAAAATAATTGACAGAAAGAGAGGGTTCAGAGAGGGGCTGCAGATCAGAAACTAAATGAAATATGAGCAATGGTTGGTGCAGAAATCCTCCAGAAAAATTAAATTCTGGATTCACTGACCTGCTCCTCTGCTTGATCCCTATCTTTTCCCTAAAAAGCTCCTGAGTTTTCCCCTGTTTTCTATTGCAAAGACAGAAGCCCCCTTACCTTCTGCTTGCAGACTCTTCCTTAGTAACATGGTTCTAATTGCATTTGCAGTGCTGTTTCGTAATAGAAAGGAGCATGGAAATGAAATGCAGAGAAGACATCAACCCTTTGGACAGGGTGTTGTAGATTCAGGTCATTAATTTTCTTTCTTTTAAGGAAATAATTTTGTTCTTCAGATGCAGCATTTGATTCTTCATTACTGAAATAAAGGCTCACAAATTTAAACATTAAAGCAACATTGAACTTAGAGCCACATTATTTGCCCAGGATTTTTTTTTTCTACCACATGCTTAGTTTTCTCTTTATGTTCACTGTTACTGGATGGATTTTAATCTTAGGTCAGATGAGAACATTTGATACAAAATATTTTCGATTTAAATGGATTTCTATGCTATTATTTTTTTAAAAATTGCTCAAAGTGTTGATTGTGAAAGTCATAGAAGTTTCCCTTGGGAATTTTTTAGTACCCTTCCAAATAGTCCATCAATAGGATGTTCTTAATAAACACGATAGTTTATTCTCTTCTAGGGATTTCTTTCTAAGCTCTTCATTCAAGATGTTTCCAGAAGAGGTAGAAAACTTTTAAAGCATCTACTCCCCTAGCACAGCACTTATTATGACTAATATGCATCTCATGCTCTGAATGATAAAGAAGCAACTGCACAGTGATTTTCTCTGTTCTTCTAACATATTTTATTTCTAGTCACCTGTCTCTTTTGGTAATTACAACAGTAGCCAACGACCCCCACTGACTTCCACCAGATATTTTTCAAGTGATGATAAAAATTATGCATATTTCCAATGATCTAATTTATTATACATTTTTACTCTCTTTACTGTATAACCACAACACTTCTTTTATTCATATGAGCACTTTTTGCTGTGGTAGTTTTTATTAAATCCTAATCTCCCCTCCTCATAGAGTGCCACTGTATTTATGTTCCAAAATTTATTTAAATTTACATGCAGAAGATTCATAGAATACATATCCCAGGGACTTCAGAGGATTCTATTCAAATAAACTTTTCTTCATTCCAGGGAAGAAAAATATAACAATAAAATCATTAAATGGTCCTTCAGGCAGATAAGTGTCTTCTAATTACATTAATATGTATTTTGCATTGTTTTACTCAAATCTATTTACATAGGATGAAATTCCTCAGTTAAAATAAAGGTCTGGGAAAGATAGTATGTATCTCTTCAGTCCTATTTTACACATTTTCTTTCCCAGAAAGAAATCACAAACTAGTACAATTTGTTTCTGTCACCATATTGTAGACAGGACAGATGCCCAGAGCTTGGACCTCTGGTGGGAAGGACGGTCCCTCCTGTGCTGCCAAGGGTGACCCATCACGGGCAGTGTGACAGTGCTGTGCTCTGCCACCTGTGCTGGCCAGCCCCTGGCAGTGTGCTGCTGCAGCTGGGGGATCTGGCCTCACGAAAGTGCCTGCAGATCCTGGAGCTCAGACCTTGACAATATCATCACACAGGGCTAAGCCAAAGCTCTCTTTCTGCTCCCATCCTGGCTTGCCAAGAGAGACAACTCAAGCACGGGTAGGGAAGATTCCAAGCTCAAAACCAGTTCAACACAATCCTGCTGCTGCAGGCAGTGCAGATGCAGCTGGCACAGCTCATGGAGCAGTGAACTTTGGCTCAGACACAGCCAGTATCAAGAACAGTCACTGAGACTCCTTGTTTTGTGTCACCCTTATCTGTATGCTCTGTCCCTCAGTACTTACAGCAGCTGTAGGCTCAGTTGGGCTGGCTTACTGCTTCAGCAGGTGTCTGACTCAGCTAAAGCGAGACCTAAGTACAGAACAGCTAAAGTACTGGCAACCCAGTGAAATTAATTAAGTCACTTCTCAGCCTAGGTTTCATATGAAGGATGGAGTGGAAACACATGGGGCAGGGAGACAAAACAGGACTGTTTTTTCTAGCATCTGACTGGAGGTGAACTGCCTGGTGTGTAGCAGGCAGCAGCACTGCACACTGAAGGGGGTTGAGAGGGAATTGCACACAGCATGTTTTCAAAGCACAGTACTACAAAACCTCACCCTCCCCAAAACAAAATCCTATAAGTTCAAAATGACCAGAAATGAAACAGCTGAAATTTAGAAAAGCTATTAGGTTGAAAAATAACATACATTTTTTCACACAACAGCAAAAGCAGAATCAGAATAATTCAGTAGAGGTTTTTATTAAATAAATTTAGTGTATTTAAAGCCAAATTCTCACCCTTGGACAAAGCTAAAGTAGACCTAACAGATAATCTGGAAAACAACATCTTCCTTCTACAAAATTTTCACAGTCTCTCGCAAACTGGAGAGTGAACCAGTGAATTTGCATGGTGACAAATATTTATTTACACAAACCATATTTCTGCCTCATTCTAATGTCTGTGAATCAATTAAAAAAGGACTAACAAGAAATAGCAATAAATGGTATGTATGAGTGCAGGTTCTTTCAATGTGGCATCACCTGCACAGAGCACTCATAGTGCAAGGTGCTCCTGTCTCAGGGTCCTTGATTACATATGTAAGCTTTCAATCCCCAATACACAATTTCGGGTCACGTGTATCCCTCCATATTACTCAGACTTCTGATGAAACACCTCAGTTTAGCAATAAAAGTCTGGTCACAGCCCTGGAGAAGAAAGCAAAGTTCAATCTTAAAAGCAGACCTGTTAGAAGATTGTTCTCTTGATCCTTTTTTTCTCCCTACTTTTTGGTCATTCAGAATTCTTGTTTCTTGTAGAAGCAAAGAGTTGTTACAGAAAGGAGCTCATAATTATTCTTTCAAAAAAGAAGGAAGTATCTTTCTTCTAAACCTGACAAATTTGGATCATGCTATCTTTTAGCATTTGATATTATCCTTCAGAGTACCCTTTGTTCTGGAGAAAATATTCCATGAACACTGAATATTTTGAGATACTTCTAAAACAAAATAAAAGGAAGTAACTGTAAAGTAACTTGGTACAAGCTCCAGAGCCGAAGAAAAACAAACAAAAACATTACTTAAATTCAAGTTTACGTCTCTTCAGTGGCAGGATAAAGAAACTCTCTTAAACATGTGTGGGTTGCCTTTTATTTCTAAGCAAAGAAATGTTTATATCCTCAAAATTACACCCCTTCAAAGACATCCTTGTAATTTTTTACCACAGTAGCTGCCCACTAAGATGGTCAACAACACCAGAGGCTGAGTCAGTAGACCCAGGAAAACACTCCTGGCAGAAGGTCCTTGACTCATCTCCCACAGGAAGCCAGAGGCGACCTTCACCTATGAGTTTCCCTGTAGATGACTGCTCTTTGGGGCCACTCCATGAGCTCTGACATGGCCAAATCTCCCACAGATTTCCAGTGTTTTGTCTGCATAAGCACTTCAGCCCAGGATTTGGGTACCAGTATCATGCTTCACAGTCAACAGTGACCAGTCATCCAGTCATGGGTTCCCAGTGTGTCTTTCATTATGATGTCTAATTAGCAAGCTCAAGATCAATAAAAGTATTTGTTTGTCATTCAGACTACAATCACCCCATGAAATATTTACTCTACTTCCACTAACCAAACGCATCTTGAAGAAAAATGGTGTATAGTAAAAACTTTGCTGACATAAAAGATGAATTTATAGGCACAGATAAAGTTTTAGTTAGTCACCAGAGCATGCAGCAAGGGTTTATGACTTTGGGGAAGATTTGATCCCAGGAGAAGTGCTTGAGTCCATTAGTGTGCTTTTGGGAATTACAATCCCAAAATCTACAGCTTTATTATGCAAGGCCAGGTGATGTGAGTGGAAATGATACTGTGATTCAGAAGAGTATGTGATACTGAGATGCATAATGACACTTGGGGTCTGTAAGAAAGCATTGCAGACTCTTCCTGTGACTGCCTTGTGTTGTCCTATTTGGGGTTAGGCTGCCGAACAGTTCACTGCAGGTATCCATACAGCTACCATTGTGCTACCATTGATATGTCAGTTCTTTGGTATTTCCAGCCCTCATCTTACTGCTTCCCTTTTGTCCCCTACTCTCTTTGAGCCATGAGCTTTGCATTTGTGTATTTTTATATTCCTAGACGTATAAAAGATTGCAAATAGTCTGAGAGCTTTTTACGGCTCAAATGTAATTAAGATTGGGGTAAGGAATACCCAGTTTCTTGGTGCAGACTATATTGTTAAATAAGCTCCATTTCTAAAAAGAGTGACTGTGCACACTCACATTTGCTATAGGCATCATAATTTAAAAATCTGTAGTATTTTTGAGTAATTCCTTGATGATTAGAGCGACTGAAAAACAGAACGGGGGTGGGGGACTATCATAAGCCCAGATGGCACTTCCCTTGTGCCTGTGAGTATAGGCTCTAAGGACAAATTTTGGAGCCTCCTGAGAGGTGTGGCATCTCCTGTCCTGTGAAACCCCCACCACTGAGAAACTGCACATACTTTGTAGTGTTAGGTGTGCAGTAGCGCAGGAAAGAAAAATCACTATGGTTTTACAAAATGCCTGTAAGCCTGCTTCCCAGTAAAATAACAGCACCAGACATGCAAATGCTTTAAAAACTGTAACAGTACACTCCACAGTAAGCTATTTACGGCTTAAGTACCTGTAAAATATGACCCCTCCTGCCCAATAATTTTTAGAAAACCTTTTAGCTACAGAGATGGATTTGATTCTGTGTTGTAGCTGTCAGACCAGGGCTCATATTCTAGCCATATTGCAGTGCATTTTCCCTAGTGTTAGTCTTCATACTGACACTTTGATAAACTAGAACTCCAGCCCTGATGAGAAGTAGTGTGATAGCAATCTCTGGCAAACATCCACAAATGAAAAAGAGAAGTAGGAACACTGGTGTATTGAGTGGCTTCCCAACATTAGACAGAGTTCATGCTAGAGACAGCTGGGCAGTTCATCACACTCCTGCCTTCTCTCTCCTTTGCATTCTTTCTCTTCCCTACTCTGCTTATCAAACACACTTTTCATTTTGGAAATCAGAAATGTAATGAGATGCAACCCATTATTTAGCGTTGTGTTAAAACAGAAATCTGAAATCAATGGTAAACCTCATTCTTTGGCACAAATCAAGAGTACAAAGCTGGGAAATCAGACCCTATAATCACAATGAACCAGAAACACTGGGCATGATCAGATCAAACCATATATGCTCAAATTAATCTTATCAGTGATTCACTGGAATTATTTTATTTCATTTATCTCTTATAATGAGTCTTCATGTCAAATCACCTTCACTACGTAGGTAGGATTTTTATTGAACCTACAGAACTGAGGACCGTGTCTAAAGTTATTGCCTTAGTTGACCATTGGTATTTTTGCTTATTTTAAAAAATCTTTAGCTGTCCTTTCTTCTGTGTGTGATACAATCAAGTTTCTCAGGTTGTTTATAGTTCTTAGCAGGCTCTTAATTACTGCAGGTGACAATGGTGACAGGCGCTCCCAAGCAACTTTCTCTCTTCTGATGCACACAGCTGAGGTACTGTGTCACTGATTGCTTCAAATAGCAAAAGGGAAAAAAAAACAAACGCAGAGGATTGTCTGGATAACTGTCTGAATAACTGTAGATTTTGTGTGTTTGTTCCTTCTATTGCATCTTGTAAAAGATGAGAATAAAACCCTTGTACAGATGATATAAGAACCAGTGTTTGTGGAACATCAGGCTTTTATTCTGAGTTTAGACTAAATAATGTTTTGATGTGTTCATTAAATTAATTTCTAACTGATAGCAGCAACACATCAAAGCCATGAAAAATGTCTGCAGAGTAAAACTTTATGAAAACATCTAAAAATTGACTCAGAGTTGAATTTCCAGCTCTCAGATGTTAAAAAAATGTTTAAACATAACTGAAGATGCATGAAGCCACCTACTACTGAGCTTTTAACTATCTACATCTGTTGAGCATTTTTAAGTATCCCACTAGGGTCCAGATTTCCAAATGGACCAGAACTGTACCATTTCTAACAGAGGAAAAGCCCTCCAAAGAAGATATGTTAGTCTGTACATGTGTGCATTCTTAGATGAAGGAAGTCTGTGTTTGATGTCTTTTAAAGTGTGCAAAGAAAGTGCAGGCTAGTTAAAACAAATCTTGATCTGCAACTGAAAGATTCACCATGGCTAACTTCACTAAGCCTTCTATTTTATCTCGGGAAGTTTCAACCATTCATCACTAGAACAATAAACGACATACGAAAAATACTTAAAAGGTAAGAAACATTTCATACTTTCCTCGTGTTTCAAAAGAAAATAGTACTAAATAACGCAAATCACTTCTATAATTCTTACATAATCTTGCTCCATATCTTCCTTGATAGGAAAAAAATTTAACTTTATTTACATACCTGTATTAATGTAACTCAGAAGAAATAAGACATCAGATCTATGTTGCATGTCTCTCAAATTTGTTTCAAAATAATTGTTTTCCCCTGCTGAATCCTCGATTTGGAGTAAAAGCAGGATTCCCACCTCCTGTGTCTCCAGCTTTCAGAAGGCATTGTGAAGATACCAAAGAAGGAAAGTAGGAAGAGAAGGAGAGTGAGGTTTCCTCCATGCCTACGCTTGTTCAGCTGTTCTATCTCTTGTCAGAGATGTAGAGCTGGATTCTGATTTTAGTGGCTATTCAATCAGGTCAAGGTAAGTTCACAATAACTCCACTGAAGGGCATGGAGAGTTCCTCTGGATTGAGAATCAGACATATAATGTGTTCTGTCTTCTTGCTGGCCGAAGGGAAAGAAAATAATATTTGCATGGCACTAAGAGGGAGAATGGGAGTGCACCTGTGGAAGTGTCTTTTTATTAGTGCAGCAACTCCTTGACTTTCTGCTTCCCTCTGAAACTGAGACAGAGAGACACAAGATAGAAATAGAATAGAAAGGAAAATCACGGAAGTGTCTCCTGTTTTATCATTAATTGATTAGTGAGTTCCATTTTCTATTTTTCATTATCTATGTATTTCACTAATACAGGCTAGTGAAGAATTTGAAGAATAAATGTACAAAATTATTAAATTTAATTGCTCACCAGCTTTCATTAACATTTTAAATGCATAATTTTTATTATTTCTGAATAAATGCAGACAGGACTATATTTTTTCTTATTTTAATGCTCTCTGTGTAAAAAGCTAACAGCAATGCTTTTATTATTTAAAAAATTTATTAAAAAATGTTAATATATAAAAAGTACCAAAATTTATGTCTATATCTGTGCTATGAGGGCATCTTTAATTGGTAAAGTAGAATCAAAATCTTCCCTTCCTCATTAAGAAACACAAGGGTTTCTAGCTCTTGGGTTTCCAACACTGAGATATAGGTTATTAAAAAATTATCAGCCTACAAGAATAAAGCATAACAAAAATATTTATATTCTTTTTACGGTGTGAAAGTCCCTTAGCAGTCTACCCATTAGCATAAGTTTAATAACTTCCAGTTTAAACTTAAACTACTTCTTCATTTGTCTTTACATTCCAATAGGTAAATCTGAGGGCAGTGAAATAAATTTTTCATATTGTGAGCTCCGTGAAGGCTGCATGCTTGAGCAGCAAGTTGCTGCAGTGCGTTGCAGCTCATCAGAAGTCCACACCTCCCAGACCTGCTGATATGTAAGCTGGGGAGAGACTGAAAAAAATTAATGCAGCAACTTTTCAGTTGTGTGTATCCTAACCCTTCCCTGAGTAATTTACCACCTCTGAAAAGACCACGCGTTTTAACGCCCTCAATTAACACCATGCAAAGAGGGGCACTGGGTTGGTCAAAGGCTGCCAGATGTGCAGCCCTCAGCCACCTTCAGGAGGGTCATTCCTTGACAAAACCTGTACCTAAGTGCCCCTACACCTGCTGCAAGGGCAGAGTCAATGTCCTGTCCCAGGAAGGAGCACTTTCCTGAACGGGCACCAGGCAGAGATCATCCAGAGCTGGAGTCTGACCAGCACATGGGAGAAGGGCTCTAACAGGAGCCACCAGGTGAAGAGGTGGATATGCATGTCTTTGATCATGCCCTCTTCCAAAATGTCCATCCAGTGCATGAGTTTTCTGTAGATTTCAGAGAAGCCCCGACTCAGAGATTTTTTTTTTTATTTCCAAGCTCTTCTTTGACCTGTAGACTTTCTGCAGTGGTTTAAATGCAAAAGCATGGGAGTAGGGAATGAGCTGGATTTTCCTTTCTTAAGTACCCAGGATCCATCAGAAGGCCTTGCTGCATCAGTCAAATTAAATAGGTATGCAGTTCTCACTAATATCTTACTAACAGTCATTGTGTTTTTGAAATGTAAAAGAATCAGACTAGTGAAATATACTTTCAATCCCTTTTGAAATTTTACTTAATCCTGCTTAAATTAAATTAATCTTGTTTAAATGCTGACGTAAAAGCCACAAAAGGAGCCCCCAAATGCATTTGTATATCATAGCAATTTTTTGGAGCAAAATTATAATAATCCTTATTCATTTTATCATCATGCTAGCAATTCATTATTGCTTCACTCAAAAGGATTTTAATACAACATATAGAAAGGGCCCATCACTGCTACTAAAATCATATTTACTAAATCCACCAGTTATTTTCTCCTTTTATTTAATAGGGTGCATTTTTTTCTCCCAGTTTCAGAGTCCTATTTGTACATGCCCTGTACATTCACATAAAACAGGAAAATAACAACTGACAGGCACTGTAGGATTGCAGTAATTATTTTAAAATTAGGCTGATTTGTTCAACTGCTTCTTTCCCTGAGGCAAATAACTGGAGGCTAGTTATACTGAAATTCAACAAGCCAGAGGAAAAACACCTGTTGCATATGATTATTCCCTGTTAAAATACAATGAATAATTCAACATGGATATTTTAAAAAGTAGCATTGTTGTCATCCTTCTCTGTTCTTAAGAAAGTGTCTGTAGAGGAAGAGAGAGGGGTCAGGTTAACCCAAAATATTGGCTGTGCCCTATCAGGTGTGTTAGTCCACCCACTTTCTTACGCTTACCAAGCACATGATTGTGCTGTTCCTGATCATTGAGACAGCAATGACACTGCTTCATTAGAACCATAGACTGCTTTGGGTTGGAAGGGACATTTAAAGATCATCAAGTCCCATCTCTCTGAAAAGTGCAGAAAGGTCTTCACTAGGTCAGGCTGCTCAGAACCCCATCCAAGCTACCTTGAAAGCTCCCCAGGATAGAATTCTACTGATTTCTATATTGTATTATTATGTACACAAATGTGAGCTGAAAATACCCAGCTGAGCATGGTGATGGATTTGTGCAGTTGTCATTCCAAATAAGCAATTCCAAAGTTAAGGCAGAGTAATTAAGATAAATTTTATATGAATGCTGTTTCATCTGAAATAATTTCCCATTTCACTAAAGTCTACTGGTGAGTTCCTTTTGGGTGCAGTGGAACCTGGATAGATGTTATTTAGCAGGTCAGTGATTCAGCATATTTTCCAGTAATTCCTGTACTGCTAAAATTTCATTAAAGACAAGGTAGGTCTTGTGCATCAGCACCACTTTCGGATTACCAAAAGATCAAAAGATTTTAAAGAACTCAGATATGCCAATTGACTAATAAAAAATTATGAGCATCTGCCTTAAAGGTATATCAAGACTGCTTAGCAGGTTGCAGTTCTGGGCTTTCATGAAATAAGAGAACATTTCTTACTAGTACAAATATACATTTCTTACCAGTAAATATACATACTTATTTCTTCTCACACAGCATGTGAGGTTGCATGTTTTCAGCCTCAAGGATCTACAGAAAGAGAGGTAGAGAAGCTCTATTCATTATTAGCAGCAACCACAATAATAATTGTTTTACATCCTGTGACTCCTTGAGCACAGGCTAAGCCATCCAGACTCTGTTCACATTGAATTTTACCAAGCATCCTCCTGAAATTCAAACTTGGCTGCTGTAAATATAAATCACCAGAACTTCCATTTCTAAAAGCTCATTCACTCAGAATATGACTTATAGGGACGAGTTATAATATTCTTTCTATAGCTTTACACATTTACTGGAAGGACAATCAATAGCACTCATGATTCACCAGGGGAAATAACACTTTTGTTCAGATCCTGCCTACTGGCAGATCAGGCAATGAACTCAGTAATATTTTCAATGATTTTTAATATCCTTTCACAAACCAATCATTAAAGTCATAGCCTCAGAGGATAATCTAATCCTGATTAGACCTGTACAAAAATGCTTGTATTTGGAGAAAACAGACACATTGCAGCACTGGGAGTGGTATTTTCGCAGTACTTTAAAAAAATATACTGTAAGGAACTAATTTATTTCTGCAAATCAACATCTCAATACTGTACAAAAAAACTTTCTGCCTTTACCATTAGGTAGAAAAGATGTTATCAAAATTCTCACTGTGGACCAGTAAGGAAGCTCCTCTCCCCACAACTTCTTTACTCTTTTTCTACAAAATGCTCACAGCTGCTTAGTTTGCAGGATGTGTCACAGCATTGCTAAAGTATTGCAGCAGGCTTTGCAATCAGAAGTAACTTTAAACCAGCTACAGATAGCATCTCTGGAAATGGAGAGTTCTGCTTTTTTTAGATTTAAGACTTAAAAAGTTTTCACACTTTTCAGTTGGGCTAGTGAGAAAGATCTACTGGATAATATAAAATAGTGCTCTACACTAAACATTGAAAAAGATATGTGGAAGCAAAATTTACCTCCCTGGCATCTGTGAGGTTTACCTTAAGTTCCTAGTCACAAAGTTCTACCACCATCAACGTTCTTCTTCCTTAGTTCAGTGAAATATTTAATCTCTTTTCTGCTCCTCTTTGGCTTTCCCCATTCAGAATATGCCATACACTGAGAACCCCATGCATTTTCCTCACATGATCAAAAGAAAGGAACCAATCCAGGTTCTCTTAGGGCACCTCAGTGCCCAGGCTAGAAGAAATGGCATGTGCTTCTTATGCCTTACAAGAAGACAGTGGCTACCGCAAATTTATTTGTGGAGGGGTCAGTAGCATTACATGCATTCCAGAAATACCTACAGCCTCAAGCCCTTGAGAAGGAAAGTGTCTGCTCTCCAGTTTGTGATTGTAATTACATCTGATCACAGGACTGAGACAGTTTGGAGCTTGTAAAAAAAAAAAGATCGGAAAGCTTTAGATCAAAAGATAAAAATTCTGGTATCTTCAAAAAGAGCTGGCAAATCAAGCAAAATTTTTAAGCACTAAGATATTGGATATAAGCATCTAAATTCCACCTAAAGTGCCTGGGAGACCTTTCTTGGGTCTGGCTCTAAATTTCTTTAATTATATGAACAGGAAGGAAGAAAATCAAAACTTCAGGTGCAAATGTGTCTGGAAATAGAGTTAATCCATCACATACACATTATGTCATACTGAAAAAATATAAGAAACCTTCTCCTACTTTGAAGAAATCCCAGCTGCAATATTTTAGCTCTACTTTGCAGGCTTATATCACAGTTTTAATGAAGTATAGTTGGTTTTGTAGTAAAAGTCTGTCGGTTTTCATTAAAAGAATTAGATTCTTGTCTTGCACCGCCTGATCAGCTTTGAAATAGGACTTAGTTCTCATTATCCTCCGAACAATATATTTTACAGAAATTAATTGTGGTGATACATTTTAACCTGATGTCACGACAGGCTCATTATCAAGAGTAGAATGCTAGCAGGCAAAGATGGATTATCTAAAGAACAGGCTCATGGGAAGGAAGTTTAAAAGATTAGACTCTCTCCTGGGTAAAGGGTCTTTTTACCAAAGTCAAGAGCCTTTGGAAATGCTCTTCATTCACTTTTTAATAGAAAAGATGCCTTTCAGTTCTGCAGAAGAGGCTGTAAATACCACAAGAGTGATTTCTTAGACCATCATTTGTTGGTAGGAGATAAGCAAACCTCTAAACAGAAGGCAACCCAGAAGGTAACTGCCTGCCTCCTGTGGCCCAGCACTCCAGCAAGCACCACGCTCTCAGAGTGCGAAGAGGTCAATATTTCCTTTGAAAATTTCACATTTTGATGAGATACATGGAAGACATTAGGAGAAGATAAAGAGAAAATAATTAGAGTTAGCTGCCCCTGGTTAGAGCTTTACCGCCTCCAGATGTCAGCCTACTGAACTCCTAACAATTCCATTTGCTCCAAATCCCATCCTGCTACATTTGGCAATGGTGTTGGGTGTTGCATCCTGCTTCCTGCCTTTGGAGCTCCTAGGTGGGCCTTCTCCTGCAATGGAGATGATCCCCTGGGGATTCTGACCCCACCCTTCAAGCTGGAGAATGCCTGCCCACCCTGTGCCCATCTGCCAAAGCAGTAGAGTGCCATCAAGAGACTTCCCTAGAGAGAAACACTACACTCCCCACTGTCCCCTGTGTCTGTGCACACAAATACCCATGTTTTATACAGTTCCACCACCCTCGGCCAACCTTCATCTGAAAACTCATAATCAGATTGAAGGCTCTGAATGGGGTTATTCAGGGCTGGTGAGGGAAAAATTGATACCTCACAATACTGTGCAGCCAGCCCTGCAGTCTCAAGTAGCAGTGCTTCTCTAGAGGGAAATAGGCAGATCCTTTAATAGGAAAATACAGTATTTGCTTTAAAGAATCTTAACTGAAGAGGAGTTACTGATGCTTGAGAAAAATTTGTCTCAGGCAGTTTTTCAGAGAGAGAAAAGAGCGTGTCAATATTTTTGCAATCTCTCCAGCACTGTGAAACACCAGGAACCAGAAGACTGCTCTTATAAAGGTGAAAGTGCAGGGAAATCTAAAACCTAAACCTTAAGAACACAGAAATTGTTAAATTCAAAAAAATTAAAGCCTTGAAGGAGACAAAAAAAACCCTAAGAGAATATATTTAAAACTTATTAAAGTATTGTTGAATATGTATAATTTTCATAAGAAAAGAAAATAAACAAACTTAAAAAGCAGGCCCCAGGAGAAAGAAGAGGAGAAGAAAGAATTTTTCTTTCAGGAAGAATCTGGAGAATCCAAAATGTCTTACAAGAAAGAGACATGAAATGTCTTCTCTACAGAAGATTTATATAACTGGGGAAACTCCCAGCAGGAGACCACCTCTATGATTAAAACCAGAAAAAACAGTATCAATAAATTCCTCTCGTCGCCAAATATTTTCCATTACTTCCGCAGTGGAGGCTTCTGCCTTGAACTATGAGAAATGCTTTGACAAATAGCCTCCAAAAACTCAGCTTGAGGAAGCTACAAAGATATTTCATTCATAAGCAGAGACTACAAATTACTGGCAAAAAAAAAAAAAAAAAAAAAAAGTGGGTTCCCAGCTGCAAGACAAAACACCCCAAAATAGCACACTCAGTTAGGTGGGGTTTTTGAAGGAGTGGCTGCTGCCTAGCAAAAATAAGGGATCTGATTAACATAATATATCAGGCAAAGCACACTGAAGAGCCAGCTGCAGATTTTGTAACAGAGAGAGGCAACAGATTTGAAAGGATTTCACTCTTGGAGATTATAAACCATTGAAATATTTTATTGATGGTGGTGGTTAAACCTCTCTACAAGCTCATTGAACACTAGTGACTTCTGTTGAAAACATTTTATCAGCAATCAAAGCAGAGATTTCTCAACTTTCTGTCTCCCATTTCTCCTTCTCTTTTCTTTTGTCTTTCCCTGTATACACATGAAGGAGAAAAAGGAATAAAAAATCTGGAAATGTAGGTAAATGCCCAAGCATCCATGCAAATAGCTTGTATTAACTTTGAAGAACACTGCTCAAAAATAAACAGTATTATGGAGATTCAGATTTTCTGAATGGATATTTTTCCACTGCAATTTGTAATCAAACCTTGATTTAAAATGAAAATGCATTAGGGTGAATGTTGAACTGTAAATTTTAGCTTCTTTCAGAAAGAGTAATAAAAAGTACTAAAATTCTCACAGACATTGAAATAAAACTATTATGAACATAAATCCTTGTGTTGTACAGTTAATATACTCAGTTACCTTTTAATACTATGAAGTCTATTTAAACAGACTGACTGTAGATTCACGATATTTTCTAAAACTTACCCACAAACTGTCTGTGTATTTAGGCAGAAAATATCCTGAACAGGGTGACAAAACATGGAATATTTATTCTATATGAATTTGCAAGGAGAATTTCTATGATTGTGCTTCCAGGCACCCTTTCAGCAGAAATTTTGAGAATAAAAAATAAATATATAACTAGCAAAGCATGTAAATAAATAAAGCATGATTTGCTCAAGATACTAACTTTTTTCATCAGATTTTCATTGAAGGGATGTCAGTAGAGAAACAGTGCATAGGAACAAGAATGTGGTTTATTCTGTGACCTTGAGAGAATTCACCCTTCCTTTGTTACACTTCAACTCAGCAGTACTTAAGAGCACATCCCTGAAACGCCTCTCTACTACTACTCAATAACAATTATTCCTCACTTGCCTGCAGATGCTGCTCCAGCCAGTATCTCTGCCAGATACACAGAGAAGTGTTGTAAAGACTTGCTGCCAGTGAGGAGGATACAAAAGGAAATTCTCTCATTAGGGTCAGGGCTGATGCTACACAAAGATAATGGTAGGATACCAAGCTGCAGCAGAAAGTCCATCAAAGAAATTGCCATCTATTGTTTTCTTTTGGATCTGGAACAAGTGATGTAACTTCCACCACAGGAGAAATGAAGATATTTAAGAGCAAACATATCCAATTATTCAGATGGTAGAAGAAACAGCAGCCAAAACAGAGACTATTGCTAAGGAACAAGTGACAAAATGAGATCTAGTCAAAACCACTTTTCCTCTGACCAAGAATTATTTAGAGGAAATTCTGTGTACGTAAAGAGAAATGTGTGGCTTTGGAAGGAGACAAATTGTAAGTGACGTTAGCTTTCCAAGCAAAAAGATTGAGACAAATGCCATTAATAATTCAGAGGCTTGCTATTCCCCAGTACAATAACCAATTGATATTTTTACCAAATAACTGTTAAAACAACTGGACAGAATTCTATTTTAAGCTTGTTTTTTTAGCAATGAGGACATTCATAAAAGAATCTGGTCACAGGAACCCAGGAATTGAATTATCTGAGGCTGATGCCATTTAAATGGAATGGAAGAACAAACAAGAAGCATGGGCTGTAACTCAGTAAACTGTAATAAACTGGGGCATGTGCAGAGGTTGAAATAAAGCACCCTGGAGCTCAGGGCAGGCTGCAAAACCTACCTAAGAAATTGAGTAAGTTAGTCTAAGCAGAACTAACTACTGCAGTTAGAGCAGTGCAAGAGTAACCTAAATCAAAGCTGCCACGGATGTTTACACTACACTGTTAGTACTGCAAGAGTTGCAACACTCATAATAGTGAAAGCTCCAGGCTTAGAAGGACAAACTTTAAGAAAGTGAGTGGACTAGAGATGTCAGCCAGGCAAAACAGCTCACCTCTATCTTCAGGAAGGCGGGAGTGTCATTAAGTCAAAGGTGCCACTCTTATCTGAAATTTATGCACTAAGGCAGAGGTTTGCAGGAAAAGTCTCCAAAACATTATTGAAGATAAGGAAATGACAAAAAAAACCACCCAACAGTCAGCCAAGAAACAAACATTTTGCTGGTCAGGAGGTGTAAGAATAAAGTCAATATATTCAATACTCAAAGGAAATTAAAACAATGCCCTTTAGCCATGAAACTAAAAAGCAGGCAAAGAGAAAATTAAGCTGATTATACATGAAGGGAGAGTAATTAAATGACACATAGGTACATTACTAAAATTAAGCAAGGACAGATCAGAAGAAGGATATGGAATTTGTTTTAGAAGCCAATGTCCACATGTGAAGGGTTCAGTCATCTCTTAAACTGAATTTCAAAAGGAGGGACACAAAATTTCAAATCTGATACCAAATATTAGGAACCAATTTATTCAATCGAATGCTACTAAGTAACCAGAAAATCATGTATGTTATAGGTGTATTGAAGTAGCAGGGAAGGAGAAAAAGGAGTGGTTGGGACCATGACAGGCACATTAGACTGATCCAAACAAAATGCAAAGCTGTAGAAAGCGTTTTGAAGGGGGAAACAGTAAGACATGAAGGTGCAATGGAAATGGAATGGAATATAACAGGAGCTTACTTAATAGTTAAATACTAACAAAATCTAATCTTCCTTTTCCAAGGGAACCAACTCTTTAGCCAAAGGTTGGCTCTAATCTGTGTTGATTAGAGGTCAGTAAAGCATTTGATTCAAAAAATCAAATGAGAAATGGCTACTGCTGCTAGAGAAAATGTTTCTTTTAATGAAACTAGTACTGTTGATAATGATGTGTAGCAATGTCATGTATGCCATAGTTATTATCCTGGCAAGAACTACGGGAAGACTGAGAGTTAATTTTCTCTGCTCAATAAAAATAAGAATTTCATTGACGTTGTTTAATGTTTTCAATATGTTTACCAATCCTGGAGCAATGTTTTGTCCATTAGATGAGAAGACCCTGAGAAAATGGAAGATCAGCCCATATTTCATGGCAAAGCAGAAAATTATTTTGAAAGCAATGCTCAGTCTGAATTTCACCATCTTGCTACCTGAATTCCCAGACAGAGATCAGTTGTCTTGAGTAAAGGCAGTATTTGTTGCTGTTTGCATACTTGTAAATGACCACATAAGACACAAGAGGAGAAATCAGACTATTGTGCCAATTATAACAGAGGTACTGTTTATTTGGCTTTTCCTTCCTCTTCCCATTGTTACCAGAATGCTATTGAGGAAACTAGAATTTACTGCCAGTTGCTCCAGCTGTTTATTTTCAGTCAAACACTTCAGGGCAAATACTTACCCTTTTGTTAACACACTTGTTGGATGCTCTGCCCAGATGTAGATGATGGCCCAGGCTGGCAAAGGTGGTTAAACTGTCCAGGATTTCCCAGCTGAGGAAGCTGGCTCTTTGCCATGCCTTTTAGCCCACCAGGTGCTACTCCTCAATGAGAGGAGTTCAGGGTAACTGGAGCTGCCATCCATACTTAGCAGAACACAGAGCTGTCTCTCACTGAGCTCCCTTTCTAAATGCCATTTATTTATTTACCATTTTAGAGAAGTAATGGAGTGAACTGTGAGAAAACCCTTCTAGAGACTGGCAAAATGTCTCACCCTTGTATATGTCTGTGTTGGACATAACTTCTATGTGAGAGCCACAAATAATGACCAATCCACCAGACTGGGCACCTTAACACGTTACCAGGCAGAGGATTCAATGTGCATCCAGCTGCCATGGATGCTGCACTTCCCTTCCATAGAGTTTTATGGCATCACATGAGTCACTGGAATTTTTGATATGGAAAATCAGCTGGGATTTTTTTCTTAACAGAGGAGAAAACAACCATTCTGCAAAGAAAATAATGTATAGGTGCTTTTCTAGGTTTTATTTACAGAGTTTAGCCTTTGTTGTACTATGAGTTTTACTAAGTACATACTTTTACAGTTACACATAACTTACAATAGCATTCACAAGGGGGCTGTGCATACTGACATTGAGGTAATACAGCCACTGCTGGCATGAATAAACCAAATAAGTAAAAGAAATTGCAGATACTAACAAAAATGTCTCTTTTTTTTTCCCCCAAAGTAAACCAGAACATAAAATAATACTGTGAAAACCTGGAAGCAGAACATCTCTACGATGTTCAGGAAAATTCTCCTGAAAGCCAACTTTCCATGCAAGCTAACCCTAAATTCATAAATAACCCCCCAAAAGCAGGGGAATTTAAATTAAAGCCAATGTAAGATGGAAAGCCTCTGGGATATATTGTCAAAGTGACTCATGAGGTTTAAAGTCAATAGAAGTTGACGAGTGAGACTGAAATTCTGTGTAGTACTTTAAAAATATACCCTAAGGTACCAAGCAAAGAAACCAAGAGCTAATCCCTGCATACAAATACCATGCTGAAAACATTACTTATGCTTTTTTAAAAAAAGGTCACAAGGATTAGATTTTTCTGCCTGTCCTAGAGGGCAGAAAATATTTAGAAAGGACCCTGCCCTGCAGAGAGAGGCAGCCCAAATGTGATGGTTTAAATAAAGTTTTGGTGGCACCCAACTCTCATTTTATTCCTCTTCACTTCAGATTATCATAACCATTACCACTGATATGGTTATCTGTAAATCACATGCACACCCGCTGTGTATGCACTTTCAACCTTAATCCATGCACAAATCTAAGATGGATTTTATTCTCACTTCTCCCTTCCATTTTTAAAGCAAGGACATGTAATAAAATGATCTGTGGCTGAAATCTTTCTGAAATCAGGACACTTGATTGTTAAACATATGCAAAAAATTATTTGGTTTACAACTGATTTTTTTAAGTATTTATTTTCTGGATTGTGGTGCAATCAGGGAACTGAATAAAATTTCAAGTAATAAAAACCCCAGAATGCATGCAAGCATCTAACAAAACCTATTCAATTGTTTGTTCTTCTGAGTCATGCTGCAGTTGGGAATGAGGCAGAGACAGAAAGATGACCTTTCTATTTACTGAACTCAGTGCTGGTGGTGCTCAGTGGAATCTGTATCCTTTTAGTAGCCATTTTACTTCAGTATCATTTTCTATGCTTAATTTCTCACACTTTTTATTTAACAAGGACAGCAGTATGAAAATGGGACACTTCCTTGTGGACAAGCTCACCTGCTCAGTTCAAGTTTCCCTTCTGGCCTGGGAGGACGCTGATTTTGGCAGGGGAATGGCTTTCTGGGCTGTGTTTAGCCCGGGCTGAGATCCCCCGTGCGATAACTGCGCACAGCCCTGAACAATGGCTGGCTGCCTCTGCTGGGTGGGACACACAAGTGGGCTCCCTCTTCCCTGCTGAGAGATCCTGACTTGTTTCTCTCCAAGAATGTTCTCTGTGTTTATAGAGCAATTGTTGCAGTGGATAAATAAATAGCCACATGCTGTAGACTTTTGGGCAGCAACAGCATAAATGGTCACTTCCTCAGTTACTTCCTATGAGCACGGCCACGTTATCCTCATCATAAGGACTGCAGGCAGTAATAAACTGTACTGCTATTCCAAAAAGCAGGAAAACTTCATTCATCTTCCTAAAATTCTGGATTATTTCTTTACTCTTTGCCTGGTGATTTTAACTGCAAATTATTGCTTAAGAAATTGTTCCAGCACAAGAAATCCCTAGTAGGCTGCTGCAGTGATAGTCTGGTTTTGAAAAGCAACATTTGAAGGACAAAGCCAACCAAATGACAGCAGGACAGCACTCTTCTAATGGCAACATTTCCTTCTCTCTGCCCACAAAGGCACTTCTAGAACTGGACAGGCACTGAGAGATTTTCCCAAGGAATATTTCTAGACAATATTTCTAGTAGTGCTTTAGGATAATGTTTGCTCATAAAGGAGAAGTTTCAGTTATTGTCTTTGTCCAGATTCCACTCAGCTGAGCAGCGGATTAAGCTATTAAGACAATGTCCTTGATTTAGGCTTATAAGACTGTGGCATTAAAGTCACAAAGGACTTTCTGTGACATATAACACTGGCATAAAGGCCATTAGGAGTGGCAAATTAGTGAAGAGTAGCAGAGAATGCAGCTCTGCCCCAGCTCTGCTGGATGTACCAGCACATGGACACCCAGCCTCTCTGCTCTGTCACACCCCAGGGGTCCCTGGCACAGCTGCTGCCTCCACTGAGAAATGGCTCCTGCCAAACACTTTGAACACAGTCCATCCACTTGGTCCCTCTGGAGAGCCACTAAGAGTTGGAGTGGGCAGCTCATGCAGCATCGAGCACTCTCAGGGAGTGGTGAGGAGCAGCCATGGGGATAAGCACGTGCCAGCCCTGCAGCCCAGCTCCCCAGGGATGGGCTAATTGAGGACTAGCAGATGGTAAGCGACACCAAGCACGAGTTGCCACAGTTAATGGAGTCCAAGCAGGCTTCATCAAACAAGTACTCCTAAGACCATCATTATGCATGGCTCTCTTTCGGGCATGAGTTTGTTTTACCCATGAGCAATGTTAAGCGTTGCACAGGAAATTCTGCATAAGGTCCCCAAAAATCTATTAGGTAAGTTAAAACATTTTTTTTTACTACTAATCCAATTCAAAAAATATTGCTCCCCCCACAAATAAAAGGTGCCTGTAAATTGATTTCACCATATACACAGCTCCTCATTCAACCTTGGTTAAGCTGATCAGCTCTCCCTGACAAGTCCTGTGCCTGGTCTCACTGGAACAGGTGTAGCAAACACAGTAAGGGAATCAGAGGCTGTTACTTGGACAGTAAAAGCTCTGCCCAGACTGACAGACCAATGCCATGGAGTTCAGGCCCGGATGTGAACTCTGCAAGGCTTTGGGGCAGCAGGTTCCCAGAGCCAGGTCCCAGGCACACTGTTAAACTGGAGTGCAGAGGCTGTTCCCTGGGTAAAGCAAAGCCTAGCCTTTAACATCGAGAAAGTCTTTTTGTTGCATCACTGATTAAATGGTGATTGCTGCAGACATGAACTTACAGGAAACCTAGAACTGACATAGTGGATATTGTTGCCTGGAATTAATGGTGAGATTCCTGATAGAAAGAAAAAAATCTATTTTAATCCATTTTCTAATCCATTATTTCATTTCAAGTACTTTATCTTTCTACTTCATTTGCTATTATTAGTGACCCTTTTCCTTTCTGCTCCACTCAAAATGAAAAAATGTTTACACTGATAAAATTCTACCAGCAAAACGTTTGCATACAGGGAGTACTTGAGGCCAGCTTCCACTTATCACTTTAGCAGAACTTTTTCTCCTACATTCAGGCAGACATTCAGCCTTTCCATACAACCATTATGAACACTGTACTCATAAATATGTATGTCTACATACACATACATAACTTCTCTTTTACATGTAAAATGACTGAATGGATTTTTTTTTTAACAACAACATTAGCTTTCATTTGTAGTGAGGCCTCCTACCACACCTGGTACATATGAAGGGGAAAGAAAAGGAGACTTAAAGAACCATCTGTAATACCTGCAAAGCTACAACAGATGACTCGATGTTAATCTGTGTGCTGTGTGTACAGAGCTATATATACTTATAACCTCATATAATGTATATGTATTGCAATATATAAATGTATTAGAATAAGTAAGTTTATGAATGTTAATTAGTTTCCAAGTTTTTACTTAGCAATGCATGATTACGATTAGAATCTTTAAATAATATTTATGACAATTAGCTGCCTAATTATATGAATTAATTCCTCTCTTTTCTCGTCTATAAGTGAATAGCAGCTTTGTTTTCAGCTATCTTACACTTAAATTACACATTTCAAAAGCAGTTTTGTATACCTCTGTATTTATTTACTTAATGCATTTAAGAGTACACTATAGCTCCTCCTGCATTTGAAATGCAAAGACATTAGTGGCAGCCAAATATTATTGTGATTTTGTGATTAAAAATTGACATTCATTTCCCCACAGACCATTCACCTCTAGGAGAAAAGTTCATACAGTCGGTTTTTTCTTCCCTGCACAGCGATGCTCTTATTTTAGCTGACATTCACTAAAAATAAATGTGAGTGAATGAAGGATTTAGGTCACCTAGTGACATTACCGGTGCTAGAAGAATATTCAAGAAAAAAGGTTTATGCTGTGGCACCTCGAGTGGTGCAGTTTCATGCCATGGAATGAGGGATGGACACAGTACCTGGTTGCAGTCTGGAGCAGAGCAGGGCCATGGTTTGCTCTCAGGGAGGGCTCCTGGCTGCGAGCAGCTTTCTGCCACCAGCTGCTCCTCTCCCTGCTGCTGGATAGGCACCCCCCACTGATGGCTGTCAGAGTCTGGAAACCCCTTTGTACTGCCCAGGTGCCTTACCTGGTGAGAGGAATGAGCCATTGAGGCAGCAGTAACAGCACACTGGCTTCTGTCACGTTACTTCACTCCCAGTTTCCAGCCAGCTCCATTTTCAGCTTTAGAGCTTCCTGTGGAGTCAGGAGCTGCACAAACCTGCATATCTTTTTTCCATAGACAAACCTGATATGGACAGTTTTATTTATTTTGGGAAGCAAAGACTTCATCATAAAAAACAATGAACTGTTAGCTATGACATTGACTCCAGACTGCTGAACCTTGACCTTCGTATCTCTGATGACTGAGCAGTGAGTAAAGAGGAGGCCTGCTCCCTGAATGCAATGTGTTCTTTTTAATAATCCTTGCCTCCTTACTCAACTGGTCTTTTATTGTGACAACATTCCCTGTGTTTGAGAAGAATCGTTGTTTGGTTTCTTGTCCTGCACCTCTGACTCCAAAAGCGCAGTGTTCTTTCTAAAAAACCAATATGTTCTCTGTTTAAAACTCACACAAGCTCTTCTGAGTTAGAGAACAAGTTCAGGATCCAAATCTTGTTTCCTGCACATACACCCCTGCCAGTGCTTTGGGGAAAACCCTTCCCAATTGCAATGCTTGCAATGCTTTCATAGACATCTCAGAATTTATACCATCACATTCATCAAACTGCTGCACAGTGAGTTTGTAGGTGTGGTGGTAAAATCTCCCATTGCTAGAGCTGTCACACCAGCCACAATCAGCCCAGCTCATATGAAGCATTACACTGCCACAAAACAATCAGAGTGACCCAGAAAATCCACACGCACAGTAATCTTTATATAGCCATTACACCGGATCTGAATGCAGCCTCTTTGATAAATGATGAGCTTTATATTACAGTGTTTGATTCACTGGGGTGAGAGTCATGTGCTGAAAAACTCTGTGAGTCAAGAATCTTTCAGTACAGTGAGGAAACGCATCAGTAATGAAAGAGCAAGGACAGGTCCCTTGTAACAGCAGTGTGGAACTTCACAAACTGCAGGCAGGATGCAGTGCTTTTGCCATGATATAGAGGGGGCAGGGATCCTGTGTGCACTGGTTTGTACTGGTTCCCCAGTGTGAGACCACATTTTCTTTGGGTAGGGACAAAAATGGCTCGTGAAAAACTGGGAAGGGCAAATATTCAGCAAGGAGTTTTCTGTTTCTGCCTTTCTCTCTGGAGAAATCCAAGAAGGAATGAAATGCACTCACCATGGGAATTGTTTGTAGCTCTGTACCAGCCAAATTACTGAGAGCCAGGCAAGCGAAAGCTACACAAGCACATCTGTTTACCTGGAGCTACCTGGTGGGCAAAGGTGAAGAACCCTCCTCACATCAGGGCTTTCCAGGCCCCTTCCTCTTTAAAGCAACCAATTTCACTGAATATACACCAACAGGTTTGGTCCTCCAACACCCTTCTCAGGAATTTTACCAATGGAATGCAAAAGCAACTCCAGAAAGTGCCTCAAGGACAACTTAAATCCACCTAAGTCTTTCCCCCTTGCTCCTGTTTGTGTGTTCCTAGCCTTGCTTGACCAGAAAGCTGATCCAGCCATGAACTAATGACTTTTCCTGTAGATGAGTTTTCATCACGTCTCTGGAACAATTTGTTTCGCAACCACATGAGCACCAGGGTAAACACAGGATAGGAAGTGAGAGCAGGGTCTCAGCAAGTTCAGTCCATCGCCTGAGATGTTCTGGATGGGCTTATTCAGTATCTTCAGTTCCCTAACAATTTGTAAGGCAAAGTCATAATCCAGCTCAAAGAAATTTTTCTCAGTTGTTGCAATACACGGTTCATCAGATAATAGATCAGTGCTTATACACATCAATTATTCTGAGACTCTTCTCAAAAAGTGAGTGTTTTTATGAGCTGGTTGCCCAATGAAGCTCACATGAAACTAATAAAAAATGCAAAACATATACTCATCACAAAGTCGACTTACTTTTGCAGAAGAATCTAGTTTCTTTGGCCATAGCAAAATTAACATGTTTCCTGGCCAGTTTTATTTGTGCCTCAGCTCTATGCACAGAGATCTTTTCATAGCACAGCAGCTGCCATGCTGACACGTGCAATACCCTGACCACCAAAATGACTGTCTGTCCTACTAAAGCTCTCACTGCCTCTGAACGGTTCATTGAATTTTGATGACACAAGATTTTATTGTGATCCTGATGGACTGTGTTGATTGTTTTGTTTTTCACAGAGGTGAAATCTAAAACAGAAATTCTATTCTAAACCACAGACAGATAACAGCAAAAGATCTGTAGTAAGATGTTAGATTTCACAAAACTGAAGGCTGTAAAAATGAGGCTTTAGAATTCTTCTCTCAGGCATATAAATTCCAGCCTACAGTTTTGTTTTCATTTTAGTGATCAAAACAGTTTCCAAAATAAGGAGAAAGCTGCAAACAGAGTGCTTCTGTTTAACACTGTAGGACTTTTTTTTAGGCAGCTACCAAAACAATGGCAAATATCATCCCTGTACATGAAGATAAAGTCTCTGGACCTAACACTGCTTTAACTATCAATACTTTAACTGTGAAAGTATTTGGTATGAGTGCAGAAAAGGGGAGAGACAGAGGGCACAAGGCCTTTCAGAGAAGAGGATTATACATTTTAATGCAACCTGGCTAAGGAGAGGAAGAGCTTCCTTGAGTGACAAAATTTTTTACAAAGTTCGACCTTTTGGAAATAAATTACTAGTGTGCTTCACTTTAAATGACTGTATAAAGTTTACAAGGATGTTTTAAGCTACCTTGTTCTTTATTTCCTGTGGCTGTACATGCCACTTCAAGAACAAGAAAGTTAAAAAAATTCTTGGTAATTTTGCCCAAGGAAACACTGGTTTTGTCCAGTACGCCACTAGAGATGAGTTTAGTTTTTCTACTGTATTTTAATAGTGCATAGGGAGTAATACATCTGTGAGGGTTTTTTAAAATCAGTTTATACATTTAAAATTAGATTTGCTAAAAGTCTTCCAATGCAGATATGCAGATATGCAACCACCTAGTGTCACATGGGCATGAAGATCCTTGACAAGTCCAGCTACAAGGACATAACTTTCTCACTGTTCATCAATGCTCTGCAAAAAAACCCCCAAAACCCAGGGCCTAAGAAAGCATCTACCTTGTGGCTAAGAAACTACAGCACCATGTCCTGCAGCCTCTCAGCCAGTGTGCTGGAGTTGAGCATAAGATGCTTCTCACTTCCATATTCTCTGAAACTCCCCTCTAAAATATTTCTCAGTCCAGGGTAAGAATTTGTGTTGCATGTAACCCGTTTTATTCTCTTCTTCTGTTTACGTGTCTGAAGCAAGGCCAGGCAAGTGGAAAGAAAAAGTATGCTTCTCCTTACTGAATCCATTTACAGCACTGGAAGAAGCAGAAAGCACTTTAGCATCTAAGCTGATTTCCAAATCCTGAAGAAGGATTTCTGTGTTGGGAGCCCTGTTTGCTTTCTTTATGTTCTTAGACTGACATAGCTACAACAGCAGCATTACTATAGCAGAACAGATATATCATGCACAACACAAACATAGCACACCCATAGAACAACTAGCTGCACTGAAAGGAGGCAGTCTGAGAGGTATCCATCAGGTCTAGATACCTCCCAGTAATATTAATTATATTCAACAACAATATTCATCCAGTTCTTCAAGGTCTGTGTGTAGGGAAATATTTCCAGAACCTCAGAAATTAACGTCTCCTGAAAGACTAAAATCAGGTATGTGTGGTCACATTTATTTACAGGTCTGTTGGATTTCTTGCAAGTTTGGAGGGCCTGCAAAGGACAAAACTGCAGCCTTGCAAAGCCTCACTGCAGAGCAGGGAAGGGGAGAGGCCTTCCCCTGCAGAGCACAAAGCCACAAGGCAGCTCCTACACCCTGCCCTGACCTGCCTTTCCTCCCTGGTGAGCAGGGGAGGAGCTCTGCCCCAGTGCACAGGGAAGGAGCTGCTTCCCAGGAGCAGAGGGTCCTGGCAGCTTGGCCAGAGGGCACAGGGGAGTTTGTGTCACCGCTCAGGTGCAGAGTGTTGTGTCTCCAGCTCTCAGATACACATGCGTGGCTTTCACAGCTTTGATCTGACTTGTCTTTTATGAGATGGGTTGAATACAGCTGGAAAATGTGTGGTTTGGGGTTTGCATTGAGGCCAATATAGATTTCAGCTTCTGAGAAGTCAAGACGAGGAGAGAGATTTAATCTGTACCCGCACAATTCATACACGAGCACACACAGATATGATAGAGCATGCTGACACCAATGTCATCATTTAGCTGTTCCACTCATAAAGAAAAGTAAACCTCTTTCAAACACACAAAAGATCTTCTTTACAAGGTTATTATTTCTTTATTATGCTTCAGTTAAAGAAGTGATAAAATGTATTTTCTTTGCTTACCCTCTTCCTTCTCAAGTACTGTTCTTATTACCAGTGTTTCTCATTATCAGAGCAGATATGAAGGGAGCACTGTGAATAAACAGAAGGGAATTTGGACATCAGAACTCACTTTACTGCAGGCTTTTATCATCCAATATAGTTTGCTAGAAGGCATCTTTTATGCCACTGTTCTTTCCCCAAAGACATTCCTCATTACTGAATGCTACATGTTGCCCTGTTGGTCTGGAAGAAACATTTCATTAGCTACAATATCACTATAGATTGCATCTAGTTGCCATAGAAACTTTAGAGAAGAAGCTTGGGTTTAACCCTTGGAATAGACTGGATTTTTCATCCTTATAACATTGTAACTTAAAAAGATACCATGTCTTTTATTGACCTATATTTTTCAGCATATAAACTCACAGCTGCTGATAATTCATATAGGGTTGATGACTGTGAAATATTTTTATTGCAATATCTACTACTTATTTCAGACAATGCATTGAGGAATAAAATTGCCAATGACTTCTCTGCAACTGTGATTTCAACCTCTTCTGGTTAAAGTCAAAGGTGTAAAAGTGACATAGAAAACTCCTTTTACTGGTATGTTCTGGGGTCAGAGAGAGCAAGCCAGCACATGTGGGTTCTGGACATGGCTTTGCCATGACTTCTGATGGTCAAACAATTTTTTTGCCAAATGGGTATATGAACATTGCCTATTTCTGAGATGCTTAGAGATCTTCAGGTAGAAAGTGACTGCTTATGGACATTAGTTTGTTTTCTTCATGTAATAGAAGACACTTAGAGAGTTTTTTCTTCTGCAAGAAAAAAACAGCCCTTCAGCCCAAAAGTATAGATTAATCCATACATCAGGATTTGCAGCTCCCTAAGCAGCAGCACTACTACTAAAATGGTGCTTTTTTAAACCAAGACTCTTTCCCAGTGTGCATGGAGACACTCAACTTCTTAGTATTTTCACAGTGGAGCAGTGCACTGCTGTGCTCCAGATCACACCACTTGATTTGATATCTAAATAGCTTGCTCAGTGGAGAAACATCAGCCCTCTCTGAAGCTGGAGCCACAATCCCGTATCTGTCTGCACTTCAGACCTGAGCAACAAAGCATTTCTTCTTTACTGGCTTCACTCCTGTGAAATGAAAAGCCTGAAGATTATGGCACTATCCCAGTCACATAAGCATATGGGTAAATTGGGCAGTGTATGCTATTATCACTCAATAAAGAGTTCCTTCTGCCTTACCAGGCTACATAAAAATGTGCAAAGCCTAGTCTCCAAAAGGTCTCAAGTTCTCCATCTCCCTTTTTCCTGTGTTCTCCTTTCCTCTCTTATTAGAAATACATCAACATCAACAAATGATAGTTTAAGGTTACAGCAGTGGAAGGGCCTGGCTTCCTCTCCTGCCAACATTCTTTGCAGGGTGGCTTCTGCACACTAGCACTTTTGTTCTTTTTGCTACAAGCTCCTTTCAATTTGTAAAACTCAGACTCTAGTTACAGCTGGTTTTGTTCCGAAAGAAAAACTGGAGGGGGATGTGTGAGTATGAGCGGGGATGGGGGTGCTTGTGCCCTTGCAGTTTTGTGACTTATTCTATGGCAGGGTTGTGGTGGGGGTTATATTTAGCTTGATAACAGAGGTTTTGTTATTAAGATCTTTTTAACTACATTGCACAGCCCTTACTCATGTTGGTGGACCAAGTAGTATCACTGAAGTCAATGGGCCTGTGGTGCTTTATTATTTCAAATCACATAAAGATCACTGAAATAGGAATGATCATAATGAAACACTTTCATCATGAAGTCAATGGGTCTATTTGTACAAATGTTCACAAGCATGAATGAGAATTGCACAATTTAGGCCAATACATACTATTTTCTGACAAGTTCAGTATCTTTTCTTGATAAAAACTCCATGAATAGCACTGTCTCAAATGTGCAAACTACACAATGAACCTGGTTCTGCTTGGAATATCTAATTTGTCTCAGTGGCTTTGCTCCAGAGGAATGTATTTAACTCTTTGGAGCCACTATTGGATTAGGACAAATCTGATACTTTTAGCTGATTGACTAGGGATGATTCAAAATAAAGGCTTTTCTGTCCTTGAGAAGCACTGGCTTTAAATAGCACTATGTCATTTGCAATGTCTTGCAGCTGAAGTAGTGCTTTAAAATGGTGCACCTATGGAAATTCACATGAAGGAAATAAGATCCAGTATGAGAATTCCTATTAGATGACAATTATATAGCTTGAAATAATGAGGTACCACAGTGAAAACTGGCCAATGAATACAGAACTCATTAACAAGTAGCTTCATATTCAATTTGTGTTTTGAGGTAGGAAGACAGCTTTCTACTCAGTTGTACATTCAAATTTAGAATTATAAACACCAGCACACCTAGTAAGCACAGGAATTCTGTAGGGAGCTATCCCATTGAAGGTAGTCCCAGCAGCATGAAGAGATGACCTGGCTGTGACAGCAAAACTGTAAACAGAGAGCTTCTTATCAAACCTCCCACTCTGGATGAGGCAGACCCTTAGATTGTGACAGACATACACCTTATTTTTCCGACAGTATTCCCATTAATTCAATGCTGTATTTCCTTTCTCCTTTTCTACCATTAGTTAGATTTCATTCCCATCTTTTTTACTTTTTCCTAAAATTACACAGCTTGTACAGAAAGTTGTTCTGTTCTGCAAAAGGGAAGGACAAATGATTGCAACAGGCTCCATGTTTTGAGCAAATAACCATGTGAAAGGGACTGAGGCAGCTTCACACCTGGCCTGGCTGGAATGGGAGTGCTTGACCCAGGGACTACAGATGAGAAAGCCCTTCCACACTTGTTAAGGAGATTCCTTCTTTTGCTGGAATGTGGGACACAGTGGCCCTGTTTGCTGGGGAAGGGTTGCAGCATCAGTCCATACAGAAAAACATGGCTTTTTTTTCCATCTCTGGCTGCAGGAAGCCCATGTAAAGAGGTTCAAAAAGCACGAGGAAACCACATTGTTTCTTTCATAAAGTGAGCCATGGTCTAACTCTGTCTGGCTATGATATGTCTGAGTTTCTCTGGACATGTTTGGATGTAAGAGGAGGAATTAGGCTGTTTTTCTGGATATCTGGTATCCTGGTTGGAGCAGATAAGAACTAAACATGATCAGGTTGACTATAAATGACTTTAAATGTATGCTTAGTAAGTCTGACTTATCCAGAAGTTGGATTTATGTGACGTGAATGACATATTGTACAAACACAAGTGTTTTCCTTGTTGAAGTTCTGGACAGAAATATGAAAGCCCCACATTTTGGAAAGAGGAATATTCTGTCAGGGGCAACTGGTAATATCTGGAAAAGTGAAAATACTCCAGTGGTCTGCAGACACCAAAGATAACCAGATCAGTATTTTTTGATACTCTCTCATTCAAACACAAAAGCATTCTCTGAACTAATGGAAGTTCATCCCATTATCTCACTGTGTCATCCTAGTAGGACAGGGCAGTCCTTTCTAATGCTCATCCATCCCTACAAAATCACCGACAATCCTAGAGCAAGTGGTCTCACAGCCATGCAATTGTAAGTACCTCTAATACCGCTCCCTCTGGCTCAGGAGTTCTCCACTTTGACTTTGTCTTGAGTCTCCGAGAAGACTGTTCAGATTCTCAAGAACTAAATGTTATATTAATGATTAGAATAATCTGTCCTGTTCTTTCAAGATACAGCAGAAATATCTTAAGGGAAAAAATCTGACCTGAAAAGTCCCTAAATTCCCACACTTACAAGGATGTACATTTAATACCAGTCAGGACTTGTGAGCTTGTAAATCTGTTGTCTGCCACAACTCTAAAACTTAGTATACCTAAATTATCTGATAGATGTATTTCTAAAGCAATTCTACCTGAAGACATTCTGCCACAGAGAGACCAGATGTCAGTTCAACATCAGAAGGAACATCTCTGAGCCCCAGAAGAGCAAATAGCTCTTCTACAAAAAAGGAAGAACATCTGTCTAAACAATCTTATAAAAACACTGCTGCATTCTAGAAAAAAATAGCCCAAAAGCATTTACAGAATTCTACTACAGAATATTATAGGTTATTATTTTCAAGTTACTACTGCTTGAGCTTTCTGCACCTTTTAAAAGATACTGAAGCATCTTGTCACAGATTTCATGCTCATATCCATTAAAGCCTGGTACCCCAAACTGGTATCAAACCATTTGTTAAAATCAATTGCTCCTAGTATTTTTTTTCATCAGGAAAATATTATTTTTATGTGCCTGTGCATTTAAACTATTTTTAATAACAAATTGGTAGTTAGCTCTAAGATATGACAGAAAAGCTTGTATAGGGATGATGTTATAATTGAATTTTATTTAAGAACAATACATACACCAGCAACACTGAACATTGTAGTCCAGTATCTGTTAGATAACGGGGCTCCTAACTTAGTATAGATATGCAGGTGTGCCTCCTGTGCAGCAGAAGATCTGTTCTCCCATTTCCTGTTCAAAATAGGCTGAGGTTTAACTGGGCATGTTCACCAAGGTGCATGAACCAAGGGAACAGATGAAACCCTTCCATAGAAATGAGGTGCTTTAGAACTAGAATTGTAATACTGATGTTAAATTGAATTAGTGACATTTTTCATTCAAGATATCCCCAAGTATGGAACAGGTATTTTTGTCTCACCCCACCTTTAGATTTAGAATCTGACAGCTACACAGAAAAAGTATCTCAAAAAGGAAAATCAAGAACTTGGTAAGAAATTCTGAGATGTAAATTCTGCAAAAATTGGTATCTATGTGTCTTTTCTTAGAAACTGAAAATCAAGTAGTTAAAATTGAATCCTCTTTCATTTGCCTTTTGTTAATTCTCCTCTTATTTACTAATTTGCATAGCATAGACACCCAACTGTTGTTTGTGAATAAATGGTTAAAGGATTAGAAACATACAGCAGTCACCCTGCCAGATTTATTGATGAGTCCTCAAACACACAAGCCCTTGTGGAAGGATTTAAGTAAACAAAAAGCATTACGTATCTATAGAGACTGAGACAAGAGCCAATTGCACTTGCCAGATTGCAAACAGTGCCGTAGAGAGGAAATAAATATGCAGTTCATTTCTAGAGGTGAATTGGGTTCAACATCTTAACCATCCTGCTGCCTAGTGACTCCTGGTCCTAAGCCCACTGTTTCACGTTTCACAGAGAGAAATGGGGCGAAAGAATATGGTTCACACACATCAGCTGACAATCCAAGCAACATCGTCAGCTTTCTAGCCAGAAGCACA
This sequence comes from Petroica traversi, assembly GCA_025920805.1. NCBI lineage: Eukaryota > Metazoa > Chordata > Aves > Passeriformes > Petroicidae > Petroica > Petroica traversi. The sequence continues at coordinate 23,744,027 of JAHLSL010000007.1, forward strand.
GCAAAGGCTGGAGCTTGAGTGCTCATGAGCTTTCTAAGCTGCCACAAAGACTCACATTTAGATCCTCTTCTAGGCATCAGCATCCACGTCACATCACTCTGTCTTGCAAAACACAGCATAAAACTGGTCAGGCCTTTTGATATTTCACAGTGTGGCTGAGCTCAGGTGAGCAGTCAGCATTCCAGAAGGGCAATGGCCTTTGCTTTTCCCTCTTCCCTTCACCACATACTCTTCATATCAAGCTCTGCCCAAACTGCAGACTGAGAAGGGAACAAAGAGCAGATGGGAAAAAGCAGAAAGTAGGAGTAACTTCCACCTACTTTTTTGCTACTACCTACACTAACTACCTTCTTTCTTCTCAAAGCCTTCCCTGGCTGTTTAGCAAAACTGTTTCCTGCTGCTAGAGTAGATTGAATGAAATAGTCTGGATAAAGCACTTAAATGTTCAGTGGGACAAAGCGCTTAAAAAAACAGGCTAATAGCCTTAGTAAAGACACATCCTGGGAAAAAATACGCTTCAGTTTCTCCTCCAATAGGGATATTTCTGTGCAGAAAAGCAATGTTCAAAGGAAAGTTCAACCAGTCTGTCTCGGACTACAGACGTACGGACAATTTACATTCGCTCCATGCCTCTTCACAAGCCAAAAGAAACCACAAAAATTAACCAACAGATTAAGCAACATCTTCAAGCTTTCCACGTGGTGAAGGATTGCACAGAAACCCTGTCAGAGATGTACAATATCCATTAGCAATCCCTCTGGAGCTTTTCCCTGCACTGGGAACAGCCCATCCCGATGGCACCCGCAGGTTGTCCTGTGGTGACAGAGGTTGTTTCCCAAGTCCATCCTTGTTCTGGCACAGTCCTTGCTCCAAGTGCCTTGCTCAGATAGTTAGCAGGGGACTGTCATACCCTGAGTGCTGGGGAGCAGCATCCTGCAGGAGAGCTCAGTGAGAGCCCACAGTGCTCATCAGATGAGCAGCCTTTTCTTGGGGGGGAGACAAAAAAAGGCTTCTTTGTTCCTCTTTCTTTATTACTGGGTTGAAGTTATCCAGTAAAATACCTACAAAGGTGAGCCTTGATTCACCATAGGGGCAAAGATCTATTCACAGTGTTAGATTTTGTTCCATGCTTCTCCCCCCATTGTAGGGCAACGAACCATTACCACTCTTGCTAAAATATGGAATTTCCTGTTCTGGTTAGTACGACAGTTAAAACTTTAAATTAACCCTCAACTGAATGTTTTCCTGGTTTAATTGCCAGGCTTTGGAAAGAGGCCTAGCACCCAGCCCCTGACAGGAGTGCAGCTATGCAATATCCAGCTGGCTGCTGTCCCAAAGCACTTGGAGCAGCCACTGAGGAGAGAGATTTACACCCCTGTGGGATGAAATAGTTGTAACTCCTCTTGCAGAGCTCTACCATCCCCTGCTACTGTGACCCGCACTTTCCAAGTGACCGGGTTTTTTTGTGAGCCCTGCCAAGCCTTGGGAGAGCTGGGCGGGCAGCTGGCTGCTGTGTCAGTCTGCAAACGCTGCTCCAGGGCTGGATAACGCTGGGATCTGCCCTACATGCAGCCTTGCCTCATGCTGGCTGAAAAACCTTTGCAGCTGAGTTCCTTCATGAGGAAGGGTGCTAGAGAACAGTTTCTGATCGTCTTTGGTTTAGACAAAGTATTTCCACTGCTGCTAATGCATAGGGTTCACTTGTTAATCCACATCCAGAAAAATAGAGTTCGCTTCTTATTAACATCAATGTGATGGGTAATGTGCACTCACTCAACTTGATTATGGTGATGGTATAAAGCCCCTGTTACTCTTTACAGATTGTTGCTTTTTAGGCACAGGGAGTAATTCTGTCCCCAGCTCATTTGATTACTGCTATTTTGCTCCTAAGCTGAGACGGAGGTAATTATTAGCCACCATCTTTTATTTTTGAAAAATACTCAGTAATATTAGCCTCATCTGGCTTTTTTTGCTTCTCCTGTGTTAGAAGGGGTGACAGAGGGAATCAATTATTCACATAAAAAGGCTGTAGCAGGCTCAGATATTGCTCTGTAGTGCATGCAGGGCTGTTGTGCCAATGTTACCTGTGCCATCCTGGCCATCATTGGACTGCCCCATTTCCTGAGCACTTTCCTGGGGAGTTTTCAGGGAGCTACTGGCAAAAATCTCCTGTGCAAACTCTGCTGAGACCCCAGGTACAAAACTCAGCTCCTAGTGATGTACACCCACTCCCAACAACCCCCATGGTTTATGAGCAGACCTCTACAAGGTTACAGCAGCAACCCCTCAGGTACAGTGACAGTCACAAATGTTCTGGGGGCCAGTTCCATAATTTTCCTGGTGCTTGTATAGAGTGATTATTTCCCAGAGCTGGTTTTACCAAAGAAGCTGCTTGAGTTTTATCATAGGGATAGAGCAAGAAGAGGTAATGTCAAGTGACTTAAGACAGAAGCAACTCGTCTGTGCACATTGGTATTTAGGACCTGGGACTGAGACCAGATCCTACACCTGTTGTTCAGCCATGCAGCTAAGCCAGGATGCCTTTTCTCCAATGGGCCAGGGAGTCTCTCAGCCCTCAGAGGGCTAGAGGCCCTTATTAAGAGAATCTGACCTTCTCCTTAAAGGCAGTATGAATGGAAAAGTACAGAGGTGTCAGTGCCAAGCTCCTCAGTTTGCTTGGGAAACAGCTGTAGCAGTTCAAGAAGAAAATATGTCACAGCTGCTCCAGACAGTAAATTCCTGGTGTTTCAAAGTGATGAGAAGCAGAAGATGAATGCAGGAAAACACTTCTATATATTTCACTACAAAGTTTAACCATTACCAAAGGGCCTTAATCTGTCTGATTTGGCATTGGAGGAGGCCAGGAGGACTAATCCAGCCAACCCAAAATGCTCCTCAGCTGAAGGCCAGTAGCTGAGAGCTCAAGGACACAGCTACGAGATAGTTGCAGTCTATAAAATATGCCCTGAACATTTTGAAATAGAAGCATGGCCCTGGCTTGGATTGTTCTTTTAATCATATGTTGCTCAGACTGTGTTTCAAAGGATGTTGGGAATGGATGCAGGGCATTAAAAAGCACCCTATGCCACAGCCCTAATCCCAGACCTATGGAGATAATAATGTGCTCCAGATTAATGTCTTTTAAAGGCTTCTATCCAGGTGATTAATTAGCCTACAAGGTTAAGATATAATACAGCTGAAGGTTAGGCTTTTAAAAGAAACATATTTGGTTTAGGCATTTAAATTCTATTGAAGTTAACATCTTGGGCTTTATTAAACTGATTATCTGACATCCAGGCAAAATATGGACATGTGAAGTAGGCTTGTGGCTATCTGCTGTTTGCTGCATATGCTTTTTCTTATGAAAAGAGACAACCAGAGATTTCTTCAAAGAACATGGAGTGTGAATAAAATAGAAGAGATCTTGTTCACCTCAAGTTGCCTTAATTGCTGAAGACACTTCTGGTGAATGTTGTCAAAGAAAATGGCACAGAAGATTACATTGAGACACAAGATGTCCCAGAGAAAATAGTGACAGATGGGAACTCAAAGTTTTAGAGACGGAGCAGAAGCCAGGCAGAGGAGCGTGACTTGCTATTTGTGCATTACTGATTTTAAAAAGCAACTTATTGACTTTTTTTTTGCAGGCCACATTGTTGCAGGCTGTTACCCTGACCCTTGGAAAGCCGGGTAACTCAATGAAATGCCACTGCAAATTATATTTTTGTCAGCTCTCAAGAACATTGCATTCTTAAAACAGGAACTGGCAGAGTTCAACATGCAGTTAGAGTGGGGGAGGGCAGAAGCAACGTCCAGAAGGGAAGTGTCTTGAGGCACTGGTTCCAGGGAAGAGCCTGATAGGGGGTAAGAATAGAAAGCAAAACAAAGTGCACCAGAAGAGTAAAGCTCTAGGCAATGCCTGCCAGGAGTCAGACCTCCATTGCTGAAATACAGGCTTTTTGCACTACTGAAGGAACATACTCTTCATTTTATCCCCTGGCTGCTCTCTCAGAGAAACAGCAATAGATAAAACAACATACATGCACAGGAAGGAGAAATTTGGATTCCACCTCGGAATACTTCTCTTTCAACTTTGATGCAAAGTCTTATATTTGGCAGCAACACAACTGCAGCGCAGTATTTAAATCCACTGAGAAAAGGAAAACCTCTGGACAAAGTAACAATTTCAGAGAAATTTTACCTCTGTTGGCTGAAATTACTGGTTCCTCATCAACATATTTGAGCAACAAACAGTGTTCTACATTTTGCTTAGGTGGATTTAAAATGCACAGAGTGACTATACCCTATATGTTCATTCCTACTTCAGTATTGCTACAGCTTGCAGCTATGGGTCAAATAACTATTAGCTGAGTTTCTTAAGCTAGGAAACAATAGAAGGTGAAGCTTTGAAAGAGAGAGGTCTGTGCCTGATGAAGCAGACACCAAGACCCACCTGCATACAGAAAACACAGAATGGAAAATTTAAATATATACAGTTTTGGGAAAGGATGGGATAGGAGAAATGGGATAGTATCATTGAAGATGGGGAGTGGGGATCCTTTTCTGACAGTGCCTGGCTTTCATGGAGAACAGTGATCAAAGATGTATGGTCAGGAAATCCTGTGTTTCTCCCAGCTAAACAAGGTGATTAAGAATAATTAATACACCCATTAAGAACAAATACAGCTGACTATACTGAGAAGTCATGAAAAGTAGGAGTGAATCAGGCAGCAACTAGAAGGCCATTAATCTCATCCTCGCACAAGCCAAAATGCATGATAAATGAGCCTCCATGAAAGGGAAGCAGCTGAGCAATATGTAGTGCAATATAGACTCTAATGTTCAGTGATAAGAAAGCACAAGCATGCAGGATATACACAACTCGTGGGGAATGTCTGTGATATGGTAATAAGTTTGGCAGCTCTGCACATCACTGAAAAAAGAAGTTTCTCTTGTTTCTGTTACAGCTTCTGCAGTTAACACATTCCAGGACTGATAGTGGGCAATTCATTTGGGAAATGGATAATATTTGCACGCAGCCTTTGCACCTCATCACTTTTGTTATTTATTTAACTCTGATCACTTCTGAAGTGGATGGCCAAAATTCCCCAGAAAGGCAGTTCCCAGTGACCCTGCTGATTTGTGTGCTCACATACTCACTCCCTTACAGTGAAAAATGTTTCTTACCGTGACTTTTGGCTCTCCCTGTTGCACATCTAATGCAAATGAGGTCCAGGAGCTTGCACTATTAATGCAGCTCATCAAATCAGATCAATCAAGCTAACATAACCTTGCTGTGATGTGTACAGTCAATGCTTTGGCACCATGACTGTGGCATCCCTGTTATCATTGAAATATGACCGGACACAGACAATATTTCACATCGTCCTTTCCCTTGCCTGCAGTACAAGAATGCAAAAAGAAAAAGGGGCATGTAAAGCCAAATGTAGAGGCAATCTGGATTAGAGGTTTGTCTTAACTTCCTTACCTTTGCCATTAACTTAAAGACAAGGTTTTATCTAGGAGATGGGTCTGATGAAGATTAAGTGAAGTCTGTTAGCTCTGTGACTACTTCATTATTATATACTGTTCTTTCATTACATATTACTATAAAACATAAATTTTAAACCAGAATGTAAGTATTTTTATAAACAGGATGATATCTACAAAGAAAAATTATTTTAATCTTCTCTATTCAATGGTATCTACAGTCATTGTCTGTAGGAAAATAGTCTCGTGTTTGTTTCACAAATCATTTCACATTTCTATGATTACACTTGCTTCAAGTATGAAAAACAATAATGAGAATATACATTGGGCAAATTAACTGACCTTTAAAAAACTATTTATACTACATATTTCTAATCTTTAGTCAAGTATATCTGTGTGAGTTTCTCCTGAACTAAAAGGTCTGAATATTTTTTATTCAAAGTCTATGAAAAAATCGTTTTTATTACTTTTTATTATGTATAACAATGAAGAACATTCTCTGCTCAGCTTTCTCAGATATCAAATGGTTGACAATTATGTTCTTGCAATGAACACAAAGTCTGCCAGTTTTGATGCTGCCGTCACTGTGGGCAGGATAACATGTTTGAGCCTGTTTCCATGAGAGACAGTAGAGAAAACTTCCCTGAATTATCATGGCACAGAATGAAGACTTTTGAGGATGATCCACACTGCGTGGGTGTTAGATCTTTATTCAGAAGGCTCTGAGAGTTTGAAATGGACTGATTTGGTTGGCTTGAATCAATTCATTATCGTGTTTTCCAGTCAGAAGAACATACCCATAGGTTTTTTAGGATAGGATATCCACTAGGATAATGTCACATACTGAAGGATGCCAGCTTTTTCCAGTGACCAACTAATGGTTAACTCTGCAAATAGAATGCTTTAAAAATCACAGGAGGCAAACATCTCATTAAGAATACAAAGTGTGTAGCAGCTTTCTCATTTAGATCTTCTAATGGCAGCACATTATGGGGTTGTTTCCTTCAGGTTTTGTGTTTGTTTTCTAATTGCTGATGCAGGTACTAAGTCCTGCAGAGGAGAGAATAATAGATGAATGGCACTTGGATTCACGCTGCATTGTTTTAGTGAATTCCAGTCTTGCAACACTGGTGACATTGCCTAATGATTGAAGGTGGAAAGCAGATGGGGAGTTCAAGTGCAATTATTACAGGCAGCATTTATAAGAGTACCAACACTAATGTGACTTGTGGAATTTAACTCATTTTATCTGTTATCAACACTTATTCCTGTTGATACGAGAAAAGAAAATCTCTTATTATAATAATGAAAGCAAAAGTGGAAACTTGGCATTGACCACATCCAGTTACATCGTCTGTGGCGTAGAAGGGGATTTTTCTGCTTCTCTAGAAAATAATTAAAAGGATTTTTATTGATAAAAGGGGAGATGGTAGTAAAGTGGAAGTAGTACAACTATGCCAGAAAAACAACCCTTGTCACATACTTGGTCCTGCATTATGCAAAAACCAAGAACAACTGAAATCTACTCATAGGCACCTTAAAACATCTGCTCATAGACAGCTAATTAAAAGCAGATAGTTTAAGTAATGACAGCAACCAACCTAAAGAAATAGAAGATACAAGGGAAGCTGTAAGAACATATACATCTGTAAATCTTGGTAAAGTCAGCTATTGACAGTAACTCATAAGGTATTACTGAAATTTTGTAATATTCAAATAGGGTTCACAAAGGGGTTTTTATCCTCAATGCACTCAATAATTTTCTATTTGGGAACCCTCCTTATCTTATCAGAAGTCCTAGAGGCTCTCCTGAGTTACCAGATCTCTGATGTCCCCTCTCAGCCTTGTGTCCTGGCCTCTTCTGGTGGAACAAAGTATGCTGAGGGTCCCTTAGGAGACTCAGAACTGACCATCAGTCACTGAGAACAGCCACTCCTGGGCAGAGAAGGGCTCCAAAGAAGGGAAACAGAGTTTTCAAGCTTGTTGCAAACCTTCCAAGTTGCTGATAGCGCATAATATCATGCACTACATTTCCATATACTGATGGCCAGGTGCAGGTTTGGGTGAACCAAGGGCTGTGCACCATTCTTTTACACTGGGAATGGTTAGAAATTGTCTCTTGCTCCCCTCCTGGATCCTTATGTTTTCACCTTACAAGAACATGAGAATGAAGCCTCCAGACATGACAGTGGAAACAGAAACTGGGAAAAACAATAGAAGTGAAGAGAAACTTATCCAAACCAGGGTGTTTGCACAAATTATCTTTAATGCATAAGCCTAGAGCCGTGAGAACACATTGCATTGCCTCCTTCCTCTCTCAGTTTGTTCTTGGTTTGTTATTTTTCCTGACTCTTGCGGCATCAAAGCCCTCACAGTGAAAAGGGCCTGGCATGACATGTCAGGAACGAGATTATGCTCAGGCATGAGGCTTTGATCTTGAAGATTCTTCAGCTGTGTACAGTGCACAAAGGTGCAGCCTTGGTACAAACTAGCAGATGGAAAAAAATTCCAGTGGGGAGTTTTGCCTGGTGAGTGAAGAGTTAGTCCAGGTCAGTAGTAAAGGCTGTGTGTGCAGTTTTATGTTGCTGATGCGGTTTTAAAACACTGAGCATATGCAGAGGAAGTCCTCACATGGTGGGAAGTTGCTGCAGGCAGACTTTTTTTAAATCTTTCTATATATTTTTAGATGTGTACAAGAAATTAAGTCTTCAACCATCAGGATGTGTGAAAAGAACTTTCACTGCAATATGTGTTTGTAAACCAAATGTGTAGAGAGAAATAAATAGATAAGAGGTAAAGAAAAATGTACATATTTTTTTCAGACTCTTCCACAGGTATTAATATCCAACTCACACTGTGGAAATTTTCTCTACTCACTGTTTCAGTATGCTGCACTCAAAATACTTCTTTGATCTCTTGATTTACAGCCATGGGGATGAAAACCAAACAAATACTTTTCCTTTGTTTTCTAGAACTCCTTGCTTTGTTCCATTATAAAAACCAACCTGATAGACTTTTATATCACAGAGATAAAAAAGGAGATACAGAATGTACTGTGTGAACTGTGAACTCCTCTAAGGATAGGTGATACCACTGTGAAGTAAATAAACACACGTCCCCCAGGGAGGTGCAGCACACTTAGGAAAGGCTGGAACCTCACAGAGAATTTTTCAGTAGCTTGAGTGTGATGCTATTTGTGAGCAAAATCTGGCATATATAATCATTTATTCTCCCGCTTTTTATCTTTTGATCGAGGATGGACAGAACCTCAACAGGTATTTTTAGACTATCATCAAGAAACCAAACTGAAACAATAGCTACAAATGTCAGTGTGCATATCACATCAGTGTTTTTGTCAAAAGCAGATGCTTACAGAGAACAATGTAAGTTAAGCATGAAACACGATAAATTTGGCCCCATTCACTTATCTCCAAAAGGCCATTACACATATCATAAGACTCAGAATAAGATTTTAAAAGGTAAGACATCATTCTACTTTTGCATTGGACAACCTCCACCTTTACAGTTACAGCTGTATGGTGACACTTTTTCTAGATTAGAAAACATTTTACAAGTTGGGAAAAGAAAGAGAGTATAGCTGGTACAAGTGACAGTGTGTTAATGTAGACATCTGATGAATACAAAATGCAGGGGGAATAGCTTGTTGCTGAAATACATTAGATCACAGCAGCAGCAAAATGTAGCAGCGAGACGCCACCATCATCATTTCAATGTCTGTTTCATATAATTGCAGAGTGACTGCGAGCTAGCAGGGAAAGCTATCTGTCTTTGGGAGTCTTGTAAATGACATGCTATTTAAAATAAAACATCAAGACTATGGGAAAAAAAACATTCGCAGGCTCTTCGACGTCTATGGAATTGTGTACAGCCTTCGTGGTACATCATAAATGCAGCTCCCAGAGGAAGTAAATGGTTGTCTGAAGACACATTGCTACCAATGCCATTAACACAACTCATCAGCTAACAAGAGCATACTCATCTGTCTAGACACAGATGATATTAGAAGAGCAATCACTATAGATCATATTCATGTCCCAGTCCTGAAGGAGCCTTGTGTGGTTTCGTTCTGTCCCTGCCCTGGCCCCCAGTCCAAGTGCAGCATCCTCACTCCCAGGCAGTGTTACCTACCCAGGCTCTGCACAAGCAGCAGAGCTCCTGCTGTCCTGACCTGATGAAGTATCTGTCTGCTGCAGATAGAGAGCTCATTGCCAAACCAAAGCTTTAAAATGCTAAGGAAATAGCTCCTTGTCTCTCCTTCTCCCATGACACTACACACAATGTTTAAAAGATTAGCTTAGATTAAATACACAGCTTTTTGAGAGGTAAAGAAAAAGGACACGATTTTCATTCAAGCTGTTAAAACGCTGGTCAAATACAGGAGCACAAATATTTGGTTTTATATATAGTGCTCTGTTGCCATAATGCTCCTTAGTCATCATCATCAAGCAATGCATTCTGCTTGAAATTCATTGATATGTTTAATCCCCTTCTTAATATTATCTTCCTAACTCTGCACTTTTGGTTAGGAGTCCCAAAATCCCATTGCACCTTGGTGAAAAAGTATTTGTTTTCATCTGTTATTTTGCCACATTTTTCCCTTTCATCCGTGCTCTCTTGTGAATGTGATCTCTATATAGTGATCTTTGGGATAGCATGAATATAATATTGGCCAGTTTTCTTAATTTTGTTATGCAAGGGATATCATACAGAGCACATTTGTCCTGCCTTAGCATATAATGTAGCAGATTCAGAAGTGGAAATAGTCTGAGTCACCTCTTGAAATTAAATCTCTAAAATGGGCAGTAGGGCACTATCTTTGTTTCTATCAAATGTGTGTTATAGAAACCACAAAGATTCAGAAATTAATTCAAATTTATTGAGGAACAGATTCATTGTCAATTTTTTATGACTGTGAGCTTAGCCTAAGGACAGGGCCATTGAAAGATTTAAAAGCAAAAACCTAGAGATAGAAATTAAGGTACTGAAGAAGCTTCATGTAACCAGCAAGTTGAATGAAGACTTAAATTTCTTTTGCTCAAAAAAGAAAAGCAATTGTCTCAGAATCTGAGACACTGTAATGGTTTGGGGATACGCAGTCTGTGAAATGTCTGTGACAAAGGCTGGTAAGACACATGTTCATCCCATTACAGCTTAGAAAAACACATTATATCGTGTCTGCACACCTTCAAACATTGTGCCAAATATGTTAAAATGTAATAATGGTTCTAGTGATTATTTGTTTGAGTATAGCTTAGAACAATAGCAGACTGAGCCATGTGAATATTTTCCATTACCAAGTCTTACACTGTCCATGAAGAGCTATGCCATGGTCAGAGCACATTTCATAACAGTCTCCTGTCAGTTTTGGTTTGAAAAGCACAAATACCATCTTATACATCTGGAATTTATTTAGCCTTTCATTTTTGTTAGGACTCACCTTTTTTTTTTTTTTTTCCCCAGAAGTTATTCCAGAAGTATTTGAGAGGTAAAATATTTACAGTTTAAATACTTATTTTCACTTAAATCACACAGCTTTGTAAATAAGTATGACACAATATAGAAACACTTCCATGACAGGGCTGGAGCACAAGCAGATGATTTCGACACCTACCTTTTTAACATCTGCAGAGGGAATATTTCAAATGAGTTACTATAGAGAACAGTAGAGGGTAATAGAAATTTCTAAACAAATTATGCTTGTTTATTCCTACTGTGGAAAGATAACCATTCAGTTTAACCACATCACAGTGCTTGGGGTGATTTTGTCTCTACTGAGACACTGTAACAGAAAGAAAATAAGAAAATGTTTACAAAACAGCCAACTAGCTGGTTTTGGCTCCTCAGGAAACTTCTTCATGCACAGCTGCTGACAGGTAACTGTATAATGCTCTCAACTGAGACTCAGAAAGATGAATGGAAAAAACGTACTCTTAAAATCTACATTTTACAAAAGAGTGCTATAGATGACTAAACAAATACAAATTAAATTAAAACATCTAAATAACTTTTTCTTTGGGATAATTCAAAAACAATTCTCAAAAGGCACCATTGCTGCGTTATCCATATCACAACACCCCTGTTCAGAAGGAGGTAAGCCAAGGTATCCAGTCCCATGTGGAAGTCTGGGATCTGGGAGCAGAATTAATAAAAGCTGGAAGTACAGAGTCTATCCTCAGTGTATTTGTCACTACAGGAATCAGTCTGTGACTCACACGGACAAATGACTCTGCCTTTAGGTGGGGAAGGACAACCAAGAGCCAGGACAGTCCTTCAGCTCAGCACCAGAGCAGAGCCAACAGGGCTTTGCTCAGCTCTAGTTAAGACCTCAGTAAAACACCAGTGCTATGACTGTTCCAGGATGTTCTCTCCAGCTCCATTCAGAACAGGTGAAATTACCAGAGCTCTTGTGAGGACAAGAAGTTTAAAGAAATCAAACTCTGAATGCCACCAATACATTTCATATGCTCCCAAAAAGTGAATTCTGCCTGTTCTTACTGTCAGTTACTAAACTTCTGTCATTTTACGATATTGATCTTTTAATATCCTCATTACTGCCTCAAAAAGAGCCTGCACCTGTTCCCAGATCTGAACTTAGCATATCCCACAGATTTGTCCCTTTCCTGCATTTAAGTCTAGACAACCATGTATAAACCCATCACCCAGAAGAGTATCCTCTTAAATCACTAGGATTTTTCCATAACAGGAGAGAAATTAGCAATAAAAAAAATAAAAAAGGTTCCAGGCAGCCAGAATCTGAGTACTGCAAAAATCTTTTATTGGCAGACAGCACAAAACATCATGCACTAAACTTGAGAGTGAGCACTGAGTCTGCCCCCAGTGGCATTGTTCTCATTAGCAAACACACAAAGCTGCTTCTGGTTCAGAGCCAGCACAAGCTGCACAACATGAGCCCAAAGTTATTTAGTACATCACAGACCAGAGAGTAGACAAAGATGGACAATGCTGTACTCACCTTCTCATCAAACACCAAATTTCAGGCATCCCAGGTGAAAGCAGCTTCATTACAGATCATTTATTTCAAAGCACCATAAGTATATCCACAGGTTTAAAAACTCTGATTCTTTTTGCAGTGTTGGTAAAGAGACCACAAGTTTGTCACCCTCAGAGATTTCAAGTAAACAGAAGCAGCTGAGCCGCCAAAGCTCCTCTCCTCATTTGTGTCCCTAAAATTACTACAGGCATACAAGAGTCAGGTGCTACATGACATTCCTGCTGTGCTCCTGATAGCACAAAAATGCCAAGGAGGACCTGACAGCAGACCTCATCACTAGTGCAGATTCCAGCCCTCTGGTAATAAGAATCCCAGTTCCACCACTGACTCCAGTGCCACCACAAAAACCTCAGAGGCAGTGGCTCACTCTCAGCCTACCAACAAACACCACAGCTGAGAGCACCTGCTGACTTCCTGACACTTTCTACCTTTGCCTGGACAGGCTGGGCTTTCCCAGTTTCCATGTGGATTTTCTCAGTTTTCTGACATCTCAAGACAGACAACAAAAATGAACTGTGAGAAGAATGACAGATAAAAATGAAGACTGATACAAGCAATCTGGAGGATAAAAGATGCCTCCAAGTTTATCATGCAGCTTTCCTGCACAGTGTCTTCTGCAGTACTGCTCTCTGATCTCAGTTCCTAGAAATCTCCTTTGAAATGATAAATCACATCTTCAGTCCCAATGAACAACACGCAGAACAGCTGGACCTCAACTGCTGCACAAAAAAAAAGACCACTCCACTTCAGAGATCACACGTAGCTCAGGAAAATTTTCTCTAACTCTGGCTCTGCCAAACCTGTGTCCACTTGTATATTTGAATTCCTGTGTAGTCGCATATTTACGCATCTCACATACACGTGATCTCATATATCTATTCAGAATACTTAAGTATAAAGTGGTGCTTATCTCCTCCTCTCCCTATCATAAGCTCTTCACTGTTCTCAAGACTAGAAGGAAACATACTCAAAAGTGTAAAGTTAGGGCATAGAAGAATGGATCTAAAATAAAGGTGGAGCAAAATCAGAAAAGGGCTGGATGAGATACGATTACGAAGAAACATCCCAGGTGTGTTTCTCTAAACAGGTTATTAATAAAAAGAAGAGCAAGACAAGAGTTGGTTTGCTGCTCACTGGGGAGAAAGCTGTCAGTAGATATGTAAGAAGCCACAGAATTGAATTCATGTAATTAGTTTGCTAACATTAGTTGTACCAACAACATATAGGTTAATAGAGCTGCCTGGAAGAGCAAAAAAGACATCAGAGAGTAGCTGGATGTTTTCAGTTCAGCTGGCTAGGCTGATTTCATCGTGGGATACTAGAAGGAGCAGGTAAAACAGTGTCATGAGCATTAGCAGTTCTCTGTCTCTCACAGCTCATGAATATCAAATGATGAGGTCTAGGAAAAGGCAAAAAGAGCAACATCATGCTCTTATTTAAAAGAGGTGAATGGAGGGGCTAGAGAATTTCAGACCAATCTGTGTAAATACTGTAGCAGCAGCAGAGTTTTGTAGCTTAGACAGTGTAGAAATACACACCAGGGAGGGTTGATAGGGAGACATGATAAATTTTATAAAGATAAATGACATAATATATAAAAAAATCTGAGATGGTTGCAGGAGGAAAACCTTTGTAAAACAGTTGGGAAAAGCAGCAAATAAACAAACTACTTCAAAGATCTTAGAAGAAGAGGGGAAGAGAGAGAGAGAAAGAGAGAGATGAGTAAAAGCCAATAATGGATTTGCCAAGAACAAGTTATGTCAAGGTATTGTAATTTCCTTGTTTGTCAAAGAAGCAGACATGGCAACGGAAAAGAATAAGTGCACATCATCTTGACTTATTAAGGCTTTTGACACTGTCTCTCATGATATTCCCGAGCAAACAGGCTAGAGAAATACAGTCTAGATTAAACTATTGGAAGATGGGTACAGAACCCAGCAGAATGTCACTGCCAGGGTGAAGGACACAAAGACTGGGTAGTGAGATCAGCAACAATCTGGCCTCATGTCAGATCTCCCCCTGCTGAATAATTTTCTGGGCAGCCTGAACACGGGAATGTGAACTTATTGCACCCACAGGTGACAGAACTCTAACAGGGCACAGACTGTTTGGGCAACAGAATTAAACAGACCCAAAGAACAACCAGCCCACCTTGCTAGCGTGTCTTTCCCACCACTTCAAACACCAGGTTCTCCTTGAAGGGCTCAGCAAGGCCCTCTGAACAAAAGGTGGGGAGGAATAGGGGGGATAACAGAGATGATTTGTGTGTTTGAGGTTACTCTAGGTTCAAGGAAAACTGTAAAACATATGGGATGCATTTCAGAAAGGTAGATATTGAGAAAAGAAAAAGAGATAGGAAAAGAAAAAGAAAACAGAAATATCAACTAAACTGTATTTATAGTGGTCATTTTCCAGTCCTGTCCCAGCCAAGAGGTATGATGGATCTCTTCATTAGAAACTGAATAGCAAAGAATACACTGCAGATAAACACAATTTATTTGTTCTTATCTATGCAAAATCATAGAGCCATTATTTTTAAAATATTTCTATTTGTCTGGCAAAAGATAAAACCTAGTCTCTGTTTATTAAGCAAGCGAGCTTTGCTCACCAATAGTTCAGCTGAATTTTAAAAGTGAAATAACACAGAAAGAATTTACTTCTACTTAAACTTGGGCAGGGATGCTTATCTTTAAAGTACACATTATTTTATTATGATTATTGAACTGGTGCATTACCTGTAGCATTTACTACCCAGAAGCCACTGCTTCCCAGAAATGAACAGTAAACATCAGTAATACAGATATGTGCATTTTGCACAAAATTTGGTGAAGCAAATGAAGGAAGCTAATGAAGTCTCCTGCCTCAAGGTCTCTTTTGCTGTTCACATCCAGCTGAGTTTACAGCACAGCAGCAAGCAAAGGGTAGAACAAAAGACTTTCACATAGGCAATTTGAAAATTTAATTGGTTGAAGTCATTGTCAGTGCCAACAGGGGCACAAGTTTATGGGACAATTGGTTACAGAACACAAATACTACTTGTGTGAAAACTACTGTGTGTTTAACTACATGGAAATTAGCGTGTAGTGGCAGGCTGACAACACAGTGAGCACCATATCATTACAAGATTATAGCCTTCAGAACCACAAGGCAAGAATACAGGTTATATGCTAATTAGTTTTGGATCTAGAAAAGGTAATTACATGGTAATCTCCACATAGTTACATGCTGTTTAATAGGAAACCCTATTAACTAATCATATCATTAAAGAGTAATTGCAAGATACTCCTTCCTTGTGACATCCATGGTGGCCAGATAAATTAAAAGTGATAGAACTTCACAGCATAACCTGTTCCTGTTACCAGACTTCAGGGCAATATCATGCCTCTCAAGACATTGAAGTAGATGGGAAAATGTACCAAAAGTCAGGGTACTTATCATCTGCTCAGTACACAGAAAGTAACACCTCATACCCAGAACCACTGCTTGTTTCCACAAAATTACTAGGAAGGGAACCTCAGCATGTTCTTCGTTTTTTCCTCACTTGATTTTCTTCTTTCCTTTTTCTCCCCACCTTTGGCTATAATTTCAGATTTTGTAGCTTCTCAGTCTCATATCTTTTCCTCAGTGTGTTTAAGATACATGGAATCAATTCTTGCTCCATTGCCTTCACTTTTTTAGCCTTTTCTTCCTCTAGCAAACTTTTCAGTACTTTTGCTACTATTTTTTTTTATGTGAAAACACCATCAACCTTTTTCTTCTTTTTTCTTATCCCTCTTCTGCTTTCTTTTCCTAGGACTCTCATTGTTTCCTCTCCTTTTCACAGAGGACACTGCCATGCAAATGATAAATAAAGTTATTGAAACTCTCCCCTCAGACTTTCCAAAGCCAGGACTGCAGCCAGCAAGGCTCCTCCACCTTTGTTCCATTATCCAGGCATCTTTTCTGCCTGGCTTCAGCAGAAGTTGCTCGCTGCTGCCACAGCCTTTTCTCCAGGCTGATACTCAGACAACCTTTCTGTGTTTCCTGACAGGTCACACCACTGACCACAGCAAAAGCTGCACAGCACAGCCAGCTGGAAAGAGCTGGACAAGCAGTGCAGATCAGCACACAGTGCTGGCCAATTTCAAAATGTCTCTCATGTGAACTACTGAAGTTGCAAAAATGGTTTCATTCCAGAGTGTACTGAAAAATTGGAATTTCCCACAAAAGAGCATTAAATATCCAGTAAATCAAAACTTTTAATTCTTGTTTTCACCTTTTTTTTATTATTCTGCTTTTTCTCTTGTACCAACTAAAATTAGAGTTATATAATAGCATCATCTACAGCAAAATACAAGTGGAAAAAAACCCCAAAATCCATGTGCCCAGCACCACTCTGTTTCAATGAAGAAGCATTTTTCCAAAGAAAAACTCTGCCCAGAAGTTTTCAACCATATGCAATACTAAGCCTCTTTCCAGGACTTCCCCAGCCTACTGGGGATGTAGAAATCACCATTCAAAAATGTGAAAGCAAGTGAAACATTAGACTAAGAAACTGCTAAGAGGACAATGTGCAATCCTCCATGACTGTGACAGGACTATGGACTCTGCTTAGTTTCAAAATACCAAGTCCCACTCAGTGCTCTAATGAAGCCCAAGCCTCAAAATGTTGCCAGTGAGGAAAGAAATGCTTCCACCACTTTTTTTCCTGGGGTTTTTTTTTTCTGTTTTGGTGTTGTTTTTTTTTTTGACAGAACTCATCCTGCATAACCACAGCACAGCACCAGCAGTGGATGCTGTTCTATTCTCACAGTGGGGAACAAAATAAAGAAGGGTATGAATTCCAAACAGAAGGAAAGCTCCTGCAAGCTTCACCACAATAGAGCCCCACACTGAGGTAAGAAAACTGTGGGTGAGTACAATGTTACAGGAGCACTGAGAGACAGAATTAAAATTCTGTCCACAAAAATGGAGTAGACAAAAGACAGCAAAAGTGATGATCAGTGGTGTGATTCAATACAACAAATGCTCTGCTTTCACCTTTCACTTTTTTATGTCACATTTGTTCATTGCTTTTTATACAGGTCTAGAGCTGGATTTATGCAACAATAACCAAGGACCCTGGGGAGTCTGCTGTTACCCTAGGGGCAGGCAGAAGAGTGAGCTGTGCTGAGAGTGAAGAGAGACCAGGTAAGTGCATAGAAAATGCATCAATTTGGTCTTTTTACTATAATGAGCTTCTCTGACAACTTGGTGGGAAGATATCATTCTATCCTTCCACCTGAGGGGCTTTGAAGAAACATGGAAGACAGCCTGGATCAAGTCCATTGTGCCAGTGAGCCAGTGATGCTAGGATGTACCATTCCTTTCAGTAAACTTGGCCCACAGCCTCTAACAGTGTAGCTCCTAGCAGGGAAAATGCAATGCCTGTACAATTTAAAGGTAGAGGTAACACCTCTTGTTAGACCAACTGGTAGAGCTGGAAAGGCTGGACAAGTTTTTGGGTTTCTTCACTCCTACAGCCACATCAGAATGGTGAGTTTATACCTGAGCTTCTGTTTCTTGAATTGCTGTTCCTTGATCATTTTTTTCCAGCTCTCCCAGCTGATACCCTGAGATATTCCCTCCACCTGCAAACTTCAAATTGCTTAAAATGTTGGTCTGCCACAAGTGCAACGAAGTACAGCCTCACATTGCACTGCCATCACTCAGTCTGAGTGTGCTGTATGTGCAGGTTGGTACCAGTCAGGCCCAGTGAAACCCCCTGGTTACACCCCACTGTGAGTTACAGGTCACAGGGCAAGGGGCTGGATTTTGTGTGAGAATATTACACTCATGGCATTGCACTGTTAGCATGCCACATTATACATGTGCCCTAACTAAAGAATTTGTGGAGATTGCATTTCTTTTTCAGATAAATTTATCTATATTTCAGTCCTACAACTCCTATAGTATAATCATCCAAAATAGGTTCAGGGGGCATTGTGAAGCTAAAGAGAAGGGGAGGAAAGTGGGGAAATTACAGGTTTCATGGCCACTGCTACCTTGGCATTGGAAGGGAAGGGAGGCAGTGGGCAAATCATTCAAAGCCCTCTCAAGTCTCATGGCAGGTTTTACTTCCCGAGCTCTGAGCACCTCGTAGCTGTTCAGAAAGAAGGAAACAAAAGCCATGTCAGGGGAGTTCCCTGAAAGGGAATGTGACACTGAAAAATGATGTCTGATGGTGAGGCATTTTGGCAGTGAAACAAGTCTGCTGGGGCAGCACATTGACACCACACAGCCATTCCCACGTGCCCAGCACACACGGGCAGCCTGTAACTCACAGCGCCCTGAGCAGGGCACAGCATCAGCACATGGGCTTGGCAGCCAGGTTAGGCACTGCTGACTCAAACGGCTGCACAACTGAGGAAAACTGAGCAGGAAGCACGAGTAGCTCACAGTATTACTTCAATTTGGAGATAACAAAGACTTATTAATTAAGAACGGCAATTACTCGATTAGAAGAGGTTATGAACCCTCTTCACTATAAAAGTCTGTATACAAGTCTGAGCACTGTGCTGACACTGACACTTTTCAGAAAGGCAATTCCATTTTATTAGCATACAGAAATGAGCTTCCAAAGCAGATTGTGGCTTTGTAAAAGAGATTGGAGTGCAGAGATTATTCTCTCCATCACTGTTCCTCTTTCCATGAGCACTGGGAGCATTATGACCCAGTCTCACAACACCCACTTCAGGTACAAAGTAGTGACACTGGTGCCTTCATTCTCGTCACCCTGTGCAGCTCTGGGCCACTGCTTTAGCAGCTGTGGAGCTGTTGGAAAGCACTCTCAGGCTATTATACCAGATGCAATGTGGGAGGGAGCAGACAGAGTAAGTCATTCTCTGAGCTCCCAAAACAACTTTTACTCACTGATCTGATTAATTTCAAATATGCATTATCTCACAATATATTAAATAGTTACAGAATCTCCAGAAACCCTGGGGATACTGTGACTAAGGAGCAGCCAGCAGCTGGTGAAATGTAGCAAGTAAGGTCAGAACCAGGTGCACAAAAGTCAAATGGAAACCTGCTGGAGATTTGGGAAACTGGTGCATTGCCAGTCAGTCACCCTGGGATCTCAGGCTGGAAGGGACATACATATGAAGGCTACAAGAACCTGACAATGAACTTTAAGAACTGTACTGAACTTAAGATCCCTCTGAGTCAATATTAGCTCTTGATTTTTTTGCTCTCACCTTTATTTTCATTTGCCTAGAGAGGTAGTCACGTTAAGAAATATAAAATGTGTTTTAAAATATCCACTGTTTTGAGACACATATTGACTTCATTTTAGCCTCTCTGACCTCTTTCCCCTGCCTAGAAATAAAGCCAGAAAAGGCCAGTGATGACTGAATTCTCTCTTTATAGCATCAGCTGGTGCCAGCTGAAGTCTGTGAGAGCTGTTTGAAAGGTGTCACAGAAGAGAAACCTTATGGTGCCTGAAGTCATCTGTTTTCAAGCTGCATGAAAGTGTTTTGCTCTTCAGAGTCATTTCTCAATTCTTGCTTAGCTTTAATTATCCCAAATTGTGCAAATACACCAAGAACTCACATGGTCAGTTCCTTTCTCACTCACTCAGATCTCTATTTTGATAATGCTCCCTCTGTAATGCTGCGTAAATCAGCAGGTTGGAGAACAGACATCAGGATTTTAAATTTTCCATTAATTCACATTGCACAGAAGAACCAATACTCAGCAAATGTCCAGGTGCCCTGGCAGGCCATATGCAAACTGTGCCAACTTGATGATTATAATTTCTTTAGTAGATATGCCATTCATATAAGGAGGTATATCAGGCATGAAAGCAAAGGGGAAACAAAGAGGCTGCAACTTCCTCATCAAAGCTCCAAGTCACAAGGAAGTATCCTTGAAACACAAATTCATGAGGTGAAAATGTAAGCTCTAAGAAACCATATTCCAGCATGGAAAATTAAAAAATACTGGTAACAGACATCAGAAAAATCTGGATGACAGGACAGCAGGTTAAGGCCATCATTCTAATGCAAATCTGAGTACTGGCTTTGGCTCTTTAAATTATTCACAGTCAGTGGTGACCTACCAAGACTGGGTTCCCTATTCAGCATTTCACTGTCTCATTGTATTGAAAAGATATTTTCCCTGACCTTTGCAAAGTTCTGTCCACTACCTGGAATCTTGACAGAAAATATAGGTATGTACAGCACATACAAAGGGGAAAAAAAATCAAACTCAAAGGTATTTTTTAATTTCTCTGAAAACAAATATGTCTCAAGCATAAATTCTTAATTAAAAAAGATATGTATTAAACAGTATGTGCTTATTAATAAAGTTACAAGGCAAACAGATGTAGAAGTCACTTTCAATTTGTTGTTGAAGGTATTTATGTCAATGAGACAAGCAGAATTTTTAGGTTATTGTTTGCATGAAATAAATACTAAAAGAAGGGCATACTAAGCAACTTTGAAATAGAAGTGATGGATTATTCCCTTTTATTCTGAAAGAACATCTGGCAGTATTTGTACATACACGCTTAAGGTGACCTTTTCTCATTAGAAGTGATTTCCACTCCCAGTTTCCAAACCAATTGCTTCACAGCCCCCCATTCTATAAAAATTACATGAGTCATACCTAGATAGCTGAATTGATAAAAACATCATTTTAATAGAAAGACTATCAAAATTGTTCCATGAAAACAATATTAAATCTTATTTCTTCTTTTACCATCTCTTGCATATCAGAAAGAGTAACTGAGCATTCATCCCACAGGAGCTTACAGTCATAATGGTGGTGGGAAAAGAACCCAAAGGAACAGGAAAATAGAACTCTTCAAAAGTGGTGAGTTTTGGCCTTGATTTACTTGTTTCAGCTGAAGAAGGTATCTCTGACCTTACAGCTCTTTTGGAAGCACATTTTGTTGCCCAAGACAAACTCAGGGTTGCCACGGGGAGTGTGGGGACAGAAACTTGTGCCACATGCAGGGGCACAGGCAGTGACACCAGCGAGTTAGCAGGGATGCACAGTCAGGCCTGTATGCAAAGAAAATACAGCAGCACAGAGGCTTCAGCTGGAGCATCAATAGGCACATGCATAAATAAATGTACCAGGAATTGTGTCCTTACACAAAAGTAGCTCCACAGACGCCTAACTGCTGCATGAATGCTGGAATTACAGGCACAGAGCAATCCAGGCTGAAAAATCTTCCAAACTGTTTTGGTAGCATGGTTTGCATTCCTTCCAACAGAAAGGTTTACATCTTTTTCACAGGTATTCAGTTCAGACCTGTTCATTCCCTGGAGCAGGGATTCTTTTGTATGCCAAATTCGAGTATGTGGGTATTTTTGGTAGAAACATTATACCTTCAAGATATGCAGGCATCAAGTATTCAGGATGCAAATGAAGATTACATCTTTGTACAAAGTGTATTCAAGGCAATCGTACCGGAGACTGAGATAATTCCAGCCCTTTTGTGTATTTTTTTAACATTATAAAATTGGGCTAAAGCCCAGTTCTTCTCTTCTGAATGAAAATTACCTAAGCCAAGCTGTGATCTGTGCCATCTCCTTGTATTTCATTTCAGCAATATAACATGGAGGATTTCTCAGCCAGAAGTTTCCTTGCCTCTGCTGCTAACATTTGTGAATACCCTGATCAGGGGCATCGGATCAAAACACCTCCAAACTGGACAAAAAGGACAGAGGTTGCAAGGCAGATTCAGTGCCTTACCGAGCCACACTAGGTGAGCTTTACTCAGGGGAGGAGGATTACTCTCTTTCCCTTTTCAAAATCACACAATTTATATAAGCTGGGTCAAAATAACATTGTAAATGTGCATTGTAGTGTTTCACAAAATGTAAATGGCAAGCTTGCAGAAGAGAATAAAAATATACAAAAGTATAGTCTCAATTAGCTGGATTTAGAAGCAACTGTATATGGTATATAGCCTATCACTATAAACTTAGAAAAAGATCTGAGGTAATTGCACATCTATTTATTTTTGTCATAGGATTTAAGTTAATGCACATAATTTTAACAGTGATCTGGTCTACAACATACCAAAATTTAGAATAAAAATCCTTAAAATATAAGATGTAATTCATTCCAGTTTGAAAATCAAAGCCTTCCTATTACCAATTCTGTTTTGAAAATGTAAAGAAAATGTATATATATATATCTTAAAAGAACACATAAATGTCTTGAAAAAAAGCTTATTTTAACATATTTTATGGGTTGGCATATAAATATGAAATTACCAAGGAACATAAGTTTCTTGGCATCTGCCATGCAGATGAAGCCAAGAAAAGAAAGGGAATTTTCTGGTAAAGAACTAAATTAATGGAAACTACCTCAAATGACTACACTGCTTGGGTTGGTATATTCTGAAAGTTTTCACCCAAATGCTGCTGCCAGTTCCAAAGCCCCCTGCTATTCAGAACTTAAGACCTAGCTCAGTGTTCTCTGTTGAATAACTGAGGCATTCAAAGAAAACAGAAAAAGTAAGAACCAGGGAGGTTTGGTTGGTTGCTTTTGTTCGGTTTGGTTTAGTTTTGGTTTTTTTTAATAATGAAAGGCAAAAAAAAAGTCAATGTAAAGGAAGTCGCTGCCTTTTCGAGGGGAAAATTTTTTATGAACAAAAGTGTTCATGTCTCGTGAATCTGCCTCTTTGAGTTTCCATGTTTTGTGTGGTTAGCTACAAAAAAGCACTCCAGCAAATTTCTAAGAAATATAATTTGATTTTTAAATCCTATTCCTATCAAAGATAACCAAGAGATCAACTGATAGGTGTTACTTCATCCTGTTACAGGCACTTAAAGAAACACTCTCATTAATGGAGCAGAAGAACCAGGCAATGGTAGTCACCCCTCCACAAAACTGCTTTTGCTGAAGAGTTTAGCACTGTGATTTTACTCTGATGTTAAAATGGTTACATGACAGAACAGCTCAACAGCATAACTGATTTCTAAGGTGCTTGTAATGCAGAATGAACCTCGCAGGTAAAAATCCTGCCCCCAAGCCACTTACTTCCTTTTATATTAGTAATGGCTGTTATTTCATCCCTTAATGGAGCAGTGAGATTAAAGTTATGAAAGGAAACATCTCATTTTGGGAAGTTATGTCAAGAAGGGCAATTCTCACAGTCGTCTTGAGAAAAAAAAGTCACATTTCTCTTTGAAAGGGAGTAACTAGGTCAGATTTCTAACTCAGAGAATTACTGCATTAGTTACATGTGTGAGAGCTTCCCTGTACAACCACAACTTTGCACTTTTGCTCTCCATCTTCCTTGCCTTCTAAAGAAAAACATGCAGCTATTGGGACATTTTTCTTTAAAAAAACCCCTGCAGTTAGTTTGCAAACACACCCACAGACTTCCGTGTATCTCTGTATTTCTGCATATTCCCAGTACTCAGCTTTGCATGCAGAACATCATTCCCCACTGAAATTGTCACCACCTCCCCTTTGATCCAGTGTGGCACCCAAACAGACCATACCTGACACAAGTCTTGCACCAAGATCCAAGGAAGGGGCAGGAAGTGCTGGGCAGGACACAAAAGGGATCTGTGACACCTGGATTTGATTTACTACCTCCAGAGCATTAAAAAGTGAAGCCCATCTGGAAGCAGCAGGGCTGGGCCGTGCCCTCGCCATGGGCTCTGGGATACGAGCCCTGCTCAGTGTGTCACTGAGCCTCTTCCCACAATCTGATGCCTCCCAGGGGGTCACTTGGTTGGAAAAACTTCTCATACCAAGAAACTCTAGGAAAAGCACCTCCATTTTACAGCTCTGTCTCAGTGAATTCAGGAGGCCGATTTTCCCCTTTCAAGAGGAAGTTTTTTATTTTGAACCTGTGTAACACAAGGAAAGGGGTTGGCTGAGGTGGGAACGACAAACACCAAGATGCACACAAGGTCTTGCAGTCCATACGGGCCACCCTTCAGCAGGACCAGCCCAATCCCTGTGGGAGCTGTGAGGAGCCAGCAGTGCCCACGGCGAGCAGCGCTGCCCACACGTGCTGTGGGGATATGGCTGAGCCAAGGGCACCGCGCAGCTGGAACAGCAGCATCAGCTCCCAGCACAGGGCCAGCACCCCCACTGGGCTGCAGAGGGATGGCCCCCACAAAGAGATGCCAGCTGACTGCTACAAACACTGCATCTGACCCTCTGAAAGCAGAGGGATCTTCTGCTCTTGTCAGATCCCTTGGCATTGCTTACGCCAAAACAATGGCTGAAGAAAACAAAATGACAAACACTGGTAATGAGCAGCTCATACAAGCTCCTGGATGAAGGAGCTTTGACAACATTTCTGCTCTTGTGGAACCTCTGCTTCACAAGACTATCTTGCAAGATAGCTCATTAAAAGAGCACAAATGCTCAAAACTCCCTTTGAAGTGAGCCAGGCAGAGGCTTCCTGGGTGAGATGACGAATCAGTACAACTCCTGCACTGCATGCTCCCCCATGCACACAGAGCTCTGCACCTCAGGCTGGAGGTCAGACAATGATTTTTGGACCATGTGCCAAAATAAACTCCCAGATGTCTTGTGGGGAAAAATTCTTGGAGGTTAAAATTCAGCAGTTTCAAGGGCTGAATCAAATAGTTTGTATAGAGTCATGACAAAAAATTGATCTTAATCAAAATGAAATAATCCTCTTGAAGAGTTTGGCATTTATTGCTAGGAAACTTCGCTGCTGCTGTCTTGTAAAGCTATTAACTTGTCCCTCTACAGAAATAGAGTGATCTGGTTCTCTCCAACACATCGCAGGAGTGAAATGAATTCTTTTTTACAACTAGGGGTCAGTAATCAATGTATTTCTAATTTGGAGAGAGATAATTACTAAGAGCTTGGCTCTGAGAGACAGGCAATTTACCTTCTCTATGCTACTATGTAAACAACAAAACTACCTCTCTGCAATTTATTTGACCCCTTCTGCTCCACGGACAATAGGCTCTATTATTTTATATTTTACTGGCACTAAGATAGGCAGAGGAGGTTATAGAAAATATGCATTTCATATGGCCCATCAGAAACTATAAAACTATCATAAACTATTTTCTGAGTTTTCTTTCTTAGTTGAACATATTAAACACTGCTACTTTTTAAAATAAAACAGTTCTTTTAAAGATTATGAACACACTTTCAAAATAACTTGAAGACCAATAGAAGCCTTAGAAACATCTTCACATTTTGTTCCAAGTCACGCTTGGCAAGCGCACATTAGAATAGTAAAGGTTTATTCAAAACTTAAGAGTTACTTAAACAGAAACCAATCAAATGTGTCCTCCTTCTATTTTTGCAGTTGAAGCCCAGTGGAAATCAGGAGAGGTACTGATTCCAAGATGAATCTGCTTCTGGCCAAGCTGTCAGCAACAGTGGTAGCACCTCTGGGATAATGTATTTAAGAAGGGGGAAAAAAGAGTAGTTGAGCAGACGCAAATTGCAGCCAGAGAACAGAGCAGAATATGTGAGAGGAACAACTCTGCAAACACCAAGGCCAGTGAAGGAGGGGCAGGAGAAGCTCTAGGCACCAGAGCAGAGATTCCCCTGCAGCCCATGAGGAAGACCCTGGTGGAGCATCTCTGCCCCTGCAGCCCAGGGACATCGAGTGTGGAGCAGAGATCCACCTGCAAGCTATGGAGGAGCACATGCAGGAGATTCCTGGGGGAAGCCCATGCTGGCAGGACCTGTGGTGCCACACTGGAGCAGCCTGTTCCTACATGGAAGGGGCCCCCACAGGAGCAGTTCATGGAAAGCTGCAGCATGTCAGAAGGACTCACTATGGAGACGTTTGTGGATGACTGTCTCCTGCTGGAGCAGGTGAGGAGTGTGCAGAGTCCTCTCCCTTACAAGGAAAGCGCAACAGAGACATGTGATGAGCTGACTGCAGCTCCCATTCCCAGCCATCCTGTGCAGCTGCTGGGGAGAAGGTCGAGAATTCAGGAGTGAAGTTGACCCCAGGAAGAAGGATGAATGAAAAGTGCTCTAAGATTTGGGTGTATTTCTCATCATCTTATGCTGATTTGATAGGTAATAAATTAAAGTAATTTTGCCAAGTTGAGTCTGTTTTGCCCATGAATGTAAGCAGTGAGTGATGTCTCCCTGTCCTTTTCTTGAGTCACAAGCCCTCCATTATATTTTCTCTCCCATTTCATATTCGAATATAACACAGCAAGGTATTTCCTCATACCATTTTGCTGATCCTTAGCTACCTCTGTGTCCCAACAGGCCCAAATAAGTCCTTAATGAGAGTGGGCAGTTTTGCCACACTCTCCCAGCACCCGTGCAAAGCTCTTTCTAAAGAGGTAGAGTCTCAAGGGTAAGGTGTCATTTCCACAGGATCATTTTCAGAGCAGGATTTTATCTTGGGAATGGTAACACTCAAGAATTACAGGGTGACACTGTGGAGGCCAGTGGCCTGCTGACCAGACTTCCAAGAGGGACTGCTGGTAACTCAGGCCCTAGGGCTGTGTCATCCTCCTCAGTTAGGGTGATCCAAAATTCTTCCCCCAAAGACTGCCTGAGGCTTTACCTACACTTATGTTAATCCCCTACCCCAGTTGGCCCTTTGGCCTTCCCGCCCCTTTTACCCTTATATGCAAGTTTTCCAGAATGTTCTCCCCAGTTGATGCCTCCTTGGTCCCCCCTCCTGCCCCTCCGTGTTGGCTCCCCAACCTGTCCATCTTCATTGTACTGCCCCCGGCCCTTTCCCTATTCCCTAACCCTAACCCTAAGTGCTCGCCTTTGTTGTCTTCTTCCCTGGACCCTGCTGGTTACTGAATAGGCCTGGCTCTGGATGCTACACGAAGACCCCTCTCTCCTCGTCACTGTTGCATGTTTGTGTTTGCCCTGCAGGTGTGTGTGTGTGTCAGGTGTGCTGTGTGAGTGCCCGAGGCTGCAGAGATGCTCCCGGAGCATCGCAGCCCTGCCTGGCCGGACACGACCTCAGGGCTCGCCACATCATGCACTGCCTGCAAGTAATGCAGCATTACTCAAATGCAGAGCAAATAAAGCAGAGATCAGAGCCTGCAAAGCCTGCAAGGCCTGCTGCAGGTGCAGAATATGAAAGTGGTTCCCAAGTATCACTCAGAGCAACTCGTCCTTCTACCAACACAACAGCAGCAGCAAACAAACACTGGCCAGCGCCAGCCCTGGCAGCGACATCGTACAGCCTGATAAGAGGCACCAACACACTGTGGAGTAAATAGATCCCTGTTTTCCCAGGGAGAGCAGATAGCAGTGAGAAGAATAAACATTTCAGTGAGTCACTTCCTGTATTAGGGACATGCAAACCTACAGTCTAAAGGTTCAGTGTTGACACAGTTCAGGGTGTGACTTTCCTCAACAGCAAATCACAGAATGAGTCTGGAGTTCATTTAAGAGGCAAAAACTGCGGTTTGAATGCTGCTGGCTCGTCCAAGGCCAGTGCAAGAACATGCTGCATCCAGAACCTGGGTTCAGCAGGCATATTTTCATGATCCTTAACCATGACAATTAACTCGTGTGGTTTTCAATTCTAAGGATTGCATTTTATCTGGCACAGTTCTTTATTTTTTCCATGCCGATGACTGTAAGGTTAATTAAAGAAATTCATATACACAAAAAGAGTTTCATGGTGCTTGCAGGTTCATGTTCTCAAGGTAGGATCAGCAACTGGTTAGAAAAGTTCCAATCTGACTATCCAAAATTATGTCCAATTGGTATCTTTCCTTCTGACTAAACAGAAAAGAAATAATAACCCTATCATTGACCATTTTGTTTTAAAGAAGGTGATATAATCTCATGTCAAAGCACGAAATTCCCTCTAGGAGACCCTGTACATAAATCTTTTTTATCTGAGGAACAAACAGTACTGAAGTGCTGGAAATGGAAATGTGAAATCTTTTTTATAAGAAAAATAATAACTGGAATAGAATGAAACTTCAAGTTACGGCTCTGGTACAATAATTCAGCAAGGTATTCAAAATTCTCCTGACACTTGGTATCACCCAAGTGTAAGGCGAAGTACTTTGCAGAGATTACATATCTTGTTATTGCATTCAACTTCAGCTCCTGTGGTAAAGACAACTAAAATGCTAACTTTAAAAAATGACCACCCTGGGATGGCACATTATCTGACGTGAAACAGATTGACCAAGAACTGAGACATCCCATTCTTCAAGGAACATTCTGTATCAAATGTTTTCAACTATTCACTTGTAAATACATTTTTCAGTTGCTTCCTTAAATTACAGAAATTCTGTCATAAATGAGGGCTCCTGAAGCTCTGCTGAGTCCTGTCACCTCTCTGAAGCACCAGGACCAACACATCCCAACGGTACCAGGCATTCCAGGTCACATGGCTGGACTTTTCTGGCAGAAGTAGGAAAGATACATTTCCCAATTTATTTCTAGCAGTATAATGTTTTATTTCCTTTCATACGCCAGTCACATTTATAACCAGCTTATAAAGCATCCCCTGCTTCGCCCTGACCCATCTGCCTTTCCTAAAAATGCAACCCTGCTTAGATTTTTGCTGTGCCAAACAAATTCCTATTGCTTCCTGACATGAGGTCATTCCAGGCAAATATTGGTACGTCATCTCCCTTCCCTCCTGTCACTTGCTGCTGCAGATTCATACTTAGGATTCTGTAGACACTGACAGGGAATAATACATAACTTGTGTGAGTCATATTCTTTGTGAAAATGGCAGACCTTTTCAGGCAGTGGAAAGCAATCCATTTCAACAGCAAAGAGCTTATCCAAACATCTTAAATACTATTACTTTCTTAGAAAAATATATTTTAAAAAATATATAAATGCAAGTGTTTTAAATAAAGTTCTCTAGAGTGTACTGTTTTCAATGTTCATGAGCTGCAAACTCTAAATAATTAATAGGCACTTTATCAGCAGTTTCATTTTGTTTTAATGAAGATGTATATCCCATCAGGGTAACAAAATCAGCAACTCACTGAGACAGTGACTGTAATTTCCTATATTAACCCTACAGGGAAGCATCAAACAGCTCTATCATTTCTTTCTCCAGAGCAATCACTTTTTGGATGCGTTACCAATAGGCAAGGAAAACTGCTTTACAAAAAGAAGTTTATTTACACTGTCAAGAAATAGAGCCAAAAGTGAAGTAGCACTGTGTTAATAAGAAATGTATTTTTTTAAAAAATGCTAACAAGCTACAACCCAGGCTAAGCACTTAGTATATTAAGGCATTACATAAGAGTGCCAGTAGTGCTGGCACTCATGAACAAATGTGGGGTTGGTTTCAAAGCCTAGATGCTTATGAGGTGTATTTTCCCAGCCTTTTAACCCTTGTTTTAAAAACTTGCTCTCCAAAACAGCCAATGGGGCCCATTATCCTGCAGAGAGAAATGCAGAGTACAAACCCAAAACCTCCCAACTCCATCTGAAATGTAATTAATTAGGGGCCTCAAGGTACCACAGACAAAAGCCTGTTAATATGGAAATTCCTTCTCTAAAAAGAGACATGTAGAAACTTCCCAATTCAGCAAATAAGTCAATGTGGAAACTCATCCTTGCCTGTCTGACCAGCTACAGACTCATCTCACATCAGCCTCAAATGCCTACTGCTGAGTGTTCAGGCTCCTGAACTTCAATGAGCACTTTCCTTCAATGAGATAAAAAATATTTGCAACATTTACACAGTGGACAAAGACTCCAAAATTACATCTACCAAACGTAGGTTTGGCTAAATAAGAGAATTTATTCTTTCCTGTTTATTCTTCCTAAATATGCAGCAAAACTGAGCTTTAAAAATATATTATAGCATTTCTTCTATATTAATTTGGGGATAAAACAGAAGTCCTTAAAAGTAGAAAGTACTTATAAGAATCATTAGAAAGTCATAAGCTAACTTTTTTGAAAAAGAAGTTGGTATTTTTAAAACAGACCCTGTTTAGTAACAGGAAGCATACATGGGGTAGGCAAGTGTGGGGAGTCTCCTGCCTTTCTCTCAAAGAAAACAGAAAACCTCTGGACCACAGGAAATAACATAAATTTTAGAAAATCCCAGTGGTATGAGGGAAACACTTCAAATAAATCTGCACGCCCTCAAAACAATGTTAAAGGACAGCAGATGTTCTTCCCCCCCATCAGCTTGTTCAGAGACTCACACACTCCTAGGAGAAGTCCTTTATTTGCATTGATTAAAGTGGTATTCAGATCCAGGCTCATACAAATGGATAAACTGAGACAAATAGGTGCATAAGGAAGGACAGACTGTGCCCTTCTTGCTGAAAAAAACCCATCTTCTCTGAATACACAAAGATAATGGAAAAATACAGACTTTTGAATCTACTTTTTCTTCAGATGTTAATATTGTTTTAATGTAAAACAGAGCCTGCAAAAAAATAAAAAGGCAAGTCTTAAATTTAGGCTGAAAACTACTTGGGGAATTAGTTTTTTTCTTTTGCTGAGTTGTGATATGCAGCTGCCATACCAGTGCCTTGGCTGTAATGCTGCCAAAATAAAATGTAATTATTGTTGTAACTCCTGCCATTATAAGTCAATTCTGAAATTAAATCAGCAATTCAGATTCATCTTATGGTCATCTGTTCTTAAGTAGGAGGCTTTCCCCTGGCCATCTCCACCAGGAAGCATTTCTGTTAAATAAAAATGACAACAAATACTGGTCCAGATGTAGCCATGAGAAAATAAAATTACACATGGGTAACAAAATCCAAAAGCAAAACCCCAGTTTTAACACAAATCTGTAAGCAGCTAAAATGTCAGGCATTAGCCTAAGAATTGATAATTTTATTCATAGTCTCATTGGGTAAACACAATCAATAAGGCTGGGAACAAGGATCAAAGAAAGCCCAGCCCAAGCCATTAAGCCAAAAAAGAAATGAGCTGTGATTAGGACTATGTTCTTTATTTCCTCCCCAAGCGATGCAGCTTTATCAGAAGGAGTGATGGTTCTGAGCAAAGACTAAGCCAGGTGACTGAAGCCCTCTCCTAAGTTTAGGAGCTATGGATTTGAATCTTCTTAACCAAAGCTGGGTGTAGAACATGTTTCTTGTGCCTTGGACAACTCCTGCAAACCATGTAGGAAAATAAGCATGGAGATCCTGCCCCCACCAGCATCGGGAAGGACAGGAGCAGTACCTGTGAGGTGGGTATTTGGGTACTGAGCTCATGGGTCAGTCTCAGGACTGGGGATGCTCTGAAAGAAGCTCTGCACCTAAGCACCAAAATTACTGACAATTTGCAATCAATAAATCAACTACATTGTGTAATCCTTCCACAAAACTTAAGTAAATACGAATTTTCAGACTGGCATAGAAACTATGCTTAATCATTTTAACATAGTTTCTTGATAAAGGCATTAAAAATAATTCTGCAGCTGAAAGATTCAACAGAGCAAAACCACAGTACTTAATTAAAAGGGGGGAAAAAGGTAAAAATAAAAGAATGCTTGAAAGCAAATGTCATCCTTCAAGTAACCCAGGAAATAATGAGAAAGAAATGAAAGAGAAGATTAACAATCCTCTATCTGTATACTGATTGTTCACCCAGGCTCAACATGAACTTTGTGTCAGACTTTCAAAAACTTTTTAACAAAATGAAAATTACAAATACTAACATTCAGATTATATCACTGTCTTTTGCTGAAAATGAGTCAGAAATCCCAGATTTTCCACTGAAATGTAAGATTATACTAGCCAAAACCACCACGGGATTATTTACAGACATGTATCTCAACAATTATGCTGTGTAAAGCAAAGCTAATAAATATGTAGAAACAAAACTTAATTTTAAAAAACTGTTATCAATAAAGTAAGAAAGGGCAGAATATTAAGCCACCTTTAATTTCTGTAAAATATGTCAGGCAACTGAAAGGAACTGAGTATTTTGTCAATTCTTCAGACCACAATAATATGTTATTGAAAAAGCTGACCACTGATACGAGATTTCCAGGGGGAAAGAGGTCCAGAGATTGACTCGAAACAAAAAATCAACAGTTTCAGACTATACAATTTACATATTTACAAAATCACCTAAGCTTGAAATTCAACTCATCACTTGTGTCTTGATTTTTCATGTAAACTCTGGGTACATATTACTTAAATATTCTTAATATAAATGTATACCAATTTTTTATGTTGTATCACTTCAATAAGAAAAACCATATTCAAAATTCGGACTTGAAATACAAGGAAAACCTTGGTCCCTCAGAAGTCAATAGCAGAACTCCCTAGAATGGTTAAATTCACTCTATGGTAGGGTTATGATATATATTTAAGATACTGATACTTGACTGTGTAGATGGAAAAGCCTAAATGTCAACTCAAAGATCTAACTGTAAATGAAAACTCATGCCCTGAAGGCATAATCTTTCACTTCCACACACCAACACAAAAATAAAGATCACAGGCATGAAAAAACAAAACAGAAGGCCACGCAGTTCGAAGACCAAATACTTCTTTACTTCAAAAATACATCTTTATATTCAAATTCCAAGTTGCTGCGCTGTAGCAGGAATATGCAATCATAAATTTAATTTGTCTCGATCATTTGCATTCCCTGGCAAACTGAGCTCAGGAAAAACATCTGGTTTTCAGTGAAGACCTCTGTTACCTTGTCTTCTGTCTGGGTTCATTATAATGTAAAACAGTCGAGAAATAAGCCTCAGAGTCACGTAATCCATTCTCTGCTAAACTGTGAATTGCCTCACGATCGAACTTTATCCGATAATGAATGAATTTTCTCATCATCCATCACAGGAACTCTTCAGAGCATATGTGGAATTTTAAAGTTTTCTTTCAAGATGAACATAGAAAAGTACAGCAGTAAGACAACTGATTTTGCTTCTTAAAATCCTGCAGCACCAGTTTGATAGCTAGCCATGTAAAAAGCTGGACAGAAACTGAAGGAAATTAGAGCACTGAAAATTTAAATTTTTAACCAAGATTTACACCTTGCCATACCTCTCATCGTTTGTCCTTGCATGGAGAGGCTGTTTTTCACTCTTGACCTTAAAATAGGGCACATGTAGAAAATGTACTTCATCCCTTCTTGCTTGATGATGTTACAATTCAGCAGTTAAATACTGTCTATCATCATTTTGGGCATAGCCAAATAATGATGTGAAAAACAGTAATTATCACAATCATAATTTAACCTCTGGTAAATTAATTCCTAAAGAAGTTCTTAGAACTAACATATGTCCTCCATGTAATTAGGTAGCAGGGCTCTTCTGCATTGGCTTCAAAGATCACTTTTTTGCTAAGTTTCAGTGGTAAATGCTTCAAGCAGGAGGTACTGGTAGTCTTCTTACTATTTCCATAGCTATCTTTAGGTAGGCTTTAGCCTGCAAGAACAGAAACATATGTGAGCACCTTCCATTTTCTACAGAAAAGGAATATTTCACAACTATTTAGGTATTTGTTCTTTTAAACACAAAGAAAAAAACAAAGATGTTTAAATAAATGGGTTCAATTTAACCTGTGTTCAGGAAAAACAATGCATTAATACACAGAATACGCACAAACATTATATAAAATATTGGGGGGGTGGTTAAATTTGACTGAACAATTTGTCTTTGACAACAAGCAGGGTCAATAGTTTTCTGGAAGATTAGTGATGAGGAGGACGTAGACTCTTTAGTCCCACAGGAACTATTAACTATAAACTCCCCTCACCCTGACAATCAAGATGCACCACGCACAGGACACAGAATCAGAGAAAACAACAGCATTCTAGATGGAATTTTTGAGACTACTAATTCATTACAGACTAGACTATCACTATGGAATTTCCTATTCAGACATTGAAAGTATTTTTTTAAAAAGACACCTTTCCAAAAGACTGCCCTGGGTGGTCCAGCTACTCCCCAACTAACCACTCACCTAGACAAGATAATGGACTAACTTGAAATAAGGCAATTGATTCAAGTCAAGCTGCCTTTGCAGTTAAGTATTTAAGTAATTGGTGTAGGAGCACTCCAGGTGGGAATTTCAAACTATCTGGAACAGCCCCCCAACAGCTCCCACTTGGCACAGATCAATTCGTGCATTTTAATGAGTGAATTAACAGCCTGCATACAAAACCTGGCCCCTTCTAAAGACTCCCCGGGCTGTTTACCTGCTCCAGAGTTGACCAAATTGTACACAGAATTGTAAATTCACCATAAACAGACACAACTGCTTGTATAAATGTTAACCTATATCAAGAGCCCAGTAAGCTTAAGATATTTTTCCCACAAAATGAGTGTCTGAGCAACATTCCCCAATGTACATTGACCCTCATTTGCCAAGCAGCTGATCACCACTTTGCAACAGAAGGTTCCTGGTGCAGCTCTTTAAAGCCAGCATTACCTAGTCAGTGTTCTCAGCAACTGGTCTTGCCTGATTGTTCTCCTGGACCACTAGTTTGTCTATTGAACAGACCAGTATCTCATACATGTCCTTACAGAATACCAGTCACCTGGCTTGGCAAAATTCAACTGTTTGAGCCTTGGTTTCCTGTCTTTGAACAAATAATTTAGCTGTGAGTGAGGACCTGTCTATCAATCAACATACCTGAAAGGTCTAAATGGAATCTTGTTGACTGTCAATATGCACTACATAAAAACAACCCTACATAATGGAATAGGTTCCTGCTGAAGGAAACTAAC
Source organism: Petroica traversi (assembly GCA_025920805.1). NCBI lineage: Eukaryota > Metazoa > Chordata > Aves > Passeriformes > Petroicidae > Petroica > Petroica traversi. Next base: position 23,779,171 of record JAHLSL010000007.1, read on the forward strand.
AACCATGAGCAACTAATCAAATAGTGACTATCACAAGGGAAATACTAGTCTTAGCTACCATCTACATGAAAATAATCATGGAGCTGGTCATTAGTAACTTCGGCTCTTAGCACTCTCTGTGCAACCACGTTCCATTTGCCAGTTCAATCAGATTTTTAAAAAGCTTTAATTGCCCTGGAAATTGCTTGTTACTTTGACACAACTCCAGCCTTCACTGGAGCAGCCCTCCAATGTCTGTTTTTACTGTGGTCAACTCAGAAGGCACTAAAAGCATGATGACAAATGCAGCTTTAAATGAGTCTACCTCAGATAAAAACAATGTCTCCCAGAAAAATTCTTGGTTGCTACAAGAGGTCCAGAGCCTATTCCACTCTGTCCTGCTCTGGGCAGTTCTACAATATGATTCTTCTTTGCATGTACTGGCAATTCTTCCCAAATTATAACGAAGTCTTAAGTCAGAAAGGGAAACTTAATGGGGCAATAAAAGCCAATCCATACATTATAGCATGAAATGGAGGAGATGGGTAAGTTAGCTGGATTTATGAAACTAAAATCTCAAAGAAAAATCTTTGCTCATGGGAAACTTTCTATTAATCCTATATATCAGCAGTTATGCTTGGAGGCAGCCCCAGCTGGGTAATGCTGCTATCCCAAGGTGCTGTTACAGACATATAAAACACATTCTGCACAAAAACCATGGGTAAGTAGAACTGTGCAAATCAAATGCAATATAGTAACATCCTTCAGACTATCCTACATTCAGCATTTTCTTCAGCAGACAGAACCATAAATGAGGGTCTGATGATGCATTGTACTATCTCCACCCTGAATGAAGGATTTGAACCTACACTTACCAAATGCCACCATGAGGATTCAAAGGAAGCCTTGATGATAAAGGGATATTATAAATCACAGCATGCAGCCCTCTTTGGGGTTTGCTTTTCTTTTAAAAATATCAGACCCTGGATTGACCACTCATTAAACAGAATTATTGATTACAACTAAACCACAAAACAGGATTCTGTGACTATTTTTTACCAGCACTGCAATTTTTTGCCAGCTACCTCTTGCAATCTTTAAAAGGCTGTATGTTTTTACCCCATTTATATATTAACCTTTCATAAGCATTCTACAGAAAAAGTGTTTCTGAATGCAAATTTGAGTTGTCTCTTTGGATGACAACATGGCAGGTTTGTAACATTCTGATTTAATTGAAAAGGGAATTATTAACCAGACTTATTTTACTGTGTTCCATCAGACTGCTGATGCCTTGTGTTCCTGCTTTCCACCTGACTGGGCTTTTTCTCTTCCCTTATAGATCAACATGCAATTTATTGGAGTCAAAATCCTTCACTTGCATATACAGGATGTGAATGGACACACTGGTACAGCAAATGTATTTCGTACTTGTATGAGCTGCTTCTTTGGCCTTAAGACAGGTGGGAGTTTGGTGCTCAACAGTCACAGACTGTCTGTCTGTTCTACCAAGGTATTGATAAAGCCACTGTGCCATCCAAGTTGTGATATGCCCAAAAGTTCCTAGCAGGAATTCCTCACAAAACAACCACCAACTGCTCCAGAACTCCGTGGGCTTTACACTCACAGATGGAAGAGCTCTCAGGAACCTCTACTTAACTTTCTCCCAGTGTGATGGAGAGTTCACTGAGCGTTCAAGCAGCTCATTTGGTGGAAGAATAACTTCACTCCAATTAATCATGTTCTATACCTCTTGCTTCTAGTCTTCTCATCTGCAAGCTTCAGGATGGCTCTTCCAAACACCTGTTTTGCTGCTGGCTTCTTTCCCATGGTCCATAGGAAGTTCCAGTACATCTGAGCAGGATCAATTTCACCTGGTTTCAGTGATTCCTCACTAGTTTTCCCTATTCTAACTTTTCCCCTAATTTTTTCCTTTATTCTACCATTTTAGCAGCATTCCTGTTTTTCATTTACCATCTTTTGCTGTCCAGTCACTCCTGCATATGTTTGAGGGAGCAAAAAAATGGAGCCTTGGCCAGCTAATCCACCTCCACAGTGTGATGGAGGAGAAAAATGCTCAGTTAATCTCCAGAAGGCAAGCCCTCACTGTTGACTAAAGTAAGAAATTTTTAGCTTCTTGTAGATGATCTTGGATCACTCCTAGCTGCTGCATTAGTCTGACATGCAACTAGAGCAATATTCCATTTCTACATCACAAAGTTTTGTCAGTACAGTGAACGGTATTAAGAAAAAGCCACCAAAAAGCCACAATTTAAACAACTAAGCTGACAAAAACACTAATGTAGACAATGTTATACCAAGAGCAAAATCATTTTACCAGCATTGTTATTTCTCCCAGGAGACTGCCTCAAGCTTCACCAGAAGATAACTCCAGTCATCAAACCTTCCTATCCTTTAGCTATATTGTCAATACTTTTCATAAGCAGATTAGTCTTGTCTGTGCCTTCCCTGAGGAAAAACTTTCTAAGTTCACATATGCACCATTCTACAAGTAATTTTCTTTTTTAGTTGGTAGTCATTTCCTTGTCATTTGTGAAAAGGAAACCCCTTTTCCACCAACTACCTCTAAGCTTTAAAATAAAAAAATTAGACAAGTTTGCTTAGACATTTTGAAATTCTAGTGTAAAGTCAGAGATAGACTCTTCTATATCTGCAAGGCAAGATGAACCCCATGGCAGATGTGTAAGCAAAAATGTATTAACTGCCATATTTTAGAAACATCATTTTATTCTAGGCTTGACAGAGCTCAAAAGGTGTGACAGCATGCTGGGTTTCTAAGAAGTCAATCACCATCCCTATTCCCTACCGTTTGAATCTGCTAGGTATTATTTCAGGTCTATGAGTCTGTATTTGATTTGTGTGTTCTAACAAAATCAGCATAGAATTTTGTATGAAAATCCCCTGCACATTTAAGCAACAAGAGCAGATAATTTCAGGGACATTGTTCTCTATCCGAAAAGTTGTTAATGCATGAATAGCCACAATTTCAGTTTATTTGAGAAACATGGTGATGACTGTCATGTATTAAAGATAAGAATCTGACCTTATATGACCTCTCCCACCATCAGTTAGTTATGTGCTAAGAATTTACTTTTTCTTTGAAAATATAAGAGAACGATATTTTTTCTGTCTTTAAAATGAGAAGAAAACCATGGATAAAGGAAAATTCTCTTTCATTCTGTAGAGATTAGTGACATTTTAAAAAACCACATTCTCCGAGGAGAATGATTATCTCACAGACACAATGGCAGAGAAGGATATTAAGAGTTTCCCCCAGAGTCACACATATTTGTCAATCTTTATTCCTCTGCATATTTAACTTAATTGCCACAAATGGTCATTATAACCCATCCTTTTGTTATCAAGAACACAGTTCAAGGAGGAACAGATGGCAACACAACAGACTTTCTTGCCTTTTTTATTTTCAGAATGCTGTCCCCTACATGTCAGAATTCTTAGATCAATAGGCCAGCAGGCTACAGACCCTTGGTTATTACAGATTGCAGATACTGTGAGCCTTCCATCTCAGTTTCCCAACTGTTTTACTTCAGCTTTAACCAAAGTCGTGCATCCATTCAAACTTTCACGTTGCTGATCAAACTTCCCAGAGAGAAACTGAAAAGGAATCCCTATAAATCCATATGCTAAACTGGCCTGGACTCAAGAATCACTACATTATTCCATAGCACAGGCCGTGCCCAAACCTAGCAAAAATACCTTCAATTAGAAGTCAACACACCATAGTGTTGCCTCTTCTCTTTCAAAACAAAATTACGATTTTAAGATTGTCACTGTTCTTCCAGAATCTCATTCAGTATGTTAATAACACTGGACGAACTATGTTAATGTTCTCCTCCCTTTTTTTTCCTTCTAAACTACTCGGAAGGAAAAAATGGATTTCAGCACGTCCTAGCAATCATGATATTGAAAAAGCTACCAATATTCAGTGTTCCATAGGTACAGTCTACCTTATCACGGATTGATTCTACCACTTGTTATCAGCATTAATAATATTTTTCACTCTATATCTCTACATCTAAGCAGCAGTCAAGAGTGGGGCTGCATTATGTCATATGCTGTGCAGAGGACCCTGCCCTACAGAGCCTGGCAGACAAACTGTAGCAGAGGAGAAAGAAAACAGCAGGCAGGAAAAGCTTATTCTATCAGCATTAATGAAATTCTATATTTACAAGTACTTTTTTCCCACCATATTTGACTCCCACCACCTCACCAACTCGCATTTTTCCACTGACAATAAAATGTTACGGTAAATACACTGAAAAACCCATTTCCTCTTGTGAGTAAATTGCTCCACTTCCTGCTGAAAACAAACCAGGTACTGACAATAGGAAGTTTTGTTCCAAACATCTTTGGATAGGACCCTTTGACAGTTTCCAGGCTCAGCTACCAAAGGCTTAAGTGACAGTTTTAGAGGACCTACGTTAGCTGCAAGGTCTCATGAGGCTTGACACTGACCTTCCTCCTCTTAGTGTGCCAGGACCTGGATCAAATCTTCTCTACTCTGAATGATTCAGCCTAATTAGACCAAACCCAGAGAAGCAGAACAGATGACCAGCATTCCAAAATAAACGGCCTGAGTTATTTACTGATACTACCTTCTTTTACTTTATTGCCTTACTTCCATTCAGACACACATTTCTTTCCAAACAGCAATAAGAAGCAGCACTCCCCATACCCTTCAGAGGAGAGTCTTCTGTTGTTTTAGGTGCAGTGCACCAAACTTACAGCATCACTTTGAGGCTGAGAGATCACAACAGGCTGTCCTGAATCACACGTCTCCCGTATATCAATATGCAGTGGAATGTCTCCTGTATCAAAAATACCAAGACATATATGTGAACCTAGTATTTCTTAAATGCTTCCTTAAAATAACCCTAAAGCAACTTGAAATCCAACTCCCGTTCAGTATACTCTTTGAACTGCTTTATCTCCAAAAATTAGCATTTAAAATGAAAATTGGATGCAGTATAGTTTCCTTACAACCATAATGAATAATGCCAAACATATATTGGCTTTTTCATTCTCTGAATAGAAAGGACCATGCTTTAGTCATTTATTAGAGAAGGAAGGGCTTTTTTGCCTTAAACACACAGAAAAATACAGGCTGAGATACAAATTATTTTGCGTACATGAAATAAATTGCCTGAGTGTTAGGCAACTGTTCATCATGCATCTTACTGTTCAGCCTATCTCCTCATTGTAAGTTCTTTTCAGTGCTCTTTTAAGATTTTAATCACTGTTCAAAGACTTCTTTGAATACTTAATTTCCAAATAATAGCATTTGTTATTGTCCTTATTAGGCCTTGGATCCAATTCAAAGGTGGACAACTATTCAGTTCATTTTTCCTTCCAACAGAAATCTTCTTTATATTCTGCTTTTATAATGAGCAGGGAACTGTCAGAGAGGAAAGGAACACTCTAAAGGAGAATCAATTAGCAGCCCTATTCCATTCTGAGACATGCTTTCTGAAACACAGATTTCACCACTACAAAAACCTTGGAGATTTCTATGTTTAGTTTACTGCTACATAAATAATTTTGAAGTGAACTGAATACCAACTTTTCTTTTACTGGAAGACACAGCCACATTTTACATTGGATGGATGGATGCAGACAGAACAGCCTACCTTAGTTCAATCCTGACATATTAGAAGTTTAATTAATATATTTTAGCAACTTGATTTAACTCAAATTAAGGCCGGTATATAAATTACTGAGATTCGAAATATTCAGAAAAAGAAACATTTTAAAAAAACTGTATGAAAATTGACAAAGTTTAAGAGATAAAGAGAACCCAAAGCAAGCAGGAATACAAACAAAAACAAATAGTAAACACAAAAGCTGTGGCTCCATGATTAGTGTGCTAAATCTTTGAAGAACCTCACTATTTATGATAATTATAGTCCATTTCCTCCAAATTTATTTTTTCTCATTTATTTCAGTCATGAATAAATTTAGGCATAACAGTCTGTTCATGTATTCATTTAAAAAAAATTCAGGGAGTCCTCTGCAAGTCTTCTAAGTATAAATGTTCTTAATGGAATAACAGTAACTTTGTAATTCTCCCTGACATTCACTTCCTGCTCTTATTTTATGTAGAGACTAATCTTCTCTTTTTTCCTAAGGTTAATGTTAATTAATGAAGAAATACTTCTTCACTATCAGCTTAATAAAAATCTCCAATAATTACTAAATGGCATACTCTCTCAGACTTATGAAGATAGTTGGTAGCACATAGCAGGACTTGTATGAACAGAAGTGCAGTCAGAAGATAAAGAATAATGCATTCTTAATTTTAAAAAATAAAAAATTTATAATTTATGCACAATACATCGAAACCATCTGCATGGCTCTTTGGGTGATAAGGGTTTGAGCAAGATAAAATTTTTGCACTGGTCTTCACTACCAAATGTGATAGCAACTTGTCATTGTACGTTTTTCTGATATTAACAACTACTGCTGGCTGCAAAGAAAGAGAATAATTTAAATTTATTGTAGGAAGAAAACCCAAAGAATTTTACAAATCTGGCAGTCATTGCTGATGGTCAGGAACCAGATAGTGTTTAAAAAGTCAGGAATTGCAAAGGTCAGGATGGAACTCACAGAAATTATTATCTCAGTATCATATATAACAATGGTATAGCTTTCTGGCCATGGTTACAGTCCTTAAACTTCAGGAAAAAAGTTTCAGAGACGGGGAGAGAAAAATCACCAGCACAAAGTCCCTCTCACAAACCTTGTCACACTTTGCTTTAGAGAACAGTAAAAATACAAGACAATCAGAAGTATATGAAATAATGAATTACTCCTGAAAGTCTCCTGGAAACTGCTAATTGTCTTCTTTCATAAACAAAAAAAGGTATTCAGTATTACTAATGACAGCCAACTCTGAGCAAGTGGAAGGACAATACTTTTCAATCCTGCACACTGTTATATGGCAGAATTTGTCAGATGTTACCTTGTCGGGTTTTCAAGGAATGCTAGGTGCTTATCTAAACAAACAGAACAGCCATAGGTGTTGGGAAATACAGGCAAAATAAATTTAGAATTAGTAGTTTTAAATATATGCATTTTACAGATATATATGTAAAAATATGTTCTCAAGTTTTTTGGGCAGAATTCAAGTAATTCTGAGATAAAGCTTCCATTTGGGATGGATTAACATAAAATCTGTAAGCAGTAATTCTTACAGTACCATATGGTACCATTATGTAATGGTCATCCCTGGAAGGAAGAGAGTACTACTCAGATCAAGTACTGTAATTCTAAATTTAACCCTTGGGACATTATTCTTAATCTTACTCTGTTTTTGCATTGACAGTTAGAAGTTAAACTTCACTTTCCTTTATTTTGTGCATCTCATCTATCCTCTGCTAAATCTGTACATCTCTCACATCACTCCTAATTAAATCCAATCACAATCAGTTCTGCACTCTTAGGAAATAACAAAAACCACCTATGGGACCAATGCCATGGTACATCATTTGTGCCTGTGTATCTAAAAGCATGTTTGATTCAACTGCTTGCAGAGCATTTGCATCCATCCATATAACCCAAGGCTGCAGAAGTCCCCTTGGGCTCTGATCACAACTTATTATATATTCAGAAAACTAAAAGATAGCCCAAAAGCATGTCTTTAATTATGTGTTGCCTTGCTATCTTTAGTCTATGTCAGACCTTGATGTTTCTGTGTTGATCTTTCTAAGTGAGCTTCCTGGTACTTTATAATGAATTAGCTATGGAAAATCATTGAGATAATTAGAGTAATACATGGAAACACCTCATTAGCACATGCAATTACCCCATTTACCAACTTAATTACGCTGGGTTATATTCTTTACTTACAGCACAGGTTGAACCATGCCTTTTTACATCAGTAATGTATATTGTAAAGATCCGTGTATATTTTAGCCTACAGGCAATGACAGATAGCTTAATCCTAGCTAATCATAGAATGGTTTCAGTTGGAAAGGACCTTAAAAATCATTTAATTGCAGCCCCCCTTCCATGGACGGGGACACCTTCAAGTAGAGCAGGTGGCTCAGGGGCCCATCCAACCTGCCCCTGAATATTTTCAGGGATGGAGCATCCGTAACTCTGGACAACCTGTGCCAGTCCCTTACAGTAAAGAATTCTATCCCAATATCTAACCTATATCTGCCTTCCTTCAGTTTACAGTAATTCTCCATTATCCTATCATCGCCTGCCTTTCTAAAAAGCCTAAAAGCCTTTATTGTAAGCCCCCTTTAGGTACCAGAAAGCTGCTATAAGGCCTCCACTGAGTATGTAACAACTAATTTTTTTAAATTAAATAAATGAGAAAACATTTATTGATATTACTGGACAGAGTTTAGGTCTGTCCTAAGACTAAATGGAATTCTTGGTTATTTGTAAAAATTGCTGTATAGTCAATCACATAATGAATTTCAGGTAGTATAACACACTAATATCAAAACAATTCATGTTCTGGATTGCTTGTAAATACAAAGATTTAAGATGCAATTCGAGAATTTTCATATGCTGTCAACAACACCATTACAAGACTGACAAGGAACAAAAAGCACACTTCTTATTAGTTCTATTATATCTGAAAACTGTCTGAATATAAAGTAATCTAGGATTATGCAGTTTCAGAGTTGAGTTAATGCTTCATGCACACCATTAAATTTTTCTTCAAAAATAAAACCATTTCCATATTCTTACCCAAAATATCCAATCCGAGGGTTTTTGCCAGATCTCTTACGCCATCAGCTCCAAAAATATGTGTCTTATGCTTACATTTGGGACACTGGAAAACACTCATATTCTGAACCAGTCCTAAAATCTGTCAAAGGAAAGGAAAGGAAATTCAAACCAAGCACTGGTATTTCCATTATTCATCTCTGACAAGACAGATTATCGAATAAGAATCAACACAGAGTGGTTATGTAAAATAGGAATCAGACTCAATAATATCATTATCAGCTCTTATTAATCATCTCAGTGGCACCATCATCTGTGCATTATTTCCATTTTTTCACATTTATATATCTCAAAGACTAACAGCCTTATTTGAAAGAAAAAGTACCTCTTGCACAAACCTAACTTGCCAAGAACTCTCCCTGACAGTATTTAATTTTCAAACTCTGAATACTGGGAGAATTTTCATGCTGTGTTTTACAGTTTTGTACTTTGCAGTTTCAGGAAAGACAAAATAAAAACATGCCATTACAACAAATTACACAATCAGACATGCTTTTAAGGTATTTTTGTAAGTTATCCTGTAGGGAAATGTTTCAAAAAGAACCAGATTTGTTATTCTTCTGTAGAGCAGAAACACATTTTAAAGATCAAACAACAGAAATAATTATGTGAAACTAAGTGACAAAACCCATAGTGTAAAAATCTAATACACAGATCTTGGATACTTTTCTGTTGATGCCAGGTTTTAATGTCATCCTTACAAAACGTGTCAAATAAAAATTTGCCAAGTCATTCACACAAAAAAATCTTCTTTCACAATGTGAAAGAATGCTAATGATAGCATTAGTCTCATTTCATTCACATAGTAAACAAAACCCTTCATTGAGACAGACCAAAATTTCCAGAAGTGATGAAAACAGTGTTCAAATGCTAGAGAGTGGAAGCTTCTATCCACCTGCTAATGAACAGAACCCCTGCTTTAAGAGATTCTATGTTAAAATATTTCACTTTTAGATTTATATGTTACCTAAATATGTGACATAAAATATAGGTTTTAAAATGAATATATCATTTATATTGTTATTTACTCTGTAGCATTTGGTACTTCTACATTTCCCTGAACCTTCTAGTTCTGTGCTTGAACAAGGTGGCCTCTAGTTATTAGAGAAGAAATATATCCACTCTACTAAAGAAGCTAAGAGGAAACAGCAGTGTTCAATGCAATCAACAAATATATTTAACTAAAAGTGAATATGTAACTTCTGGCACTGAACTTGAAAATAAAAAAGTATGTTATTTACAATATCATAATAAAAGTTTCCTCAGCTATAAGCTGAAATTTATCAAAATATTGTCATCTGTTTTTTCTATACCACCATAAAGTATATTTGCTACATCTTCCTTTAATTATGCAAAACTCTCAGATGGTTTAAAGCCAGGAATATTTTAAGAAATTTTAGTGTTTTAGAAAAAATTTACCTCTTCCAAATTAACACCTCAAACTGACTTTCCCCCTTTTCTACTCTCTCCCAGGGAGCGCCAGAGAAGTAAGAGGAACAAGATTCTATTTACCAGCACATTATTACAGGTAATTTTATCATCCAATTCTAAAATTAGTATCCAATTCTTAAATTAGTGGAGACATGAAATACTACAAGTCCAAGGGTACAAGGAGCAGGCACAGTAAAAAGGGATCTGTACACCCACAGCCTTCTACAGATGACCTCTAAGCAGGCATTCATCCTGCTCTCCCCTGAAGTCAAGTCATGGAGTTTTTACTCTGGCCATTTTTGACAGTACATGGAAAAAAAAAATTGAAATTTACACTTCAATTAATTCATTTTCAGGTATCTTGGGGTTTGTACTTTCTGTTCTCTTCGAAGTTCTCATACAACATTCATGATTCAGCAAATTTATCATCAAAGAAAAAGTTATGTAGTCTACTACTGTTGTGTGAATAGTTAAGCATTATTACAGCCATTTTGTTCATAGTTTAATAATCCAGTAACTAAGAAGTCCTTCTGCCAATGCAAAAGCAAATGCTGAGATACAGCTATATCTCCAATGCTAGACCAGTTTTAGAGGCCTTATACACTGCCCTGTTTTGTTAGCATTTAAATAAACCTTACTAAAAGCAAATGACACTTCAGCATTACCAATAATTTTAATTTTTCACTGTTGGTCCTGTTTGTCAGCCAATAAAGAGTGCATATTTAATAAAATATATTTATTCTTCTGGAATATGAAGATGCCACTTAAAAATACTAATTATAATATAGAATATTTGCAAACACCCAACTTCACTGCTGAAGTGTATTTTTACCATGCATATTTCTGCACATATATTTACAGACGGGAGCTCCTTATGACCTTCAGAGCTTTTAAATCTACAAAGTAATAGGTCTTGCTAATGAAGTCAGTAATAACCCTCATTTCCCTGCTCAAATAATAGACTTGTAATAGCTTCAAAGCAGCTGTTACTGTCTACACAAACTGTCCCATAAGTGTGTGTGAATACTATTCCAGTCCTTAGTGAGCTTGGCAAACTTGGCTCAGGAATGACATGAAAACTTGAATGCAGCACAATACAGGAGCTAACCTATGGAAGCAGCATGGAGCTCTGCTCCATTCAGTCTAATTGTTATTTTAAATGGCGAAGAGGCATCTGGCAAGAAATAACAGGAAATGAAGAACCCTTTCATTATGAGTTATCTGCACGCAGTTTCTGAATGTTTACATACTTCTTGTGCTCAACTAACCTTTTGGTTACACAATAAGTCATGCCTAAATCCAAATACACAACCTTCTAAGTTGAAGGAAATACAATGATGAAATGAAAACTCTCTGTATTTACATTAGGAAACAATTCCTGAGAAACCCACTCAGCCATTCACTGTACTTAAGGGATGATGCTGAGGTCTTTCAGCCTGATGGGGATTGAAGTGACCAGGGTTACAGTTCCTCTGCACCAACCTCCTGCATAACCATCAGTCGGCCACTTCACACTGAAGTGCTTCAAGCAAACATGCACAATATTTATGTCTTCCTCCCGTTCATCTCACAGTGAGCAATTTTTGCCTCTAATATCTGCTCCCAACATGATGCCATCATCTTTGCTGGTTATTCTACTTATTATTATTGCTTCAGAAACACCAGTGGGAACAAAACCAAATAAGCCTTTTTAACTCAGAAGGAAACACATAGCTCAGTTTATCTAAGCAGTTTTTTGAAACCTGTAAAATCCACAACATAACCTTCCAGTTCAAGGAAACTTGCAGAAAAGTTGCAGATTTAACAATCATTTTCTTTCAGAGATATGATTGATAAGATAAGCAATAATGAACTGAACTCAGCCCCAGCAGGTGGAAATCGGCAGGTTTTTTTCCTAAATACTCAGAATTATTCACTTTGAGTCACCCTTGGGAATGCAGGAAAACATTGGCCAAACTCCCATAACAGAGAAGAATCTTGAAACTTGGGACAGGAGTCAGCACCACTTCGCAAATTCCTTCTCCACTGAACGTGTAAGTGTGCTCCACTGCACAAGAGATGTCACTCCTCTTTTAATGACTATGCCCTAAGACTGAAAACATTCATTTTGCCCTGTAATTCTGGTTTTAATGACTCCTCTTGCCAGATTTTCATTAGTTCCTTCAGTCATTCTACTTCAGTTTCAATGAGGGACAAACAACATCAACAATTGTGACTTTCCTGTGGTAATACTGCATGTGTCATCCGAGTCTTTGATAACCAAGAACAGTGGGGGTGAGGGGAAGGTGGAATATATAGGTCTGTATGTACATGGGAGAGACTCAGTTCATTAAATATAAGAAAGCATACTCAAAGAGAGTTTCGGCAACCTACAGACTCTCTGCTTCTTTGAAAAGTCAGCTCTTTGCAAGGGTTTTCTAAAGATTCAAGATTTCAGACATTAGGAATTTAAAGATTGATTAATTATGTAATCAGGATATGTAGTTTTAGCACAGACCTGCAGATTCCACCTCTTTGACATAAACCTCAGGTCCGAGGTTGTCAGTTGTCACGGAAGATTATGTCACTTTGCTTTCAGAAATATAGCACATAGGCAGGAGCTGCTTTCAAACTCAAGCAATGACACATTTTAACTCACGTACACAGAGAGTAGATTAAAAGGGAAAAAGCTAAGGCCTGATAACTGGTTTGAGTGCATTCAAATCCAACATGTGGTATAACAGCTTTATTGTGACTTTTCACTTGATTTGACAAGACCTGATAATTCCAGTGAATCAAAATAGATCATATTTAGTATCTTATCTTCCACTAGGCAAAACAATATTAGCCAAGTCCATCCTAGAATGCATGATTTTCTGGGAGGTCATCCTCTTCAAAGGACATTGAACAAAACAGTTTTAAAAAGAAATTCTGGTCATTTCTCATTAAAACAAAAGGAAAATTTAGTGAAGTACTAACTTAAACACAATTTAAATTGAAGAAAATAATTTTACATCATTTTAGCAAACCCAAACATAAAACCAAAACAACCTATTCTGTAAATTATTCTTGTTTTCCTTCTGGCGGGAAATTATAAATGTTACAACACTTTCATTTTGATGGAAACATGCCTAAAGAATAGTCAGTAATAAAGAATTCATAAAAGTATTTCTTTTATTAAACTATCCTGTAAATTAAAAAAAAGGGAAAGCTGTCACTTAAACTTTCTGTTGCATTTTTTTCATAAGCAAAACACTAGCTATGAAAGAAATTTCCTTTCTTAAGAAAGAGTAAAAGTAACCTTCACACAGGCATGCAAGAAAACATATTTTTTCTTACAGTTTATTATAAGGAAGCACATCAATTTATATTTTTTCATCAACTGCCCATTTCAAAGTAAAAATTAATCTCTACACAAACATACTCTTGAGTATAACATTCAGCTACTGCAGTAGTTACTGTTGTTACTTAGCAACTTGCAGCACACAGAGAAAATACCAAGTCAAAGATATTAGCCTGTTTAATATTCTCTCCTAATTGTGGATATTCTTAAATTTTGCATTTCCCAAACACAAAAGCTAAGATATAAGCTATAAACCTCATGAAAAACAGTGATTAGACAGCCTTCTACTTGTCATGATAGTTATGGAGCCCTTCAAATGGCAATATAACTACATATACGCATATTTCCACAAAAATTTGAGTTTGCTTCTTAAAAAATACCAATAAATTATTTTTCTACATTTCATTAAATTTTAAGTCCCAACACCGACACTGCTGAGGACAACATATAATGAAGACACACAGTAACACTGCAATGCATGCAATACTTCATAAGATATTCTCTTCAGCAATCTGATCCATTCCACATGATTAAACAAACAGATTTAAAACAAATCATTTATTATTATGGCCTCACCTGAGAAAATTCTCTCCTTTCTGTTAAAGCAAGTTCCTGATACAGATATAATATGGATTCTAAGCCTTTTAACAAGAATTTATTCAATTCAAGTGATTTCTGAATGATCTAAACATTGCTGCATATGGAATTTTTTTTTACATTTTGGAAAAAGAAAAAGCTATTGGTATTTTTCATGTATAGACTTACAGGTACATGGACTTTTCTAAACATTTCAGCTCCTTTGCGCGCATCCAATAGAGCCACGTCCTGTGGAGTGGAGACAATCACAGCTCCTGGGAAAAGAAAACATAAAATCCCATTAAAATTTATTTTAATTAATGATTCTGCTAAATATTTAGTACATGCTACTAAATTCAAAAGTAGTCACACATTAATATGCTTTTAAGGAAGAAAATTATCAAAACAACTGAGATATATGAAGTGATAAAAAATTTTTAGATACTTTCATCCTAACTTTTCCTGTGTAGAAACCATTTATACTTTCTAAATGAGAAAAATTATCTAGCATCATACAACCATCCACCTGCTGACAGATTGCAGAGGTGGCACTCCAGGAATATCTACACAGTAACAGCCCCATGCCATAATTGTATTTGAAAGCTTTGAATTTAACAATTAGCCTTGTTCTAAAATCAGGAGGCAGCTGCTTGTAATCAGACTGTTGTTTTCTGGACCTGTTACTCTTTCTTGAACCATGTCACACTAGACACCAGTGCATTTGTAAGAACAATACCACCAGGAAGAGGCCAACTGATTCACACTTGCACTAGGTTTGAATAAAGTGTTGCTCACTGTTCAGACATGGCTCCAGGTTGCCTGATAATTAGTACTCCTGAGAGTTATTAAGCACATAAAACAGCCAGAGCTCCTTGTCAAAGTTAGATTCTAAAGCAAAGTAAGCCTACAGGTTACTATCCCATACTGCTATTACTTCTTGATTAATACAGCATGCAAAACCAATAAAGACATCAGAATATTCCACACCACTTCACGAAGAGCATCTTTATCCAAATGCTCAGGGGTTTCCAATACTATTTCCTCAGAACTTGCAACAAAAAATTGTTCATATTTTATAAAAGTGTCAAGTACAAGGGAGTATTACTGGTCAATTGATTAACTTTGGTTTCTCATTGACCATATAGCGTCAAAAGTCTCTATTACAAAGAGATTTCTGTAGAGTCACATTATGCCAGCCATGCACTAGAAATTCAAGTCGAACATCACACTAATAGCAATTACAACAGAGAATTCTAGATGCTTGGGACAGTTTCCTGCCTGGCTGCAGTTCCCAGTCCTCGGTGTCCATGGCAAAAGAAGAGGTGGGTAGATTTCCAGAGGCACCAACCCTGGCATGGCTGGCAGGGACCAGAGCACCAGAAGCCCTGGCACTCTGAGAGCACTCCTGGCTCTGGCAGCACTGGGACAGGAGCCCTGCCCCTTCCCCATCCTCCTACTGCCGGGTAGGATCCTGCCTGCTGACAGCCAGCCGTTTCCAAACACCCCCTGACAGCGTGTTTGAATGTTTGCAGCCAGCATTCTTAACCTCTAATTTGTGAAAGAAAAATACAATCTGGCACCTCGCTCCTGAAAAGCTGCCAATCTCTGCCTTACACAGTATAATACACAAGTCCAAAAACTGAACAGCACATGTAATGTACCGAGTAAATGCAATTTCCCTATTTGCTAAAACTGGCATCCAAATAATTTGCTGGTACTCTCAAACCAACCTGTTTCCCATGGGATCACAATGAATTATATGTAAGCCTTTCAGTTACACTGAAGTCACCTTAGCTCCTCATTTCACCAAACACAGGGTTACGCTTTACAGGCAGCACTGAAATGTAGGGTCAATTCCACAAAATGAATGCACCTTTCCCTAAAAGCACAGGCCACAAGTAAATAATTTAGACTTAATGTCTTTGAGATTTTTGCATATTTGTAAAAGACAATCCTTCAATACTTGAAAAAATACTTATTACTGCTTTCTTTCCAAACAAAATTGGAAATATGTGCCTTGTGTGCATATGCACTTTTATTCACACTCTTCTCTGAAGATGCTGGCTCAGCATTCCATGGATCTTCACACAGAACCTAATATGCAGTGAACAAGACTGAAGTCTACATTTTCTGGTTCATTATTAATTGTTTTAAGAATCTCATAATTGGCATGGCATGAAGGACAGACTGTGCACAACAAAAACACCCACTAGAACCACAAGCAGCTTAACAGAGAGGTATTTTTTACTAACAAATTCTCATCCAAGGGGAAAAAAACCAAAAAACACCAGAAAGTCCCAATGCCACAGAGTTTGGCAGAGTTTGGGCTGCCACAAGCACCAACTGTCTACAAAAAAACTCTGGCTCCTGAAATACACGAGTTTAAATTATGCTCGTGGACAATTTCCATGGCTTCTTCCTCAGAATGAAAGCCAACATGCTGAAGAAGCTGCTGTTCAGGGTGTAATACTTGTTTCTCTCATATTTTCCTTTTAACTCTGAGCTAGTTACAAGCAAAATCTATTCACAGTCAGCTTGTACTGATTTACACCAACACGATAAAATAAGCAACTTCTCACTTTCTTTGGTACATCTAGTCCAACAAACCCAACCTGAAGTTCAAGAATTCAAATTATTTGCAGCATTATTTCCTTTATGAACATCCAAATATGGCAAATGAGACTCTTCACAGTGCTCCCCTCCCTGAATAATTTTGCATACGATTAATTCAGAAAATGATTCAAATTATAAGAAAGAACACAGCTTACATTTTCCTTGCTATCTTGACTCTACACAGTTAACAGGAATATCAAACAGCAAAGAGTTATTTTAATCAATAAAGTAATGAAATAGGATGGAATTCATGCAGGCAGTATGTCTCTTGAAGCAATACGTGCAATGTTTACACAAGTGTCTGAATGAGACAAACTGAGGCTGACAAACTGAATGGAGAAGCTGCAGAAACTATAATGCTACCATATTGCACATTGAAACACACTAAAAATTCTGTGTTTGCAGTTGTGTGCAGAAAAATAGTTTCTGTGCCTCGAGCATACTAAGGATATCTAAGTAGAGCACATTTATGTTTAACTCACTTATCTACTTATTCAGGCATTCCATTTTTTTTTTTATTTCAGTGTATTTCCTTTGACAAAAAGTTGATGCATGTTCACCAAATCACACAGAATCTGTAAATTGGTCAGAATGGAAGGGGCCACTGGAGGTCACCCAGTTCAATCTCCCTGCTCAAGCAGAGTCCTTTAGAGCATGTTACTAAGGATTCTGCCCAGATGACTTTTGAGTATCTTCAGTGATGGAGACTCCACAACCTCTCTGAGCAGCCCGTTCCAGTGTTTAATCACCTGCACATTAAAGAAGTTCCATGTTCAGATGGAATTCCCTGTTCATCAGTTTCTGCCCACTGTCTCTCTTCCTACTGCTCACCACCAGGAAGAGCCCAACTCCTTCTTGGCACCCTCCCTTCAGATAGCCATATACAATGATAAGATCCCCTCTCAGGCTTCTCTTCCCCAGGCTGAACAGCCCCCAGTCCCTCATAAGGGACATGCTGCCAGCCCCTATGCTTCTCTGCCCTTTGCTGGCCTACCCACAGGAGCTCCATGACTCTTTTGTACTGAGATCCAGCGCTGGACTCAGCACTCCAGGTGAGACTGTATGAGTAAAAACTATGTTAACAAAGTTAACTGTATTTTTAATCCTTAGGACACGTTATATAGAGAGACAGAACTAACAATACCCTGTAACACTGATGTTTGCCTTTCTATTTCAACCCCAGGTCCTTAATCCTCAATAAAAGAAAATTGTGCCTACACAGCACATTGGTACCCATTGGTGGCTGGTGCTCAGGAAATTACAAGCACTGAAACAGTCTGTAATTTCTCTGTTTAGAAAATATCATCTATATTCACTGTAGGATTAAGGTTTGCATTACATGCTTTGAGTTAAAAAGCACCAAGTCAAATCTCACCAAACCTTAGATATAGTCAATTTGTACCCAAGCAAAAAACATGGAGCTCTAAAAAGCAGCTGATCAGCAGCAGGGCAGAAGGTCCACCTGAGATGAAAAGGATCCCCCTAATATATTCCTTTTTCCCTCCAGTGTCTTCACAGACAGATTTCAGAATCAGGTTACGTGTCTCTCTTCCGAGACAGATGATTAAGGATCACACACAAGTATTAGAGCATGTCTTATATCAGCCTCGTAGCAAATGGTGTGAAATATAGCTGACCAGGGAGACTGAAAAACAGTTCTGGAGGATAAAGACACAGAATAATCATATCTGGTGACTGACAGCACTGAACTCTCCTGGCAAGGAACCATATTCAAGGCTCAATACAGCTGTAGATGGCCTGATCTGACCACACCACTCATGCACTTTTGTAGTTCTTGCTACCTTTTCCACTGCATTAAATTCAAACTTTTAGGTTACATCTTCCAGTCATAAATAGCCTGGTTAACCTGACTCTTCTGTACTGTGGATCTCTTCAGAGCCCCTCTGACCCTCTGTTAAATTTCTTGTCAATTCATAGATAAAATTTGCCTGCAATTACAGATACATCTTTGCACTTGAAGATGTAGAAAAAGGTCTTGCAAGAACAAAGACTTCTGTCTTTGCTGTAATTTCAATTGGCAATGATTAGAGATAAACTAACATTAGAAAATGGTTCATCTCCTTGGAGAAACCTTACAAAGAAATTCCTCGAGCTTTTATGTGTGGCATCTCATTATAACCAGCAACTTAAAAGAGCCTCAAGTGTGATTTTCCATTACAGGATCCTCACTTTAACTTCACAATATAGCTCAGACCTGTCCCAAAGGCTGGATCCTGGCTGCATCACACTCTCACCCTGCTTGCAACCTTCTTGGAGGAGTCATTGAACAACTGCTCAAACAGGGGACATTTCCAACAGCCTCACATATCTTCAGTCAAAAACTAGCAGGTAATAAGAGATCAGGACTATCAACTTGCCCACATGAAAAATGAGAAATCTTACAGCAATATTCTTCCTGCTCAGTGGAACTACCAGTTAAATAACTGAGCAGAGGAATATCACATGCTGGATAAAGCTGTCACCCTAAAGCTAAACTGCCCCCATCTAAACTGATCAGGATCATAACATCCATTTCACACCAGATCACATGGGGAAAGATGTGGAATGACAACTCTCACTGTGGTAAAATGTTTGGTTTTGGTCATGTCGAACTGAACACGTATGTCACACTAACACAACTTACAATGAAGTATTTATTTAGTGAAGTGAAAACACTGAAAACATTCATAGTAATATCTGTGAACAAGCACTATCTGCAAAGTACAGGCCTAAAACAAAAAGCTGATCCCTGACAGACACTGCCACTTTGCACTCTTTCTTAGCTATCTGAATTAGCATTTTTCTGCTCAACTCCATTCCACCTCCTGCTTTCAAGGGCATTTGCCAATCATGTCTAGATTATGATGAGAATTGTACTAGGCAAGAGCAAAGTTCAAATACTCTCTGTGACAAATGAATATGATTTTTTTTAACTGAGAGGCCCTAATCCAAAGAGTAGAACTGGGTAAAAGAATAATTCTACTGCAGAAAAAAGACAACAGTGAGATTACTTCAAAATCAGCTCCTCAAACCATTCTATTCTTTACTTCTTTTCCCATAGAGGTGGGAATGGAAAAGAGCAGATTTGAACATTTACTTTTTTCAGAAGAAATAGCTAGAGGAGAAAATGCAGTACCATTATTCATATGAGTTTCTCTCACCTTTAGCAATTGTCAGCTGAACACTAGGCTAGTTTGCTCTTCCTATTCAGAATAATTGGTCTAAAAACCAACAAGGCAGTTGCAGTTAATCTAGTACTTAGCATACACTTAGCCACGGTTCCCAGACCTCAGAGAGCCAAGCTTGCAAAGCCTCTATTCTTCACAATTTTTTTCCTGAATACCTGGAAGCTATTTTCCAGAAACAATAAAATTTAAGGAACTTACACTGAATATACTATCAATTCAGCTTCAACAGGCACTGTGTGTTAAATCAATCTTCATGAGCCAAGAATGAAATTTAAATTTATATTGAAAGAGAGTGAGGTATTAAGGTGTAAACTCATACTATATTTTGATCCCTAAATTAAGTTTACAGAGTGAACAAATCTGACAGTTCATAATGAAGCACCAGGAGTGTCCAAAGCTAAGATAACCCTGACAATAATTTGCATTTGTCAATTCCATTTATTTGACCACAGAAGCAGTCTCTATCAGCATGCAAATTATATTTGGATAAATACACAGAACTGCTTTAAAATACCCACTTGTGCAACTCATGGGGTTTTTCTGTTTTTCAGTCTATCCTAAAACCACTTGCCTTGTCTTTCCTGCAGCTATTTAAAACATCAAAATACAGAACAAAATGAAAAGTAAATTTACATCAAAATCTGATATTAAAAATATTTGCCATTCATATTTAGAGCAAGTAAACTTACCATTACCCAAATGGCTTCCATAAAACAGCTTCAAAAATTTACTGCAGAAACTATGTACCTTCACCATAGAAGAAAAAAGCAAGCTCAGAAACTGAGAAAAATATTTTATATTAGCGTTAAACTAAAAGGAAAGATCAGATGCCTTGCAACTGTGGTTTGCACCAAAGTAAGAGATTTGCAACAAGGGGCAAACAAACACTTATACAAAGAGCAATGACAGAACACAGAGATGCTTCTGAAACTGTATGCTACATAAATTGTACTGTAGCGCTAGGCTTTTTTTGATCATTTCTCTTCAGAAAAGACAAGAGAACAGCACCATACCTACTCAGCTTTCTATTTCAGATAACCTAAAATGTCACCTTTATACAAGTCACAATTCTTTTTCATGCTAAATCATGCACCGTTTTATAAAACATCAACAGTATTTTTTTAAAGCTAATTTGAAATTCTCCATTTATTGTTTTTAACATACATTTCTCATCACCTGGAACTCCCTGTTCTTGTACATCACTCTATACTGAGCCAAGATCTGGTTCTCTTCAGTCCCACATGCTGCTATAAAATAGCTGTGCACAAGGCTACACCCTAGTCTTTATGACACTGACATAAATATTGAGTAAATAATTTGGTTTGCAAGTCTGGTGTGTCACATGAAAAAGAATTTTAAAATGCCAAGTGTCTTCAAGTTGGTGGCATCCCTTTACCTATTCAATGTACATTGAATAGAAATAAGATTTTTAATGTTTAGCCAGCAGAGACAAAAACACACTTTTTGGCTTTATTTAAAACAATCTATCAAAACTGCTGCTAGAAGAAATTCCATTAATTAAAATTCCTTGAAAACTCATATTTGAGCTAACAAATTATTTTAATAAATATTTCAGCCCTACCTGAAAAAGGTATTCAGGAGATAATTAAGACACAGATATTGCTGAAAGATGCAAACACTCAGAAAAATTACACCATTTACAGGATAAAGCAATTTTAAAATGGTAGGAACTCTGTGTTATATTGATTTTGAATCTGAGAGGTGGCAAAAGTAATTTCCTGTATGACTAGCAAAGGCAATGCTTCTGCTTTTATAGAACTTGAGAAACAAAATAGTATTCACATTGCTTTCACTTTGCTTATCTTGACTAATTGTCTGATTCCTATTAACCATCTTTTTAGAGCTTATTACTACAAAGATTATAATATGTGCTTTGTACGGGGGAAAAAGTTACTTTCAAAAGGTGGGAAAATTAACAGCGCTGAAATAAAACCTGAAGCCTTTTACCTTTCTGTCTCCTCTACGAACACAGTTCAGTTGAACTCGTTATTGTAATTATTAAAAGGTTGTTCAGTAAGATGTGAAATTATTTGTTAGTGTCAGTCAGCTTCCCATCAGGCAGATGTATACGTCTAATGGTTGTCACTGCTATGGCACCTCAATATCCAAGGAGAAGGGTGATATGACAAACTTTAGCAAGTGAAACAATTCCAGGATTAACCTGGAGCTGGCTCTGCCAGCTGAGACAGTGTCAGTCTCCAGAGCTGCCAAGCTGTCACACTTCACTGACACTGACTTCACTTTACCATTAATAAGGAGAGGGCAGCAGCAGCCTAATTGAATGGTCAGCCCCCACAATGCAGCTTCTCCACGAGCCACAAAGGCCCGTGCAGGGCTCTGAGATTGCCTCTTGAACAGAGATGCTCCTGCTGCTTCCCACAGAGCTCCCGCACTAACAAGGGAGAGAATAATAAACTGCTCTCCCAGCCTTCAGGGAGGCTAATTATCCACCTCCAATAATATTCATTAAAGTTATGGCTCCTTTAGCTAAATGATCAAACAAATACAGTTAGATTTCTCAATTTAGCAACTTGGTAATGCAAAGGAATCACAAGCCTTATTTTTCAGAATATCTTTAGTTCACACTATCTCTTGATAGCAAACATCATAACATCTGAAACCCTCTGTTTTTAAAAGCTGGAAAATGTGTAAGGATGTTTCTAACTTTTCCAAGCTTGCATGTTCAATACATGTTAAAGAACCCATTTCTGGAAGTTTTGTTCACACAAAAGATGGAACAGAAGAATATAAGGCAGAAGTAAGAAAGTAGAACTCCACACAAATTAACTAACAATGGACACGAACAAAGCCATTTTCTCCAGACTGACCCTGGATTTCTATTTGGAAAGCAAACCTGCATCTGAAGAAAGCATTAGTGTTTATGCAGAAATACGTATCATATTTTCAAGCTATCATAGAATTATTCATCTACCAGTTTGCCGAAGAAGGACTGCAACACAAGCAAAGTTAGAGATGATTAAAGAATAACATGCTAAATAAGATGTGTCTCTTTGTAAGATGACTAAGACTAATAAACACAAAAACAAAAGTCACATTAGTGACTGCTGCTCCAGCCAAGGTTGTGTGAGGCTGACAATCTCTTCAATACTACTGGAATTATAAGACATATCTTGGGTTGCTTTTACACTCGTTAGGTATTCCTCAAGTCTCCTTTTGACTCAAGAAAGCTATGGGGCCTGTGATGCAGGAAAAGAAAGCAGTCTTGTAAAATTAAAACTCAACACCATTTCACATATCCTATCAGTGTCTCTCTTATGCTCAGATGTTGCAAAGCTACAGTTTTTCATGCCCCATCTGGGCAAACCCACCACAAACAAAATATCTTTACCAGTGCTTTCTCCCACTCACAGAAAATTCAGTAAGTAGCTGGCAATAATATGGGTGTGGCTTTTGTAAATTTATTTACAGGCAAAATAAATATATTCTACACTGTCTATCCCGAGGAAGCCACAGATTAATAATAAAGGAATCATAATGCAAAAACTCTATCTCACATATGCATGCATGCAAATGAAAGACCATGTTTCACGCAAATTAGATAATGCACTTTAAATTTACTAAACTAAGATATATATGTTGTCTCTGAGGAAAAACAGTGAAATTACTCCACTAATACCATGACTGTTCAAGGCATCTTCAAAGGATAAAGAAAGAACAAGAAAACCGGAGAGGGAACAGAGTGGCACAACACCAAATACTTTCTGTAACAAAGTAAAATACACAGTGCTTAGAAAGTATGAATTGCAAATAAGATGGAGTCCCCAAAACAACAGAATTCTGTAGGCTGCTCCAAAGATATAATCACCAAGACCTGGAACACTCTCTTCCACACCCTTGAAAGGAACCAAGCTGAAGAAAATAAAAGCATGCTAGACAATGCTATGGACTCTTTGAGAAAAGAGACAGAAATGAAGTAATGAGAAAAAGAAGAAATCACAGTTTATACTGTAGTACCCAAAAATACGCCCGTGAGGCTGAAAAATAGCCACAATTAGCAAGAGAGAAAACGCTTCCTAAATCACAAATTCATTAAGCCAGTAAGAACACAGGGAATTATGCATCTTATCACTCCTTGTCTGCTGTGTTTGTCTTCATCAAAAGCAGAATACATTAGGTTTTTTTTTTAACTGCAAGAGTCAACTTCAGCATGGTCAACAAAACCAACTAATGGGAAATACAAATGTCAAGTGATGCTATCAATCCTAATTTTATGAAGCTAGAATGGATGAAAAAATAAGCTATACTGAACAACTGTAGGAACAATGCGAAACCATTTTGGAATTCAAATAAAAATTAGACATAAGCAAAATTTAGAAGACATACAAGATTAAAGTATTTCCATCACATCTCTGTCCCAGAGGACACAGTGCACCACCAAAACCACTCACACACATCTGCAGCACAGAGTTCTGTGGGGAAAGGGCACAACACTGTTTCTGTGTGTTGTTGACAACTGCTGCTGTTGAAGCATGTCAGACAGGTAATAAACCATTCCGGTCTTTTAGACCTCCTGAGGTGCTCAAGTATTCTTTCAGAAGGAGAATTTCTATGTCTTGCTGAAACCAATGAGATTAGAGGACAGTCTGCATATGGCAAGACTGATCTGACAAAGTCTAAATCCCTAGCAGAAAATAAAATTGGTAACACAAAAGGAAATTAACAGTTGTGAATGAACAGTGTTTTCAGTGTCTAACTAAAAAGCAATCATGAAGACAAACTATTTTATTTTATTAGCTGTACTATATAGTAGGTACAGACAAGGAAATTTTCTACTACAAAACTTAGCAGTTTTTGGCAAGACTATCTTTCCTTCAAGATTTACAGCTGATGTGTCCATCTTTTCAAAACTTAGCTTAAATAAAAGTAACACAACTGTAAAGCTAACATGTTAAAAATCACTGATAATATTTGCAACACTGCACAACTGATAAAACAATTTCTTAGCATGCTGGAAAGAAAAATCAAGTAATTTTCGACTGATGTTTTAAAGTAAGATTTTTCTAAAACTACCGAACTTAATTAATATCGCTGAGCCCTGGAGTGTCCGGCTGGGCAGGGCTGTGACCTTCCGAGAGCATCTCCACAGGCTGGGGCAGCAGGACCATGCAGGAGCTCACACTCACAGTGACAGCACACACAGGCTGGGGCAGCAGGAGCTCACACTCACACTCACACTGACAGCACACACAGGCTGGGGCAGCAGGAGCTCACACTCACAGTGACAGCACACACAGCCTGGGGCAGCAGGAGCTCACACTCACACTCACAGTGACAGCACACACAGGCTGGGGCAGCAGGAGCTCACACTCACACTCACAGTGAGCAGCACACACAGCCCGGGGCAGCAGGAGCTCACACTCACACTCACAGTGAGCAGCACACACGAGCTCGGGGGAGAAGCAATCACAGCGGCACAAGGAGCACACAGGGGGCTCTGTGCAGGTTCCTGGTCAGCAGCCCCACTGGCCTCCACATGTTAACTTCAAATCTCTGAAACAGTCAAGCAATACACATACCTGAAATTGGAATATTCTGTGATACTGACAGCTGTACATCTCCAGTCCCGGGTGGCATGTCAATCACTAAATAGTCCAGTTGACCCCAGTCAACCTAGAAGACAACAATATAAACGTAAGTGCTTTTATTTAAGGCACTTTGTCTCCATCAAGCTCCCCATGACTGTCCAACATACCAAGCTTTACAGTTGTGCGATGCTACTGGAGGTGACCACAAATGCCAGCAGTTCAAAGCCTTTTCTAAACATTCAGGTTTGTGGGGTTACACAAAGTTTTGCTTAATTTTACCCCACATAGGAATAGGGGAGAAAAGTACAGAAACAGAAATCAGAGGGCACTAGAGCTTTCTGCCTCAAGCTTCCTTAGAAAGTGATCCCATAACATACAACATCCACTTTCTAGATTGTCCTATAAATAATGATTTTTAATTAAGTTATAAACCTTTGAAAACTAAAGTTAATAAAGGAATCTTAAGCACATGGTGAACCTAATGGTAAATCTCATTGCTAGGCAACAGGAAAAATACTCTGTTAACACATAGTGTAATTAAATTATAACGCTTTATTTAATTTATGGCAGAGTAAACATCTTATTTCACATATTTTCTTCAAATTCATGGATTGAAAAGAAAAAGAAATGAGCTGTCTATCAAATTAAGTGTGCTGAGTTAAAATACTTACAAGTTTGAGCACAGAAAAATGGAGAAGCTACACCATCTCAGCAGCAGTGGAGAGGACATGTTGCCACTGTGCAGAGTAGGAGGAAGACAGGCTTTTGTCCCACAAGTTGAGAAAAAGCCATAGTAAAGATGCCAAGGTCCCTAAGTACTGAATATATAAGAGAACTACCCTCCACAAACCTCTCTGAGCCATGCCACTGCTGTGGTGTTGAATTGGTGAAAGTCAGGTGGCAAACTATTCCTAATTTAAACTAACCTTGGTTTTTATTTTGAATGTAGTCAAGTAATTATCTCCACAATTTTATTTTCCTCTTTTTCACTTGTAATGAGAGCTGCAGCAAAATAATGCAGTCATAATTTCTGGAAAGAACTGAGCTAGTATATTTGCCTAGTAGTGATCAGTAGTGTCTAGGCATATAGGTTTGCTCAGAGCTGGGTTGGGGAACGCTGCACCAGTGTGGACTTCCTCTTATTTGCTTCTGTTCTGCAGGGATTGGATGACATTCAGTTATTCCTCCACTACCCTCCCACAGGAATACAGCAATATGAAAATGTTTTATTAAACATATTATTGAATGTAATTTGGATAATTTATTATAGAAGTGTACACTTTATTTAATGGAAGAAATTCCAGGTCTGTTACTAAATTGCAGCATCATAGAAAGAAAGGAAGACATTTTTAATTAAATTTAAAACTCGAACATAAAATCAGGAGTGACTTTTTGAAATCTACTATTGCCATTCGTTCAACATTATTAAAATGGAACATATAATCAGGTTGTGATATAGAACAGTAATTTGAATGGAAATCCTGTTTATATGCAGCAATTTACCAAATCAGGACCACTGTCCTCTTGTTCTCAATGAGTTCCAAGAAGTGTGTCTGTATGCAAATGTGGTTTCACACAAGAAAATGAGCTCAGATTAACAGCACATTACAGTAAATGAGTTCCCCTTGCAAGCAATAGGCAGACAGGGCTACAAAAGCCTGCCTTGTAGCATCTGAAATCTGTCAGCACCTTTGCATGTACAGAGGTGTTAATGTCTTTGCCCCTCTAATGTATACAGTGTGTAAAACATTTCAAAGCATAGAAATGTAATTGCACTTTCCTTAAGCACGGCATTCATCTTTTTTTAAAAAGGTTTAACTTGACATTTATTGTTAAGCAAAGTAATTAAGTGCCATGTGCTTCTGTGTATTTTCCCTTCCTCAGAAACCCCACGAATGCTTCTATGTAAATTACTTTATTCAATCATTCTGTTTATGTGACAATCCATAATCAAAATACCAGATATGCATTTTGAGTAGGGGTTCTAAACAGCAAGTTAAACCCAAGGTAGAACACAGAGATATAGATGACATTTCAGCTGAGGAATGAAGCCTGAGCATCCTCTGTGCATGAGGCAGAAATGATAGAGCATTAGAAGAGAAGAAGGGATTGCTGCTTATGACTTTGAAGTAATCCTCATGTTTGGTTGTTTGGTAAATAATAGAAGATATTATTTATTTGTTCTTATTAAGAGCAATACATGCAGAGTTACAATCAAGCATTATGCAGGTGCAGACTTGGCAGCAGCCAGCCAAACTCTTAACAGTATCAGAAAAACAGCAAGAGCTACACTGCAGACAGCTTAAGTTCTATTCCTGCCAGATCCACCCTCCTCTCCTAACTACTTTGTGTGTGTCTTAATGATTTAATACAGGCAAACAGCTGAACAAAGTAAAGAAATTGTGTTCTTAAATTAAGATTTATATACCTATTCACATGTACGTAAGTGTTAAGATAAAACACGCAATTAAAATCAAAACCATGTATTTTAAGATAAAATACGTATTTAAAAATAATTCCTTGAAAAATTACTTACAAGATGCTGTTTAGACACTCATAGACATTAGGAATGAGTAAACAGCCACACAGTGTAAGCAAACAGATAATTTAGGAATAGTATAATGAAACATGGCGTTTTAATCTAATTTTTAATGTATTTTCAGAAGTATTTGATAAAGAAAGGAGACATAAACCAGAAGATTTTTAGCCCCTATGGATACTTGCTCTTTGGTAGTACCATGACAGGATATGTCACAGTGCTTAACACGACTCGACACTTTCTGAACAAACACAACTGCCCCTTTGACTTGTCCCCTGATGCTTAACCAATCTCAAAGCCTTGAAATGGAACACCATGAAAAACAGATGCACTGCAACAGTTCAAATTCCCTCTAAGGTATTTATGAGCAGTCTTTTCTGCCAAGTTTAGAGAGAAACTGAGGTAAAGCATAAGGACAGTTTGGTACAAAGACATTCACAAGGAGAAGGAAATTCTCCTAGTCTTTCTCAATATAGGTTAAGAGTAACTTTTAGAAATAAGTGCCTAGGAAAAATTCCAGAGTGCTGTTCAATTCAAAAACCAGAACAGAAACTGGCAGCCTCTTCCTCTCTGTTGGCTTTTAATAATGGTAGGAATTGAAGGCAAACACAGTAACCTGAAGTATTCTGTCACCTTCATTTGCATAAGAAATGAAACTAAACACCTGCCAGAAGGCAGCAATAAAGAGGTTATTCTCTGTGGGGTATTCCAGGGGACAGGAAGGCACTCAACACCAAGCTTCTTCAGAAAGCCCAGTCAGCATCATGACAGCTTGAAGGGAAGATGGAACCAAGCTGTGGGGCAGTCTGGAATGTCCACAAGAGCCTGGGGTTGATCTCTAGGGTGACTGACAAGGAGCAATTCTGATTACAACTGTATCAGCACCACCACATATAAAAAGCTCTTCCTCTAGGTTCAAGCTGTTACTGCAAAGAGCTTTTGTGAGCTGTGACTCCCATTTCCCAAAGTCTATTCTCTAAAAGGTGACAGTTTGGAAACCAACTTCTACTATGCAATCTTGGTCTGCTGCTCTCTATACCTTGAACAAGAGTTTGCAGAAACTGCAGAATTTGCAGAAAATTTTCTTCAGAAATACACCATGGGGCTTTTTTCGCCAAGTTTTTTCCAATAACTGCCTGTAGTTCAGCTGCTGAATAATGGCAAAGAAATACAGAATAAGCAAGTGTTATTCCTGTCTTTATGCAATAAATCTAAGCACAAAAGTTCAGTAACATAAAGGCAAAGAAACCACAAGAAACTGGGCTAGTGTCACATCTTCTAATTAAACTAATCACCAGGTTGATACAGCTATGTTAAACACATCATCTAATCTACAAATTCTCTTTGAGATCTCCTTACTAATACACAAGGATAAAATCATTGTTTAGCTATCAAACCCAAAACCAAATAACACATTAAGGCAGTATTATCAGTACCCGACTTAAGCTCATAAAATTTCTATAAGCTGTCTGAATCAGATTTCCCCTATAACAACAGAAGGAAATATTACAAGTGTTGGCATCAAATATCAAAAGGGAGAAGCCTAATAAGCCCACTCCCCATATGTATTTCAGCCTATACTTCTGTAATGATGTTAAAAGCTGATACATAATTTAAGATTGAATGCTTAAGCTATGCAATGGAAAACAATGTTCCTAAATTGCTTTGTACGTTATTTAACTTCCTTAAGTTTTAATTCATTTTCTGGTATAAGAAAAAAAACTATGAATTCCTTACTGGGCTACCAACAGACTATTACAAGTACCATTTCATGACCATCACTGAAGCAATGATTTAAAACCAGCATTTAAACTAAAAATCATTAGATTAAAAATGTCAGAGAATTTTATTTCTCAACTACAGTGTACAATGCTTTTTCGTATGGAATAGGGAACTTCTACAGAGGCCAGTCTAAGGCCTTCTGAAAAAGGATTACTGAAGAATGTAACATGATAGGTGTTATTCAAGTAAATTAAAACGCTGCTGAAGAAAACCCTCCAGTATTACCATAAATAGTGCAACATAGAAACTAAAATAGAATCAATTAGATGTAGACCACTGAACAGAGGCCAAAAGACAGTAAATCTCAATACAGAACTTCATTTTCTGCCTGGTGAGAAGTTATGCAGTTTTAAAGTAACTAGTCTTAAGTTGAAACATGAATTTTAATTCATAAAATGGTTTTCCTTTTTTTTTAATAATCTGTTTTTCACAAGCATGTATTAAAATTCGTCCTCCAAAATTTCTGTATTTAAATTCACAAGTATTATCTTCCTCAGCCACTGAATTCAAAAGAGCCACCCCTTGCAAATAAAACCAGTGTTGGACAGCCTGCTTGAATCATCTCAAAGCACAACAATCAATACTTCAACAAGTAACAATAAGGCTGCACAAAACCTACATCTTTTCAAATCTACAGGAAGGCTGAAGATGAGAGAGTGTGAGAAAAGAATGTAAGCAAGATACGTAAGAGAGTGAACAGAGCAGATTCGTGACCATGTGACTGTGCCTGTGAAGTTGGTTTGTGTTCTCAGTTAAAAAAACTGCCTTTAGGTGAGAAAGGAGCAAGAAAAATTGCATATACATTGTCCTTACAAACAGGACACAGAAAGGGCATTAAAGACACAGATAAGATGCAAAAACAAAAACAAACTTTAAAACTACGCACGTTTTGCAGTCACACGCATACCATAACCACAATTTTAAAATGTGCTGAATGTCATATTCCTTAGAGTAGTAAGAGCATTTACTATGAATTGGACAACAGATAATCTGTGAGAGTGTCAAATTATAGATTGCCAAAATAATTGTTATGCTCACCATGCTTTTGCATTCACCAGTGTCCGCAGTTATGAATCTGCAACAATTAAAGTATTACTTGTATTCCAAACCTAATTAAAATAATTTGCTAAAGGTGCTGATACCATGAGTCTCAGGGACATCCATTGATTACTGCCAAGCAACGGGGAGTCTTCATATTTTTATTTACTTCCTAGATTTTTCTTCAGCTCCAATTCTTATTTAATGCTTTTTTATACAGAATAAAAAATCTAGCAGAAAAATAATTTTAAATGGGTGTCCAGTAGCATAGTAAGAGCTGTATTCCAAAGGCAGCATTCTGCTAGAAGAACATAATCTTTTAAAAGAAAGATACTATTGATGGAACAACACACAGTAAGAAGTGAAACATCTTCTACAGCTTCATACATAGTACAAAAGAGCAGTTTTTTCTTTGTTAGGGAGGGGGAGGGGAAAAAAGCCCCATGACACTAATCTCTGGTACCTTAAGCACAATTACTTTACGTTTGTGTCAATCACTTGGGATGTGAGAAATAATCACTTTCTACAAAGAACACTGGCACAAAACCTGCTGCTATTCTTGGATATCTGCAGTTATTTTCTGGGAGCAAAAGAGATATGGGAGGATGGTTTGAGTGAAGGATAAATCTGTCAGCTTCCAACAGACAGAATGCAAGCTGGATTGTTAAAAAGAAAAGAAACAACTCAGTGCAACCAGTTTAACATATATTGATTCAATATTAATTTTTAAAAGCTGATTATACAGTTACATTCATAGTTATTTAATAAGTAGAATTAATGTGTAATGCTAAACAATGTGTCAAAGTTCAATGAATATTCCAAGGTAGCAGGGTTCCACTTTTGTTTTGATCAAAAAGATGAAAAAGAAAGGCTGAAAAATGGGGAAAAAAAACATGCTTAAAAAGCGGCTTTTGTGAGCTCCACCTACACATTCTCCCAAACATACTGACTGCTCAGGGATGGGTCTGAAGGGAAATAGAAAATCTCCATTGAGCATAAAATTTCATCCTGAAGCCTATTTGGGATCCATTAATTACACACACATTTGTGGGGATGGAGCAAGTCTTACAAGCCCAATCTAGGAGGCACTCTCTAAAGGCACCTGCCACTGGCACCACTGAACCCAATGCAAAGCTGAGCACATGTGGCCATTAAAATACAAAATAATCAAACCAAAAACAAAATCATAAAGCCTGTGGTTCTGCTGCTATAATAGCAACTGCTTAATATCACAATTAGACATATGCAAGAACCCACCTATGAATGGGAAGATGTCAGTTTTCATTTCCCAGGCAGGTGGCATTTAGCTGGATAAAACTGTGTAACCAAAAATGCAAAAGCCACAGAAGCCACCATGACCATATAGAAGGCCAGCAGCTGAGGTATTCACCTGGATAGCTAAAGCTTCAGCTTAACTGAATTTCCTGCACAGATCTGGTCATGTCCCCCCTTCACACATC
Organism: Petroica traversi; assembly: GCA_025920805.1. Classification (NCBI taxonomy): domain Eukaryota; kingdom Metazoa; phylum Chordata; class Aves; order Passeriformes; family Petroicidae; genus Petroica; species Petroica traversi. The sequence continues at coordinate 23,811,447 of JAHLSL010000007.1, forward strand.
TAGTCCTGGCCTCAGGAACCTTGCATCTGCAGCTGTAGCACAGAGGGTTATGACTGCTGCATGTGATTGCAGGGCACTCTCCAGGGTAGCAGGTAATACAGCTTTAAATGCTGAACTGCTTACACAACCAAACTTGCACCTTTCACATTCAGGCTTCCAAGCTGTTATTATGAATGGAGAATAAGCCTGTGAAGTTCAACTGAAAGAATGATCTTGGCACCTAATAGAAGATGCTTAATTTTGGCTTTAAATGTTCAGTCCACACAGGTGTCCAGTAAGGTTACATTTAGGTGCTGAAATCCAGGACACAGACAGAAACTGAGCCCAGAGGCTTTTCCTTATTGCCCTCGTGTTCAACATCTTCAGTACTGCCTAATTCCACTTGCAAACCTACTCCCACCAGAAATTTCCACTTATTCCTCACCAAGCTCTAAACTTCAGCACTCCAAGATACAGCACCTATTCTGTTAAGGCACTGCCAAAGAGTCTGAAGGGCAGGATGGCAAAGTAACCCCTCAGTACCACTGAGAAAGATACATGATGGATTCTACCCCTCCAGGTATGCAGTGACTCCAGGCTAAGCTTTGGTTTAACTTTTCATTCCTGCAGGCAGGGCACCTGCCTCATAAGCACAGCAGAGCAATGCCCATGTCGCTTTTTTGCATCTAACCTACAGCAGCTAGAAACAAAGAACAAACCCTCTTATTGGTGGAGGAGAACAGAGAAAGTAGAAGAGTATCTCCTATTTTTTTTTTAACTTAACATAAATAATGGAAGTTTCATTTAGAAAAGAAAACAAGCAGAGACTTCTCTTCTCCCTGCTCCTCTACCACCGCTATTCCTGCTCAGGAAACACCTCAAATCATGCTTAAATCACTACCTCTTTCCTAGAATGATGCTGGATGCCATTCAGGCACACAGTTCTGAACTTTGCTGCAAAGAAACCTTAAACCTCAAAACACTTTCCTTTAAAATCTTGAGGCAAAAATAACAAAACGTCTAACCCCAGCACAACCATTTTGAGACACTATGAGCTCTCTGCCATTTCTTCCTGTCTAGTCAACAAAACCAGCCAAACAGTTGCATGTTTACATTTGTTTTGTTTTATGCAAAGGAGAGCAGCCACATGCATACCTGTGTAATGTGTGCAAGAGATCAGACTACTGGAAGCAGAGCAAAGAAAACACTCTCACAGCCTGTTCCCACAGCAGCAGTAACTGCACAGTCATAACCATGACAGCTGAGGAACCAGGCCAAGAAATGTTTGCTGTAAATACATTCTCTCTATGCTGTTAGGCTTTTTTTTTTGGCCTTTTTTTTTTTTTTAATCCTCAAAGACATTTAAAATACATTTACTGCAAATACTTCCACCTCAGCAGTAAGATGTTGGCTAATATTTTTGGGTTTTTCTGGTTTTATTAAGACTTTTTTCTATGATTGTAAATTCCTTTCAGCAACTATCATTCCTTTTTGTATCAGCTGCTAATGCAAGCCAATAAAGCAACAGGGAGCTGCATGGATCCTGCTTCATTAAGGGAAAAAAAGGCAAGAGAACAGGTTCTGTAGCTCCAGCTGGAAACAAAAAGAATGAAGCTCATATTTGTTCAGTCACACCCACCTGAAAAAACACAAAACACTCAAGTCGAAGGGTGGCAATAAAAGTACTCTAACTGGGGGACAGAGGAGTGGAAAGAAAGAGTTCTCTGTCATCTCCCACACTTCTGGCTACAGTACCTTCCTGCATCAAAATTCAGCTTCTGATCTCCAGGAAGTACAATAATTTCCTTTAAATATGCACATACTGATTGGGACTGGTTAAGGCAGTTCTCTCTGGACAGACAGGGCCTTTCAAGGTGATTATTAACATGTGAGCAAATTAGTGATGATTATACAAACCCCAGTTGTAGGCTTTTCTAAATATCACAGCTGAAGTATGGTGCAGAGTATAGAGATTTCCATTGATTTGAGTTGGTTCTGAAGAAGAAGAAAGTAGTTTGTCCTTCAGTCTTAGCAAAACAAATGTCACAAAAAATGAGTGTTAGAATTTTTAAAAATTCTTTTGTAAGGTATTAGTGGGTCATCTAATGTTTCAACAGAAGCTGTTGAAACAGTTTCCTTAATTTCAGTGATAGAACAAGAGAATGAAACTCGACCTTCCTTGTTTTAAAGGAAACCTCATTAAAGACTTAGGAACAATCACACAAGCATTTGGAGTTATTGTTGACCATCTATGAGCTGTGATGCAATCTTAGTGGCATATCCTACTGCAGTGTTATATGCCAGTTTGGTCACTATTACTGAGTGTTGTTCCTCTTTTCAAAATACCTCCAGCAGCAGAGGACCTTTCTAAACAGAAAAAAAAATCAATGATCTCATATTTAGGGATGAAATGTCTGGATCTTTTCATTCTCATACTCTAGATCACAAAAATAAAAACGGAAAAGCTTTCCAGCTCCCTAAAGATGAGCAACTGCTCTTATTGCTTTGATTAATTTTTTCATTTTGCCAAAATAAGGTGCTACACTTTAGCCTGAACTAACCATCTCTATGTCCACCTTAGGTTGAGGCATCTCAAAACAGAAGAAATAAACAGAAGAAATATTTTTTAATTGTGGAAAAGCTGGCAATTTTTCCACTTTAGTGACACTGTAAGACTACTGTATTTTAGAATTATGCACTGCAAATATGTAAAAAAACTACATCTTTGTAGTTTATATTATAAGCATATACATACAGCAGCTTTGTTTAGTCCTATGAAATGTAAACTGTAAATATCTGCTACAGACTATCTGCCTCAATTACTTGGAGATAAATTGGATAAACAAATGAATATTGTGTAACACATGTCAGTTTAGAAATTAGCAAGTATCCTAAAATGGATGGATATTTGCCAAAACACAAAACATAGGAAGAGGAAAACAGTATAAATCTGCACTAAGCATGTATCTTCTGTTGAATCATAGTGTCCACAAACTCTTACATTTGTACTAGAACATGAAAACACTACAAAAGTTTGAAAGACAAAGAGCTATTTATGCTTCTTACCCATTTTGCTAAAATTTCCCATTGCACCATTTCACTTTTTTCCTGTCTTGAAAATTTAGTGCCATATTGCAAGTTAAATGCCTTCAATGTTCATCTCTTGATAGAGTTCCCTTCCTAAACCAAAAAGTGTTAAAAATAAAATCTCCACAAAAAAAAAAATCATCTGGCTTCACAGCAGTGCTCCTTCTTCACTTGGTCTTTACATTTACAATAAGAATAATCTTCAGCATTGATTCCCTATTACTATTCTGGGCACCCTTTCAATTCGCTTAAAATATAGCTACAAAAAAACCAGAGCCATCAAATTATTATTGTCTTCCTCCTGATCTAGTATGTGTCATTCTCAGTTAAATCCCATTTCACTATTCCCTCCCATCCACCAATACTGTCACCAATTTTGTACTGATAAGACCTTTTTTTGCCCACATTAATAATAATTTCATCTTCGACATTTACCATGTAAGTAACGAAACATGGTAAAAGAGGTACTTTCTGCCAATTCATTTAAGAAATGGATCTAAAGGATGACAAGTTTTTGCTATCCTTAAAATCCAAGGTTTGCATCTATTATCTTAAGACACTGCCAAGGAGTATGGAGATAGATCCAGGAGGGGAAAATAATCCCTCCAATAGTACCACTGGGAATGACAAGTGATGTATTCCCAACACCCCAGGTATGCAGTAGCTCCAGGCAAGGCTTTGGTTTAAATTGCCATTCCTGCAGGCAGAGCACCAACTGCTGAGGCACTGCAATCTTCAGTGCACCAATACCAATGCCCCTTTTTGCATCTAACCTACAGCAGCTGGAAATAAAGAACAGACCCCTTTACTAATAAAAGAAAAAATAGAACAGTGGCATTAGGTTTCTCCTGTAGTCCGTATTTTGAAATTTTCCGTATAAACAAATACCACCAGTATTCCTGTTTAGAAAACACTCAAGAACATGGTAGCCTTCAATTCATATCTCCAGGGTTCACTCCTGAGCTCATGCCTGCTTACCTTTCATCTAAAAAAATATGACATAAAAGATTTATTCTACTTGCTTTTTTAAGATGACTTTTGCTATCATCTTTGAATTTTTCTTTGTCCAATTAAACTTTAAATTACTCAGGGCTGACACTGACAGTAAGATTAAAGAAACAAGCAATCAAAATCAACATATGCTGCTCTATGAACTACAGGGAACGGCCAGATCTCTGAGTTTCATAGAGGACTACATCCTAGACAGTGAAGCCAATGCAAAAAAATTGCCAGAAATCATCAGTAAAACTTCTTTATGCCATCCCTACTCAATTCTTAGGTGCCTGAGCACACATCAGTGCATGCTTCAAACCTCTCCTGGACCAAGGGACTTCCATAAAAACAAGAGGCATGACAGGAAAACAAAAAAAAATATTTCTTCTATTTTTTTCATAGTTCATATTAAGGTTGCTCATTCAAGAGATAAGGCCTATTTGGGTTTGACTTTTATGTCTCCACCTCAGCACCTCTGCAGTCCAAAGAGACAAGAAATGCTACTGAGGAAAGGATGGTCTCACTTATTACCTTAAAACTTGCTCATTGGACTGCAACACTTAATTGTACAACTCCCTCGCTTAGTGATTAAGGCAGTGACATTAGAGAGACACCTACATTCAGTTTAGGTTTTGACTGAGTGGTCTAACCAATGATTTCTGTGATGGGCAGAACCATTTTCTTCTATTTGAGCTTTAATGGAGTTACAGACTGACAGTCAAATAGGCAGTGGAATGCCAATTTTAGAACTAATTCCAAATTCACAGAACCAAGGTTTGAAGGACCTCAGGAACCTCTGTCTGCACAAAGCAGAAAAAACTCAGAGCAGGTCACACAGATTTTTGCCCAGCTGAGTTCTTAATATCTTCTTCTTGAGAACCTCTCCTGGCAACCTGTTCTGACATGCAATTGCTTCAACAGTAAAAAAACAAACCACTAACACCCCCTCACATTTCTTACTATTTATTGCAACGTACATTCATTACCTCTTGTGTTATTAATGTGCACATCCACAAAGAATCTACTTTGATCTTCTCTGTATGTATCCATTAGGTAGTTCAAGACTGCAGTTCATATCTCCCTTTCAAAGTAAAATAAAGCCAGTTGCTCAGTGTCTCTTTGAATGTTACATGCTTCACCCCCCAGTATAACGCTGATGGCCCTTTGCTGGAGAACATACAAGCAAGGTAGCATGTACCATCAAAAGCTAAGCAATTGCATATGTATCTGTAAAAGAGATTAAGGTTCTGAAGAACACCAGTCATGGTGAATGCCAGTGATAAATTTACACTGATCTCAGGCATTCTTAGGCGATGCGTGTCATCCATATGCACAGACACTGAGAACCAGGAACACAAAATGTATTGTGCTCAAAAGAGAAAAGGTTTTATAAATTTATTTTATAAATATTAAAAAGTATCAAAGAAAGTTGATTATATTTATTTGGAATTTGTAAATACTGGTTTTTGTATGTCTATGCGTCTCTCACAAAAAAGATAACTCACTACAGTGCTGAACACTGCATGAAGACAGAATGAAATTTCCATGGCCCCAAAAAAGTAAGGCAAAAGACATCGACACAAACAGAAGCCATAGGACAACTCTTAGCAAACCATACCAACCAATCAGGCAGATGGCTCAGCATGTGGTACTTAACTACTTCAGTGACAATGTTCTTGTTGTTTATTGCTTCAAATCAAATACAAACTGTTTCTCCTAATGTGGAAAGCTTTCCCCCAGTTTTTCCATTGTTCTGTTTGTAAGAAATGCATTTATACACACAGACACATGAGGCAGTGCAAAGCCAAAAATTTACAGGCTAAAGAATTTATGAGATATAACACAAGAGTGTTATGAACACACAGGCCAAATAGACACCATATACAGAACATTATGCTGCCTAGAATGTACAGAGTAAAACAGCCAATGGCAGTATGGTAGCTATTTTACCAGGTATAAATACATTTGCTCTCAATACCTAATCCATTTTTGTCTTCTCAAGTGCAGCATTAGCATATGGCTAAATAAAACACACTTAAAGAAACTTTGGACCCAATCTGTGCCTGCAAGCTATCAAATATAAACGGTGAAAAGGAAGATATCAATAACACATATAATTCTCAAATAGTAGCAACTGCATGTAGGAATTTACTAAGTCACTCAAACAAAAATAGTACTGAATATTGAAAAACTCCTCTATAGAGATGAGTCACTTCAGACTGATCACAAACCCAAAACAACATAGCCTCCATAGTATTGCTTTCCAAAAATTAACTACTACTTCTGTTTCCATGTTAGCTTAATCCCAAAACTTTAGACATGATTTGTACTGTTCTATTCACACACCTGTTGCTTTTATGGCAGCTTTCTCACACAGGCTCTCAAAATAACCCAGACCTCACAACCCATAGTCTGCTCAATATTTTAAAGACATATATCCTTCTGTCTATATCTTCCCTATTCTCTAGAACATATGTGTGCTGGTTCTAGCTGCAGTAGTTCTTTTTCTTCACAGTGACAACATGATGTACTCTACAACTACCTATGTGGGATAACTGAGCATCAAAGAATTTTACTACGAAAAAGATTCAAGTACATTTACACACATTCAAACACTCCACCATACAATTACTACCATCACTACCTCTGGCAGGTGCTGGTTTTGAAAGAAAGTAACATACAGTCCTCATTGCTGGCCAAATTTTCAAAATTATATACACATTAAATAATCACATAAACTGAGTTTAAATTTTTTTAAAGGATTAGACTGAATCTTTTACTACAGCTTTATTTAGCTCTGGGTTAGCTAACAAAATAACTTTGATCCTTCTTCTGCTTAATTTATGATTTTCAACATGAATTTACAGGGATAAAGCTTGTTCAAGCACCAAAGTGCAAAGCTCCACTTACTTTTGCTGATGTGCAATGGCTCTGCATTGCAAGTTTTATTTAATTTACTTTCTGTTAATTCCCCTGTATTCTTCCTTTCTAATTATATCCTTCCCAGTGAAATCTTGTATTTTAATTTTCTTTCAGTACATATCTTGACTAAAACAGAGGCCAAAGTGGTGCTAAAATAAGCAGGAATAAAGAGATGGAGGAATTACAATTGGATGATAATAAGTGCATTTTAGGGACTCACTAGAACTAAGCTATTCGAGGAAAAACCATCATCTTTCTGGGAAAATGGGTTCATCTTTATCAAGTACATCAAAGGAACCTTTAGGATTCACAAATACTTAACAGCACTGAGGCTCTACTTTATAGCCAGAATATACCAAAAATGCTGTCTATGCACAAAATATTCTGGATAGTCTTGAAAACTATTGCAAGAAAGAAATACAAGAGTCCTGCCTTTTAAGATCTGACTAGCTGCAAAAACATAGGTTAAAATGTCCCATCAGGGTAAGAAATCCTATTAAGGGTGTTAATCAACCTGAGAATCATGCCTTGAGAAAAGAGCAGATTTCTGGGCTAGTTTCAAGGGGACTTTACACAAAACAGAATTGCTGGGATCTATAATCCATGTTGTGTAGGCAACACTTGCTTCCAGTAGTGACACAACTTTATCTATAGATGTGACAAGGATGCAAGAAGAATATTACATACTAAAATATGCACTTGCATTTTATCTGTAGTAATTTTTATTTGATTTTTTTAAAAGAGAAGCAAACTTTTGTGCAGAATATTGGGGTTTTTTCCTTCTTTGCTGATCAGTCAACTAGGTAACACACTTGGAATAAGACAGTGAGTTCAAGATCACAGAAACCAACACTTGCTATCTTTTAACATTAAAAGTTTTACTGATTACACCCTAAACAGAAAACCCCCTCCATTTGTATTGCTTCTATGACTAGAGCAGATAGTTAATTGGCAATCAGCACAGTGCCACTTCCTTCCTCAGAGTCTTTTGGCAGAATAATTGCCACAACATATTCCAAGACATGCAGCAGGTTTGTATCTGCATCCTTCTAATTGCTCCTTTGCCACTCAACTGTCAAGATGTCCTAAGACAGAAAAGATAATGGTGCTAGAAAACTTGCCACATGGATTGTATGGGACAGTGGTAATTGTATTTGAAATCACTTTTGAAAAAGTAGTTCAAATCAGAGTGCAAGTTTTGCTTATCTTGTCCTTTTTTCTTTAATAATCTTTGTATGTCTAAGGTTCTTAGCTGCCTACTTGATACTTGTTTCAACAGCTTTTCAGACACATTACTGTTCAAGTACAGGCTTTAGGCAACTCTCCAAATAAATCACATCTTTACTGTGCTTTGCCTAAAGGTTAATCATAAGCCACTCCCACAACAAACACAGCAAGATGATACATTTTGAGGTAGCTTGTTTAATCTGAACCAAATACCATCACACTGAATCAAGATACACAGAGTAAAGGAACAACGTAAATGCAACCAGACAAGAGTAGGAAGCTTCTCAAGTGAAGAGAAAACTGTATAGAAAAAGCCCAGTGCTGTGGATGACATTGGAGAGCTATTACAACTTCCTTACCTGAACTTCAATTACACCTTTAGAGAAAATAATTATATTTTAAAAGTTAAATTTAAAAAAAAAAAATACTCTCTTCTGTCTCACCTGCAAGCAAGCACGATTCAAAAGAGGTGTTAAATGGAGGTGAAAGACTTTTTACATGAAGATAACTGTGTCAGAGAAATAAAAGCTAAAACGCAGATAAGTGATAGGTCATCCTGAAGTGTAAATAGGCCTACAGCACATCTAATCATGTTAACAAAGAAGTCACTTCTCAGTCACAAGAAAATTTTGGGCAATTTCAAGACATGTAAACTAGAGATATATTTAACAAAAAGAGTTATGAATATGTTTATAAAGGTCAAATGTTCCATTACTGTTTGCAGTTCACTTTCACTACAGGTGAAATTTCCTTCTGTATTTCTTGTTCTTTCAATAGCTTAAAATCATCACTTTCTTTCTTTTCTGTTGACCAATTCTTTTGTTCTAGAATCAATAGGCTATATGTTCTTATTTATATATTAATTTGATACAGATACATCAATACATAGGTAAGAAATACAGAATCGTAAACTGCTTACTCTATTTTGTATTAAAAGGCACATTTCCTTCAAATTCTGCTGAAGGAGAACAATATAATGTGTTGCAGAAAACCATCCTTGATCATGAGAGATACATTACTAGAGAAACACCAAGCACTCACTACTTTGGGCTTCACTACTATGGCCTGTTATTGACCCATCTGACACTATTCATCAACCCTGAATTGCAAAGAGGGAGATCACATGCAATAAGTATATACAAAGGGCATTATGTATATATTTAACAAATATATTTAACAAAGTAAGAATTCTATAAATTTTTTTGAAGTTCCAAATGTAAGAGAAGCATTTAAACATAGGTCTGTCATTGCTGACATACATATTTATGAGTCAGCAAGTCCTCATAACAGAACTTGGAAATTAAGCACTTCAAATGTTTTACTGCTGTATCTGAAGTATTATAAACTCTGGAAAACAGTTTTTTTCAAATGAAAAAAAATAAAATGCATCCAAAATTATCCCCTGAGTGAATGCATAGTTTTGATGCTATCAAACAAATAAAAAAACCTCTCCACCATCTAAGAGTAAACGTAAATATGAAATGCCACCAGTGCTCTTAAGGCAAAAGTCTGGTAACGTCTATGTTTTCTATCAGGTTGAATTAATTATTTTAGGAACTTAGTATTTTATCAGCTTGTCTGAACGCACAGGACTTCTTATACTTATATTATACCACAAATCTAGATAAGTGAGCTAATTTAAATAGTTTCTGTGCAGCTAATGAGATAAGCTATTTCTTAAGAATACGGTTTCAGCAAGTTAAATACAAGCAGAAGTATTTTACTCTTGGAAGCAACTTTATGCTGTTAAACAAGAGGTAATAGCTATGACCAACCAGAACAGATAAACAGAAAAGAAAATTTTTTTAAGTCCCCAAAAGATCATAAAACAATTTCTAATACCAAACAGAATGACAGTATCTTTAAAAGCATCATCACATGCTGTGGTTCTCTCTTGTTTAGGTGTCCAGGGTTATTAAACTATTGGTCCTACAGTTAACCCATTCTTGAGATGGGCTGGTAACTGCAGAAGGGAGATTAGAGTTTTTAAAAACCAAATAACACATCTCAGTCAGGAAAATGCATTCTTTCCTTTCTTAAAGCCACCTGGACATAAGATAAGACCCACTTATTTTCCCTGTGATCTGTGAGCTTCTCTTCAAAGGAAGAGATGCAAACTTTTTCCAGCTCAGATTTAAGACCATCCTGGTCATCATGCAGAAGCAAAATGCACGCAGGCAGGAGAAATTCAGCCACAAAGCCTTCCTCTTTCACAGCTTAGGTTCCAGTGCCAGGGAGATGAGCGATGCCCTGAGCATTGATGGACTTGCCAGGCTCCCACAGCACGGCTGGCCAGCCTGTAGCTGCACTGGTTGCTAGGGAGCAGGGAGCTCACTGCACAGCATCACCTGCAGCCTGCACAGGGACACTGGCACACGCTGCCCATCTGGGGACACTGCTGGCTGGGGAGCAGCCCCGCAGCGCCTGCCAGCCCCCCCAGCCTCCCCGGGCTCAGCACACCAAAGCAGCAGGTGCTGACTTCAGTTCCACCTTCAAGGTTTTACATCCTGCTCTCCTGAGCCAGCCAGAGCAACACAGCGCTCAAAGGGGTCAGGATGGCCTCCACAGCTATTGGCATGGATAACTCCTTACTTGTAATGGTCAATTCCAGACAAAGATGTTCTTCCTGAAATTTTGGCTGACACATGGTGATTGTGACCAGAGCAGTAAGTGCCACTATTTTAAAATCTGTGCTAAATGAGAATTCAGTAAAAATGAAAAAAAATATTCTTTTCAGTCGTTACAGGAGCACAATATTTGGAAGCATTTAAAGGAGACATACAGAAACCTTGTGATCTCCAGGCTCTATACAGCAGATTCCTAGAATGAATGTCAGCTGTGAACAATCTGGGTCACTTCAAAGTCTAAACATGCAACCCTAATGCATTTTTTTAGCTGTTTGTCTCATTAGCACTTCACAGATCTATTCACAATAAAAGAAAAAAAAATCTGTCACAGAATAAAGAAGTCACCCCACTTCTACATGCCAGAAAATTTATTAACTAACAATCTATCTGCACTACACAGAGATTGTAGCTAATGATTTTCCTGTACCTGTCACGTCAAATGCCATCCAAGAATTCTTAGTGCTGGTGAATTAACAAGCACATAAGGGAATACAGCTGTAGATATGCATAGATATCTATATATTCAAATGCTTAGGCAACTTTAAAATGCCTTTTTTTTAACAACTCCATAAAGATACATAAAAAGTAACGACAAGGAAGGCAAATTGGGGTAATTCACTCATCAAAGGCATCGAATAACAGCTCTGCTTGAGGGGGACAGGTAAACACAAAAGTATCAGCTTTCCCCTTACCTGAACTTAAGAAGACCAAGACACAAAAACGTTCACCACTAACATATAAAATGATGTCATGGACACTCATGTATCAATTAAATGCATTTTTAAATAATTGATTACTTTGAAGCAGAAATACATAACTACGCCTTACCTGTCTCAACAATTTTTCAACAGCTGACATTACCATAAGCCCCCTCCACACAATAGGGGCAGTCTCTTCTATCAAGAAACCCATAGACATGCTGAAACAACAAAGCAAAAACTTGAACTTTACAGCACAATACCAAGTACATCTGAAAAGAAGCTTGATTTAAATAAAAACATATGCTCACCATGCGATTCCATAGTTCTTAAGAGGCCTCATTAGATTTTCTAAAACAAAAGCAAACAAGGGTTTTTTTTGGAGGGGAGATGGTTTTACGATATTTCAGGAGTTTTTTAAGAAATGAGCTTACATATTTTTTAAGAGTAATTTTCCCTCTCTATTTAAACAGCTGTTTATTTTTCCCCCTCATCCCTTCATTAAATGTATTCATTTACCTATTCTGCCCAAGAATGTGACTCCACTTTTCCTTAGGTTGTTACATTTTACTAATACCATTCATCTTCTGACAGGATAACAATGCATTTGCCCATAATATAATGTCACTTTGTGCTGCCAAAATCTATCTATTTTTATGAAATCCCTATGCTGGAAGGCATAGATTCCCTAACAGGAATTACTAAAAGCTGAGCCATTTGTATTGGAACAAAACCAAAGTCATACAACATGGGGGAATTTTAATTCTTATTTTTTAATCTATCCTATTCAATAATCTCATTAATCAGAAGAGTATTCCCATTAACATATCAGAGTTTTGGTGAATTTGTCTCCTTCTGTTAAATTTGCTACAGAAACCCCAGGGTAGAGATACCAAATAAAGCCACCCCTAAACATTGCCAACAGCTCCAGGTAATTAGTCTCAGATTTCTTCAGGTTGATAGAAATCTGCAGGACTTGTGTAGGAACAAAAGATGCTTATTTGAATACTGCAGAAGTATTGTCCTTGTCATGCTTCTTATGCCCTCCAGAGTAAAGAATAAAAAGCAGAGAGGGAATATTGTAATTGTCCTGCTAGCAAAGGGGCGAGCAAGCAGGAAGCAAACAAAACAATAAAAAAGAGAGCATTCAAAACAAAAATCTTGCAAAAAATTCTTTTTTGTGGTTTCTACCATATAAATCCACACCTTATCTCAAAATGGCACACACACTCAGAAAAAAGAACAAATGGAATTTTATTTGGTCTAGTTGATATCCTGGAAGAGCATGCACAGGCAGGGACTAGCAGAAAATAGGAAGAATACTTTAGGCAATATAAAATGTACTGTAATACAAATTTTGACAGAAATCCTTGATGCACCCAAAATAAAATAAAGAGTAAAATTAAAACAATGTGAGCAACATAAAAACAGTGCACTCAAAGCTGAACTCCAAATTCAGACAAAATAACAACTAAGACCATACAAATTAAACAGCTAAGCCCTACAGATGAAAGCTTTCAAGCAATCAAGTAAGTGAACATTCAAGCCATGTAATTTTGTAGAAAGATGGGGGAGAATAAATTGGATGTTTTGGTTTACAAATCAAAAAGAACAAAACGGAAAGATAAACAAATCACTTGTATGACTATTGCATTCAGGAACGAGTTGGGAACTATTACTGAAAAAGAGATTGATACACAGTGCATACAGCTCTTCTTGACTTGTGCAGCTCTTCAGTGCTTAGTCAGGGTTCATTTTGGTGGCATTATACTGTCTAACCACAATTCCAGGATTCACAGTCTTACTTCTCCCCCTGCAGTAAGACAGTTTAGTTATGGAGAGGTTGATAACACTGCAACTGCAGCCTAGAGCCATATTTACCTAAGACAGGGGTTGAAAAAAAAGATACAGGAAAAAAGTATTTGCAACAGCATGTATCAGTGCATACTTAATGTTTCCTTCATTTTTTATCACAAAATAGGGACAATTTTAAAACAAAACAAAATGGGGAGGCCAAGCTTTGGCTGCCAATCATAAAGCCCAGGAACTGGAGAATAAGATGAATGAAAAGAAGCATTATTCTGGGAAGTTCACCAAAACACTAAGCCACTTCCCAGTTCAGTCCAACCGCTCTACACTATGTCGGTCAAATACCCAGAAGCATCTCAACATCCACTACCTGCATGGACAATTTCTTCTGCACAAACACCAGGTACACAGACTAAGCTCACCTTCCAACATCTCCCTCTCATTCATAAAACAGGAGAGTTACAGTGAGCAGATAAACACTGACCTAAAGAGCTGCCAGAGGGGCCTCTGCTTTTACAAATATATGCATAGTTTATTTCTCAACAGCAGAGTTTGCTTTTATGAAAACTGCATCTTATTTTCTTTGGTTAACAACAAGGACTAAAAATGCTCTGAGCAGCAAGATTTAATCAAATGTATACAATGCACAAGAACAATTCACAACTTGCTGTATATTCTGGCTATAATGTTCTGCATATTTTCAAAGCAATACAAAATACTGCAGAGCTCCCCACTGTTTGCCTACTGCTAAAAATCATTCTTAAGACTAATCTCACATCTGAAGTGCTTCAGTGGGCATTGGTAATCATCCTTGCCTCATCAAAAGCAACAGGCCTTCCTTCTCTTTTACCATGGGTCTCATGAAGATATTCTAAAACATAACATGTAAAGAAGATTTAGCTTAATGAGATCTCAGTAACATCTCTAATTCCCATTGCTGTTAGAATGTGTTTTTCTGTTATCAGAAGCCTACCATACAGCTCCAAAAATTCAACACACACCAGAACAGATTCCTTAAAACCACAACACACAGCAATAGCATGCCACCTATGCCAAGAGATAAATAAAATAGCCTAGATTGCAATTTTCCAGTAGGCTTGAGAGCCCTAAGTAAAAGACTGCCGTGTTTTCTCTGAACACACAAAATCAGATCAGTGAGATCAACACAGCACCAATGACATGCCAGTAAATGCCTTTTCTGTTAGAATACAAGTAGGGCACTAGAAAAGGCAGTTGGGCAAACTCATGACAGCATTATAGCAGACTGCTGATTAAGAGTTCTGGGACTGGTCTGAAGTTTGAAATGTTACTCACATGAAGAAGAATAACATTGATGTAATGAAGATTATTTTTTACTAAACGTTTTCTACCTTGTTAGGAAAGTCTGTTTGCAATTCAAGCCTTGCAAATAGACTATCCTAACAAGGTGACTGAATTACTCCACTTTTTCTCTAAAGATTGACATAACTGTTCAATGATGGTCATGGATAGTACAGCACAGAGAACATGTACAGAACTATATATATATGGTTTTTGCTGGAATACAGTTACATTTCTTCACAGTAGCTTCCATGGTGATATGTTTTGGATTTGTGATGAAAACAGTGTCAAAAACTTTCCTGCTTCTCATTCCACCCCACCAGCAAGCAGGCTGGGAGTACACATGAAACTGGGAGGGGACACAGCCTGAACATATGACCACAATTGACCAAAGGGACATTCCACACCATACAGCCTCATGCTTAGCTATAAAGCTGGGGAGACAAAAAAGAAATGAGAGCATAGACTAGTCTATGGATATAGTCTATGGAGAATAGTCTGTGGATTCTGGTACATTAAACAAGATTATCTGACATGAGCTTAACTAATGTGCCATACATAAAGACAAGCTGCAACAGATTTTCAGCATGGTCACTTAGATCTCAAAAATTTTTGCATCATCTGGATTTAAATTGTATATAATTTCATGCTGCCAGTGACTAAAGGATACTCTACCACAACTGAAGTCAGGACTCCAGCTTCACAGCATCTTCTGTTAATTACAGTAAATGTTGATTCTCACATAGCTAGTATAAGGGACTTATGTGCTGTTTAATTTGAAAGTCACCTCCCAAGGTCAACATTCTGTAATAGAAGGACCCAGGGTCCAGCAAGGACACAAAGACTTCAGACTATTTAGGCTGCCTAATAACGGGAAGGAAGGAAGGAGGGAAGGAAGACAGAAAGGGAGGAGACATTGGACAGGAAGAGTAAAAAAATGGTTGGGTTTTACTTGTGTAAGTATGGATATCTCCTGCCACTCTGGATGCCTTAGGGAGCAGAGATTTGTACAGGGCTCACAGATTTGACAGAGGGCACAGGGAGAGACGCACCTTCTGAAGGGGCAGCTAGAAGCCTGACACCATACTCCAGGCATGTTTAAAGTAGTGTTGGTTTCCAAAGCAAAGACAAGTGATTTCTACCCACAGAATGGTAAAGAGGGGAGGGGAATGAATAGCAACAGAGCCTAAGGGTACCTTGAAATAAAACAGTGACATCAATCTATGTCAGAGGGTAAAGGATGCTGTTATCAAAAGGTTAGTCAAAGTCACAAATTCTAAATCCTCGCTTTAACTGTAATCATTGTTTTAACTGCTTATGCCAGAAGCCTAGAATATTCTACGGCAAGTGACAGACTAATTGAGACTTCAGGCATGATTTCACCCTGTGTTGTAAGTTTATTTGCAGGATTGCCCCAGAAATACTACAATTTGTATTTTAAGCTTGAAGAGCTCCACACAAGGAAGGCTGTGATTGCTCATTTCATCCTGCACAAATAGTGTTATCTAACCACCAAGACATCCCAAATACTTAACCAAAGCAAACTAGTAATGAGACTTAAAGTGCATAATTCCATGCTCACCATTCAATTTCAAGAAATACATGCATAATGAAATGCAACTTTTCCCAAGAGATTTGAGTCTCGTATTTAGAGGGTCTACCAGTCCCATTACTTGAGAAGGTTTTACACTTTTTGTCTCCCGATAGACTGCAGAGGAAACAATGGCCTGTAAAAGCTTTTTCATTACAGAACAGTTTTGCAGATATGACTTCATCAGTCCTACCTAAAAGCAAAAGAACTAATTGCTTGCTGGAAGACTGTATTTCAGAAGCAAGTCTGGCACAAGAAAAGAGCACAGTGATTTAGTAACATCTCTGTTACATTTTAAAGCAGTACTGACTTGTTAAGTTTAAAACACAGGACTTGTTTTAAGCATCATGCCATTACCTTCCATCACAAATGTCTTTCTTATGATTGCCAAAATAACCCACATTTTGAAATGCCCTCTGATCCCCAAGGAGACAAAAATTTTATTTATAGTAGATCAAAAGCTTTATTAGACTAATTTGGGTAGGTTCTTTTAGTTCATTATATCAACAAGGAATGAAATAGACTAACCCAATATTCAGTTTAAAGCATCTGTCCTGACACACAAAAACCTCTGGGAAAGCTCACAGCATCTGAAGCCAGGACTTGCAGCTGTGACAGGGGGACTGCCCTGGTCGGTCACATAACAGGGTGCCAGAGAACAGCAGTGCAGGACAGGGAGCAGCAGGAACCCAAGGGGCAGACACTTCAGCTTTAATTTTAGACTCAACTTCAAAAAAATATTCCAGTTAACTAGGGACTTTCATTGCTTTCAAAGCAAAACCACAGAACTCAATGCATTATTTGTGTCAGTTCAGCCTTTTTAGGTTCAATACCATAATCAAGATCCCCTACCAAAAAAAAGAAATGTGAGTGAAAAGACATGGGCGAAAAAAAAAACTGTTTAAAGGATTACATGTAATTGTGCTGATCTTGGCTAAGTGAGTTATTCTTTTTCATAGCAGCTGGTAGGGGGCTGTGTTCTGGATTTCTGATGAAAACAGTGTTAATAACTGAGGGATGTTTTTGTCACTGCTAAGCAGTGCTTACATAGAGTCCATGCCTTTTCTGCTAGTCACCTCACCCCACCAGCAAAGCAGGCTGGGGCACACAAGGAACTGGGCAGGGACACAATCAGGACAGCTGATCCCAAGTTACAAAAGGGATAACCCACACCATATGGCATCACATTCAGTATATAAATGATTAGGACCATCAACTAAATCAAAGGAAAGAGATGCTACCTTTTAAACTCTTATTGTCACTTTTGGCCTCTGGGCTCTACAGGGAAAGGATAAAATCTCTTTTTTCCTGTTTTTGATCTATTCTGCTTCATTTCTCTATTACAAAAAGCCAGAGAAGGAAAGAGAGAAAATACAGCAAGAAGCCCACAGCGGAAAAAAAGCACAAAAATGAAATTGCAAGATAAAAATATTGAGAAAATTCAGAAGTAGTTACAAATCAGAATTAGTTACAATCTTTCAATTTTTCTTCCAGAAAAGAAATTGAAACATTTATTCCTCTGAAATAAGTAAAAAGGTGAATGTGTCTGATTAATTTCTTTTGTTTGTGTATGTATAATGAAGAGTATCTACCATGTTCCTATAACAAAGCCATTTTGCAATTTAATTCCAGTTTTTATACCAGCTGAACCAAAAAAACCATTTGTATCTCTAAGAGTAAACTTTATAATATAGCAAATATCTGCTAGCCACAATTCAAATCAAATCATTTGGAATTACTGCACTGTAGGATTAACAACATAAAGAGTAATACAAATCTGCCTTTGAGTACTTCAAATGTATTACTTCAGATTACAGAGTTTCAGTAATTTATATTGGAATGGCATTTGGTAAAATTTGACTTGCCATTTATCCAAAAAGACTGCTCTCAATAAGAGGCTTTAATTACTACTCTACATTTGTCATCTTATGGTCTTTGTAATTGTATTAATTTATGTATAATGAAGAATAAAGTTTTAATAAATTAATTCCCTAGAGGTTTTTCCCTTTTAAACAGCAACTAACAACTGTATGCCTATAAGTAATTCCTTGCACAATTTGGTATCCTCCATATCCTTTCCCTTCCAAGGTCTTTGATTTTTTCCAAAAGTGAACTCGACAATAGCTGGACTAATTCACTTTGAGGTTTATTGTTACAAGTTTGAGGGCAATAGTCAAAGTCCAGACTAAAATACTTAGAGTAGTCTTCTCATTTTCAACTATTTTACCACATTTTAAAAAGCCACCAAAACATAAACCACAATTAATTATGACATTCTCAATTATTATTTTGTCACGTGTAAGACACATGGGACTACTGTACTTCAGCCATCCAGATAAACTGGGGTAAGGTATCACCAAAAGTAAAGCAAAGGTTTCAGTTTAGGCTACTTTCAAAATAGAATCAATAAAATATATCATTAGACTATACATAATCTAAAAATAACTTGCTCACCAATCAAGAGCTAGTGCCAGTAGCAAGCACTTTTTTGAAATAATCAAATTTAGGGGATTTTTTTAAATTAATCATGAAGCAGTTCCACTGTTAAAGCATGATAAAGATAACTAGGAGACTTCAAGCCTTTCCTTTAAAGTTAAATCCTTAGCAAATATCAAGAAATTTCTTCATGATTATCAAAATAACTATGCTACCTACATAACATTTTGTCTTTTTCCTGGTCCACTCCAAATTTTCTATTTATGACCCTCAAATGAATGCACATAAATACATAAATGTATCCCAGTGAAAAAATTCAGGCGGCCATTTCCATAGTTCCTGCAACTTTATTAGATTCAATCAGGCAGCCCCAAATACTGTGAGCTTTGCCTAAGAAATTGCATTTTCTTCTAAATTGTGAAAACAGATGCCTACTACTTATCTTTTGAATTTATTATTTTATTAAAAAATGAAAGACACTGAAGCTGTAATAAAATGGCAACAAAGTTTTGAAATACTAAGAGTAGAGTCACCTGTCATAAAGATTTACCCACCAAAAACTACACAATCAAACTAACTAGAGAAACTTATATTTATGTGGCAAAATGGCTGATTATTTTGGCAATATAATAGTTTTTACTCACTGCCATCTAGTTTAAACAGCAGATTAAAAAGGAAAAAAATGAAATCACGTAATTCACTAAGCCAAAAACCAGCTTTTAAGTAAATTACTTGGAGAAAGAAGTAACGCTTTTGTAACTTATGCTATTAGCATTGCCCTGCATATATATTGTAGCTGATGTTAATATTAATTCCATAGTTAGATAATCCTCCATTAGCTAATTAAATTCAGTGGTGAACTTATTAACCAATATTTCCCTGACCATTTAGTTAAAGTATTTTGATAGACAGCCTATTAAATGTTAGTAGACTTTTCAATGTACTACAGTTTGCAAAATTAAATTAACGTAGTATCTTCCATTTATACAGATTCCTCACTAAGAACTCCTAATTCATTCTGAATGCTTAAATTACAGCATAACCATAATAATTTCTATTCAGAAGTAATAATTGCTCCATAGACTTATTTTGTATGGTACTGGGCATCTCTAATCCCTTTTCATGTGAGGAAAGAAACAGAAATCAAAGATTGCAAAAGTGCTCAGAACCTCCCAGGATTACTCTACAGATTCAATTTCCAATCTATGCCCCACACTGAAGACAGCATTAGACTTTAAAACCTTTTTTTTGATTGCTATGGTATGTAAAATGTTTTAGATTTATTTATTATTATGCAGACATAGTTTATGCACTTCTGTAACACAGAACTGTATAGGCTTTCTCAATTGCTATGCAATATTTCTTCAGAGCTTGTTTCACTCTGGAAAATATAGTAAGAAGCCAGAAGGTAACACTAAACCTCATTATAGCAAAATACAAGAATCATTCATGTTTTTATATCAATATATTTATATAAACCTATATATATAATAGATATATAAATATAGATACACACACTTATAATTAACCATTTCTTTGAAAGATTACCCCATCTGTCACTCATTAAAGGAATCCTTGATTAAACTTTAATTAAAGCATGGTGGCCAGTGAGCCTATGGACAGTCCCCAGGACTGGAGATCCTCCCTAGGTTAGGGAGAGTGAAAGGGCTTCCCCCAGAATTCTTTGTTTCATGATGCTAATGTACCCCAATTCTGCTCTCTCGCTTGGCCCATTGGCTTCCCCGCCCCCTCACACCTCACATGTCCCTGCCCTAGAAAGGTCTCTCTTCCCTGTTTCCCCACTGGTGCCTTCTCCTTAGCAACTCCTCCAGAGGTTCCATACTGGCTCCGTTACCCAACGCCCCCTGTGTTCTGCCCCTGTGCCCTCAGATCATTGGTCCCTCATGCTCTCTCAGCTCCTTATTTAAACCTGGACCCTCCCATGTTACTCATCTTGGCCCCTGGAGCCCTTCACGTGTGGCTGGAATAAACCTCCCTGTGGAACTCCATACCAAGACCTTCCTGCCAGCTGGTTCTAAGAGCTGTCATATGTGTGTGTGTCGGGGTGTCCGTGCCGGGGTGTCCGTGCCGGGGTGTCCGTGCCGGGGTGTCCGTGTGTGCTCCCTGCCGAGCGTCTTCGCTAAGGACACACTTTCGGAAGTTCACAGCACCTACCCGCCAGCCCCTCTGCAACACTATGCCATTCCTATTCTGCAATTAAACCAGTTTGACAGAACTTCTAATGCCATTACTCTACAGTTTCAACAACTCAATAGTTAAAAATACACAGAGTAGTGAACAGAATTGCTGAAATACAGATTCCATCCTGTTATTCACACCAAGTTACCATGTCTTTCTCAGCAGGCTTGTGTCAGCTGTCAAGCTTTTGAAATATACAAATTCATTTCTCTGTCTGTTAGAAAAAAAAAGTATGTTCTTTAAATCCTGATATTTACTTGTACATTCCACACAGAACTAGAAAGAATATATTTCAGTGATCAAAATGTTAGTGCTTACAAGACAACAGCAGCAGTTCCAGTTCAGGGAAATCTTCCATTTTTTTTCAATTACATTGAATTCTGCACTTTTAACAATGCTTGAAACGTATTAAGACAAAGCTTATAAGTGAATTCTATTCAGCTGTTTACCAGAAATACCTAGTCACTGAAACAAAACTGAGCTGTTCAATATCTGAGTGAATACAGTCCTAAGTTCTTTCATAACAAGTTGATTTGTACAACCATAAGAAACAGACTGGGCAACTTGCTTTTTAATTAGTGGTTCAACACATGGATTTAAATTAGGTATGGACTTATAAAATACCCAGCAAAATGACCAAGAAGTTGTAAATTATCTAATCCATTTTTCAGACAGTGAGGAAAAAAATGGAGGAAAAAAGTCAACGCCACATAAAAATGAAAAAGGAGAGATAGGAGCACCAACAACATAGTCCCTTTTGTGTTCATATTGCACCGATGCACTTCAAATACAAAATTCATAGCAAAAAAAAAAAAATCTGTTACAGGAAAACAGATGTATGTCACACATCCTCGATGGAGCTTGAAGTACAAGTGAATGCAAGAATATTTCCATTTGTATCAGGAATACAAATACTACAGACAATACATGAAAAGGCTCATTTATTTATTTATTTATCATTCTGCAGCCTTTTTACTTCAAAAGATGTAACAAAAATCCCACAAATAAAACTATGCACTCTCCTTCTCTCTTAGGAATTTATCTAAATAAAAACTGTATTTGTAAGCCAGATACTTAAATGTAGAAAGTACCAATTTGACAGCTGTCTGTATAAGCACACGCATCAGTACATGAGAATATATTACTTTTTCTTTATCCAGAGTACAGGGCATAATCTTAAGGAGATAGAATTTTAATTGTATAAGAAATTCAAAGTTTGCCACAATAAGTTTTCAGAGGCTGACACTGCAAGCTTAATAACAACCCTTTAAAGATACTGGCACTGTTTCATTCTGCATGCTTTATATCAGGTGAGGACATATAGATCAACAACCATAATACCCATATACAAGCACAAATTAAGATGAGGTACAAATGAACACTCTACAGCAACACTGAAGTAGATATAGAGGGATGGAACACCTCTCCTATGAGGAAACACAGAGAGCATGAGGGCTGTTCAGCCTAGAGAAAGGAATGTTCCAGGGAGACCTTACTGAAGCCTTTTAGTACTTAGAAGGGACTCGTAAGAGAGATGGGGACAAACTTTTTAGCAGGGCATGTTACAACAGGACAAGACATAATGGCTCTTAATTAAAAGAGGGTAGGTTCAGACTAGATTTAAGGAAGAAATTTTTTTTCAATTAAGTTGGTGAAACACTGAAACAGGTTGCCAAGAGTGGTGGTAGACACGAAACACTCAAGTTGAGGTTGCACCTAGCTCTGATCCAGCTGAAGATGTCCCTACTCATTGCAGGAGGGTTGGACTAGATGACCCTTAAAGCTTCCTTTCTACCCAAACCCTTCTATGATAAAAAAGGAGAGATCACGGCATGAAAAGCAGCAGAAGGAATATTTAACTTCTCTTTTACCAAGCAATTTCTGCCCACAAACATTGAAGCCCTTTTGTGTCCTGTTTGAACTGGCAGATGTCCTTGATTCCTCCTTGACAACACGTATGGCCAATCTCTACTTTCTTCAGAAGGGTCTTGGTATGTTTTAATGCGTTGCCCAGCTGTTGCAGTGTGGGACTAGTTTTCCATGTGGTTACATGTTTTTAATTTTTTTTACTTACATTCACTCTCTCACAGGATAATCAAAACAGAGTATTAAACAAATCGTATCACCCCAGTGTCCCTACCACCCCCAAAAACCACACTCACTGCCTTACACTCAAACATCATATGAACAAGGGTATGAAGAACAAGCCTTTATTCATGTTCATCCTTGGTTGGCCTGGATGAAAGTTAAATTTCTGAAAGTTAAACAGACTTGCTGTGACCTTTCTACTTTGCATCACCTTACTTCTCTGAAGACTCCTCTACCTGAATTTGTTTCCCCAGAATTCTTCCTAGCAGAAGGAAAACTAGGAGTTTTGTCTACTGTCTTCACCTTCTGGTGGGAAGTGACCACCACCGTGTTCCTAAACGCACAACTTCAAATACAAATGAGTCAAGTGGCCTGGCCTATTTGGCTGAAGAGAGATCAAACAAAATCATTTTAATGACATTTCATGCAAGCTACTGTAATGACCCTTCTCTTAGTGTTTGTTTTTTTTTTAGTGTCTCCCTAGGTTAGTGGGTTTTGTTCTTTAACTGAAAGTCATCTATTGTAGGATACTACATAACAATTTTAAAACTTCTGATAAATAACCTTCCCTTTCATCTCTGGTAAAAATCCATGAGACTCCATGGACCAAGATTAACAAAAAATAGGACTCTAAATATGCTCCTGGTTGTACAAGGTAGCTTTGAAAGTAACCTCAGAAGTAAATAAATACATACATACATACACTCAGTCTTTATCTTCTGTTTGCATTTCTTCTGTGCCCCACCAAGGAAGCACCCATGAGTGGACTGTGCTCAACCTTATACAGAAAAGACAGCAAGAAAATTCATTTCCACTTACTTGGTGTTAATTCTGGGTTTCCTTTTAAGTTCATCATCTTTGGAATTGAAGGTCCATATATGTCTGCATCAAGTAAACCAACTTCTTTTGTCTACGTAAGGAACAAAAGAAGTAATTGTCAAAATGTCTTCCTTTCTGTATTACTAGCTGAACAAAGTTCAATACTGTTTATAGAAATAAGATCTTGATTTGAGACATCAATTATCACTGTTTCCTTTCTCTCTTAATTACAATTGAAGAATGAAATATAGCAATGTCTACAAGTCAGGTTAGTTATCTTTACAAGAGCTAGATTCTCCAGACAGAGAATCCTCACTTGCAGTTTCTTACTTAAAGACCACAGACTTTATATTAACAAGCATTATTAGCAATGTTCTCTCTACTCCATGTACTTTTATACAGAACTAACACCTTAACTTTTTTAACAAGGTATCAAATTTTACTGTTTAAATATAAAAAGTGAGGTTTGTAAGTATATGCAAATGAACACAATTTAAATCATACTAGTGATTAAAAAGAATGTGAAAAACAAACATATTTTTATCTTTCATTGAAGTGGACAGAGTACACTTTTGCAGACATCTTGAAGTTACTGAAATGCAAGTCTCTGAAGCTAATTAAGCAGGCACAACATTTCAGTCAAATGCATTTACACAAAAGTATGCTAAAAATGGGTTTATTCAACTACATATGGTACATTAGGCAATAAAATTTAAATAAAAGTTATTTCGACTATGTAGTCTAGACTTAAAATATTCCTTTCTATATTCTCTTTTTTTGTAGATATACATACATATTTTGTGGAAATTAAACTATTTTTCCTACAGATGGCAAGACATGGTACCAATTACCAAGTTCTGCAAAGTAAGGTGATAAAGAGCAAGCCCTTTAAAGGGCTGAATGTCAAGTTTCTCTAATATAGGAAGCTAACTGTATTCAACATTTTGCAAAACTGCAAACAAGTATGTTTAAGAGTTTGTTTGAAAGGTTAAAGCAGCAAGAGGAGCTTTTCCAACAATGCCAAATCTGACTTCCACTGTCAGTGTTTAAAAAAGTGTACTTCATTTTCCAGATGATGCTTTCCTAATTTAGTATCTTATATTAATCCATTTTTTATCACAATTTTGATGGGAAAAAGAGTAAGGTAAGTTAAAAAAAAATTACCATATTTGATCTACTATCTACTTTGAAATATAAGTTTTTACTGCAAAAATCAACCAATTTTGGATTCGATATACTCGATATACTTTTTATTAGAAAACAGAGCAAAGCACATATAATTATATGGATTATTTAATTTAAATTTTTTAAACACTTTTTCTTTATAATGTCTTGTGAAACCCATTAGACAAAAGTTCTGGAGTTACTGTAACTAATTATTCTACTTCTTGCCTACTGTTGAAAGCTGCAATTTCAAAAACATTGAAAAGACCCATCTTTATGTTAGACTTTAAAGACATTGAAAACAGACTATTAGAGCTTCTTTGCTCTTGACAAAATGCATATTTGAACAGATTAGAAAGATACATGACTCAGTCCCTTTATCTGTGTCAGCAGCTAATCAAACCTATCAAAACATCATCTACAGGCTGTTCCACCTAATTCCTTCCCAAATGAAAGTAACTGCTGAAAAACCTACACAGTGTTTTAAACCTGATGACACACTTGCCCTGAATTTTTTGAGAATTTTCCCCCTCATGCAAGGATTGTGACTATTGACTGACTGAAATGATCTCACAAATCAGAGTTTCACTTTCAGCCCAAAGGGACTAAAGATTTAGGATGACCTAAATTAATTAGAATGACTTTATGACTTCCTGGACATAATCAGGTATTCACCACTACAGGCCACTTATTCCTAGAGGCCAGTAGCACTGTTATCTACTGTCTGTATTATCTAATCTAAGCATATAAAATTTCCTGAAATAAAGAAGAAACACATCCACGCTGGAGGAAAACATCTTAGAGGTCTATTCAAATTCAGCAACTACTTTAAATTACCAAGCTAATACAATAAACCTGACCATTTCTCTAAAAAACTTACACACTTCTTCAGTTGTAAGAAAAGTGCCTGTTTCTGAGATGCACTGTTTTTCTTCATGGATATGGTTCAATACAATTGTTGTCTTCAAACAGAAGAATAATTAACAGATTCGCAAGTTTCTACGACTCATGTTAACAAAAGCACAAGTGTTCCTGTAAGTACGGTGTTTTTTACAGGATTATAGGAGAAAGGTCTTTCAGAAATCTTTTAATTTTACAGGATTATAGGAGAAAGGTCTTTCAGAAATCTTTAAATCACTGACAGAACCTCACTTAAGATAGCCTAAGGCAGAGGGCTTTTCTTCACCAAGCAATTCAACATGTTAGGTTAGAAGAGTTCACATCTCTACAAGTAGCAGCTTACACAAAAAGCATTGGCCCAAAAAGCTTTTTTACATGCTGCTTTTGCAGTATGTAAACATCCCTAGAATGCCAATAACCCTTTACTCAAGGTTTAATTATCTCAGAAAATATTATGGCAGCTACCAAGGGATTTTTTAAGACATGCACAGTACAGTCCAGACCATTTCTTCCAGCATTTACAATGTTTTAAATGCCCAAGAGAAGAAATAATATGCACACACCTGGATGCTACCACATGAAACTGTTAATCAAAATTACCAGATGCTTTCCATGCTGAGTGAAATATAATCCAGATGCATGAGTTACAATAATTAAAAAATTAAATTAAATTTTAATAAATTGGTTTTTCTCCCCATACAACCCATACCTCATATAAAACAGCACATCTTTCAAAGCACTCCTGTATTAAAACAAATCTTAAGAAAACATACATAAAATCACACAAGATAAAAAAAAAATCTGGGCAGAAGGAATAGGTTACAGAGAATCAAAAGCAGGACCAAAAAGGCAACTTAGGAAAAAGGAGGAGGGGAAAAAGCTCTAATGTTCCTCTTATGTCCTCTGACATTATTTTCACATGCATATACTTCTCATACCAATGCTGTATCTTTTTTCCTTAAGTAATACTAGTTATAAAGAGAGAAGTGCATCACTTAAAGGACTCTCAAGCACGTACAAGTCCCCCAGCTACTAGGTGGTTTTCAGAGAGCAGCATACACCACTGCTACAGCCTCCCTCAGCACTCTGGCAGGAAAAGGATTCAGAAAATACAACTCCATCTCCTTATGGCTGTATTTTCTCCTTATAAACATATTTCTCTCCTGTGCATCTCTGCAGATGGCACAGCAATAACCAAGTTCAAAACAGCTGTTCTCAAGTTAACATTTGCCCTTTCCTTTCACCTGCCCAGCTATGAAAGGAAGTTTGAATCAATCTTCAAGTTTACTACACTTGGAAAAAACTTTCTAGAGACCTTATTTTTTGGTTACCTTACTGCAAGTTCTGCAGCTTAAGCTCTAAAGACACAACTGACAATGTAACCATTCCCATATGACTCAATCATGTCACTGGAAACTTCCCTGACAAAACATCCAAGCAGTATCATTGACCTCTCCATGCTGTGTAAGATCCTTATCAAAATTCCATCAGGCAGAGACCATGAAATTAGAAATTAACATATTGTCAGCACATTAAAATAGAAAATTAATCCCAAGTCAGCAAAAGCTGTACTTAAAACCTCACAAATAATAACATTTACCTTCTTATCAATGCTTTTAAGGCTCCCCATCAGAGGTAAACAATCTCTAGCACAAGGTAACAACTGCTAGAATTTGTTATTTCTGCAGTACTGGTACTGCCTATCATGATCTTATCTGATCACTGGTGACCTCAAGAACACAAAGAAAATTTACAAAATAAAGAACTACAAGTCATCTTCATCTTCTACTTTTACATCATTTACTGAGTAGTTCTTTCTACTTCACTGTCATTAATCTTCTCAGAAAAACATTAATTTGCCCATTAGATCTCTCTAAACATTTCTGACAAACATTCTTCATGAGCTAGTATGCTACATACTAGCAGCTCTTAACCATTAAAAATACAGTGCAGTTTTCATTTGAATTTAGAAACTTCTTTCACATACACTGAGAATCAAAAATTAGTTTTCACAGTCACCGGACAGATTCTATACTTACAAGAAAATCAAATGCTAGATCAACAGATAAAGGAGATATTCTTGCAGATATCCCTGAGAGATGAGAATTCCACAGCTTCAGTTTGTACAATGTACAAGTTACAGACCTAGATAACCTCATTAAAAGATCCTTTCCTGAATCTCTGGCAAGATCCTCTACATAATTAAATTTCAGCTTAGTCCTTGAACCTGGCCACTGCCTTGTGAGTAACAGAGGCATGGAAGACATCAGAATTCTAAATTAATGATTTTCAAGCCCTGAACCTAGTTGTAATTCTTTTGGCGGAAAAAATTAAAACAAAGATGTTGAAAGCCAGAGTCCTGGCAGAGAGAGGTCACGTAAAAAAACCAATAAATTCTGCCTCCTTTTCTTTTCCTTATGCAGATTAGAAAGTATTCTATTGCTGTTATGTTTGTTCTCTTACGCAGGCAAATGTTATTGTCAATAATCTTTGTTCGGGTGGCATAAATTGATGCTAATAACAAAATGATCCATATCTTTCCTCCTCTGAGCTCTTTGAGCAGATCCTTAAGAACTGTTTTGTCCCACCCTACACTTCCTTTATGCAGGTTCCCTTTTCTGTTTTTCAGGGAATATTAAGTATGAAATCAATTCTGTTTTCCAATAACAGATTTTCAACCAAATGCAACCAGTTCCACTCATGTATCACAAAGGACCCCTCCGCACAATTCTGTGTGCAGCAGAGAACCTGGCTATACTAATTTCTTCCAAGTTGCCAGATGCTTTACTGAGGAACAGACCTGATTAAAGACTTCATACCAACGGAGAGAAAAAAGGGAGAAAAAAAGAATAATAAAAAGAAGAGCTCATTGAAAGCTTCTATAAATAGCTGTTAATCAACACAGCCTACATTACAGCTAAACATCGAGAGACTCTTTGACAGCATTAATCTCATGTTTGCTCATATTTTCTGAGACTTTTTTTTCCTACTTGGTAGGGTATACGTATCCCCACTGGATGCTAATAGACAGTATTTCACTTTGAAGTAAACTCTGCCGACCACCAGAGCTCCCTGGTGTTTAGCATGGGAAGGATTAAGGCACAGGTTAATGAGCTGCTATTGTTCTATACAGTGAAGAATTTCCTACACTAGAAGTGTTCCCAATATTCAGCAGTTGTAGTCCACTCCAAAGACAGAAATTCCAGCTTTGCTAAGTGAAGGTGCCAGTTATTTTTAAGCTGGTGCTCTTAATCCACCACCAGGACTCTCAATTTACCCTTTTAATGTCGTTATAGACTTAGAGCTAATCCCAAAGTGCAAGCAGCAACACACAGGACAAAAGGGAACTTTAAAATCAGGATAGGCTATGGATTCCTCATTTGACATACTGACACAATGAATAGCCATCTTTTAATCCTTAATTCTCCAACTCTTTCAGCTGCACACTATTTAAGTGCCTAGCTGTAAATTGGATTAAAGCCAAAAACATACAACTGCAGTTTCCTCACTCCATCCTAGAAATGCTAACTTGCTTTAAACACTCAGTCTGCTACTGGTTTAAAAGCCCTCTTCCTTTATATGAAGTATTTCCAATTCTCTGCCAGCCACAGGACTTCTCCAGCACTTCTTTTCTGTAACAGCCTGCAATAGCTCCTACTCAATGTTCTTAACAATTGCACACCAGTAATTCAACCTTGTTTGGCCATTTTGTACATTATGTATCCTGCTGAAAAAAAAAAGAAAATTCAGTACAGAACCATTTGAAAAATAAACTACCAAAACAGAATGCTCAACATTACCACATCTCTACAAACCTCTTCACTTCCACAGCTGTCAATTTATGTCAAATGATTATTAAAAAGGGTCTACTTTCACATCAGCCTCTCTCGTACGTGCCCTGGGCTTTCAATGGCTTGAAGACTAAGGATACAGATATTTTACTTCAAAACAAAACCAAACAAACCCAAACAAAACCAAAGGAAATTTTCTTCAAATTAGACATATAGTTATCTGACTGAAGTAAAATATTCTAGGAGGTCTATCTTAAAATGTATTTTTAATTTCTGCCCATTGAAAAACAGCAAAATTTTTAAATTTTTATTCTCTCACTTTTTTTCAATTGATCTAGAAGCTAAGCTACCACTGCAAATAAACCAAATCAATTTTAACTAGTATCTCAAGCTTTATTAAAATTTTTCAGCATTAAGAAACAAGCGTGAAGACCTTAGCTACAGTGATTAAAGTCTTCCAATTCTCTAGGCAACAGAGTTAAGGATGCCTAGAAATCAAACACTAACAACTAGAAAAGCTGCACAGTAAGAGGACAAAACAAGTCAAAACTTGCTTTTATGCTATGATTACCCATGAAGGATCCCATTTTCTAAATTTTTCTAGATTTATTTGTTTTCCCACATGGAATTTTCTCCTTACCAGCAAGAAATGTATATGCATTGTAAGGTCATCTATGAATACAGCAGTCAGATATCGTCCTGTGGACAAATAGTTTACACGAGCCAAACAGTAAAAAAAAAAATTTTAAAATCTGGAATGTAAAAAAAGTCAACTGGATGACTTTTGAGCAGTTTTAAAATGTGTGAGCTTTATCAAATACACAGTTTTAAAAAAATTAAAATTAATTTTATTATTAGTGAGTTCACATGAAGAGTTGGCTCCTAACTACATCATTACTACGCTATAACTTACTATGCAGGCATGAGAAACCTCTTCCCCGCCTATGTTTCTACCAGTCAGACACTCACGGGGGTTTCCTGGTTGAATAAGAAGAACCAGCGCTGTGCTTTGGGACAATCCGGCCACGGAGTGTCCCCACCGTGTGACCCGCGAGTGCCCCCGCCCGGCGCCGCCGCACC
>JAHLSL010000007.1:23869624-23885636 GCA_025920805.1 Petroica traversi
CGAGGGTGGGCGCTCAGACCGCTGAGGGGAGCGCCCTCTGCTCCTTTGCAGCCTGGGCCGCGCTTCAGGCCGCTTTCCAAACCCGTCTCTCGTTTCCGCTCCACAGCCTTCTCCTCGCCCCTGGTTATCAGGAAAGGCTCGGTCAGTCCCTGCGGCAGAGGGACAGCAGCGGGAGGCCGAGGTCGGCACACAGCGGTTTTCTCTGCTGCTCTTTCTCTCTCTCTGTGCTCCACAGAGTCCTCCCCAGGCAGAATCCCTTCAGGAGCATGACTGCTCTGCTTCCCTTCTAACTGTGTTGTTCCTTCTTTTCTTAAACACACTTTCACAGAGACACTACAGCCTTGGCAGGTGGGCACAGCTGTCGGCTTTGTTGTGCGATAGTTTTGGAGAAGAAAGGCTTGGTAGGGCAATGGGACTATGGCAGCAATAGCTCTGACTTTTTTTCCCCAGGACACTAACTAAAGTTGAAATTTAGCGTGTAGACCACCACAAAGGTTGAGGACAACTTTATATTTTTCCCCTTGTCCTCCCACAGTCTTCTCCTGGGAGAGGTGGGTCTGCAGGCTCTGGTTGATGTGCTGTGCGTACAGCCCAGGGCTCTTTACCAAAGCATGAAGGCTGCCCTTTGGAATGCACTGCCCTGCTGTACTTGTCTCTGCTTGTGAGTTACCTACACCAGAATAACTCATTTTTGCCATGCCAACTATTTAGTCCATGGGGTTTTTTGTCTTTTGTCCTTTTTAAAGACTTCATTATTTTTGTCATAATTATTATTACAACAGAAGGGGATTAATACGTTCGCTTGCATATGTTTTAAAAAGTAGAAATTCTAAGATGTTTAAAGGGTTTATGCATTTACTGAACACATCTGAAGAGAGTTCTCTATTTGCCTTTCACATTATTCTTAAAACATTTCTCTCCTTGTTCAGGAGGGGTAGGTGGATCCAGCAGAGCTAGTTTCTGCAGCATGGTCTGGGAAGCCAGAATGTTTTACTGAGAGGAGATAGGTGTAATCTCATAGATACCGTGTTTCACAGTTCTAGTGCATTCTTAGCCTCTCAGTATAAGGTTAATTACAATAAAATTTGCTTAGCCCAGCATAAATTAACTATAGTAGAAATAACCTATATGTAGCTTGCTAATCACAGAAGTAATTGTAGATCTAGAAAAGAAAAGCTGAAATGTAATTTTGCTGTCTTTCTTTGAAACTATTTTAAAAGGTGCATGTTGTGGTTGGGAGATACCAGTAACTTTGCTACAAGGAGGTTATGCAGTTTCTCTCTAATTTGTTTTTAACTTACTAAGCAAAATCACTAGGAAGGTAATAGATGGCACTAAAGGAATTTAAAAGACATTTGGGTGGTCTCCAGCAGATGTTTTTAAGAGAAGTCAGTTTTCACAAGCAGTAGCCACCATGCAGAAAAAAGAGCCTCTGGGAAGTTCATATTTTCTCTAGTATGACGACTTTAGAGGTCATTGGAAGGAAATTTTGCTGCT
This sequence comes from Petroica traversi, assembly GCA_025920805.1. Lineage (NCBI taxonomy): Eukaryota > Metazoa > Chordata > Aves > Passeriformes > Petroicidae > Petroica > Petroica traversi. Next base: position 23,871,122 of record JAHLSL010000007.1, read on the forward strand.
GACATTTTCTGGTAGGTTAATTTTGCTCCCTAAATATGCATATCAACGCAAAAGCACAAAAATAAAAAATACAGACCTCAACCGTTATTTACATCAACCAGTGTGTTCCTGATGTTTTATGACCACTTAAAAGTAGGTCCTCACCTTGAGACATTTCTAGCCTATTATAAATGGCATATTATATAGGTGGCTTTGAATAGCTTTTGAGCTGTAAGAAACCCCTGTAGGTACTTTAGGAACTTCAGTGCAGATATTCCTTATCTGCAAAAAGGTTAGGCATGTACTTTATGTTTATACATTAATTTCTACCTTCACTGTGTTTTCATGATTGAGTTTTTTGGCCTGTTGTGAGTTACTGGGCATAGGATGTCTTGTTTATGGAGAATTTTGTTTATATACCCTCCATAAAAGGTTTATGTATGCAGCAAAATAGGAAGAAAAAAAAGGAATTCTTCTAAAGGTAGGGGTGAAATAAGGTGAGGTCTGGTGTATTTCATAACTGTGGGAGAAAAGAAATGTAAAATGAATATTCAGCTTAAAAGTGTAAGTGTCTACTTTATGCAAGGAAAACTGTCTTTTCCTTGTCTTATTTCCCTTGACTTGTTTTCTGGTTACTATGGCAAAAAGAAGTGCAAAGTACCAGGCACAGACTTGTTCTATGACCTGTGGCAGATGATGTAATCTCTCTTTGCTGCACTGACTATAAGAAATATGAAGAAATCTTCCCAGAGGGTAGTAAATCTGAACTTGAAATGGAAATGTCACAGCATAATTTATGTAAGTTAATTTCACAAACTGATTTTCTAAGAATTACAAAGTATCTCCATATTTATTATCCATTGCAATTTCCTGAAGGACAAAATAGTAAAAGGTAGAGAGATTATTTTCCAGAATATATTTCAGTTTTGCTAATGAAATCCTGAAAAATACAGATGAATGTATTTAGTAAGGAGAGTGAGTCAGTTATTTATTTTTTCCAGCAAAAGAGCTAAAAAGCAGCATTTGGAGACAGCGATGCTAGGGCTGTCTAAATGGCATTAGGGCTGGATTCTTCAGCCCTTCCTGATGCAGGTTGCCTGATGTGGTGATTACTTAGGACAGCTGTATAATAAATGCCAGTGCTGCACAGTAGCTTGCTTTGCAGGTTTATTTATGTAGGCATTTTACTGCCCTCAGTAGATCCACATAGAGCACAGCTTTCCTGTCCTGTCACTGTGTGGGTTCCTTGCAGTGGAACCCGTGTAGGTTTTTTGCAGTGCAAGGTTTGCACACCAGCATGTTGAATTTATGATCTTCTTATTTGTGTTATTTTGCTCAAATTTTTGTGCATTAAATATAGGGCTGAGGAGCAGTCAGCTAGACCTTGATAGGTTACAGAGGACCTGTAGCAATGGCAATGGTTTTGCTTTGGTTCAAAAGGTTTACACATTTCATTGACAATGAGGACAAGTCCTAGGACACCCAGAACAGTGATATAAAGTCAGACTGACATATGTTATTGTTAGGTCTGGGCTTGTAATTGCATCAGTTTTACATCTTCTGTTCAATTAGGAAAACAAAAGAGCAAAGACTTAAAAAGGAGTTGAAACATGGCTGCATATGTTGAACCGTACTATTCAGTCATAGTTGGAACTGTAAGTTTCAGCTTGCAAATAGTTGCATAGTTTTAAATTATATAATGGTTTTAAAGTGTTCTAGAAGACCATAAACATGCAGTAAAACAGAGGCATCCTCTATCAGCTTTAACTCATCTCTGAATTAATTGTTTTTTCATTTAATCTCCTGTCCCTCTGATTTTCTTCAATATGCATGTCTCATCTTGTGATAAGTAGTTTATTCAAAACCAGACAACAAATAAGGACAGAGGCTGGAAAAATCATACATTATATTACTTAATCTTTATCTGTCTGGCTTTAGAACTTTTAGGGGTCACTTTACTTACTTTTGTCTCTTTAAACGAGCTTCTTGCAGAATAGCATTACTACTGTGAGACTACAAAAAAAAAAGCTGTCACAAATCTCAAAATTATTTTCTGTAATGTGTACTGTATCACAGAGTCACTTCTAATGCTGGGATTAGACATTTACAATGTAAATGCATTTGGCCTATTTTATAAAAAATGTTTTTATTAGTAGCTATTTTTGCATTGTTGTTACCTATTGATATCCTGACACTGGTCTGTTTCTGGAATTAGTATTTAGCTAAACATGTAAGGATATCTAATGTTTGCCAGTCTGCATTTCTGTCCCTTATTTGAGCAGATTATTTGAAATGTCATTTGAGGTTCTGGCCATCAAATTTTTTACAGTGTTTATGAAATATGGCTGTCATTTGGGGATCTGTATAATATTCTGCAGTGGTCAAGTTGAGTTTTGAAAGGAGACATTTAAAGGTTTTGAATGTTCTCAGCATGTGACATTTTTACTACAAAGAGCATTCTCTTTTTTCAGAAGTTAGTCACTAGAAAAATAGTTGAGAAGGCATAGCTTTTCTCAGTTGTTGCCTTGAGCATTTTGTTTAATCTCTGCAATAACAAAGGGACAAAATCTCATGTGTATAGCTAAGATTTCTTCATCAAAAACCTTTATCATTTATAGAAAAGGAGAAAAAAACAGAGGAAATTTTTTAAAGTATTTTTTAGAAACTATTTTCTATCCTTTTACTTTGATAACATTGATATTAATAAATCCTTCCTGTTGCAATCTATTTAACATCTCTTCAGTGGTATCTCAGTAGTTGACATTTATGTTTCCTCCAATAAAATTTAAAAGATACTTATTCTTGACAAAGCAGCGGTGAGGTTTCTTTATATCCTGTCTGTCTGTGGATCCTGTGTGCCTGTGGATGCTCAGGGTTTTTTCCCAGAGGAGTTCAGCCATGCAGGTATAGTTGTGCATGAGACAGTTGCTGCTGGCTGCAGAGCCTATCAGTTTGGCTTAATAAAGCGTGGATTGCTGCACATGCATTCCTCATGGACTAATCAAGTGAGCAGAAAAGCTACACAAGAGTTTTCTTGTGCTTTCTCCTCAGTAGAGGCCTAATTCTCCCTCAAATGCAAAGTTCTTACAAGGAGTCTCTCTGAATGCTAAAGGAGTGGCATATCCTTTACTCTGTACCAATCAGGTGAAAGGTTCCATTTTACGATTTAGATTTTACCCAAGCTTATAAATAGTATTTTGAACAACTCTATAATATTCTGAACAACTTCACAGTTGTTGGTCCTATATTTAAATATTTAATGAACAGACTCTGTTTTTTTCAGGATTATATTCTACTAGATTACTTTCAACATCAACATAAAATTCAGTTCTTTGACAAGTCCTGTGGTGTTTGTTTCATAATTGGAAATACTATCATAATTCACACTGAAAATTATTTTAGCTGTACGTTTGATAGGGAAAAAGCTTAAATTATTTCTTAGGCTGGATTTAAGTATGCTAAATCATCTTGTCATCTCATCTATGTTAATAGTGTTTACTCAACATTCCAACTAAATTCGTTTTCACATGGAGCTACTAAATTGTCTTAATTGTATGTAGAAGCATTGTGCAGATAATCAGTATGTAATTTATAAGCTTCCACAGTGTGGTGTGTACTTAATGACTAAATAACTAAAACTACTCTTTGAACCTTTGTTGTGTCATTTCTGATACCAGTTTTAATGATAAGCATGCATAGTAGACAATGAGAAACACTGACATAATTTTCTGTATTCTTTTGTAGATCCGGAGAGGGCTTGTTATCTACATATGCTTCTTCAAAGATGCTGATGAGGATCTTGTCCCAAAAATCGGTATGATATAATCCATATACATTATTGTATTGTTTGAAAAGGAGGAAAAGCAGTTGAGGCAGAGAAGGTAGCAACCACTTGGATAAGCCATGAGATGGCAGCATTCTAAATCAATCACCTGGCTGAAAGAACAGTTTGGTCTGTCTTGTGTCATTTGTCAGTGGTCCATGCCTCTTTGTCTCTCTGTTCATTACCAACTTAGAAAACAAATTCCCCTGATAACATTCTAGCAAACAGACAAAATATTGCACCTGCTGTTTAACATATTACGCATGTCTGGCAACAGGTTCAGTCCAGGACAGAACTGAATTTCAAATAGTTCATGGCTTGATTTGATAAGTATTTTAACATTGATCTCACTGTATGTGCAGGATATTTAAAATTGTAGCCAGTAGAGGGAGTTGTGTGGATAATGAAACAGTGTCTTTTCCATCTCACTTCAGTGGTGCTTACATACACTGTTAGCATGTGCAATTTTCTGCTTCAGAAGTGATAATGGCAACCTCTGCAATTCTTGTCTTCTCCACGTGCACTTTAACATTTACACTGAGGCAGAGAAGATGCTGTGGATAAGGTCAAATAGTAGTGATTTCTATCTTTACTCAGTGCTGTTTTGGTTTGATTTTTTTTGTTTGTTTTTTGGGGTTTTTTTTATTGTTGTTTTTTTACTTTTATGTAATTTCATTGCCCTCCTTTCCTCCATCAGTTGCACAGGGTCTCCTGGGAAATTCTGTGATGCCACATATAAAAGTGCCTCTTTTCTGTGGCTGGCTGATAATAGTGATTTGACTAAAGGTTGTGTAACAATAGTCTATTTTAGGCTACTGGCTGGGACCAGGAGTGCACAAGTATAGGTGCTGTTGAAAATGCGAACAACTCCTTGGGGGTTCTCTCTTGATCTCAGAGAGCATAGTCCTTCTGTGATGCTAAATATTTAAGTCTATGATATGAACATTTATTTTGTGCTTGTGAGAGTTTCATGAGACTGTTACCTGAGAATAATTACATTTTCAGCTGTAGGGCAGCTAAAACAAGCCAGAAAAAGAAAGTTCTGTTTCCTATGAGGAGATTCATCTAGGACCATCCTCCTTGAGCAACTGTCTTAGAGAATATTGTTTCCTAAATATATTTTGAGTCTATTAAAGTGTGTGGGCTTGGTCCCTGAATCACAACTCAGCTGTTTTTGCTTCTAACATTAAACTTTTATGTGTTTGGAGGCCTGACTAGTATCCTCCCAGCTTTTACAGAGTTGGGGTAATGATTTGATTTGTTATAGAAACATCAGATAATCTAAAGTTAGTAAATGTATTGATTTTATTTGCAAGTTTATATGTTCTGGCTTATAAGCCAAATTGCATCTGACCTTCCTGCCCACCTCCTGTCTCAGGTGACAAACTGGTAGCTGCATGTCTCATAATGGAGTGCTGAAGGACACTTGCTCTACTTGAGACCAAACCAAAGAGCTGTGCCTTCAGCTCAGATCAGTGCTGGGTCTTGCTGCAAACTACTGCACCGAGAATGAAAAGAGTCAGGGCAAAACGCTCTCCAGAGTGCACTGAGAATGGTGTGTCCTACAATGGGGAGTGTTGTGCAAATGCTGCCTATTTGAGTATCAAGCAATTAAGGAAGTCTCACTAATTGCACCCTGGATTCTTTTGAAGGTATCCAACTAGAATAAACTTTAGGATTTTAGATAGCCAATCACTTCCCCCCAAAACAGAACTTTGGACATATGATATAAATATCCTTCATATTCCTCACAATACTCAGACATATTAGTTCATTGAGTATTTATTGATTGTCCATGTTTCAGTTCATTAATAAATAGTTTCTTTTACTCAGTAGTTTGTCACCCATCAAAATATTTATTGTATCTTGTTTATGATGGCTTGTTTAATTCACTTCAGTTATACTAACTCTTACTTTATTTTTATTTGCAGTCGATACTCTGTTGAATGTTAAATTAAGTGAAAACGAAAATGGCGAGTTTGTTTCTGTTCTTGATTTACCAGGCGACGTACTCATCATACCACAAGCTACCCTAGGTGGTAAACCAAAGGGAAGAAAGATGCAGTATCATTCAAACATTGAAAAAAAAAAAGGGTTGGAACTTTATTCTCAGTTTGTGACTTTGTGTGAAAAAGAACTGGCTGCCAATGCCAAATGCATGGAAGCTGGTGTTCTTGTCAAGCATGGTACATATGGAAACAGGCAGGTGTTAAAACTGGATACAAATGGACCTTACACTCATCTGATCGAATTTTGAAAAAATAAATTGTATCTTGAATACAGTACTGGTGTCTGTTGTTTAGTTTTTTTCTCCTAAGCATTAAAGTGCTTGATTGCCTTGGGAGATAGTTTAAAAAAGCCTTTCACTCATCTCTTCTGGTTTTGCCAATCCCATTAGGTAGAAGGATGCCTGAGACTGCCTTGCTATAATGAGTATGTGTTTTTTGCTCACATGCATCTGAAGTGTGCTCAAAATAATTGTTAATATTGATCCAATAATTCAAAATGTTTATCAGCAAAAATGGGATAATGCAATCATTTCTTACTAAAAAATAAAGAAGACCATGAATAGCTTGAAGGAGTGGTTTATAGATAAAAAAAGAATCCTTTACATTCATTATCTCAATTGTATACACTGACAATGTATACAATTACAATGGTTTCTAACTAATATATAGGAAACCACTGATTTTTAGCATCTTAGAAAGTAAGTACTAGATAGGGAAGTCCATCCCCCTCAATCAGAGTGTGTAAGGGTGGGAGACTTAAGGTCATACAGGACTGATCATGGGCTATGCAGGAAAGAATAAGTGAGGCACATCTAGAAACCAGCAGTATCACTGAATTGCTTGCTTGAAGTTTGCATTCTGAAATCTCTGATGTGTTTTGATAGGCTGCCTGCTATAGCTTGGTCTACGTCCTTGTTACTGTGGTCTTGCTGTCTACTCAATTCTTTCATAACATGGCCTCAGGAAAAGAACAGAAACATTCAAACAAAAACAAAAATAAAGATGGTACAATGTATGCTGCCATCTCATTGTTTCCTCTGCCCCTATTGCTTCCTTCCAGCTTTTTGTCCATTGAAGCTGCTAGGCAGAGACTGGCTTTCCTTTTACAGACACCATTGGTACATTTGTGGCCCCCTTCCCAGCTGACCCCCTATGCAGTTCTGTTATAAACATTATTAACAGATGGTGTCTTGAAAGGCTCTAAGAACAGAACAGCTATGTATTAAAATGTGGTAAATTCAAAACTGATTCAAATGTGTTCAACCTGTGAGTCAACCAAGCATTGTGGTTTAGAAGGGTTCAAAGTGAAATCAGACATTTATATAGTTTGCAGCAATTATTCAAAACTCCCATTTGATTAAGAAATTATCCTGGAAGATATGTAAAACCTTAGAGAGGATGGCAGCTTGCACAATCCAAAATTGTAGGTTAGTGGTTTCAAATACTCTGTCCTTATCTTTATTTTGTAGAAAACATCGAATGTGTAAACTGTAGGCTCAAACTATGCCCTGAGAATCATATTTTGTTTAACAGATATGAAGCTTATAGTTTTGATAAGAGAGTAATGAGATTTCAGGTTAGCATAATATATGGTTAATAATTATGAAATGAACATGGATATTGAATTCCTGGCAACTGACATTCTCACAGTTGAAAACAACCATTTATACAAATGGTTTGGAAATATTAGCTATTAGGACCCAAATGACATATTCATTAATAATTAACAGTTATGACAGACACAATATGAGTCATGTTCAAAGTTCTTACTAGCAACATTAGAATAATATTGTCCTGATACAAATGACTAATACAAATTAATTATGAGCTGTGTGCTTGAAAACACATTGTAATTCCTCTTTCTGTTGGAGGTCAAATTCTAAAAGGTGCTGAGTAATACCACCTTTCATAGACCTTACAGGAATTGTAGGTATTCAGTATATCTCAAGAATTAATCCTTTGAGGTATAATACAAAGACTGCAGTTTTAAATTTACTTCCTGTCTCCAGAAAGATATTTGGCAGCCTGGCAATTCATTCTCTGCATTTAAAGAACTCTAAGATTTTAAGAGAGATAAGGTTGAAAATGTTAAGTGAAAAATGGGCTTCAGACCAAACTCCATCTCATAGTGGTTTGTCATATAAAGCACATAAAAACTAGTGTACATTTCAGTGGTTCTTAGGACCAGACAGAACTCTGAAATTTTTGTTAAAAGGTGGATATTTGTGTATTATCTGCCCATTTCTGGTTTATTTGTATATCCATCTTGGAGTACTGATTTCTGCCATCTTCTGTTCCAGGGATTGGCAGCTTGTTGAATGCTGTGCCCTTTATACTGCTTTATTTATATCTACTATTGATTCACAATCCATTTACTGAAGGAAGCCATTTCTGGATAACATGCTGGACCATACTGATTAAAAAATTGATTAAAATTACGTTTTCAAAGCCAAAGGCTTATTACCTTCAAACATTAATATATACTTTAAACAGATGACCTGACTCTGCTTTAAATAGTTTTTGTTCTATGACTAGACAAAACTCAGATAATTATCCTGTTCTATATTTAGAGAATATCTATTAGAAGATGCTTAATATTCCCCACTTCCTTGAAATAACTTATAAAGTCAGGAGTTGTCCTATTATGTCTCCCTGCCACACTGCCACACAGGAATTTGCAGTTTGCACAGGTTTTTGTGACCTTGTTTGTGGCACACACACCCAGTGTGTTGAAGCTGAGCATGTGTGGACTATGACCTGGGCTCATAAACACTCACTAATGAGTTCAGGTGCAATAGCCTGTTTTCTAGTCAGCAGTATTCCTGCTTCCTTCCCATGCCCTTTCTGGAAATATTTACCTCCGCTGCTACATAGAGTACGCAACATACGAATTTACAACATACAAATACTAATCCAGAACTGGAAGTTAATAAACAGCATGTAGCCCAGGAATACTTGCAACTATACTGCTACTGCTAGTGATAGTCCACAGGCCTTGTCCCAAGGGTTCCAAGAGCTCAGGATGGAGGCTTATCACAGGAACTTTCCCCAGGCTTCTCAGAGCTTTGGTTTTATGTGATTTGGCTGTAACAATTTTTTTCCTAAGGACAGGAGACCATGACTAATTTGTTTTACATTTATGTGCAACCACAGTTGTTATAGACATTACTAATTAGTACTTATTCTGCATAAAATGATATATTTATGACTCTAACATGGGGTTACAAGGTACAGAAATACAGCAGCAGCAACCTTGAGAAGTGAAGACACCGACTGCAGTGTAAAGTAGAGGCATGGGATATTAAGAGGTGGGGCACAGGCTGGCACTGGAGAATCCAAGGCTATAAACAACTTGCCAATGGTCAGTTAAAAAAAATACAAACCTGGAGCTATGCAAAACTTTTCTCAGGGATAAAAAAGAGAAGAAAGAATGAGTATATTTGAGAGAAACAAAAAGCAAAACACGAAAAAGAAAAATACATAGTTGCAGGTTAGTAAAGAGAAGGCAAAGGGTAAAACTTTATTAGAAAATGTACAAAAAGAACCCCAAGTGGGAGCTATATCCAAAAAAATTAAGGAGAGAAAGAAGAAGAAATCATAAACACCAACATCATACTCCTGCAGGCACAGGACTCCAGGTGCTGATGATCCACTGTGCTCCCTCTACCAGCTGGAAGCCACAAGGAGGTAAAAGCGTGACTCCAGGAAGAGGGGTTAAGGGTAGGTACTAAATAGTGCATGCATAACAATTTTTACTGTAGTATATTGAGACTTTCTATACATTTTCTTTATTTTATTTATTTTGTTTTTCTGCAATGATTAGATTTGGACTGATAATTCTTTGATTAAATTGCCAAGTTTCAATTAAAATAAATTGGGTGTGACTCTAAACATAGGGTGCATTTCTTTTTGCCCAAAGCAGATTTTGCACATAACAGTTTCTGCAGACTGTTGCTTTCCCATGTTGAAATGGAAGCCACTTGATGGCCTGCTGGATATCAGCCAGCCTTTGTGGTGCTTTTCACCAGGTCTTTTAATGCATCTGTGATGTCTGATCTCATTTACCACAAAAGCTCCACAAAAATTCTTCATTGTGACTCAATGCAACAACTGCTCTTTAGCTCCTCTTTGAGAACAAAGGTCCACATCTACTTAGATTTAAAAGTGTGATCTGCTGAACCTCAATCTCACCTCTGGTACAAAAACAGCTTCTTTGGAGAAGGAGGGATGAATCTTTTAAGCTTCCATTATTTTTTGCTTTTAGTTTCTATTACTGTCCTCTATATGGACTCCTTCAAACACTTTGTTTCTCTTTGGAAGCTGGAGTAGTATGCCACAGAGGGCTGGAGTTTCCACAAATGCACAGGCATTACCTGAGGTCTGCCACCAAACTCTGTTGTGACTGACTTAATTCCTTAAATTCTTTGCATCTCAATTCTCATCTAATAAATGGCTATCTATTTTTGTTTTCAATGTCTTGATTCTTAAGACCATGCATTGAACAAAACAATGATCATCACTGTTTAATGTATTGCACAGCACAGTGGGACAGGAGTGGATTGTCTGGGAGATCCACCAGCTGCTTTATTCTAGACATCAGAGTCACAATTGCTGGACAAGAACAGAAAGCAGAGCTTCCTCCTTAATGTTTTTCTTTGGAAACAGCACCCAAAATTTGAGACACTCTCTCAAGAATTTGATTAATTCAGTATTTCCTATTTATTCCTTCATTTCTTGAAGCTTCTTGAAAGCAACTCACAGTTTGGGAATCGCCCTGGGAATCCCAGAAGATTCTGTTACCAGAAGTGCCATGCAATTACAGCTGAAAAGTAAGTGGTGTACGTGGACAAGAGAAAGAAACAGCAGTTAGAATAGCCCAAATACTATGAATGTATTGCACATTTTCTATTTAAACCAATGCTGTCTTCTAGTTCAATTACTGCCAGTGTGTGGCTTTGGGCAAAGCAATTTTCTGCTCCACTTTTTCCATCTGTGATACAAAGAAAGAGTGAAAACGGGGTAAAAAGAGGTTTAAAACCACTGGGTTTTCCCCCTTTCACTAAAAGCAAAACATCACCTCTGATCCTCTTTTTCCATCAGAAGGCAGTACAGTTTCACCTCTCTTCACCTTTGTTGAAGCCACAGGAAGTTGCCTTTCACTACCTCCTACTTTAGCCTCTGCCTCACAAATGGCTGGAGCTAATGTTCACAGAGCACTTTGAGTACCTCAAAGTATCAGTACAAATGACAACTCATAGTATTTCTAAAATAGGAATGATCCAGACAGCATGGGAAAGCAAATAAATGGCATTCCTGACTTACTGTTGTAGTTCATATGTATCTCATTACTCTGAATTTAAAATTGTTTTCCATTCACTTTAATTGTAATTACTGGTATAAGTGCCACAATAGATGCCCTATTACATCAGTAGGTGTTAAAAATGTGCAAGAAAGCAGCTTAGTGCTATTTAGACTTGCTCCATTAGAAAAGAGACTGGCAATGAAAGTTTTGGATTAGCAGTGAATGTAAAAGGTTTTTGGGAGGCCTTAGTATTTAGCTGGCAATCCATCCCTAGATCTCACTTTCTTATTTGCCCCTTCCATTTTGGTAGCTGTATCTAACATTATCTAGGCCTGCATAGTACTTTTATTTGCATTTTAGGATTTAAAAAAACAGCAGAACTGTGTAATTGCTTGGCAGGAATTCAGGCCTTGCATTTTGTGATAGTACAAAAAGGAACTGTGTTAGGAATAAAAAGAAGCCTAGCACTATTGTAGCACAAAACTATACATTATTTTTTTTATTCAATGAGTAAAAAAAGAAATACTGGTACCTAAAGCATTGCAAAAGCTAGGACAGGCCAAAATGTATTGGATCCTACATGCCTCCAGAAAGTAAAACTAAATGGTTAACCTTATAATTAATCTAAAGACATCCCTTCTTAAGAATTTTAAAATATAATGGAATTTGGTTTTGCTTGCTGTGTAATTATTTGGTGATGTAACATTTGATTCAAATCAGGCCCCTAGTCCTGTGATTCTTACTCATGCGTGGACAGTCCCACTGAATTCAAAGGCATACATTATTTTTTCTTCCTCTAGAGTCACTGAGGATTACAAAGCTGAAAGAATGAAAATATTTAGCTCAGAGGCATATGTGACTGTATAGATATTCTACTATGTCTGGAATTTGTATGGCAAACTGACTCATGCTCTAAATCAGTCAACCCACTTTACCAAAATAGTCTAATGAGAAGACTGATCAGTAGGTTTGTGCATTTCAATTACTTGCCAGTTGCTTATTTTATTAAGTAACTTGTTATTGAAACACAGTCGGGACTAAAAGGGAAAGGGAAAATTGAATTAATACATGGTGAATGCATCTAACTGTCCTATTTTTTCTGTTTTAGAACAAATTACGATAAATTTGCACAACAGGGTTTTTATAAATTTCAGATTCAAAAGGGGAAAGATAAAAATGGCATGCATAACTGCTAAAGTAGATGCTAAATTGAATCAGTGCATGGTTAAAATTGACCAATTTAGGGAAAAATAATAGTAAAAATCAAGGTTACCTATAAATCCAATGAAGACAGACTCTTACCCTTACGTAAGCACTGCTGGCACAAAGCAACCCTGAAGCTGATGTACCCAGAGATGGAAGGAGCATCCTGAATCAATATGTCTTGTTATTCCAATTGATTCATATCAGTTTAGCCCTAACAAAGCATTACTTTGATCTGATATCATGTGTCCTAGGGGGCTGGGCAAGATAATTCTTGGGAAAAACTGAGCAAGTCTTTACTTCCTAATGAATGATGTTCTGTTGGCCCTGTGTTCATGTAACATTCAGCATTATGAGAAACTAATTTTGAGTGGGTCTCTGCCTGCTACCATTACAGAGTGAATAACAGCAATAATCTTGCAAATTTTTTTCTAGATTGTTGTTTATTTGTTTCTGAGTTAAACATGATCAAACCTTCACAAATATTGCCAGGAGTTTCTGGTACCTCAGGACTGTCAGAGGGTCCTTGTTTGTCTGGAGTTCCTTATGGAAAAAGTCATAACATAACAGTCTTTGAATATAAATTGTTCAGCTGACCTTTCTCACAGTGAATTGCAAATCACTGTATTACTAGCTGCAACCCAGCTCCTGATCAAAATGAGGTTAACTTAGCAAATAACTCTTTCGTGGGAGTATATGTGATTTTTGAAAACAGGTCAACACCTTTACATCAGTATGAGTTTGTAGAATTGATTTCTGTGAAACATAATATGTAAATAATTTCCTGCTTCAGGTGTGAGACATATTCTTCATTATGCATCCATTGCCAGAATTTTTTTTAAAAGGTCATTGCATCAGTGCTTATGTTTTTTATCACAGTCAGTTTTAGTAAAAATGAAACTCGTGTCCATATATGGTAAGGCAGCCTGGTGCTCAATGTAATCAGGCAGCCCTGCACGTGGTCTTTAAATTCTTCTCAGCATTATCATCTGCATAACCGAGTGCAGATGTGCACAGAGGATCCCCTGCATGTAAACTTTACATATTGTACCTATGTGAAGTCGAATATGCAAGCTTATGCAAGGATTAGACACAATTTCTGCTCCCATGGTTATGTGTCCCAGGCATCATTCCCTCACCACAGTGGTTCCTTCTACAACTGCCTAGGGGGAGGTTGGAGCCAGGTGAGGGACAGCATCTTCTCCCAGGCAGTCAGTGATAGCACAAGAGCACAGAGCCGGCTGGACACACGGAAAAAATTATTTATGGAAATGGTCATTAAACATTGGAATGGACTCCTCGGGGAGGAGGTTGAGTCACCATCACTGGAGGTGTTCTAGAAATGACTGGATGTGGTACTTAGTACTATGGTCTCGTTTTACATGGTGGTGATCAGAGGTTGGACTCAGAGGCCTTTTCCAGTCTTAATGATTCTGAGATTCTGTTTGCACCAGTTAAAATAAGATAGTGCATGAAAACACTGCTTGTGGAGAGAATCTGGGTCCTGGATTCCAAATATGGCTGGGCATCAGCTGGAAAACTGAAATAAGATTATTCTTTCTTTTATTTTAAAACTAAAAAAATTATTGAGAGACATATACTTTCCTCTTATAAAGACAGAACTTAAACTGATCACAGAATATATTAAAGAAAATCCCTCCAATGGGTATATTCTCATGACCAGTGAGTTCGCTACTGAAAATTTGAAGGGTGGAAGTAATTCCTTGTGACAAAGCAACCTCTTCCAGCTGGACCACCTATGCAGTAGGAGAAACAAGGTGAGATTCCTGGAGGAGCTTCAGCTCTCCTTGTCTGTAAGACACAAAATTACTCCTTTACTTGGGATCCCATATCGACTTGTGATCACAACTCACACTGATGGAACCCGGGAGTAAAAACTTTTGCAAATGTTGGGTTTGACGAACGCTTAATATAAAGGGCGTGTTCCTGTTACTGTCCTGTGCAGTGCCCAGGAGCCCTCCCAGGGAAGTACGGACGTGGATGCCTTGAGGGGTGGAGTGGAAATCAGAAGCCATGGCAGACTCTGATCACGGCCAGGTACAAATCCCAGCGGTGCCAGCTGAGCTACCTTCACAAGGCATCGCCGGGAGGGCTCTTTTGTTGCTGTTTTCGGTGGGAGAGCCCCCGGCTGTGCCCCCGTGGCGCAGAGCCCTCACGGCGCGGCGGCCGCGGAGCCTC
>JAHLSL010000007.1:23886036-23965371 GCA_025920805.1 Petroica traversi
GGGCGAGCGAGCGAGCCCGGGTGCTCGCCTGCTGCGGGGCCAGACCGAGCCCCAGGCTGCGGGACGCGGCTCGGCGTTCCTTGCACCGAGGTTCCGCGGTTGTGGGGTCTGGTTTTGTATTTTCTTATAAATCTTGTTAATTAAGAATAGTTGGAGACGGTTAGCAATATTGGACGTTCTGCTATCTGGAAATATTATTGTAAGGTTTTGCAGTTTGAATTCCTGGTTGTCTGGATAGAACAATGATTAAGTTTATGCCATATAACTGGTAAAAACCTTACACAGGGACGTAAAACCTATAAAGTTGCATTAGTGTTGACATTTTTGAATGTGGGAAAGAGTAATAGGTGTTGTAAGTTTAGTTAAGAGTAAAGTTTATTGAGATATGGGTGGAAGAGTGATAAGAGATGAGGAAGGCAGATAAAAGTTGAGTCCAGCTCTGTGTTTCTGTAAGTGAAATTTGATATCTTTTGAGTTTTGGATTCATTATTTGTAATGATTATTTGAGTTTGGGGTTTGATTTAGTAGGATTAGGTGTTTGCAGTTGCGACCATGAACATACATTTATTTTAGTCTCACATGCCAGAAATATTTTCCCTGTCTTCAGAAGCAGTCAAACTATATTGTATGCTTAAGTGTTTTGTTACATGATATGTAATATTCTCAATTCATGTATAAAATAGCAATTGAGACCCAGAAGATAGATTGCTTCTGGTTGTGTGATGAATGAAGCTTGGGTTTCTTTTCCTGGTGGTTTGACACAATGAAAGGGAGGTGGGGGGGAGGAAGCCAGTTTAATGTTACACTAAGTCTAGCCATACATTGAAAACTTGTGCTTGATTGTTGAACACAGGATTGTTTTTGTAGTCTGTAAAGTTTACTGACTAGTTCTTGATGTTGTATGCCAGCACATGAAAAACATCATTAATCAATATAGGATGATCATCTGTTTTAAGATTCAGAACATCCTAATGAAGCAGAAGACTAGAAACACCTCACAAAACCATTTTCAGCTTGCAGGATGTTTGTTCTGTTCGGCTTTTACCTGCATGATTTTTACTGGGTTCAGGTAGAATTACCTTTAAAAAGATACACAGTATATCTGTATCTACAGTGCAGACCAAAAAGGCTCGAAACCTCTGGGCAGTTACATTTTTGAGCTGTTTTGGAGTTTTCTTTGGGGTACAGCCATGTAAAATACCTAGAGAAAGGACCATTGCAGTGAGGTATGTCAGTGATTTGTGCCCGGACAGTGATCTCTGATCTGCCAAAACAAGTCTCCTGCAGAGTTTGCATCTGTGAAGGCTTCTGCTGCTGCTGCTAGATTTCTGTGTCTGTGTTTCAGTGCAGTTGAAGCCTAATCATAGTAAAAGCTATAGTGATTTTCAGGAAAAATATATATCCTTTTCTGGAATTTCAGTATATGTTCAGCAAAAACTCCCTGTGGCTTAATATAATGCTAAGCTAGACTGCATTCAGCATTTATGTTAATAGAAAATTGGTAGCTAAAATCAACCTATACTTTTGATAATCCATATGCATATATATAGCACCAACTGTAAGTCAATTTAACATTTTAACAAATAATTTCATTTCCTGAAACTTCTGTCACTGTGACAAAAAATCCCAAAACAAAGACGAAACACCCCCCTGCCAACACACTTAGTTCAGTATATTTTGTCTATATTGGATAAACAATATTGTCTACAACATTCTCAGGACTAAAGCTATGTTCAGACATATTATTGTTAGTAGGTGGATGTTTATACTTCTGTGGTTTTAATGCACTTGCCTTGCTATTGCACCAGGTTCTGAATCTACAAAGAAATAAACCCAAAGTGTTACATTCATTTATATTCAGAATTAAGCTAGTTATTGCTTTTTGAAGTTTACTTAGTCCAGTTTTGGGGAAAAAGGAAGTATTTTAAGCTCACGTTGTCTGTATCAGATATATTACTGGTTTTCTGACAATTAGAAGCATTGCTTAATTATTTATATGCAGTTTGCCTGGTTGACTGTAAACAAAATAATGTTCTGAGATCCCTGTAATGGAGCCAAGTTTATCTTTTGACTGAAACTTTCAGAAATGAACCTAAATAATATTCAAGAGTTGTGAGGGCGCAGAGGTCAGAGTGTGCCAGTAGTGCCCACTGTGGAGCTCAGGAAATGGCTGTTGATATTTCTCAGTAACTGAATGTTGCTGTTTCTTGATTTCCTGGAATAATTCTTCTCATGTGGAAATAAAAATTAAAGTGATTATAAGAAACGTGAAAGCAAAGTGTATGTACTTTTTAACACGATGAATTAATGTCCTCCAAAATTTTTTTAACTGTCTTTAATATTTTGCATTGCTAAAATAGCTATTGCATTTTCAGGCACTTTGTTCAGGGCATTTTTCTCTAATTATGTCAAGCTTTGTCCTCAAAACTTCACAGAAATCATTCAGCATTCCTCGAAGACATTGTCTTGTCATTTCTTTCACACTTCAGCAAATGTTTATTGTGTTGTAGCTCTTATCAATGTCACTGTTATGTATGAGGATTGTGGGTGGTCACATTCTTTGAGTGAATATTTTTAAAACCAGGAAGACCAGAGCAAGAATTCCGATAAATTTCACATAGGTCTTTGTTGCCTTTAAGCTTTATTGCTCTTTCAGATACATGGTAATTCCTTCAAAACTTGGAAATCAGTAACGTTTGATAAGCATTTTGGTAGAAAAACCAGTCATTTGGAACTGTTCCTGTGGGAGTAAAGGAGGACTTTGTGTGAGCATCATTGTTCACAAAACATCAAAATACAACCCCTATGTTTTGCAACACGAGTGAAAGTAGCTGAGAAGTCAACAAGAACTCTGTTTGGGCTGCTTGATATTTGTTCTTTAGTTCAGCCTGAAATGCTGTGAGAACACTGCAAGACCTACATGTGTGGAGCGTGCAATATGAGGAGATGCACTCGGATCTTTAACGAGTCCCTGCAAAATGCTACCAAATGCTCAGTGAGAGAATTAGACACATAGTGTTCCTGTGGCAAATTTCTTCATCCAGAGCACTGTTAAGAGGGAAGACTGAGAGAAAAGTGTGTTGTTTCAACATCTATGATCTCAGAGTCATGTTTCTAAGCAGAATAGTTGCATGCAAAAATACGACAGAAGTGGAAGTTGTCCTAGTCTGAGATCTTCAGCAATATCTAGAGGAAGTGGTTCTGCAATCATCTGTTATTTTTTGTTGCTGGTAGTCAGATGGCTTCTTCATTGCTTTTTGCTGTTTGGGATAAGCACATGATGCAAATGTGTACTTATTTTTATTTACAAAGGAAGGTTTGTGAGGGAAACTGAATGCCACTATAGCATAGAATATACAGTAGAACATATGAGTTCTCAACTGTGAGATTTATTTGCTGTGTTTTTCATATGCTAATGCACTCAAAATTTGATACTAAGAGTTACAGTTCAGCTTGATTTAAAGGCCTTAAAATTTTGGACCCTCTCCTCTGTTGCCAGTTATTCTTTTCCATGTGCTCTGAGTTGTGGTCTTGTGATGACTTTCTCATGGTTTGTTCTTGCAAACTGCTGTCAGATGTCACCCTTGGTCCCATCGTCTCTGTGTTTGGCTTCAAATTTCCCTACTGCTGACCAATGTCACATAACACTGCAAAATACACGGCATTTTTATGGCCGTGTATTAATTTCAGATGGCAAGCACTTGTCAGTTTGATGCCAAGGGTAATTTGGCTGAAATTGATGAGACCAGTCAGTGACAACTTCAGGTATGTGTGTGTATGCATTGAAAGACTGGGCTCTTAAACCTCTTCATTAAGCACTTGATCAGTCAAACATACCCGTGTTTCTGTTAAAGAAACAATCTTCAGGGGAGTTAACTTTCTTTTTGTCTCTTCTACCCCTTGCTTCTTCTTATCCTGGTGCTGAAATTTCCTATATTTTCTAGTATGTTTCTTTGAAAATACATACAAGAAAGCAGTAAAAGGGCACATGAAATTCACATTTTTGTTCTTTTTTCTGGTTGAATGAAAGTCCAAAAGTGATTAGCAGTACTGAACATAAAATATGTACAGAGAGGTCACTGTTCTGTTGGGACCAGCAGTTACCTGCTGTTGTTTCATGTAGCTGGAACAAACATTTAAGGCTTGTGTATATAGAAAAAAGGTACAGGTTGGCTGAATGATGAGGATCCTGTCACACAAAAGATGTGGAAGTACCGATTCACTTACACTGATGCTTTTATTTAGCTTTGCCTTCTGTAACTGAACATTTTGAGGCAGACTTTGCTTCTGTGAGTTAGTTGGTAATAGTTTGTAGAAGTCAGTAAGTGAACAAAGGCTGCTCTGTCTTTCCAGTAATTATAAATGTATTTATCTGTTGCACATTCCCACTCCAATGTATTTCCAATGTCTAACTCCAAACTCATTTAAGTTGAAATTTTAATTCTTTTTTATTCCTTATGAAATTACTGAGGTTCTGTAATTGTTGTTTATTTAAATTAGATTATTTCTGTGTGTGCTATAAATTCTAGCCAGATAACAACTAAAGATAACTAAATTCTTCATTTCCTGGGCAGTCATTTCTCCCATTTGAAGTTGCTGGAGTTTGATCCTGTACTTTTTGCCATCTCCAGACCTGGGGGGCCTCTTTATTTTTGCCTACTAGCATAAACAGTACACTGTAACTATTGGATTTTGGTCTATGTTTCATTCATTAGTAGCTGCATTTGGCTGGTTCTTTAAGGTTTTCGTGCCCAGCTGGCAAAGACCGCCATACTCAGTTTCTCTTGTCAGAATTAAGTCCAAGGGAGCTGGGCAGGAGTTTTGTTTCTGTTTGGAAGGCTCTAAACAGGTACGTGCAAGGGTGTAACAAAGGTTTGAGCATCGATGTCTCTCGGTGCAGTCAGCTCAGATGCACTGCTAACGATCATCCCATTAAACTTTTAAACAGTGCTGCAGGAGTAACATTGATCTCAACTGTTAATGGCTAGAATTAAACGTGTCAGGCTGGAAGGCTTTCTCTTAAACGTATGGGTTCACTTGTTAGGCAGATGATAATAAATCTTGCTTTCTAAAGAAAAGAATGTGGATTTGAAGTCAGTTAAAATCCCACTGCAGTGCAGTGAGGGTCATCTGGAAGCAAGCAAATGTGCTTCAGCTCTGTTTTTCAGCAGTGGCATGGTTATGGCATTGATTGCATAGTCAGCCCAATGGCAGCTGTTATGAAAACACTGGTTGTTACTATTACTGGTCATTTTTCATCTTAATCATTACTGTTATTCATTATTATTTTTTTACTGTTACTCATTACTGCCAATGAGTAAGAGCAGTAGTTTCTTAGAGGAATGTTATGCACTTGTGTCTCCGCTAGATTAGTCATTGGTACAAAATTGAATCCAAAGGTTTATTATCTTACATCATATTTAGCTCAGAATTATGTTAAAACTTCTGAAATTAGAAAAATATAAATAATTATTAAGGTAGGTTAAATGGCACTTTATTTTCTTCATCACAAAGTAGGTGTAAAGGACTTAGACCTTCATCTAGATTGTGCATTAGAGCCTCACCTGAGCATCATGCTCAGAGAACTGAGGTTGATCAGAAATGTGTTTAAGCAGCACTTGTTCCTGGCAAAGAGGGGCAAACTGGTAGAACAGAGATCAAATGTAAAAAAATTTAAAAGAAAATAAATTCTCACAGGCTTGGTCTGTGTGGTAGTTTCCATTACTTGTGTTGATCTTCATTGAAATAATGAGTCATAATTTAAAGGCTGACTTTTTAGTGAGAGATCAGTTAGGAATCTGCTTTATTGCAGATTGGTTTTTTTTGGTACTTCTTATTTTTTGTGCATGAGCAAAACATGCCGAGAATTGGAAGGAAGAGGAAAAGTTAAATTCATTAAGTTGCCATTGTTGTTCTTAGCTTTTTCATTGGTAATGTTATAATTTTTGACTTAAACTTCCGTGTGGAAGATACACAGCAGCCTATGGTCTGCTTCCCTCATCTTTTAAAGCCTGAGGAGATTACCTAGCTGGCAATAAATAAGAGCTGGATACATATAACAGATCTATTTGGGTTTTTTACTCTGTTATAACTTTGTCATGGGTGGTCTGTTGGTTCTCATATTTGAAAGATGTTGCTAAAGGCAGCTACTCAGATCAGTCTTACACTGGATGAGTCACCTTTTATTTGAAGAAGAGTACAGGTCCTTTTTTTCTCATTATGGTTTGTCAAAAACTTCAGAAATTCAATTGCTGCTGCTGTTGCCTTTTAATGCTTGATGCACCCTGTATTCCTTTCAATTTACAGGGTGGTGTTCCATCTAGTGCTTGCTCCAAGAGCTTTTCTGAGCTGTTTTCTGACCAGGATTGAACAATGCTTCTTGTCAAATTGGCAGTTGATAAATGAATTTTTCTTTTCTTTTTTTTTTTTTTTGTAATAAGTAGGAACAACTCCTGCCTTGGCCAATAAACCTTTGTGCCAGTTTTGTGGCATAGTATAAATGTAAAATAAACTTAGCTCACAGGAGAAAAAAATGGGATTTTTGATTGATCTGTTCTTGTAGTACTGTTGGGAAAGTAAATAGTGTAATTGTTTCAGTTACCTAAAGACAAAACCAAAAGGATGCTGCATCATGTTGGTTTGGCAAATGAAGATTTCATCAGGCATATAGGCCTTTTTATTTTGGGTGATGGCACAGTGTACATCTCACTTAATTAAATGTCACATTTTCCCCCCCAGATTTCTTTTTCATATTGAGAAGCATCAAAATTATAGCACCAGCGGAAAAGCACTATCAAATAATTCATCATTTCTAAACATGGGTTTCATGTAAATAGAGGTGCAGCTTTGCATGCTTAGGTTGTACTTGCAGCGACTTTCTGGTGTGTGATGCTGGCCAAGCATCCCGAGTCACTGACAGAACATTCCCTCTTTCCTGGTGCTGGACCAGCCCGGAGCGTGGCTGGGCCCTGCCTCCCATCAGAGCAGAGTCCCACCCACGTCTGGACAGGGTGGCTTTGGGTTTGATGGTTTCTTCTGCACTTAGGAATTGCCTGGAAACACCTCAAATACGTAACAAGGATGTATTTATTATTAATTGAACACAGCTCATCCCCAAATTCTGGGTTTGTGTTCAGCTTCACACTGTGAGCACTGTGCCTTTTGCTCTGTTCTCTGCAAAACCAGTATGCTGCAGGAGCACTTTATGCCCTACATTCTTGCCTTGCTTCTCCCAAGTTGGTATGTATGTGCCCTCCTTCTGTCATTACTTTTGAATCTTCATAAGTATCCCTGGTGTGCAGGTTTACACCTTACTGAAGGGAACCTCAGTAAGTGTTTGGAGTAAGTTTTTTGCATAGGGTAGAGGGTATGCTGCTTTCTATACATGTTCATGGAATTGAGGTTTGCTTGTTGATCAGCAGTGGAAAGATCAGGTCTGGGATTTTTTTTTTTTTTTTTTTTTTTTGCTGTATGGACAGTTCTGTTTCTACAAAACTAATTCTTGCATAATAAGCAGTCAGCATTTGTGATTCAGTCCTAATAGTCTTTTTGAGAAATGTGTTTCTGGCCATGTTAGCAGGTGTTCATGGTGAAGATCAGCAACTGCACCAGCACGTTTTTCATCTTTAATTTAGGCTAAAAATAAATAAATAAATTTATATTTGTTTTACAAATGTGTGCTTATACAATTGAAGTTTTCATTTAGAAACAAGTTAAAATAATAAATTGAGATGATGTTGATCAGGGCTTTGTCCAGTCAAGTGTTAGAAATGCCTGAGGATGCAGGTTCTGCAATTTCTCAACCCAGTGGCTGATAATCCTTACAGTGAATTTTTTTTTTTCCCTCTATCAAGAGGGAAGCTTCCCTGTCTTAATTACAAAGTAAAGAATTTGTCTTCATCTTCTTGGTAGCCTTCCTTTTTGAAGGCTGTGAGGTCATCTTGAACATTTCCTTCAGCAGGATGAATACTGCCAGGCAAAAAGAAGTTTGGATTACTCTGATATCTACATATACATCTTGTTTTTCAGGATCAGTCTTTTGAAGAGTGATTGAAAAGCGAATGCTTTTCAAATAACATGCAACCTGTATTTCATGTCCTGCCAAACTAAGTTCAAGTTGAATGAGTTTTGAAAGAAAATGCTTTTGCCCATGAATTCTAATATTAAATCTATATCTGGAGGCTAGGAGAATGGATTGATAATCCTCATGTCTTGCACTGATAGTATCGTATGTGAATTTTTCAGTACAGTTGAATCACCTTTGCCCGTTCTGCTGGTTGTTGAATAATCTTTCTAGGAAATTATTTTGGTGAAGATGCTGTTTGAACTTACTTTTTATTGGTTTAGAATTAAACTGAGTTAACAAAACAGAAATGAGAAAGGTGATTTCAGCAGTTAAATGAACCCAGTAGTATGATGTATATGGTGGGTCTGCCAAATTTGAATGTAGCACGTAAGAGCTAATGACATTCATGGAGGTCCAGTCTTTTTTTGTGAGCTGTTACTTAATAAACATTGTTGGTATTGTAAGACTTTGGAATTCTTGTTTTCTGTAGAAACAACCACTTGTATCTTATGTACTTTATTTCCTAACATTGATCTTTGTATTAATTATTTTCCTAGAAAATCGAGTTCTTAACATCCTTTATCCAAAAGCCTGGAGCAGCAGAGAGACAGTTTTTACAATGAGGAGAAATTATCTGCTAGGTAAGTTAAGTATCAATGTCTGGCAACAAACTTACCTACTTCCCTACTTCCAGTTAGGGGAAGCATCTCTGAGTTGTAGTCCTTCGATGGGTATATAAATTGGATAAGTTGCTGTGGTAGTAGGTGTTTTAGAGATGACAGACATTAGACAGGCCTTGGGTGAGGGGAAAAAAGGAGCATTTGTGACCTATGTATGTAATTTTCATGCTGAGCAGTGATGAAACTCTGCACTTAATCTTATGGGTTTTTTGTTATGCTTGAAAAATGTGACAATAGAGCAAAATTCTGTGAGTGTTCTGTTGATGAGATAAATGGTAAATTCTGAACTTCTACATACCTAGGCAGACAAAATATGTAAAGGTATAATGAGCTATGTATGTTTAGATCTGCTTGCCATTTTATAGTGTGATGCTTTGGTATTTCAGGTAGATTTGAAGTGACTGTTCATTATAATAAAGTAAATGTGACTAATTTTTTTCTTGTGAGTAAATTTTACATCAAAATGTTTAGAAAGTGGTATAGGTAACCTTCTGCTCTGTGTTTGATGACAAGCTGAGTACTGAATTATTTACCAACGCTTTTATTGCCCATCTACTGAATGACAGATCATTTTACACTCTAATATTGTTACTGCATAGGAAAAACTGTATTCAGCAGTCTTAGTGACCTCTGAAAAGGATAACTTGCTTGGGTGTTTAAAATATGGCTGACATTTTACCAGAATGTCCCTGACTGTTTTTATTTGTAAAGCCTACAGAATATTCTATTTTCTCTTTTGAGGCTATATGGTATTTAGATATTGAGGGGGGGAATATATCATTAGAAGTATTTTTCATCTTGGTTTGCTTATCAACAATGTGGAAATTCCCAAAGTAGTCTGAGCGATATAAGTAAAACATAACTTCTTTTGAACTTTGAGTTTTGAAACAGTCTTCTCAGGTTTGGGTTTGGGGTTTTTACCCAAAAGAGATTATTGGAGGTTTGCTCAGCAATGAAATTCTGGGGACCTTCTATGCCTTACTTGGCATTGGGAATACTTTATGTGTTTGAATAATATATCAGCATTTATATTTGTGAATATAATTAGGAGTTTTTAATTGTTGGTTGCAGCCTTTGCTTCGCTTTTTTCTTGATACCAAAATCATTGTTTGAGGTCAGTTGGTCATTACTTTCAGGTATATGATCAAGGACTAGAAAACCTCACTTCAAGCAAAACAAGGTGAAGGCAAATCAGTCTCGATATATTCAGAAGTATATTTAACTTCAACTGCTGTATTACATCAATACCATTATCTCATTTTCAAAAGCATTTGGTATTACTAAATAAAACTGCTATAATTTCCTTTTTATATTAGGCTTTCCTTAGAAATTTTCGTTTTAGTAAATCAAGCATGAATATTATATATGACCTCGTTGTTGACTTTCTGTTAACTTTTTTTTTTCTTTTTTCTGTTTAGGTGTTCAAACTTCTGATTTGCCACATATTAATGAGGAAGAAAACTGATTAATGTAGTTTTGGTAGTTTGTTGGACTTTCTTTCATTCCACAGTGTTGGGAGATTTGAGGAAAATTTCAAGGAATGGAGTTAGCTCACAGTTTACTACTTAATGAAGAAGCGTATAACCAGCTTGGTGGATTTCAAAAAGCAGAGTTCATTTTTGAATGGTTACAGTTTTTGGAAAGACTTTTACCAGTGACTAGCAGAGTAAGTGTAATGAGGCTTGAGATGAAAATCCTGTCCTTTTGTTATTTTGTTTAAAATCAAAGAGCAGTATGCAATGTTATTTGCCTCATGTCTTGTATGTACAAGGAGTGAAAGTATGTTCAGTGTTAACAGCAGCTTTCTAAATGTTCTAAGTTCTTGGTCACAGCCCTTCTAGTGACAGAGCCTCTTGTCTAATGAAAGGAATTTTAATTATTTTTTAACTCATATTATTACTGTTAGATTTTGCAGCCCTATTATGAAGAACATCAGAAATGCTTCCACTTAGAGTTGCACAACTATTTGATGCTTCCCTACAAAGCTGGAATGTAACATCTTTCTCTTTGTTGTGTTTTTTTAGATTTTCCTAGTCAAATGATAAAAGATCTGTTTCTAGCCAACTCTCCAATTGTTTGATTCACTGTCTAGTGTATATTAAGTAGGTTATGTAGACATGTAAGGTAACCAAAATGATGCTATTTGAGGGGTTTTTGTGATGAAAATATATTAATGAAATATGGTGCCAGGTTCTTTTTTTTTTTTTAAGAGTATTAAAAAATTTATATGACTGGATAATTGGTTTAAGGGAAGTCCTTTCTTTTCTAATGCTCAAGTTCTTGAAACTCAGCTTCTTCTTTAAAGTTCTTCTTTGCTACTAAACTTGCTATATGTCTATGAATTCTTTTATTTTAAAGCAGGAATAAAAAATCAAGAAAAGGCAACTTCATTTGACAAAGACTTAAGTATAGAAACGCCACAGGGAAAATACACTTAAAATGCTTCTAGAAGTAATCATGCTCTGAAAAAAGTATTGGGTTTTTCAAGAAGAATAAAAGTCACATACTTGCAATTTCTGTTCTTTAAGTGTAAAAATGCAATAAAATTTTCATTTGTAGTTCAGAATGTCATTATCAGAATGGTAATCATGACAAGTAAGGAAAATTTACATTAATTATCTGTAACTAACTTTTAATTCCAACTGAACTTTAACTGGTTACTGATTTTATTTCCAGGCTGATATAAGGGAAAACCAGAAGAAACTGGTTGAACAATTGACTTCTTTATTAAACAATTCACCAGGACCTCCTACCAGACGGCTTCTTGCCAAGAATTTAGCTGTACTTTATAGCACTGGAGACACTTTTTCTGTTTACCAAACAATTGACAAATGCAATGAACTCATTCGGAGTAAAGATGACTCACCAAGTTATCTGCCTACAAAACTGTAAGTGTGTTTTTACCCTCAAGCTTCAAATCCACTGATAACAAGACAGATTTAAGTGGTGAAATGCATCTGAGTTCACCGCCACAAAATATGTAACAAAATAAAGATTGTGCTGGTAGTCCATGTTGTATGTGTGCATCAGGAACCAAAAGGGTAGAAGACACCTGGTGGTCTCCAGCCAGACGATTGAAAGTCAGAGCAGGGAGTATACCAACAATGGATAACTGAGTTATGACAGGGGAAGTGCTTCAAAAAACAATGAGAAAGTAATAATTGTGCTCAGAAGAGCAGTAAAACAGACAAGTACAATTCCAGGTACAAATTACAGTTGCTGAGTACATTTCTTAATCCAGCTGGGAAACTGGTAATAGTTAGAAACATCTGAAATGTTTGTAACTAAATACTGAGAGCCTTACCAACAGAGCAGAGAAACATGAACTGTCACTTCAGAATATGAAACCACATCTTTATGTGTAGAAATGTTATGAATAACCTTCATTCCTGAAATTATGCACATCTCTCACTACAGTGAAGCAAATAAAAAATGAAGGTAGTAAAGATGAGATAATAAAACATCCTTGTGCATTAACGATACAGTATTGGAAGCAGAGCAGAATCTCTCTTCCTCCTTTGCTTCGCATGCTAAACCTGCTTTTGACAACACAGGAAAAGATTCCTGAAAATAGATTTTGCAAAGAGTCAGTTGTATTTTGTAATACAATTTTTTTTGTGTCCTTCTTGTTACAATGGACCTCTTGTGCAGTTTTTTGAGTTAAGAATAAGTTGTTATAAAGGATCTTAGTCTTGCAAAGTAAATTTCTGCTATACTTCATTCCTTCAGTGATATGCATTATAATTATAGTTGAGTTGTAGTGTGGGACAGAGCTCTGCAAGTCCTCCTGTTTCAGCTGCAAACTGCAGCACTGGAGGAAGTGAGATGATGTTAATACAGCAAGAAGGGATGGGGATGCCATTGGCAGTAAAGCAGAAATGGGAGATAACCAAAGCCAGAATGCAGAGTAGTAGCTGGGAGGGGAGAAAGAGATGTGGCAGCATTCAGAATGTTCCTGGGTATGTAAGCAGTGGTGAGGAGAGGAACAAAGACATGGAGAAAAAGGTAATTGTAAAATATTTTGGTAAAGAGATTTCTGATAGAACTGACACAGAGACAATGGGCTACAGAAAGTAATTGGAACTACAGAATTGTGTGTTGAGTAAAATCATTCATCCTAGGCTGCAAATTTATTAAATACTTGGTGTTCAGTGTAGAAAAACTGCTTTGTTTTGTTTTGTTTTGATCTTGATTAAAGTGTTGTCTTTGTTTGCCATCTGTCCATATTTAGCATGCATGCCCATGTTGTCTCGTAGCAACACTTCACCGTCAGTGTTCACAATATGTTGATACACCTGGGAACTCCTTTGAATACAGATTCCAGTGAATTGGTTTCTTGTCTCATAAATTATCACTTTTCTTCTTTCATATAAGTGGAAGATGGAAATGTTTTAGGCAGGTGTTTTAAGCATAGCCTTAGTTAGGTGCTCATCTGTACTGAAACTCAGTGTGATCTGAATGTTCTAGCAAATCAGACAAACAGGTCATGCAGCATGAATGCAGTTTATTACTTTATTAAGGAGAGTATTTGTGACTATCAGATGCTCAATTTAGAAGGGAAATAGGAAAATTGTAATTTTATGCCCAAACGCACCATGAAAAAAATTTAAATCCAAACTGCTGATGTGTACTGAGTTGGATAAAAGCAATAACAAAAACCACGTTTTTAATTAATGTAGTATTTTGGTATGATAAGAGATAAAGGATTCTAGGTTTGTTTTTCTTACTGTGCATTTAGGGAATTAGTGTAAATATTAAATGTATTTTTAATATTAAGAATATATTCAGTATGAGAATTTAAAATTATATATGTGGAACTTGAAATGAATTGGGGAATAAGCAAAGTGTTGTGTAGTTGAAGGGGATGCTGAGCAATGTTCGCATATTCAAGTAGGTCTGGAAAAGAGCTGAAAGCTGATTAAACATATCATTATTTTTCTCCTTGTATTCAAGAAATTAATTGCTTTGCTTATAGATTAGTCAATACAAAACCAAAATGTTTTCATTAACTAATTATTCAAAGGAAAATACTCTTTCATTACGTACTACTTTCTTTATTTCTTTTTTTTCCTCACTATTAGTGGTATTTTGCCTTTGCTAAAGGAAAGACCAATGAGTACAGAGTCCGATTTACAGGTATTTCACTTGAATGTTAAAGTCAGAATCTGTCTACAGAGAAAAGGACATGGGTTTTATAGTTTTATTTCCTTCAAGGTATTTCCTTATTACGTATTATACATAAATGACAGAATTGTAATTACTAGACCATTTGCAGCCTACTGTCAGCCATCAAGTTGCAAATAAACCAGTCCATGACTACTTCTGGCAGCATCTGCTGCAGCATTACAGAGAGCATGCTTAGGAAGAAATTAATGTTAAGGTTTAAAGATGGAAATGAAAATTGTGTTCCTCTTGTAAAATGTACTGGAAGATTGTATTACCTGAATTCTTGTATTATCCAAGTTTCTTTAGCAACCCTTGTATCTGCATTTCTTGTAGAGGGTATGTGCCACATACAGACCATTTTTTTTCCCTTTTGATGATCCACTTACATTTTTGTGACATCCTGTTTAGTTATTTTGCTGTTTGCCCATTGATTACTTCAGTCGTCTTAATCCCTTTCATCTCTTACTGCATCCATTTTCACGCGTCTTTGGATTTGCTTTTGTTTTAGTGCTGCGGTGGTATGCTTGGGCTATTTATACAAAAAATTGGGAAGAATTTTGGGAAACAGTTTTACTGACACCGTTGGGAATGTTCTTAAAGCAATGAAGAATGCAGAGGTATTGGAACAGCATGTTTAAAAAATGATTGGAAAAATAAAAGGGTTTTTACTGTTGGTAGCTGGACCGATGAATATGAGAAAATGCATGATACCAAAATACAAAAAAAAAAAAAAGTTGTGAAAAGATAAAATCAGTGTCTAAATTCTAAAGTACTAGAGTTAATGGATTATGACTATAAAAGGATGGATCACAGCTTTTCTTAATCTGATTTCATGGAAGTACTTGATAAATTGGAAAATTTAATTGCATTATTAATGAGAACATTTTTTCTATAGCTCGTACTTTGTTTTGGGTTTCATACTTGTAATTGTTACTTTTCAACTGAACATAGAATTACTAGTTTCATTTTCTTATAGAGTTTTAGGGCAAGTTACCTGCTTTCACTTATTTCAGTATAAATAGATCTCTAAAAGACCCAACCATTTTTTACCTATTTCAGTAGTTGGCGTTTTATATTTCCAAAAAGCTTAGGGTTACAAAACTTCAACATTCCTCTTTTTCATTTTGCAGTCTCAAGGTCGTTATGAAATCATGCTTAGTTTGCAAAATATATTAAATGGTTTGGGAGCTGCTGCTATCCCCTGCCATAGAGATATTTACAAAGCTGCCCGATCGTGTTTGACAGATCGATCCATGGCTGTCCGCTGTGCTGCTGCAAAGGTAAACTGCCCCAACAGCTGTTTTAAGCAGCTCCCCGAAACATCAAATTGTGTTTTAATGATTGATGAACACAGAAGTAAATACACTGTTTGTTTCTCTGTGTTTCTTTGATATTAACTTGGCAGAAAAAATTAAAGTAATTTTAGTATGAAGCAAGTTGCTTATTTTTTTAGGGAAAACACAGTGTATTATGTAACAAACTACAATTTTTACTGAATGCTTTTCCATGTCAAAACACTTTTATTTTCCTTTTTTTGTCTAGTGTCTTCTTGAACTTCAGAATGAAGCAGTATTTATGTGGAGTACAGACTTGGATAGTGTTGTTACCTTATGTTTTAAATCCTTTGAGGGTTCCAATTATGATGTACGATTAGCAGTTTCAAAACTTCTAGGCACAATATTGGCTAGAGCTCTAACATCTAAGCAGACAACAGGTAATGTACTTTCTTTGCTGATTCCTCATCTATAAAAATCTGTCAGATGATTAAGAAATTCTTAAGTTCTGTTGAAGCCTGAAGTAAAATAACATTGTAAGCTTCTTCCAACTGTTTGTATCTCTGGTTTGGTCTCTCTTCTAACTTTTTTACTTGTGAAGTGCTGTGATTTTGGATCTGTCTATCTGTCTGT
Source organism: Petroica traversi (assembly GCA_025920805.1). Lineage (NCBI taxonomy): Eukaryota > Metazoa > Chordata > Aves > Passeriformes > Petroicidae > Petroica > Petroica traversi. Next base: position 23,901,855 of record JAHLSL010000007.1, read on the forward strand.
CTATCTACCTATCTATCTATCTGTCTACCTACCCACCCATCTACCTACCTATCTTTATAAAATAATGAAAAATGAAAAGTATTTGTTAAAACATTTTCTCCACTATGATATGGTTATTGTATGGAGAGAAATTAGTAACTTCAGAAATTTAAAAGTAAGATTAATTTAAGCAGTTTAGAAGTAAGATTTGAGGGAGTCTCTCTGTCATACTGAAAAGTTAAGGATACTTTCAAGCTGTTTTTCTGCAGTAATTGATATAGCATCTGGATTGTCAGTGGATAGCAATATAAATATGATTAGAAGCAGAAATTAGCATGCAGCTTTGTTCACACAACAGCCATGTAACAGTTTTTTCTGACAGGCAGTACTTGAGTTACCTGAGGCATCCTAGCACAAAGTTATTGTCTCCAGTACTTTGTGTGATTCAGACTGAGTGGTTTTAGTCGTTGAAGCCCCAAGCTAAATATCTAACTGTAATCTAAGGAAAATATAAGAGGATGCAGGATAAGTGTGATTCAGACTGTTTAATGGCAGCAGAGAAGACCTTCAGTGCAATAACCAGCAAATGACAAAATGACATGCCTTTAAGCCAAATTTGATGTCTTTCAAAATACTTGAAGCTATGTATTTGCATTGTAGAGCCTGAAGTCTTGGCTAACAAAGTATTTCTCTAAGAATCTTTTGGAGACAATTACTGTGTTACAGGAAAAAATTCAGCACTTATCTTTTTTCAGTAAAATAAAAAAATAATAATTCTGACCTCTTTATAGACTCATTAGTTTCCTTTAATCTATGTAAGCAATGTAGTTGTTATTTCTAAGGCTCCAAGATAAAGTTATATAAGAAGCTTATAAATTATTTGGTTGACTGTTTCAAGGGGTTTTGTCCTTATTTTAGTTATTTTTAGTTAAAAAGAAGTTAGACCTAAGTGGGACAGAAGCTAGATGGGGACTAGACAGCGCCTGGGGAGAGGTGGAAATACATGAAGAAATTTGTAGTCCTGAAATTTGTGCATTGTGTCTGATAACCTGCTGATATTGAGGGGGTTTTGTTTAATTTTTTTTTATGAGCATCTTTATTTCAAATACTCTCATTCATTTTCTCATTTGAATCTTTGAAAGGGAATGAAAAATGCTGTGAAAATTTTAGGTCAGTTTGCATAATATGCTGTCATCATGCTCAGTGTACACATACGTGTCCCACCCAGCATGTATTTTAAATGAACTTTCTGTCAAGAAATAAAGCACTGGGATAGGAATTGGGGATGAATCATTTTCGGAAAGAACCGTAAGGATATTTCATTTTTCTCACTCTTTTTAGGGAGCTATCTTTATGCTAAGGTGACTTGATATTTTCTCTAAGTGAACCTGCAGCTGTGCCCTTACCTGGCTAAGTGTAGCAGAGAGGTATCTGCCCTGTCTGAGGTTTGGAACAGAGGTTGTCTTTGCTGGTGAACTGGAATATATAAGGGCAGGGCCTTAATGAAGCTGTGAGTGGTAGGAGAAGACCTTACAGACCTTTTTGCAGAGGGAGCATAGATGGTAAATACTGGGGGTGGATAAATGTAATATTAAGTAATGACTTAAATTACTTAAAGGTAGTTAAAGCAGAAAAACTTGAGAAATACTGTGCTTTGCTGGAGCACTGAGTGCTAAAATGTGTTCATTTCTGTTGTGAAGTTACATTCAAAGAGTATTTGAATTTGATTATGCTACTGAGTTTGTGCAAATTATTTTAAATAAAATTAAGAGAGTTAAAACTCTACTTCTAAAATGTAGCAAGGTTTTTGAACTATTCCTCTAAAGATGTACATCTATTCATAGCGTCCACCAAGCAAAACTTCCACAAAATCTCATTGGAAGATGTGATGGAGCTATTGGGAACTGGGTTTCTGCGTGGAAGTTGTGGTTTTCTACGAGCCAGTGGCGATATGTTGAAAGGGACCAGTTCAGTCAGCAGAGATGTTAGAGTTGGAGTCACCCAGGTTTGGATTACATCACTTACGATTTTCTAAGATGGCTAAACATCCCTATAATTGCTTTGCTTTCCTTTTTTTGTATCTGTAATGAAATGTATATGTTTGAAAACAAGGATTTACATCTTAAGTCACACTAGAAAGAAAAGAAGATTTCTGATGTTGCTTATTGTTTACCCTAGAGTTTGATATTTTAAATATGTGCTACTTGTTAAAGCTTCACATGATATGAATTTCAAATGAGTGATATAAATAAATTCCTCAAATTTTAAATTTAAAATCTATTTCCTTATGTCTGAAAATTAAAGGGAGAAGTTGCAAGAAATGTTTGAACTTGGAATAGTTTCCTTCTGTATAGGGAATTCCAAGTCTAGTTCTGAAAGGATGGTTCTGCTTTGAGTAAGTACATGAAAAGTAAGGAAAACAGAATTCAGTGGAAAAAATCCAGCATCTGTTTTGCTCTGTTCCAGGATGCGTAAAGCATAAAATCTTGTTAACTGAACCGGACTGAAGGCAGGCCATATAGTGCCTGCTGGTAAAAACAGTGCAGATTTTTCATATTTACAGGATGGCTTAATCCTGTAAATATTATCTTAAATGTAAACATACTAAATTGTAGATATTCAAATGTGAAACCTGTGACCCAAGACGAAAGGTCATGATGAACATTTATGTATCAAATAGCTGCGATTATTTTAGTGTGTTACAATCCCACAGCTATATGGTAATCACCTTTGCCAGTAAGGCAGTTTGTCAGTACATTTCAACTTCTGTGCAAAAGATCTTTAAATGAGCTGAAATTACTGATACAAGCTGCCAGATTTTGCAGTGAAAGAGCTAGAAGGTGTGCACAAATTGTCTTCTGTGCTCAGGTCATGCTGAGTGGAAACATTAACTTTTGGCAGAGAGAACAGAAAATCTGGGGAACAATAATACCTTGACAGCTATTTGCCTAGGAAATGCATGCTGGAATTTCCTAGGGTGTCCTATATACATGTTAGTTTTATTAGTTTTCCAGGAATATATCAGATATCTCAGTTCAATGTTTTGACTAATTGTACTGGTTTTTGGAAGTTGTCTCCTTTTTCACACATACCTATGTTAACACAATAGTACCTGTGCTAGATGGTACACTCAGACTCTACCAGAACATTTTAAATAGTGCAGTGTTTCTACAAAAAAGCTTGAAAATTTGAGAATTTCAGTGCTTGTGAATAGAAAACACTTGCAGTTATAAAACGTATTAATTAGAGACTTGCAGCATACTATGAATTTAAAAATAAGACAGGCTCTGAAGATGATTTCTTACACACAGAGAATTTTCTGCTTGTTCAAGCCATGTTCAAGACAGTTTAAAATGAAGCCATAGCAGTATCACTCTTCACAAGTCTTTATCCTGTTAAATTCTTCAGTTTTCAAATCTGTAAAACCAGGGTAATGTACTGATGCATTATGAAGCCTAAGTAGTATTAGGCTTCATAATGCAAGAACAATAAGCTGCTAACAGGATCTAATAGTATCATTTTTCTGTCTGCAGTAGTTTCCTTTCTTTTACATGAGTAATTTAGTTGTTAATGTTAGACACAGGACAAATATGTCTGAGGCAAAACCAGAAATTGATTGATACAAGTAGTAGCTGTGAACTTTCTTATGAGGAATTTTGTGTGTTCATTTGCATATTCTCATATTTTTGTATTCAGTTTTCTTGATCTATTCGTTAAAAAATCCAACATATGCACATAGAAGCCGATAGTAGGGGAGCTTATTATGTAGCAAAATAAGTGATCTTGTGGTGATTAGATTTGCAAAGTGATTCTGCATTCTTCCTCTTTGTGGTGACAAACATAGTCTTTTTATAGTACCTCCATTGCAAGGCAAACTATTAAAATTCATTGGGTTGAAGAACAGTGCTTGGGGGCTGCAAATATTCCCTGATTCAGACCCTTTAATAACCAAATTTTTTCTGGGTTATGGGTTATAGTTTTGTAACATAGTAGTTCTTAAAATGCATTCATACATTAAATTTGGGTTCCATGTGCAGAATGTTAAATAGCTGGAAGCTGTTGTTCACTGAGACCAAACACAATGTTTTACATAACAAGTGCCTGTGCAGGGAAAACTGCCATTTCTCACACTCTGGAATGAGATGACATGGGCAAGCAGCTTGGAATAACTCACAGTCAAAGCAGGCTGCAATATTACTAGTGCAGAATCACAGAATATGCTGAGTTGGAAGGGACCCATAGCAGTTTTGATAGTAATTTAAATTATTTTTTAAAAATTAAAATAATATATAGATATAAAAAATTGCAGATACCTAAAAGTGAGAATGTATGGATACATAAATGTATAAATCATTTTAGTCTAGTGTTCCAGTTGTGGCAATGTGAAGATTTAAAAAAATAAGTATGTAGTGTAGTTAGGAGTGATTTTCCAGATATTTTGCTCTAAAATATGTTTCCTTTCTAATCTCTTTCAGGCCTATGTGGTATTTGTCTCTACATTAGGAGCACAATGGCTTGAAAGGAACTTCTCTGCCTTCCTGTCCCATATTCTGGATCTTGTGTCTCAGGCTCACCCCAAGGCTGTTCAGAGCCCGATGGATGCCATCGGCTGCCGCCGCTGCGTTTCATTCATCCTCCGAGCTACAGTAGGAGGCCTGCTTGGGGAAAAGGCTCAGATTGCAGCTGCCAAGGAGATTTGTCAGGCCATCTGGAAACTGAAGAAAGTTGTGGGTATGGGTCTAACAAGATTATCCATTCGGGCCTCTGGTTTTCCTTTCTAAGTGATTGTTCAACTGCCTAATCCAGAGACTGCAGAAATAGAATATAGAGTGCTGATTTATTACCATGATAATGTAGAGGGCTTTCGATGGACTGCTTTGTTTTTGGCTTGGGCTGGTTATTAGCTATGTGTGTCTGTGTTTTTGTATGTGTGTACCCACACATGTATATACAGGTTTTGTAACACTCCGTTCCTGGCAAATGTAATTTTAACCATTAATAAATGAAATAATTGCAGTTTTATAAAGTAAATTTGGTTGGCAGATAATGTATGTCTAGTCAGATCCTGCCTTCCTGTTTAGAGCAGTTAACACTACTGAAGGTTCAAAAAAGAACCATTTATTCCTAATTGACAAATGAGCATTTCTCCTGGAGAAAACAGATCTCTTACATGGCAAGGTCTTGTACACTGCTTCCAGAAAAAACCTCTGATCTTCCACCATTGTCGTTCTGGAGAAGACAGAGAATCCTGGACATAGCCAGTTGTCCTCTGGTGTACAGCTGCATGTTGTATCTGATTTAAATATCTAAATATTTTGTTTCTATACAGACAATCATTTGTGTCTCAAAAGATAAACTTCCAAAAGATATCATATTTTTCCCTCCCTCTTTGTTCTGTGTCTCTGCCTTCTCTCTTGCTCTTGCAAGATTTCATTCTTTTCTTCCCTTTCTTTTTCTCCTATGATGCAGTAAAATCTGACAAGTTATATCAGAGCATGTCTTCAAGTTACTTTTGGTGGGGCAGATGATAGCACACTTCTTGCTAGCTACTGTTCCCCATCATGTAAAGATAAGCAATTTGGTAGTTTCCATTTATCTACACTCTTGCCCTCACAGAGGTTACCACACCATCCTTTCAGAAAAAGAAATGTACTTGTCTCAGTGAAGGCAACCCTTTATGAAAACAGTAATAAAAATTGTTATGGTAAAAGCTCATTTAGTAATATAAACAACTTCTCTTGGCAAAAACCTTTTTCTCATCTCTTTGTTTGATTTTGGTAATGATTTCATGGTGATTTTCTTGTATTGTGTTATCAGATGCTGCAATGAGTGATGGTAACTTGGAAACAAAAATTAATACAACAGATGTAACAGCGAGTCAGCATGTGCTTGTGTGTGCACTTCAGGAGCTTGGAAGTCTCATTCATGGCTTAGGAACTACAGCAGCACCATTACTGCAAGACTCCAGTACAGGTACAAGCCTTGAATTATTTTGTGAACCAGAGTACAAATTAAATTTATATTCATTTCTTTACTGTGATCTTCTTTGATTACTTATAGCTGTTCCTCTGGTGCTCAGTCTACTTACTAGGATCCTCCATAGTTCTTGTATTATTTTCTGGTTTCTTCCAATAACTAAAACAAAAAGCAAGGGAGAAGGGAAAGTTGACTGCCTTATATGCTATAGAAAAATTTCAGATATTGCCTAAAGAGTATCTTTACTAACCTTTACAAGTAAGTTAATTTAAATAAATAAATAAATAAAATAAAGCTGTGTATCTTTATTGTTCTCATTTAGCTGCATCCATGGCATGGACTTCCTTACAGAAGTTTACCGATATTTTCTATGCATGTTGGGGTATACCCAACTCTGCAATGTGTTAGGTTTTCTCCATAATGTTTCTTTTCATTCAGGATAATTTTTTCTAAAAAGAACTTCATTATTTAAATTTGTTACAATTACTTCAAAATAAAAAAGAATAGTACTTTTTCAAGAGATGCATAGAAACTGGATAGCGTTATGTTTGCCGATCCCATGTGTACATTTTTACTTGTTTGCCAATCTGCTTGCCTCTTTCTTAATTGTGTTTATGCATTTTATTTTCCAGGAGTTCTGGAAGCAGTAATTTCTGTCATTGTTCACCCCAGCATTTCAGTGAGACTGACAGCAGCTTGGTGTTTGCGCTGTATTGCAGTGGCACTGCCCTCCTATGTGTCCCCGCTGTTGGATCGTTGCGTTGAACGTCTCAGTGCATCAAAATCCTGCCCAGAAGCAGTAACTGGCTATAGTTTTGCTGTTGCTGCTTTGCTGGGTGCAGTAAAACATTGTCCTTTAGGAATTCCACATGGGAAAGGGAAGGTATGATCTGAATACTTTACATATAGGCTGTTCTTGTAATTTTTTGTGGTGGGGTTTGCATGTTCTCTTTGTGACGTGTCCCAATACCCAGTGATACTGATGGGATGCTTTGGTTTCTCAAGAAGAGGACTTTGAAGCATACCATAACTCAAATAAGCTTGCATTTTTCTCACATGTATCAAGATCAGAAATTCCCATTTCTTGGGAATGACTCTCAAGTGTACAGATTAGTCAGTGCTTACAGGAATAACTGCAATTATGTAGTATCTTGTAAATCTTTGGTCAAGTCCAACAGATACACTTTTATTTTGTTTTACAGATATAACATAAATCAGACTGCATTAACACAGTCTAAGTTGCCAGTCTCCTCATTAACACAGATATAAGATGCTGTGCTCTGAAGTTTTAAGGATATGCAGGTGTAGAAATAAAGACTGGGGGAAGGAGCTGTTTCCATCTTAATGGGAACTTTATCCATTGAGTTACTCATGTTTGGAAAACTATGGTGCATCACAAATGTCAGCAGTACATGCTAATTTTTTGCATAATGTAGAAACTTAGCTTTTTTCTTGTGAAAATAACTGTTTTAGTGTCAGTGGACATTAAGAACATTCTGAACATTCAGAGTCCTGACTGCTGAACTTTTCCTTGTGATTGCTGAGAGATCATGTGGAGAGAACAAAATGAATGTAGTTTGTCCATTTATATAGATAAGAAATGCCATTCAAATACTATGCACCTAAGCAGAGCTGAAGCTTCTGTTTAACAGAGAAAATAATTCTTAACAAAGATTTCTTTTAGAGGAATATAATAGGGTGAAATAGGGCTAGGGAGGAGGTATGGGAGGGCACAAAAAAACTATGGGGGGAACACTGTATTCTGTACTAAGCTGGCGGGGGGAAGAACAGAACAGTTGACAAAAGCCCTTTTCTGCTCTCTCCTAGGAACTCTGCCAGATTCCAGACTAGCTCCTCTTCTGGGGAGCAGAAAGAGATCAGTGTTAAATAGAGCAGTTTTGAGAAGGAAATATCAAGCATAGACAATAGTGATCTGTAGAGAAGCTGTTTTATATTAATGCATTTTCCTTTGAGAGGACAGTTAGAGTTGCAGGTAGAATCTAAATAAAATAAAATAATTAGTGAGTTTATATATATTTAACATTGAGTCCTATTGCTTATAATTCGGTTTTTAAAAATCCTTCAAATATAAGGCATTCCTTCTAGTACACAGAGAGAAAAATTTTCAGAAGTCATTAAATTACATCCTTTCTAGCATGTATGCTTTACCGGTAGTTTAAGTATACTAAGTTGTTAGTGATTTTTTAGTAGTATAATTTTAAAAGGTACATTTTATTTTAGAATCAAATGCATTAACTATATCAGGAATCTATACAAATACATTTCTTCTTTTACAATCACCTAGTAGCATTATGGAATTGGGGAAACTAATATTTTCAAATTGTGAAAAAGACTTCAGATCAAGTTTTGGAAGTGTAAAGAATATCAAACATTCATGAAACAAACTGTCATGTGCAACATTTCATGATATTTTCAGTGTGAAAAACTTTATATAAGGATGTTTTCTATTCTGAAGCTTTTTAGTGACACTTTCGATAATGATACTTTTTACTTGGAATACTGACCTATGAGCAGTTTGTTTTGGAGACTGCACATAATGCAAATTGTAACAATATTTTTTAGCCTATGTGAAACTTAATTCAAGAAAACTACGTGCAGAATACATACAGCATTTGTAGCCATACTATGGTAATCGTGCATGGACACAAGGGTTCCTCCATGTAAGTTCTAGTGTTTTGATAACAAGAGGAGTCACCTTCCATTTAGCACATAGTGGGCATGTGTGCAATTATTCTGGAGGGCTAAAACAGGATTAATTCTAACTATACTATTTTAATTTATTTGTCAATCATACCATTTGTTGATTTGAAAAATGGTCAGAGAGAATGATAGGCTTTATTCTGAAACAAGGATAAAAAGATCATTACCATTCTCACCCCTTCTTCTGAGCTGTAATTCACAGATGTCATGCATGCATTGTGACATAAATAGAATATCAGAACACTTTTATCCTTCCAATACATATTCCTCTGGGAATTATCACTTGTCATTTTACTGCTGATAAAAGAGAGGTACAGAGCAGCAAAGTAACTTACCTAGTACTGCACAGAACTGTTGAAGCCATCCCAAACTGGTTCTGAAGTCAGGAATTGCAATTTCATGAGCCTGAGTTTATTGTCATGGTGTGAGAGGAAGATGGCATTCTTCCTCTGGGGGCAAGAGAATGGGATTAAGTATTACACCAAATGGTATTGAAAAAGAATTTGATAGTTACCAAAACGTGATGCTCTGTTTTTCTCTTTTACTTTGAAGGTAATCATGACAGTAGCAGAGGATTTGTTGTGTTCTGCTTCTCAGAACAGTCGCGTTTCACTGCAGCGAATGCAGGCTGGATGGCTCTTGATAGCTGCTCTCATGACATTAGGTAGTAGCTTTCTACAATTTTTCTTAATCTGCATTAAGGTATTCAGTGTTCTGTCTCTGATTTTTAGTTTGAGGTTTTGTCTAATTTACTGCGCAAAATAATTTTTAAAAATCCTAATGCTGGAATAGTTAGAAAAACTTTCTGAGATAAAAATGTTATTTCTTTTGAATTTGCTCGTTGGGAGCAATGTCTGAAAAATAGTGATTGGAGTGGGACTGCTATTAATTAAATGTAGATGATAAATTTCAAAGTGAATCTAACCAAATATCCTAGTGGTCATGAAGAATTTTAAAATATTTGTCACAGCAAAAAATGAGTTAATCTTTTCTATTTCCCTCTTGTAAGGCGTTTGAAATCTTACAGAGCTTTCTGAGATGTCTTTATGGTCAGATTATTGACTGTGATCAGTAAATTACTAATGAAGAATGTATTTTATTTCCTTGGTCATATTTTTTATGTTTTCAGGTATTACTTCTGCCTAACAAGTCTCATTTTTTTCTTATGTTGTTATACTTAATGAACCTAAAACAAATGTTTGCTTTACTGTACATCACTATTGATCCTTTCATCTCTCTTATGCCAGTGATCCATGGGGTCTGTATTTACTAAAACAGAGATTGTATTTGGTTTGATGACATACTAGTAAATGTGTGAGTGGATATGTAGTTATATATGATTATGAAGTACCAAAACAGTAAATGTTTGAGAAATTACATATGAGAAAGCAGGGAAAGTCACATAAGGTTTTATTCACTGCTGTAAAGATTTTGTGAACACGGAAAAAAAAAGAATGAAAGAGAATTTAACTTTATTAATCCTTGCGTTGGCCTGACAACTGCCAATGTTTACAGGTCCTGCAGTTGTCCAACATCATCTGCCACGAATGCTGTTACTGTGGAAGTGCATCTTTCCATCATCTCCTAAAGACCTAGAAACAGAGAAGACACGAGGAGATGCATTTACCTGGCAAGTAACACTGGAAGGTCGTGCTGGTGCCCTCTGTGGTAAGCAGGATTTACTGTCTTTCTCTGCATATTTATAATTGGGCTCTTAGTTAATTTTCCTTCTCAAGGAGCAAGGACATTTCATATTGATTTTTTTTCACTAGATGGTAAAGGATATATTCACTCCCCAACATACATGCTTGTAAATCAGTATTTATGTATAAATATGTTTCATTTTTGTAAAAAAAAACCAAACAAAAAACAAACCCAAAAACCCCAAGGGAGTTCTTCCTCACCTTCTTCTGTCAGTTGATTTTCAAGCAATAAATGATAATCAGGAAGCTTACTTCTCTTGTTTAGCAAACAAATCTCAATAATGACTGAAGACCCAAGGCAGGGCTGTTCTTTATCTGTCTGTTATATTTGGAAAATAGTTGTTCTGTTTCCTACCACCTAATTTGCTATAAGCAAAATAGGATTGGTGAGTCATTCAAATGTGTTTGTGAGAGTGGAAGGACTTGTGTAAAAATTATGATCAGGTAGTTGCAATTCTCAGCCAGGAAACTGTGCTTTGAATGTGGCTGCTCTCTGGTGGGTTGCAATTTTTTAACCAAGAAATACTGTGAATTTGGGTTTCTGAGAAATTGCCCCAGTGATCTTCAAATACTTAATGTGTTTCAGTCTTGTATTCTAGAATCCTAATGGGTACTTTGCTTTCCAGAAATGTGAACCCTGATATACTAATCACCCCACTATCTCACTATTAAGATACATCACAAAGTGTAGAATTTTGTAGTAATTTCATTTTAGAAGTACCTAAACAGTTAACCTTTAAATATTTTTTCTTTAGAAAATAGATATTTAATACAGTGTATTCTCTAGGTGCTTTTGGAAGTTAAAGTCAAGTTTAATTTTCTGTAAATTATTATTACATCTTACATATTACATATTAATTGGTTCCTAGAGTATAGTAGTTGAACTCAATTTTAATGAAAAACTAGTGAAGTAAATTGTAAGTCACTTGATCATCCTCCTGTTTTCTTCTTCTTATTGTTATGGAATTATCATGAAGTTGAGTTACAGACCATCTCTTAGTTCATAACAAAATAGTTGCATTTATGTATGCAGTTAAAAGTAAAGATATTAATGTCCAAGCTGAGACACTAAAACAATGCGTTTGACTTTTATAATTTGAGATTTTTATCAGTTTCTTCAATTATGTGGTGAACTATTCTTTTGTTAATTTTCTTCTACTTTTATACATTGTTGGTGATGTAGTAAAGTAATTACTTTGCTGATGTAATTATTTTTGCTTCCACATATCCAATTCCTTTTCTAGCCATTAAAAGCTTTGTTTCCCACTGTGCTGGTCTTCTTACGGATGAAGTTGTTCAGAGACTTCTTCCCCCTCTCCCAAGTGCTGTTGATTTATTGACACAGTAAGTGTGTGTATAAAACTGTTACTTGAAAAGCTAGAGTAATCTGTATTTGATAGTGCACTTTCTAAAGAATTTTGTTTTCAAGGGACAAAAATCACTGTTTATGTGTTTGCATATTCCAGTGTCATATGAAATATCTAAGGAAGACTTTCTCGCAAGGGTTTTTTAATGTTAGTTTTTAAATACTTCTTTTTAAATTAAACATACATATTTGCATTTATACACCATTGTTTTTTATAAAATAAGAAATAAAATTCAAGAATATGCTTTGAAAAACATTTTTTAGACATGGATTCTTTTGTATTTAATTTCAAATCTAAGCTGGGAAGGGTTTTATAATTTTTAAACTTTTGCTTTTAGAATGTAGAACAATTTGGGGTTCTTTAACTTAGAGAAATATATCCACAGAAGTTTATTGTCATACATATAAGTACAATCAAAGGAAATAGAAAGCTTGTTTATATCTCTGGTATTAAATAAAAATAACACTTGGAAATGGACAACAGACATTCTCTCAGAACACGTGAAATAATAGTTTTCTTTTGGTATTAGTTAGGCAAATCAGAACTATTTTACTAATACATATAGATTTTAAAAGCATTCAGTAGAGTGGTACAAATAAAACTGGGGTGTTACTTAAAGCTTGAAGTCCCTACCATTTCTGACATGTGCTTTTTATATTTTAAGGCTTTCTTCAATATACAAATCATATGGAAATTCCTTAAAAACACCGTCAATGGTTTACAGACATAAACTTTATGAACTACTGTCAGTATTGCCCCCAAAGGCCTACGAAGGTATGTATTTCCATAGAAGGAGAAATCCATTAAAAATACTATGGACTCATTTTAAAGTTTTTATCCATCACATATTCAGCCAGCAAAAATTGGTTCTATCTTTTCTAAAAAACAAATTTTTTCTCTTTATGTAAGTTTGATGAATTTTAGCAACATCACTGTGGTTTTGAAAAGCTCTTGTTCATGATCCTTGTTCCATTCTAAAATCAGTACAGAACTCTGTTACAAATAGACATTTTTGCTTTAGTATAAGAGGAATAAAACAAAATTCCCAGGAAAATAAATAGCTGAAAACAGGCTATTCATATACCCAAACTTCTTTGTCAATTCATGCTTGTAGATTTCTGAGACCTGAGATACTATGACTAGTTTAGGCTCTGTTTCTCCTTTCCTGCTCACTTTCTGCCTCTTTGATGTTTCTATTACTGCTTTCCGTCATCACTAAAAATCATATATGCTCAAACAGCAGAATTTTACCAAGTTTTACTATGAGTATGCATGAAGCATAACTGACTTTTTGCATTATTTCAGCAATGACGTCTGAGAAGAACATATTAGGTAAACTTGAACATCAGTGAAATACATTTAACATGTTTTTGTTGCTCTCTTCCGTTGTGTACAAATGGATAAGACTTATGATTTATCTGATCCAAAGTACGAACTTGTTAAGCTGGGGAAAGCTGGTTCTGTTTCTAAGATGATAAATCATATTTGTGTTCATTTTTATGTGTCATTAGTTTTGGATAATAATGTGCTCATGTTTTCAAAAAGATTAAATGTTTATTTCTTGTGAGTTAATATAAAAAGTTTTGTATTGTCCAAATTGAAAATTTCACAAAAGTAATTTCAGTAGCTTGAATTCTATTAGATTTCTTGATGTTTTCTGTTGTCTGAAATTAATATGTTTTGTCAGACAACTCATTAGGGTTCTTTTCATTCTTCAGCTTTTGTGCTTGTTTTGGTCCACTGTTTAAACCATAAAATTGAATACAGGCATTCACTTATCTTTCTTAATAGGATGACATGAATAGCTAGAATGCTGAAACAGCATTCTGGCTTAAAATTTTGAACTGCTTTACATTGGGGTAATATTGTTTGAAGTGTTGAGGATTGCCAACTGTCTGTAACTAAAATTAACATTTATTTGGTTAAAAAAATGCTGGGTATCTCCACTGATTTTTTTCATAGGATATTTTTTTTTTTTAATTTCGTCATGGTAATATTAAAAGAATGGCTTCTAGTTGTTAACTGTTGTAGGTTTTTTTTTAAAGGCTCAATTTTTGTTCCTTTCACATAATTATCTGTGCACCTTGCAATATATTTGATGGTACAAACATTTTGCATTTAGATTTGAGTGAAGCATTTTGGAAAAATTACTTGCTTAATTAGTCAGGGAGGCAGGCAAAGCAACAAATGCCTGCAGGGTAGACAGGCTGATAGGGCCAGAAGTTTGATGGGTAGGGGAGAGAAAGTCAGAACAGATTCTGTTTTCAGGAAGGGTTCAATAGCTGGGTGCAGCTACCTGCTCTAACTATGCTAATAACTCTGCTTGTGCTTATGAGGTGCTGAAAACGGTGTTGTCCACTTTTTGAAACTTCCATGTGTTGAAAAATTAAAAGCAACTTCAATGCAAACATGTAATTGTGCGATCAACTAACAACAAAACTGAATTCAAGGAATTGGATATGTGGAGTTAAGCACCTGTCTTTCCCCCCTCCCTGCTTCTTAGTGCTGAGATTTCCCAGTTCATGAGGACTTAACTTTTCAATCTTAATGCTCTGGAGGTAAATTCTTATGTAATATTTGCATAAAGGCTGAGTACATTCTTTAAGATCAGTTCTACAGTGTTTTTCAACACAATTACAAACCAGTCCTTTCTCCTCATGTGCGATTCAACACTGGAAATGTTCTCTTACTACAAAGGCTGTTTTGAAGGCCTGAACAGTCTGACTCAAAATGCCCAGTGTTGTTGTTTCTGTATTATGTACAACCTTGTCAGAAATATTTGTGCAAAAATATGTGGAAGTTTTAACTATCCGTGAAATTTATAATTTTGTAACCTACAATAAACTCCTTCTGCTTTGGTTTTTATATGCAAACTCCTAAAATAGGGGACCACATTCATCAGCTTCTGGTTATTTATCAAACGTATGGATGTTTTAAATTACTTCTGCTTGCCAAGTTCCTTTGTGATTACATAATACATTCCACAGCATTAATTTTCAGGAAATAGAAGAAAATATGGCTGTGTTCATAACTGCCATTTCCCCTCTACTTTATTTGTAGATGTATCTAATTTACTGGATTATCAGTTGTATGGCATTATGCCTTCTGTAAAGGTAAAAGTCTCTGATTTTCAGCTTCTAGATTGCTGTGGGTGCTTAGCTTGCTTATGTCAGATACTGCTCTGTGGTTTCCCCTCTAACACAGAGTCTTCTTTAATTAACTATTTGAAGACTAAAGAGAAAAGTTAGATGGATGTTATTATTTCAGTATGAATATATTGCTCCCAAAGTTGCTTGTGGCAAGTAACTAATCAAGAGTTTTGAATATTTCTCCTTTAATTTAAAGGAAGCTTCAGTGCTGTTCTAAAAGAGTTAGTGACTGACTTGACTGTCCCAGATAGCCAGATTGATGCCTCTACATTCTTGCTTCCACCCCTTTGCCATGAGAACGATCTCCTTCTACTCGGTCCCTTACTGCAGGAGACTGACCACAGATTTATTGAAGAGCAGGTACTTTTTGTTCTGTAATAAGGGTATTATTGTATTTTCATACAGTTGTAGTTACAGTGCTCATTTAGACTTGGTCAAAAATATGACTATCACTCTTTTCTGTGTTACAGCTCCTTTTAGGTAACAGCACAGCTGGTGGCAGCCTGGAGTATGACCCTTACTCAATTTATGAGAAATTTGCAAAAGGAGATTCAGTACCTAAACCACTACCTCCTGCATTATCTGTTATCAGTGCAGCAACTCGACTCTTTGGAGTTATGTTTTCCCACATAAGCGAATCTCACAGGTAAAGTAGTAACGGTAACTGTCTGGGAATTTAGGAGATGGTCACAGTGTTTGACATAGAATGCAGAAGAAAACAGTTCTGAAAAAATAATGAATTGCATAAGCAGAGTCTGTAAACCATCTGAATAGCAAAATTCAGACCAGCATATTATTGTACTTTTCTGTTTAAAGTTATGACAACAGAAAGGCATATCCAACAAGAGGTTACTGTCATAGCAAATTCTGTGGACCCAGAATAATATTTTGTTTTGATAGCCAGATCAAAGTGGAAGCTATTTTGAGAGATATATGACACTCTATTTGTGGTGCTTAATACATAATACATGCTTTATAAAAAGTGGATGGGGAGAAGTGAGAGTGCGTGTCTTAACACAGTTCTGTCAAGGTACAAGAATGATTAAAAGAGATTAGAAACTTCTCTTGGGTTTTTGTCTGCTTTCTCACTGCATAGATGGCATTTTGGTTTGTTTCACATTTATAAGCAGACTGATTTCTAAGGCATAAAATTCCAGGAGATTTTTTCATATGGTTGCTTCTTGTATGTGTTGCTGGTAGTGTTTTTGAATGCAGCTTTAGAGCAGATTAATTATTTTAAAATTAAATAGCTTTATATTTTCAAAGCCTGGTGTAGTTGGATATCGATCATTAGATCGTGATCATTGTAGCTGGTGACTGGTTTGTTTTAGAGTTTCCTGTGTGGGATGAATGTTTAATCATTTGAGTCCTGAGTCTTGATGTCTTCACAACTTTGAATGCTTAGGGTTTAGTGTAAGTTCCAGGAAGCTGTTTGTGAATGAGAATACTTACCAATAAAATTGCCGCATGATTTATTTGTTCTTTTGACCTGCCTTTACTTCTTTTTTCTGTCTTCATTGACTGCTTTTATTGTGGATTTCTTTTTTTTGTTTGTTTTTTTGCCCTGACAATCACCAGCTTGCTGGCTGATTTTCTTCACTGGTTTCTCAAGACCTGAATTAATTGCTGCAGATAAATGCATTTTCATTTTCTTTTTCCTTTGCCTCCTCCTTTCTCAATTGTGAGTCAGAATGCATTATTCCTACACATAGTGCCTTTTAATAATGTCTGTTCAATCTTACTTAAATACAAGTGATTATCTGTAAATACATATAAGGAAGAAAATGAATAAAGTTCATGTTCATATACAGAAGTTAATATTCTAATATGAAACACAAAGTTTTTTTATAATAGACAGAGATGCTGGTTGAAGGAAAATGCTCAAGAGTTAATTTGTTCCACCTCTGTTTTTATATATAGATTTTGTTATGGGCTTTAAAATAAAATAAAACTTGATTTATTTCCTCAATTTTCAATTCTGTGGTTTCTTTTCTGCTTTTGTTTAAGGCTCCAGGTGTTAGAACAGTTGTTGAATTCCATAAAGCAAGCAAGAGGATCTCGACAACAAATAGTGCAGCTACATGTTGTGTCAGCCTTTTCTACTTCCTTAAAGGTAAATCTGTTCTCTCTCTCCTTTGTTGCCTTTCCTTTGTATCTCTCTCTCTCTGTTACTAAACCATAGCATCTCTTGGTTCAAGTACATCAATATCTGTGGTTTAAACGAACACAAGCTACTCGCTCACTCCCTCCAGAGTGGGATGGGGGAAAGAATCTCAAGAGTCAAAGTGAGAAAGCTCCTGGTTGAGATAAAGAGTGTTTAATAGGGAAAGCAGAAGCCATGCACACAAGCAGATCAAAACAAGGAATTCATCTCCTCCTTCCCATCAGCAGGGGGGAGGTTCAGCTGTTTCTGGGAAAGCAGGGCTCTATCATGCCTAACAGTCACTTGGGAAGCCAAGAAACCATCACTCCAAGCATTCCCTTGCCTCCTCCCAGCTTTATATGCTGAGCATGATTCCATGCTAAAGGAAGAGCTGCTGCTGGAGCATTCTCACAGTGTCCGAGGACTCGCACACAGACCACCCGAGACTTTAACTGCTGGGACAGGAGCCCCTGTGCAGCCCCCATGAGCAGACAGGAGTTGCCTTCATCACCTCCTTGTCACATATACTCACTCTCTGGTGTGCTGCCTCCTTCTTCCAGCTTGACTCTAGGTTTCCCATAGCAGAGTGTCAGGTACCAGATTTATAAATTCAGGTTATTTAATGGAGTTACACAGCAGCAGGTTGGCTCAAGCTGGGTGCCTCTGGAGAAGTACTCAGGACAAAAATCCATAGGCAATTATACCCTTATGATTATGCAGCTACCCTTCATATGCTCTCCACATGCCCTGCACGTGTCTCTGGGTCCAGTGATGATTTTTGGTAAGGGGTCTTCTAATATGTTGTTGGGTTCTTTCCCTGTGTCTGTGCGGGTAGGTGGTTCTTGAGGAATTGCAGCTTCTGCTGTCAGCTGTCGTCTCCTGATTTTCTGGTTTGTGTTTCTGATGCATCTGCTCTCTGGCAGAGCACAGAAAACGAAAAAGCCCTAGGCTTAGGATAACCATTACCTAGAAAAATCAAAGCATCAGTGTGTTTTCAATCTTATTGTATTAAAGACAAAACACAGCATTGTACCAGCTACTAGGAAGATTACTCAAATAATTAACTCCATTCCAGATGAAAACATCTCTAGGTCTAAGTTCAGAGCTATTGGCCTAAGGCTTAATCTAATCCAGCTACTCATGCTGAGCCAGTAAAGCTGGACAAACAACATCCTAAATCAGTGAGTATTTTGCCTCTATGTAACTCATTCTACTTAAAACTTATTTATGCTGACCAGTATGGAATCTCCCTTTGATCCGTTGGGGTCAGCTGTCCCAGCTGTGCTGCCTCCCAATTCCTTGTGCACCCCCATATGCTCACTGGTGGAGTGGCACGAGAGGCAGAAGAGGCCTTGGCTCTGTGTAAGCACTGCTCAGCAATAACAAAACGTTTCAGTACTGTCAGCCCTGTGTTCAGCACAAACCCAGAACATGGCACCATGCTAGTTACTCTGAAGAAAATTGATTCTACCCCAGTCCAAACTAGCACAGTACACGGAAATTTTCATTTTGATTAACAATCAAGTGATCAGTCCTGTTTTCTATGGGAATATATTGCTTTGTGATGTCATAGCTTTCTTGAGTGCAAAGGAATCACTGTTTAATTTTTCCCCTTTTTAATATTAGTTTTAGGGAAACCTGTTCTAGTACACTCTAGTGAACTAGCATCCATACTAGTGTCATTCAAATAGGAGAAAGGTGGCAAAATTCTGTTTGTATAATTTCTTTCTTTGTCACTGTCTTTTGTCTTTCTTACTATATAAGTAAAGAAGTAGGAATTGGTAAAGTAAAGTGATCTAATAATTATCTGCTATTTGTTCTTTTTCCCTGATACTTTATTTGTATTTTCCTCTGTTCATGTGCTGTTTTCATTCTTCTCTTCTTAGGCAAATGTTTTGGACTGAGATTTTCTTTGTGTTATTCTGTTCTCACTGGGTTTATTCTTGATATTATTTCCTGAGTTTTATGCTAGTATATTGGTTTATCTGTTCTACTGCACTCTATCCAGTATTTCCTAAAATCATAATGTTGATACTATAATGTTGTGCTGTCATGCACACTTATGAGGGGTTAGATCTGTAACTCTCAAAATAGCAAAGAGAAAGAGAAGAATTCCTCAGACTAAGGGGAAGAAAATCAAAATCCTTCTGCAGGTCTTGTGTTCTTGCATGACGGACAGAAAAGCACACTCTGATTACTGTCTAACTGATTAATATATTTAATGTCTATTTTTAGCACTTGGCTAACTGCAAGGGAAGTTTAGGTTCAGAAGAAGTTAGAAGATCTGCTCTGATGTTGGTAATGGGTGCCTTGGAAAGCAATAATCCTCTTCTAAGATGTGCTGCTGCAGAGTGTTTGGCCAGGTTGGCACAGGTGGTTTCTGACAGTGCCTTCACTGCTGGATTAGCCCAAGTCAGTTTTGACAAGTAAGTTCAAAATAAGCGTGCAAAGTTACTGCTTGAGTTTATAAAAATGTTTGAGAAATCTACCTGACATCTATTGTAATAATTTTTTAAAAATTATTTCCTTCATGAATTTGAAGTCACTAAGAAATTAACAGGAAAAAGCACTGCCTGAGTTCTGCATGTGTTTCTTAGTGTAAGACTAAGCATGTAGACTTTCAAATTAATTAAACTGGCTGCTGTTCTAGCAACATCATTTAGGTGTATCTAAGATATTTTTGGTGCTTTCTTCAGATAAGAGACAATGTACGAACTTAGAATTTTGGAAACATAATAGTGTCTAATAAAATCTTTTGCTGATTATATACCAGAAATTTCACTTGTAGATGTGCTTATTACATAGTAAGAGTCTTGGTGATTAAACTAACAGCTTTCTTTCAATTAATAGGCTAAAATCTGCTAGGGATGTGGTATCAAGAACAGGTCATTCTTTGGCTCTGGGATGTCTGTATAGGTACCTAGGAGGAATAGGTTCTACTCAGCACCTGAATGCATGTGTTGGAATCCTTTATACTTTGTCTCAGGACAGTACTTCTCCTGATGTACAGGTACTTGTCACTTATATAAAAATGTTATGTTACAAATTAATTGAATTACATTTTGGAGTTTAAGGTGGTTTTTTCTTGTAAGAATAACACTTCACAATCTCATAGGCATACCTCACAGGCAATGGCTGGAGCAGCAAAGGCAATGCAAAAGACAGCCCCTGCTCAAAATCTACCTTCAACAACTTCCACAGCAAGAACTATGATGAGATGTGGGAGGTTCTTATTGAATGATCTGTGAGACTGATAAGGCTCACTTCAGAAAACAGTATCTGATGTTTTAGGGGTTGATTCATTTCACATTCACCTTTGTCTTGACTTTGACTAGATAGTACCTGGGATTTTTTGTTTATGAGTGGGATATTTTGGGGTTGTGTCAGTTTTTGTCTCTTTTACAGTGTTTACCTCTCAGCATTTTTTTGTTGAAGGATCATTTAATGAATAAAAAGGATTTGTAGCCTGCATGCTGTAGAACTAAGTGGATATACATGTTTTAGTAAGGCAGGAAATTTTGAAGGCTAATTAATGTTATTTCTCTGTGGCTAAAGCTGTTATCTATCAGAATAGATGTAAGAGACATTGAGTGTATTTAATGTATTTGTCTAAATATCAGTTAAAGAATTTTTAAAGCTTTTTCTAGAGTATCTTTGCACAAAGAACTGTTTGTTGACATGAAACAGATGTGGCTATTGGTGCAAAGTAACTGTGACTACAGCAATAGGCTATTTCAGCCTTATTCAGTGCCAGATTCATAAAATTTCTTTGTATAAGCTCTCTATTTGTCCATTTGGAACCTAAAAGTGCAACTTCTATTACACTTCGTTACTGAATTTCACTTCTATCTAAATTTTAAAAGGTTTCATGTTTATCATCTGGACATTACGTTACTGCTTCTCTTTATTTTACAGGCATGGGCACTGCACTCTCTGTCTCTCATAGTAGATTTGGCTGGGCCCTTGTATCATGTGCATGTGGAGCCTACCTTATCTCTTGTTCTCATGTTGTTGTTGAGTGTGCCTCCTGCTTATGCTGAAGTCCATCAAAGCCTTGGTCGCTGTTTAAATACACTTATTACCACTCTGGGCCCTGAGTTGCAAGGTATAGAATATACAAAAGTGTCAACTTTGTTTACTGTAGCAACCAAATTGCTAAACATCCTTTGAATGTGTGTGATTGCAACTGTAACAAGTAAGCAGATCAAAGATTCTTTGCATACTGTAGGACTGTATTTCATAGGCTGTGACTTGATGCAATCAAGATGTCATGACTGCTGGTTTTTTAAAAATAATGCCTCTTGACATAATTTCCTTTGTTTGAACTAGTTATCCAAATCTTGCCTTGGGCTGAAATTTCTTAAATTAATTTTACATTTTACAGTTCTTCTATCTTATAATTCTAGCATGAGAACAGAAGCTGTTCATATTTCAAGAGTTAGGAGCCCGTCTGTGTCTTAGTTATGATGCAGACATGTAAAATTTACATCTAAGTCACCAGTGAGCAATGTGATCACTACTCATTGTTATCAAAGTACAGCACAGATACAAGTATCATCCTTTAGGAGGATGAACATTATAGCTGGCTTGGGAAAAAGACATGTTTATTTAAAATAAATATATGTTTTAAAAACAAACAAAAAATATCCTACATTCTTTATTTGCAATATAGGCAGCAGTACAACAGTGTCAGCCTTAAGAACGTCCTGCCTTTTGGGCTGTGCAGTGATGCAGGATAATCCTGACTGCCTTGTTCAAGCTCAAGCCATCTCTTGCCTTCAGCAGCTTCACATGTTTGCTCCTCGACACGTCAACTTGTCTAACCTCGTAAGCTGCCTCTGTGTGAGTATATATTTATTAGTTTATGTGTTTTAAAATTTGTTCATATTTTTGATAAATACTTAAAAAGTAGAGATGTTTCTTTAAGCAGAGAAACTGATCATTGTGTAGGCATGAGGTGTTTCATGTGCTCCTACAGGCAAGTATTCTATATATCTTCATTTTCTTTCCTCAGTTTCTGCTTCCCCTTTACAAATGAGCACATTCTGTAGAAGTCTTGGCCTTCTGAACTGCTTGCAACTGCATTCTGCTATTCTTATTAAGGCCAGTTGTCTGGCAGGATATACCATTCATTACAAATTTTTGCTGGATTTTTACCAGCTGTCTTATGTTGGCCAGTTTTTTCCCTCTGCTGCTTTTTATGCCTTGGTTGAAGGATCTATTTAAAAAATTGGTGTGTACTAATTACTGGGAATTGTTTCATTTTGTTTTTTCATGATGCTGAAAAATTGTAGATTTCTGTTTTGTAATTTCTGTAGCGCTAATGCTTCAGTGCACTGACATTTCGGCAGTCAGTATAAAAATTTCTAACACTTACATAAGTATTAGTCAAATCAGGTCTTCAGAAGAAATAAAAACTTTTTCAGCTCTGTTTGTTTATTTTCTGGGTGGTGCTTGTTGTGTTTTGTTTTCACCCAGTATCTCTTTGTCTTTGAATAGCTGCTGTTCTGGAGTACTTCATTCTATTAAAAAAAAATAAATTCTGGTAGCTATTGGTGGATTTGGGGGGCTAGCTGGGGGGGGGGGGGAGTTGGTTGGAGGTTTTTGTGTTTTGTTTTGGTTGTTTTTAACAAGTCTATCTTGTCCCACTGTCAATCGGAGAGAAACAAAAACCCACAGAAAGAAAAGTGTGATGGGATTTTATTTTAATCTCATCTATTTCAGCACACTTCTTACTCACATATTCCATTCAGTAGCACTTGTGTATTGATACTAAACATGCATTAATTTTGTTTAAGGTTTAGAGTCTTTATTTAGTTTGACAAGAAACATGACTGTGGGAACTAGGAAAAACTGAATAAGGTTTTTCTGCCCCACACTGTGATACACATGGATATGCTAGCTGCAGAAGAGCTGGAACTAACCTCAAGTGTTCTTTGTTTTAACATCCACTAACAATTACTTTCTTTTTGCTGGGTAAAACATAGTTTTTCTTACATTGTTAAAATCACAACAAACCATGTCAGTCAGTCTCTTGCTTGGAGGGTTTGGTAGGATTTGGGAGCATTTGTAAGTCCATGTACAGTCTGCTTCTATCTCTCAACTAATGTCAAGTACCTACTAATAAAGAGGATGTCATGACTAAGTTGTCTTGTCTATAAAATATTAATGAATTTCTTTCTTTTTACAAGTTTTCTCAAAATACTTCATGCAGCAGTTTATGAACTTTATAATACTAAATTAGTCAATTAAGAAGCAGGGGTCATGGCCTGAGTGAAACGACTGGTGGCTTCCTGGGAGAGGAGTCCACCAAAGTCAGTGGCCTTACATGGGTGACCTGTGCTCATTCTCATGGACTTGTACAACTAAGGCGAGTGTTGCTGGCACTGACAATGCAGTAAATGTCGGTGTCTCTGAAGAGTGTCAGAAACAAGGATTGAGTGTGTGCTTTGCAGGTCTTTAAGAATATAATTTCACAAGCAGAATTCTGCATTTGTAAAACTCAACATCCATCCATGTAGTGTCCACCCACTAAATCACCATCTCACTAGGGAAGCAGAATAAGTTATTGGATATGAAATCTGCACTTCACTCTGCTGCTCACTTGCAAGGTGACCCTCAGCTAATTATTCTTCACGAGTTTAAATGTCTGCAGTTTGGAGAACAAGGTGTCGCGGTCCTCCTTTGTCTTAAGGAGAAGTGGCATGCAAAAGCTAGGCCCTAGATCATGTGGGTAATCACCATTGCATTCTTTATTTAGGAAAGAAAAACAGGAAAGGCAAAGAATCTGTGGTCAGATGAGTGATCTTTTCCCCCTCCTTCCATAGAAACATGAATTTTCACACATAAAGTCTTGAAAACAAATGTGCAAACAATTTGCTTTTACTTTTTTTAGTAGCATTTGAACCAACACCCCTCTCCACCCTCTTTTTCCCCAAGGATTCTGTAAAATGCCTTTGCCTTCAAACTTGGCTTTTTAACATTCTCATTCTCCTGCCATTTCCCCTCACTTCCTCTTCGCCTCCTCTCTTACCTCCCTCTGCTCTCTCATAACCCTGCCTCTCCTGCCTCTCCATTTCTTTTTCCATTATTAGACATGCTAACACAATCTCTTGTGCAGGCAGTTGCAAGGTGCCTCCTGCACCTGTCTTCCCAGCCCCTACAGCAAGAGATGGTTCAGGTCTCCAGTGTATTTACCAGTTCAGGTTGTAACTGTGCTAGCACTAATAAAACATGACTTAGCCAATGGACACACTGCTTCACTGGCTTGTGTTTTGTGGTTTATTTGTTTGTTTTTGGGGGTTTTGTATTGTGTACATGTGCTTGTACATCTAGCTTCCCTTCTTCAGCTTCTGTTTGTTGACTGGATCTTTCATGGGGCTTCTAACAATAATGCATACTTGTCCTGCTATTTGAATTCTTGGCTCCAGCAGAATACAAATAGTATGCCTTTAATCTTGTCTAAAATTAGCTCTAAAACTAACTTAGGTGAGCACAGACTTCTAAAGAGCTTATCTGTGTAATCTTATGGTATATTATTCCTCAACACAGTGAATGCCAGTTTTCAGCTCTAAGATTAAAAATATTTTGAAACATAATAAGTATACAATGTTAATAACTATGCTGTGCTGTTATGTTGGTATTGTTTTAAATATTAATTTTAAGGGCAATTGGATTGGAATTTAAGTGTGTTCAACATGAAAAAGAAGAGAAAATAACTAAGCAAATTAAGCTTTTGCCATGTTTGAGATAAGATTCATGAATTATATTATATGCTGAATTTACATGTTACAGTCTCCATATGTGGTTGATATCACTGTGATATCTATTTTGGTTTTGTCATGACTGGTTGTCATTTGTTTTTGTGCAGGAAATCTTGTTGGATAATTCTGTGTTGGTAGGTCCCTGTGCCTTGTTAATCCTAAACTTTTGCAGTTTGCAGTGGTGTTTTTATTTCATCTTTTATCTTTCTTTTTAACCATTTTAATGTAATTTCTTTTAGCATGTCAAGTGATACTTTATTGTCATCCTAACCAGAGCCTTCCTAACTTTCTTCAGATGGCAGGAATACATTTCATTTATGTGCTTAATGATGGATAATTTTGTTTGTAATGTGTTAAGTATACAGAAAGGAAACTGTTTGCGCATTTAAGTTCTAATGTGATGCTTGCATTTTGTGTCTGTCATTTGGTCCTGTCCCCTGCTTAGAATGTGGGAGAATGAGAGAGATTAAAAATGTGCATCTTGAGTTATTTCAGTAGCCTCAGTTGGGCCCTCTTTTTTTCCCTGTTAAAAATGAGCACGGAATTTATGCATGTCCAACTTGAAGTGGAATGTGTAGCCTGCTTGCGTAAATGTTGCATTGAAAGTCTCACTTGTTTTTGAAGTTGCAATTAAAGTACATGGTAGATATGCCTAATGAGTCAGGTTTCTTTCATTGCAGAAGAATTATGCGGAGAGTATATCTTTTTGTATATTTATTACATAATTCTGAGTATTGTAGATTCATGTGCATGCATAGAAATTCCAAAGACGAAGCTTAGCTTTGTTAATCTAACAAAGCTAAAATTCAGTATTGCTTATTACTTTTGTCCTTAAGTTGCTTTCTTTAAGCATATGTTAACTAATATATATTAGTCATTTTGACTAACATATATTGGCCTGTTGCTGACAAATGAGGAGCACAGCCTAACACAAGGTTTTCCTGCAGCAGACACTGAGCTCTATTTATTGGTAACAGCTAAGGGTACACAACTGCTTATCTGTAGAGAACAATTTTTTTTATGATAACCTAAACTTAACTTAGAAGAAGATGCATAAGAATTGGTGTAGCCATCTTCCCTTACCACACAGCTGGTTTATCATATCTTTAGGATTCCCTTCAGGATTGTCATAAAATTGAAAGAAGCAAATAAAAATCAGAAAGCTCCACTCTAACAAAAAACCCTTGAGGCTGTGTCTTGGGTTTTTTAAGTGTTTTTCCTTGTTCCAGTAACAGTGAATCTGTGTTCATCTATTTTCCAGTAAAATAACCCACACACTGGCCTGGTGGTGTTAAAATATGATGGTGCTATGAACTTTTTTGCTGGAGATTGCTCAGGAGAGCTGACCCATCTCAGTGTGATACATTCACCAGTAACTCTCACCCTTTCTCTCACCTTCTCTAAGACATAATTTAATGTAAACTGAGTATATAATATTTTTTAATATAATATTTTTTTCAATGAAACTGCAGCAGTGTTCTCTTTGCTCTTTCTTATAAATTTCTTTTCATGCATGGAGTTTTGTTTTACTTAGATGCTGATCGACTCTCTCACCCTTGGTTTCACTGACATTTCTCTAGTTACATCTGATGATGATTTGTACTGAGTCTTCACGCCCATTGTATGAATATACCCAGTAGTCAAAACAAGTTAATTGTTCATTGAGACCATGATTCACCTGGCATTGAAGTTAATGATTAACCCTCATAATGGGTAGAGAGGTGGATTCAACCCCAAACTAATATTATAAGTTGCCTTTGGAGAGAAAGTGCTAAAAGTACTGATATGTTTTGTAAAATTGATTACAGGACTTGCAAAACCTTTCATTTGGGGGTTAGAAAAAAAAAATAAAGCTGAGCCAAAAGAGCATCAATTGCTTATTTACTGACTTGACAGATTTGCCATAGCTGCAAGTGTTCAGAAAGTACCAGCCTTACTGAGGTATTGCTACAGAGGTTTGTTAGCCATCTTACTGTATCTTCTTGCATGTTTCAGATGAATCTCTGTAGCTCATACTTATTACTCAGACGTGCAGTGGTAGCTTGCTTACGACAGCTTGTGCAAAGAGAAGCTGCTGAAGTATCAGAATATGCTGTTGCACTCGTGAAAGAGAGCAAAGAAGATTTTACTCCAGGTAATGTATCAGAGTTTTGAGATCATAGAGCTTGACTTATTGACAGTCAGTTTTAAACATACTTTGATATGAGTTTGAAAACTTTGCTACACCCTTTAAATCTTAAACTCAAAATGTTTTCTACCTTAGTTGTCTCTATAGTACCAAATTATTATAAAATGAAGAAAATTAGGAAATGCAAGGGGAGTTCCAGGAAAATCTAAGCCTATTTAGCCAGCAGCTGTTGTATTAACTTTTTGCTAAAAAGACTGAGAGTGGTTACTAGTTCATCCTCGTGTGCCTTTCTGTGAGCATGTGGTGTTAAAAATTTATTTCACTCCAGCTTTCAATTCAAGCTCCTTTGGAAATTTTCAGAAAAGATCAATTATAGCCATTTTTAAAAATTGCATATATTTAAAATTTGTAATATTGGTCAAATAAAAATTTGTCATATTAATTTAACAAATTATTTCCATGTGTCTGGTTTTATGCTTTTTTGGAGAATAGTTTTAATTTCCATTTCAAATTAAAACATTGTTTTAGAATTATCTTATGAAGTCAGATAAGTGAATTTTTTTCTTTCAGAAGCTGGTTACTATGGTGATGCTAATGCTGTGAAATTCAGACTAGGACTCTTCTTATTTTTTGCTGGGGTTACTGTTGTTACTATGTTTCTGTCAAAGCTCAAAGTTTGTTTTGCATTCATAAGTTAGCTATAGTGTTAAAGTGAAAAATACAATTGTTTCAAAAATATTTCTGGGCTAGTAAGTACTTTTTCACAAGATACCCTGGGTGCAAACTTCAGTGGGGTTTCTGTTTTCACTATTGCAGTTTTGTGATGTACAGCACTCGGCTCACAGACTTTGTTTTTAGCAGATGTGAACATCAGAGAAATAGGCCTGGAGGGGGCTTTACTGGGCTTGCTGGACAAGGAATTGGATCCAAGATTGTGCCAAGATATCAAAGAGACTCTGACTCATATGCTTACTTCAATGGCAGTTGAGAGGCTCTCTTTTTGGCTGAAGCTTTGTAAAGATGTTCTTGCTGCCTCTGCTGGTAAGTCTTAATACACTGCAGCTGAGAGCACAATCAAAATAAGGCCTGCAGCAGTGCTCTGTGTCACTGAGGGAAAGTGTTCAAGTTTGTTGGATGTTTGCCATTTATGGAGTGTATAATCATCATTCATATTGAAATATTGGATCCTTTAACTTAATTCCTTCAGAGGAATATGCCTTTCCCTCTTCTGATTGCCTTTTCCCTATTAAACAAGTTCTTATAAACATCTTAGGATGTGCTGCCTGTTCATATTCTTGTTGATTTATGCTCCTAATGTTAACTTATTCTCATATAGAAATGGAATCGGTTTGAGTTTGTGAGTCCTGTGCAATTACCTGCAAGAAAAATATTCTGACCAGTTCTTCTGTTAGTAATAGAAGTGATGCAGGCCTATTTTATCATAATGAAACTCTTGAGCAGACAAAATGAATTACTGTGCTGAATATTGATGAGGGTGAAGGAAATTATTTTACCTGCAATGCAGGAGGAAAATTTCTTGCATTTAGATTTTTTGATTTGGAACCGTACTAGCTTCTAGTGCATCACACTTATTTTGAAAGGGTTTTTTTCTTTTGCTTCTTTCACTGCAGTTCTTAATTTACTTTCATGGTATTGGTCTTGTCTTCCAGCAAGTAATATCAACCAAGTTCATTATATTTGAATTCCAGTGTTTACTTTAAGATACCAGGATTGAAGGGAGTCACCATGAATTTGAGGCTAGAGATAGACTTTGAAGAGATTTCTTTCTGTAGTTTTCACTTACAGTAAGAAAACCAAAAATAGTATTCTTTCTCCTCTCTGTGTCCTAAATACAGATTTCAATACAGTAGCATCAATAGATACCACTCAAGAAGAGGAAACTGCCAAAGTGGATGATGTATCTGTATTAACGTCTGACAGTGATGACAGGTTCCATCCTTTCCGAAATCCACGATGGTCTACCAGAGTTTTTGCTGCAGAGTGTGTTTGTAAAATTATAAGCCAGTGTGAAAATGCAGGCAATGCACATTTCGATGTAACTTTGGCTCAGGAGAGGAAACAACGTGATTCAAGAGGTATGTGTTAAGCACTGGAAGAATTTCAGAGAATGCAAAATATGCTTAAAATAAGTATTAGCTCTTTGCATCTTAATGAAATTCATCATAAATTTGTTGTTTGTAATCAATGAAGCCTTTAGTTACTCTGACTGGAAGCCTCTATTCATTAAGGTGTAGTTAAATTTTTCTTTCCTAAAAGAATGGCACCATTTACACTCAGTTTCCTGGTTATAGTACCGTGGTGTATGTGTAGGAAGGCATTGTTTCTATATAAGCACTGGCAGTCACAGTCAAAAGTGATAGCTGGCACCAGCCTACATCATCACAGTTTGGTATCTGGGTGTATGACTTTAAAAAATGCCACTTTTTTTCTTTCCATAATTTGCATAATCACCAGTAGAAATATTGTGGCATTTCTCACTACCTCTCTATGTTTATCTGGAGGTGTTTTCCTCAACACTTTTTTAGAAAATCTGTCTCATACATGAAGGTATTTATACTTTCTTCTAAGTACTTAATTTCTACATTTAAATGGAAAGCAGACTAGATCAGCTAAGGTAGCCAAGTAAAATTGTTGTAACCTGACTGAAGTGAATCCTTGGTACGTGTTAAGGTAAAATACACATTTTGAAAACATTTAGAACAGTCTTACAAAGCACATTGTCTAAATTTAAATTTAATAAAACTATTTTCTTCTCTTAATTTCTGTTTTCAGATGACTTTTTGGTGTTGCATTTAGCTGACCTGGTCCGCATGGCCTTTATGGCTGCCACAGATCACAGTGATCAGCTTCGACTTTCTGGGCTTCAAACACTGCAAATTGTTGTTCGGAAGTTTGCAGCTGTTCCAGAGCCAGAGTTTCCAGGTCATGTAATCCTGGAGCAATATCAAGCCAATGTAAGCACCATTGCTAATAACTTAGAAGAGTTTAGATTTACAGTCAATTACTAAAAGAAATCTGCATTTGCAGTGTGTAGGTGCAGAGCTGGGTTTCAGTTACTTTGTTCTGAAGTATTATTAATTTCTTTTGACTTAGCTTCCTTAGAAATCATCTTTTCAGTTGGCAGATCATTTTTTAGCTCCAAAGTTTTTCAAGTTTCAGCATTTTTCCCTCTTGAATACAACAAAACCAAAATAGATCATTGGTGGGGTTTTTTCGGAAAGCATTGGTTTCAGACTGTGTAAGTATTGGAAGAAATATTAGGAATAAGGATTATTTTAAAGTCTGCTTAGAAATGAGTGGCCCATGCACAGCAGCCATCACATTTGAAGATCTTGGCCAATAAATAAGCCACACTAGGTAGAAGTGTGGGTTATACTAATTAGGTCCATTTCATTTAAGTTTTGGTTTAGATTTAGAGAAAAGATGTCCTAGTCACTTTACATTCCAGACCACACTTGTGTTAAATAGGACAGACAGCTGTGTTAAGCCTCATGTAGTTTCAATTTCTATCAGGCACTGAACACGTCAGGTCATTTTCCCTCATAGAATTGGAGAGATCCTGATACTGAAGACATCCTAACCTACTTTTATCTTGCTTTTGCCTTTATAATTCTATTTTGTTGGCACTCCTTTGTGAGAAGGAAGTGCCTTGGTCTAGTCTGAAGCTATCAAGGGAAAAAAAAATCTGTCCGTGCTGTCCAAAACCATCAAGCAGGTCACAAGTAAAGCTAATAATTTTCCTTTTAAGCTTCAGTAACTTTAAAGTGTTTCTGCTAATACTGTGCACAAATCTCATCAGATGTTTCATATGCATTTAAGAGATGTGAAACTGTTAGAAATAATGTCTACGTTGCCTGATGTTTTTCCTTAAAAATATCATAAGAATCCAGAAAAAGAGGGATATAAATTTTCTGGACTTAAGTAGTGACTTCCTAAAATCTTGTTCAGAACTCCGTGAATGAAGTCTCAGCTTTAGAGGGTCTTAAGGAGTTGTCATTAATTGCCATTAAAAGCAAATCCTTTTCACTTCTTTTCACAAACTCTTATTGTACTATTGCTCTTTGGGATGAAAGTGTAGTGCATCAAACTTAAAGATGAGTTTTCAAATACATGCTAAAGCAGCTGGGAAATCTTGTATTAGCCTTTAGTGAAATGATTTTCAACAGTGAGAGTACGTAAAACCTCTGCAGCCTGGTAACTTTGTGTTTGTGTATTGTATTCTTTACTAGGTAAATGGGATTTGTGCTGTCCCCTTTTTGTTTGTTTTCTTAAAGTTGCATTCTTTCTGAGTAAGGAAATGTCACTCATTAGGTGCCTTGCAAGTCTTTCATGGTTCAGAACATTGCTTTGTTTTGTGGGCTTCTCATCAAGTCAAGCATTCAGGAAGGAAGGCATTATTGTTTCTGTTTTAGACTGTGAAAAAATAGACACAACCCTGAAGACCCCTCTGAAAGAGAACTATGTCTTCAGTGTAAGCAAAAAGTATTACTGAAACTGTTTCTTTGCTCTTTAAACTCACTGAAACAGTCTGAAAAAATGACAGAGGAACTATGCTTTATAAAAGAAAACTGTAACAAAGTCTGATTATGAAATGTAAGTATTTATTCTAAGGTTCACTATGTATTAAATGTTGTATAACTTCTCTTTAGGTTGGAGCAGCACTTAGGCCTGCCTTTGCTCCTGAAACTCCTCCTGATGTCACAGCAAAAGCATGTCAGGCAAGTGTTGAAAGTCAGAAGTCTCTTAGGTAATAGACCCTCTGAAATACTTCTGGTTTTGCTTGATATGCAACACAAGAAAAAGGAAATAAATCCTCTAACCTCAAATCCTCTGTGCACAAAATATAATGTCACCTATGTTACTTCTATATTGTGACAAGTCAAAGATTTTTGTCACTTTGAAGTCTTTTGAGAAACTTTGTAGCAGTTGGTTTTTTGGCTGTTATTTGTGGCACCCCACTAATGTTTTGGTTTTACTACTTAAGTATATTAAACTGTGATGTTATTTAACATCTGTTATTCTCAATAGAAATTAAATCTGATTTTCATAATTTTACAGATGAGTATCCAGTGGTGTTTTTTTCTCATTCCTCATTGTTTCTGCTTCACAACACTAGGTATGCAGTGCCTGGATAGCAAGTGGTGTAGTAAGTGATCTTAATGACCTTCGAAGGGTTCACCAGTTGCTTGTGTCCTCTTTGCTCAAAGTGCAGGCGGGAAAAGAAGCACAAAATCAACACTATAATGAAAGCACCTCAACTATGGAAGTTCTGGCTGTTCTTAAGGCTTGGGCAGAGGTTAGTGTAACAGTTCTGCAGTGTTAGTCTTAATAACCGGTAGATGAGTTAGAACCTTTCAGACAGAATTTTCAGGAATTTCCAACATTAAATAGAAGGTGCTGACCCATTGCTTTGCTTTGCTGCCTCTAAAAGTACGTGAACTTTGTAAATTTGACAGAAGCACTGCTAATTAAACGGGTTTTATTATACTATAAATTAAGAATAATGTCTCATACTTGAAAATATGAATTCCTTAATATAGTCTAATAGTTCAATATTCATTTGAAATTGTATGTTATAAATGGTTATGGTGATGGTCTACTCAATTTACCATTTTAAATAGGTGTCATTTTTCTCATTGTCTTTTGGCATTTCATATTTGGAAATCGATCTTTTAAATTAGTATTGTCAGTTCAGTACTGATTTAGTTAAGTTTAGCTCATGTAAATACTTGTTTGTGTAAATTCAAGGTAAATATTTAAAAGTAAAAAATGTGAACCATGTACACTACCTCCAAAAGATGTGTATAAGAAAGTAGTGATAATTGCCTTGGCTACAGATGGTTGATAACCAGCTGAATATGAACATATTATGAAGGAGGATGATATTTCAGTGTATAACCAGGAAGGTACTTTAGAGGAAAAAGTAGGCAATAGATAATTTTTATGTGAACATTTGTGGGAAAATATACCAGTGTTTCATGTGCATATTTGGGAATGGATATTGACAAAATAGCAAAGCCATTGGAGACAAGCTAGCCAGTGGGAATAAAAATCTTGAAAACATGCTTTCACTGAGAGATTTAAGTAGATTATTGGTCTATTTAATCTATTCAGGAAAAGAGCAAGTACTGTGATCCATTTAAAATCATTACATGAAGAAAAATTTTTAATAGCATTTAACAACCTTTCCCTGGTCAGAAGCCAGAACAAAATTCAGACTAGATATGAGGCTCAACTGTCAGAAGTGAAGCTCTGTAGATTGTTCCAGCCTATAATTAAGATAACTAGAATTCTTCAAAGCAAACTCTGTAGAGCTTCCTATAAGGTTTTATGACTTGTAATTTACAAATATTTCACTTATGCCCTATGCAGTTCCTTCTCCATTAGAATCTTACCTATTTCTTGTTTACAGAAATTGAAGGAATTCCCCCATCCTGTTGCTGCAGGGAGGTGTGAGATGAGGGATTTATGTGTATTTAGTTGCTGGTCTGGGACAACCCTCTAGAATTAGCAAGCATGAAAAAGATGCAGAAATCATAATTGCAGGAGACGAGTACTCAACAAAACTGACCTGAGATTCGTTGGCTCTAAATGCGTCCTTTATAGCTGAGAAGAGCTTCCCTCCAGGGGCATTTTGGACAGACTACACAGGGCTGTTTGTCTGAAACATTCTCAATTCTATTATTTTGATAACCTGAGAGGTATCTAGGGAAATTAACATTGAAATTAACCTATAGATGGTAAGATCCATGTTTACTGCTAACATGAAGTGACATGTAATATTGAGAAGTCAGTTTCAAGTGCCATATAGCAGTTCAGTTAAAAAAATATTTAGGAATGGGTTAACTGTTGTTTCTGAATCATTATTACATTTCTATTACTTGATAATTCTTCAGTCTTGTAGCTATAATAAATTGTTGATTGTTGGAAGCAGAAACTAGACAAATAATATATTAATTTTGAAGAGCAGGATACTTAATTGCAGGTAGGAATTTTAGTAGTTTTCCCCTTTTTGGGGATTCTTGGATCACTATTAGCTGGGGAAAGGATTCAGAACATTTAGAGAATAAGTGCTCGTTCACCCACGCTTACTGGGCTTAAAGCAGAAATAGATTCTAGGAAATCTCATGCCTGTTCAACAGGCAGTCATGCTAGTGATCACAGTAGTTTTCCAGGTGTTAAGATTTGTAACTCTCCATCCAAATATTTCAACAGGTTTACATAGTTGCAGTTGAAAAGCAGAAAAATCAAAGTGATACACACAAGCACTGTTTAAAAATTGCAAACTCCACTGAAGAGAGCTGCAGAGATGAAACATTTTCAGCCAGTGGACTTCTGGATTTGGTACAGGCAGATCTTGGAACACTGAGCAAGCTCTGGCTTGCTGCACTTCAGGATTTTGCTCTCTTGACTTTGCCTCCAGAATATGCATCACAACTACCTGCTGAAGGTAAAAAGGCAAATGAGTTGTATTTTCATAAGTCCCCTGTAAGCAGACTGGCTTGTGTTAAGATCATAGTAAGATTAAATTATATATGGAATAAGCCTACTTATGGACCTATTTAAAGATCAGGACTGCTTTTGAGAACAGAGGTTTTGTGGATGTGAAGAGTGGTTTGGTATTCTTTTTTGTTGGCTAATTTTATGGTTGAAAGAAGAAATAGGTAATCTATTGGATTCTGTCCCAGTAAATCTAAATGAAGTGCCCTCATTGGCCTGAACATTAAAAAAAAGGTCATACATAGAAGACGATCCCATTTTAAGAATGAGAAAATGCCATAGTTGAAAATAAATGACAGCCTTAAAACGAATTTCTTTTCTTGTAGGTGGTACATTTTATACAGCAGAGACAATTGAAAATGCCAGACCTCATTACTACAACTCCTGGGCACTGATACTTTATGCTACAGCATTATGGCTCACTAGCACAGGTTTCATTGTTGTTGATCCAGATGAAGGAGTTACAAATCTCTCCAGACCTGTTACCCCAACTACCATGTGTCAAGATTCTTCTACCAGGCCCTTGGTGAAATCTCCTGAGGATGTGAATACTGACAGATTTCATCTTATCTTGGGTTAGTGAATGAGTGCATAATCTGCCCAGATGCTGTAAATCAAAATGTAATTCTTACTAGATAAAACTGTTAGCAAATAAATATTTAATTATTCAAATGTAACTGCATCATTCAATATCACATCTTTTGGAAAAACATACAGTCAGAAGAATTTTAAGTCCTAGTGAGAAAATTGTAAGGCATTTTCCCAAATGTGATACAAAAACTGCTGTGGGCTAAATAAACCCTAAACAAATGCTTGTTGCTCTGCTCATAACCATGCAGGTTCAAGGGTGGATTTTACAGTGTTTGTACCAGAACAGTAACAGAGTTTCACTGAAGTACAATTCCAGTTTTACATCACACAATAGTTTATAGTCTGGAGGGAACTTGTGGAGGTCATCTTGTCCACCTCCTGCTCAAGCAGGATCACATAATGCCAGCTGCCAGGACCACGTCCAGACAGCTTTTGAGTATTTCTGTGGATGGAGACTCAACCTCTCTGAGCCAGTGCTTGGTCACCCACACAGTAAAGAAGCATTTCCTTACATTCACATACAGCTCAGCTAAGCCTTCACTTCTGCTGGAGCTGATCAGGTAGTTGAATTCAATCCCAGTTCTCTAAGTTTACACAATTAGGCATTTTTGGTTATATTTTTTTATTACTCTCTCTTTTGTATCCTTCTTTTGTAATCCCTTTTTGGAATGAGTTTATATGACTTTGTTGCATAT
The DNA here is from genome assembly GCA_025920805.1 of Petroica traversi. Classification (NCBI taxonomy): domain Eukaryota; kingdom Metazoa; phylum Chordata; class Aves; order Passeriformes; family Petroicidae; genus Petroica; species Petroica traversi. Next base: position 23,937,591 of record JAHLSL010000007.1, read on the forward strand.
GTCTGCTTTTGAATCCCAGTGCTTCTGCAGAGAGCCAGCTCATTCCTGAACTCCATTCCTCCCTCAGTTAAAAGTGGGACCTCTGATAAAAAAGCTGCTCATTTTCCCTGCCTCCTCTAGTGCTTAGTGCATCAAATTTCACATACTTTTCTGTGGGCATCTGGCTTGTTTATTCTACTTTTGAATAAAATAGCATTTTAGTTTTTACTCCCTACAGAGAAACTGAAAGAATTTAAAACCATTTTTCTGTTGCACAGCTGTTGTTTAGTGGACATTGATTGGTTTCCCAAGTCATTGTACATTTTGGAATTACAGCTGTAAAACTGGGATGAGAATATGGGTTGCATTTTGTATGAAGTTTGTCTCCAATATTTTGAGGAGTCCTGAAAGCTGAGAAAAAAGATAGCTTTTATCTGCTGTAGGATTTGCAAGCTTAGACTTCATGTTTTTTAAATTTACATCTGGTTATCTGGTTGTGGTAGCATCTTTAGCATTTTTTTTAATGGGAAAACAAAGCCCCAGCCTTAGAGTTTGTGAACTACTATTACTTTCACCATGTCCTGCTATTACATAAATCAGAGTGATTAGGCAAATATTCTGCTATATACTCATTATGAATTATCCTGTCTGTTCATTGAACCTCGTCTTCAGTGTTTTATTCAGAAGTTGCTGGGATTTTATTTATGTTAGTTAGCCAGTTATAATTTGGTCTTACACTGTCTAGAAGCTGAAGTTTCTTTCATTGTTTTGGTGCAAATAGAGTTCTTGCCCCAAGATATTAGCAATAGGAGATGAATTCACTTAAAATGCTACTTCTGTGGCTGCTCAACCTTCTGTGAGGTTACTTAGGAGTGGAAAAAATTACTTCTTAAAATTTCAAGTACAAATGGGTTTTTTTCTTCTGATGCTTACAGGAATTAGTGTGGAGTTCCTCTGCTCCCCTGGATCAGATGCAGCAATGGAGAACATTATTGCCTGCTTGCATGCCCTGCAGGCACTCTTTGATGTTCCATGGCCAAGGTCTAAAATAGGTGGTGATCAGGTAATGCATAATGACCAAATGCCCCTCAGAATTAAGGCATAGTTTTAGTCTGAACAGTACGTCTACAATCTCAGGTATTTCCAGGAATCTTCAACATATAAGTACTAGATAAATTATGTGCTTTACCCAAATCCAAAACTGTAGAGGGAGGAGATAAAAAAAAGAACACAACGTGGAAACCTGTAAGGTGACGGGCAGAGAATCTGAGGACATTGCATCAGGAAGAAGTAATTAGATGAGTAGGATGAGAGCCAGGTAGAGACAAAATTCTGGAAAAGAGAGTTCTCTTGCTCTCTTTGTCAAGGCATAATTGAATTAATTCTGTTGTAAAAATCAAAGTTAATACAGGAAATACTGGACAAATCGGTGGTACTAAAAAAAGAAAAAAGGCAGAACCAAAAAAACACCTGCAGCACAACAGTGATTTTAAAAACAAGTAGTAATCTGAAATTTTGGTGCTTTTTGTTTTTAAATTAAGGTTTATACCTTCCCATGTGCCATGCAACTGTCTAACACAGTGACAGTGATAAAGCCTGTGGACATGGCCAAGTTCTGCTGATTGTTGATGCTCGTTCCAAGGAAATGCATATAGTGAAGGAGGGATACAGTGTAGTGTCCCCACCTTCAAGAGTTAAGAAGCCACAAGATAAAGATTACTTGGGGTTTTTTAGTTAAGCACCCTGTATCTTAAATTACCATGATAACTTTTGTTGGGAGAATTGATTGGGACTTCTGTTACTGGGAACTAAGAGCTGGGTGTTGAAGAAAATGCCAACTCCTATGATTGTATCAATTACATTATGTTCCTTAGCGAGATCAATCAGAGTAATACTGTTGGCTTTAATAAGCATTAGCAAGTTCCTAAAACTGCTGCATTAAAATTAAAATATATTAGATGTTTTTCTTACTGTAGGAGTTGGGTGTAGAGCTGCTGAATGTTTTGCATCGACTGATCCTGACCAGAGAATCACCTGATATTCAGCTTGCTGCCCTTGAAGTGGTTCGCTTGATTCTTTTTGCTGCTCAGGAACATGTGAAGGAAAAGAGGAGAAGTGCAGAAGGTACAGTACTCTATGAGATGTTTGAATACCTGTTATCAGGGTTAAAGCAATTCTTTCTTGGAAAAGAATTCCAAGATGCATCTTAATTGAAGTGTTTCACAATTGGTTTCTAATTCTAGTTTACTAAAGACAGTCCAGGTTCCTGACATAAGAAATTCAGGTGGTATGATAGATAGCAGATGGTTTAGGTGTTGAACAGAGGGCAGAAAATGAGGAGAAAAGCTGCAGAAACTGCAACCTGGTAGTGTCAGGGAGGGAGGAGTCCTAGTGAAAATCTGGGGTCAGCTGCAATTGAGCAATGGACAGACTTGGTGCACACTGCTGTTAAAGCCAGGTTTCTGTAGTTACTCTGATTATAACTTCCTAACAGTCATTTTCTAAAAGGAAAAAACTGGGAGAAGAATCAAAATGCTTGATTCAAGTGACATCATGTTGGTTGATGCCTCAGGATGTTGTATGTCAAAGTCTATTGTGCACCCTTTTGCCTTTTGGCAATCACTGCATAGTTTGCTTTTTCAGAAGGATGGATGTTTGCTAGTAGAACTTTGAATACATACCCATACACATATGTATAAGTCAAGATTGTAATTTCATGCTAAAACAGTCTGAGAGGGAATTTTTTGGGGAACAAGTCACAGCCTGCAGAGTTCTGCTATATTTCTTGTTTTTCTTTCAGTTGATGATGGTGCTGCAGAAAAGGAGACATTACCAGAATTTGGAGAGGGCAAAGACACAGGAGGACTGGTGCCTGGGAAATCATTAGTCTTTGCAACACTGGAGCTGTGTGTTTGTATTCTTGTCAGACAGCTTCCCCAGCTCAACCCTAAATTAACTTGTAGCCCTGCAGTTCAACCTGGAAAGCATCTGTTGCTGTCGGAAGATGGAAGTAGACTGGTAGCAGCAGCATTAGTTATTCTCTCTGATGTACCTGCAATCTGCTCTCCTGAAGGTATGCTATTTCATCACAAGAAAAGATAAATGAAAGAATATTAGGCCCTTCTCTCCCTTTGTTATTACTTAATTTTCTTAGCTGGCTAAGTCGGCCAGCAAGTTTTGTTGATTTGCTTTGTGACTATTTCCTTTTCTAATTATTTTTTTGACTGTCAAATTATGAAGCAAGGTACAAAACTGAAGCAATTAAATGAGTAGTTTCTCTTTTCCTCCCACCCTATAGCAGTGCAGTTAATAGCTTCATTTTGTACTGGGAAGTATACAACAGCTACATGATTATATTTTACTTCAATTGTCTATTCTGGAATTTATAATGCAGACATAAATTAAATTTAAAAGGGAAATGTGTGATGTTACCTTTCCATTATTTGAACATTAACAAACAGCTGCAAAGAGTTATGGTTGAATTCTCAGATTAGTTGACTTTTACCCATGATTCATTTTGGATTCACTCCAATCTTTAAGATGGTTCCCTACCACCAACCCTCAATATCATATTCATACATACAATCTTTCCATACTGTTACAGCCACACATATAAACCATTTCTGCCCTACTCCTCTGTTCCCATTTTGTTGTAAGTTAAGTACAACAAAAGTTGTTGTACCTAAGTATTGTTGTTACATCTTATGCAAATTTTTGGCATTTACCACCCCTTAAAATTTCTTCCCTTTTTTTTTTTTTTAATATTCTCTGTTAAATGATTCTTCTATGGGGAATATGATACTCCAAATGGAATAGCTGGCAGCCCTTGCAGTCCTTGTTAGGTGATGATCTGCTTTCTCATTTCCATCAGCAGCCCGTTATTTATCAGTTCAAAGTGGAAGGAAATAAACACAGCATCACTTAGATCTGAGGATAATTATCTTGTATGAAAAATAATCTCTGATTTTTTTCTCACTGCAGGTTTTTTTTGTCTTTAGCTGTCCACATTATTCCAGAAACAAACAGCTTTGAGGATCAGACCACAGGGAATGTTTACACGAGAGAAGTTAAGCATTTAGTTCAGGTGGCTAAAAAGAGGAGCTTAAGCTTTCTTATACAGTCAGTTGAATAAGGAAGCAGCTCCAAAAGTCAGCTTACATAATCAAAGAGATGAGAATTCCTCTGTGCAATTGCATAGGTTTCTTTCCCCTTTAGCAATTAACTGAAGTTACAGTCCTGTGACTGCCATGTCTCTTACTTCAGGCACCTGTCATGATATGTTTGCATAAAAAAATTTGCAAGTAAATGATGTTCATGACCTACATTTCCTACTGAATTCCAACAGTAAATTTTCAAAGACTCGGCTGTTCAAAAATAGATGTCCTCAGCTTCAGAAATACTTTTGCATAAGTCAGAGACTCTCATTATTCATCAGGTCTCCCATGAACAGCAGCATGTTAATATCTTTAAACCATAGGCATTTTGCTGATTAGGGAATGAGATAAGCATATTAAGCCATATGCTTAACTCTGTGCCTTGCTGAGTCATAACTTGGGACAGTGGCAACACATAAGTACACAGGTTTCTAGATTGCCTCCAATATATGCAGAATTATGTATTACTATTAGCTTCCAAGACACAAAAATAAGTGAAACTGCTATGCCATGTTATTCCTGTGAATTCTGAAATATTTTTTAGTGGTCTCTCATTATGACTGGTCAACTATCAGATTCTCAGACATGAAAATCTCTTTAGTAGCCTGTGGAACAATCTGCTGATCTCCTTAGGTCTTCTCTTTTCCAATATATTTTTAGAGGCTTTTATTTTAATTCTATGGTTTTCTATACATGTACTTATTCTGAAGACCTTACTGTACTTACTAAATTCTTTACTTCAGTAATTTCCTGGAGCAGTGGTGTCTTTAACTAGCCACTCATCATGTGATAGAAGTATTTCCTCTTGCCAGTTTTGAAATTACCCTGTTAATTGCCTTCACTGTTTTGTCTTCCCATGCAAAATATACTTAGATGCTTATACTTTGTTTTCTACTCTTCTTTTTATATAGTAGCATATATAAAGAATATACTATGTACCAGTATATATACTAGTGAATACTGTATACACTTCTATACTTTGTATTCTTCCTTGGCTTCTCTTCCATGAGAGCCACCTCCTCAGTGGCTCTGATCTTTCTGTTCTTACTTTTCTCTGAATTTGACATAAGTCCACACTTCATATAGTAAAATCATCAAGGAGAAGCAGTACAGTGCTTATTTTAAAGGAGAAGAGGTGTAAGTTCACTTTATCAGTCTGACTCCCTGTTTGCTAAAGTAGGCCACATGGTATTTCAAATCTTTTCTTCAAATTACCAATGCCTCTATTCACAGATACACTTAAAATGATAAATTATAAATAAAAAAGAGAATTCAAGAAAACTGCCTCATTTTTTTAAATGTAAAAAGTACCTGCATTTTTTAAAATTTCTGTGAAATTAATTTGCATTGTTTTACAGGAAGTGTTTCAGTTCTTCCTACTATTTTGTACCTAATAATTGGAGTACTTAAAGAAACTGCTGTGAAATTGAGAGATGGCCAGTTACCTCTGACAGTTGCTGCATCTCTGCAAGCTCTTAAAGGACTCTTGTCTTCTCCAATGGCTCGAGCAGAGAAGAGTCAAAATGCTTGGACTGATCTTCTACGTAGTGCTTTAGTTACAGTGCTTGACTGCTGGGATCAAGGTAAGCACAAATATTTAGTTTATGAGTTAAAAACAAAAAATGATTGTGTGAAACTTTGTTTGGTTTTGTTTAAATTGAATTCATGCACATATATAAAAAGACTTCTCTCTTAGTCACAAGAGAATTACCTGGTTACCAATGTACTGTTGAAACTATAGTGTGATCTTGTCCTTAGGGTCCTCATGAGAAGTCATCATCTATAAAAGTATAAATGTGGGTGTCGAGATTTAAGTTCAGCTGGAAATTAAGCACCACACATCCCCCCACTAAAACCCCTCTCCCTCTTCCCCCCACCCTAGTGGAATGGGGAGAAGAATCAAAGTAAAACTTGTATGTTGAGATAAGAACAGTTTTATAATTGAAAATAAAGTAAACTAATCATGGTAAATTATAATAATGATAACAAAGAGAGAAAAACAAGTGATGCACTGTGCAGTTGCTCTCCACCTCTGACCAATGCCAGACCCCCTTCCTGAACCCAGATCATCTGCCCTTCCAAGTAACTCACCCAGTTAATGTACTGAGCATGAACTTCTATGGTGTGGAACATCCCTTTGGTCAGTATGGGTCACCCATCCCAGCTATGCCGACTCCCAGTTTCATTTGCTCATCTTCTCTCTGGCACAGCATGAGCAAGGGAAAAATCCTAAATCCTTGATTTAGGATAAACACACCGTAGCAAAAACGGAAACATCAGTGAGTTATCAACACCTTTCTCATTCTGAATCCAAAACACAGCACTGCAACAGCTACTGAGAAGAAATTAGCTGTATCCTACCTGAAACCAGGGCAGTGGCTTTGCAGGCTTGCTCCTGTGTTGTGTAGTGCTACAGTGTAGTTCCACAGTTATCTAAATTATTATACTCAGTCATGCCAGCTCTTCAAAGATATTTATTGTACTTCCTATAAAGCAACAATAGAATAGGAGTATGCTGTAATTTCAAAATAAGCAAATGATCACCCCTGAATTCCCAGTCTGGCCTTGGCTTTTATTGCAGTAAGAGTCCATACCACTGTATCAGAGTAATTCGTGTATTTGAAAACAGAGGTTCCTAAAGAAACGTAGACGTTGATATTTCTATTCCACCTCTTTGTACCACTTAAACTCATAGAATTTTTAATATAAATCTGACAGTCTTCTTCTTACTTTGTTAATAGTAGATGGCCTTCTCCAAGAACTTGATGAAGTGAGCCTTCTCACTGCTATTACAGTATTTGTTATGTCTACCAGCCCAGAAGTTACTACTGTAGAGTGCCTTCAGGAGCGTTGTATTGAGAAGTTTAAAACAGCACTTGACTCAAAAGATCCTCTTGTAAGTACTGGTGAAGTTTTTAGATTGTCGCTACCATACTGAATTAATATTAGCTTATTTTAGTTGTGTTGCTAGTTCTGTGTGTTGATGGAAGTTATTTCTCTCCTGACTGTATCTGTTGTACTTTAAAAACCAGTTTGATCAAGTGAAGAAGAACATGTCCAGCACTGCATTTAAGCATTGCTCTGTATGCAATTCTGTATTCCTATTATTTGGGTTTTTTAACTGTATCAGGCTCAGTGCTTTATACATTGCTAAGTACATGATACAGTTGTGTAATGTTTCAGGCACCTGTCACATTTTATTTGTTCATTTTATCTTCAACACACAGATGCTGTCTTTTGCACAGGAAATCTCTCAGCTGTGAGTCTTTGGGAGCTGAAAAAAGTACAACTACAAAACTGTTACTGTCCCATAAGCATCAGCTCCTGGCTAACAATGTACCAGGAAGAAAAAGTATTTATACAAATGGCTTTCTTTCAGTATTGGGACTATCTCACTTTCAAAGTTCAGCTCTGAAAATAACGTGCATTAGATTTCATATTTGTTAGAATTCACTGTAAGCTGCATTTCTTGCATCTTCTCTATATATGTGTAGTAATAAAAAACTGGAGTTTTATTTACTTGAGAAATAACTGTAAGATAATGCTTTTATATATATCAGTGCATTCCTAATATTGTAAGATTTGGTTTTCACTCTTAGGAAACTGAAAATGCCAAATATGACTGCAAGGCAATATTAGCATGCATTTGCAAATTTTATCCAAGTATTTAGGCATCAGCCATTCAGGAATTATGTAGGAACTTGGCAGTTTCAGTCCTATTGACTTCCAATGAGATGGAAGCTACTGCACCATTTTAAAGGCATTTTAAAATTGTGCCTACAGTTTGACAGGGAGATTGCTTATATTTTAAGCACTTCTTTTTCAGTATTATTGCAGTTTTGCTAAGAAGAGAGTATTTTCAAAATTATACTAATCTTCAAACAAAAAGTATATTTTCCTTAACTCAAAATGTCAGAAGATATAAGACTTGATGGAAAGAAACAGAAAGCATGATCTGGTTTCTATTAATAATTGATTGCAATTTATAATGCTCCTATAAAGTATTATACATGAGCATCCTACAACCTGATGAATTTTCAAGTTGAGAGGCATACTTTTCCCCCTCCCAAAAATTTTATCTGACAAGCTGTTAGATTTAGAACACCCAGAGATGTATTTTGAACTGCAAAGCTTCATAACTGCAAAATTTGTTTTCCCTTTAGGTACAGTGTAAATGCTACCAGCTGCTGCACTCCGTCTTTCAGCATCCAAACAAAACTGTGTCATACCCCTATATCCACTCTTTAGCACCGTCCATTGTGGGGAAACTGCAGGAAACAGAAAAAGCAAAACCTGAAAATGCTGCTGAACTTCAAGTCATTCAGGAGGGAATAAAGGTGGTTACAGCTCTGACAGCTGCTGCTGAGGAACAGCACCGTAAGTTACTTCCATTTCTTGTACGTGAAGCATTAAAGATGCTCAAAGTTGCCATAAATAACGAACTAAAACCAAAACGACCACTAGGAATTCTGTCCTGAACACTGATTGCCAACAAAATTGCTCGCAGTAATGCTGAATTTTTAACTACAACTTAGCTAACATTTGCAGCTTTACAGTGTGAATTAAGTGTTAACTTAGAGAAATACTCCTCTGTGTTATACTTCCAGTTAGAATTTGACACAGTGTTTACAAATTGTGTATTTAAGTTCTGTTTTCAATGTTTATAGGTGCTCACTTGGTGGCCTGCTTCCTTCCCATCCTCATCTCCTTTCTTTTGGATGAAAATGCCCTGGTGTCTGCTACAATCTCGGCAAAAAGTCTCCATGAGTTTGCTTTGCAAACTTTGATGCAGATTGGTCCACAGTACTCATCAGTGTTTAAAAAACTAATGGCCTCCTCTCCAACTATGAAAGCCAGGCTTGAGTCAGCTGTTAAAGGCAATCAAGAAAGCATCAAAGTGAAGACTACTAAACATGCAAAAAATCCTGGGAAAAGTTCAAGCATTCAGCTAAAGACCAATTTTCTTTAAAGCCCCATATTGTCATTTTATGCACTTTGATATCAACAGCATAAAAGTCCCTTTTAATTTCTAATCACAAAGGATTATCGTGAGTTGATCTCATGTATTTCAGTTTGTGCTTAAGAATTACAGAAAGTTTTAAAAGAAAGCAAGTCTCTATAAAACTTTCTACTAGTGTAAGGCTTCTTAAATATCTCTAAACACTAAGAGTAAATCAGAGGTCATCAAAAATGTATTTTTTAATTATTTTGGACTAAAATATCAGAAATGCACTTGCCTCTATTAAAAATAATGTAGTGAACTTTACCATAGATATATTTAGGAGTATCCCACACCTAGCCATTAAGTAAACTTTTTTTTTTAAGTCAATATTCATCACAAATAGGTTACTGTAATTGGTTTTTGGATTTAACAGGGACATAAATTTACTTACCTGTTGTAATCTATGCTAATTACTAATTTAACATACTGCATCATTCATTAAACAGATTAAATATCCTTGTAAGCCTTATAATAGTTCATTGTTGATCTCAGAAAATTCAATTCAATAAAGGTAATATGGATAGCTTTAATCCTAATAGCATCTTGAGCTGGCCAAGATGTAACGAGTGCTGTGAATGCAGCTCTGCAATGCCTCTCTGGGGACTCTGCTTCTTCCCAGAGTGGGACTGTCATGCAAATGGAAGGCTTGACAGGCTTGGTGCCTTGCTGCTTGACACAGTCTCACTTTTCAGGAGATGTACTTTGGTAAGTTTGTATTAGGGGAGCCAGGCAAGTGGAGCTTACATATCCTGTCCAGGGTTGGACAGCAATTTTAATGTACTGTGCCTCAATTCAGACCTCTGCTCTATCTGGATGGATGTTCCCTGATCTTTGAATGATCACAGATATACATGTGTAATTTAATTTCTGTGTCTCTGCAATGAGAGATGGACGTGTTTGTAGTCTTGTGTCAATAAAGAGAGTGCAACAAACTCATAATAAGTATGTAATTAACATTTTTAGCAAGGAACATATTTTAATATAGAAAAGTAACTATCGAAACTGCAATGGCTATAAAGTATTTTCTAAGTACAATGTATTGATTTCTTTCTTAATACCAGTATTACCTAAACCAAACACTGTCAAACTGAGGATATTGTTTCCTTCTTGAATCGAATTGCTTTAAAAGGAAAAAGAAAAAAATATTTACAGGATTGAGAAACACACTGTGACTCAGGAAGAGTGTGATGTACTGTATTTTATTAGAAGTTTTGTATATAAATATAATTGTAAATTGTACAGAATTAACAATTTGACCAAAGTTCTAACAATTCTTTTTTTCTAATTTACATAAATAAAGCTAATTTTCTTCACTTAATATTTGTCTTAGTTATTTTATCCAATAGCAGAGGAATTCTAAGAACTTGTATATCAGAAAAAAATTGTTGTGTGCTGCCTAAAGGAAACTAATAACAAATGTTTGGATTGGATGCATCAAGGTCTGTGCTTTGACACTGCAGGTTCTTCCTCTGTTCTGAGAAGCACAATGAGTAAATAAGTAGGACCAGGGAGATTTCTTTATGTGTAAAGTCTTATTTTATGCCAAATGCCAAAATGTGTGAACTCTGGGAGGATGGTTGAGATGCCTTCCATCTTTCCCTGGAGAACCAGAAGCCCTGTGTTCCACCTCTTCAGTGATGTCAAATCTGGCTGTGTTTAAAGGGTCTTACCTTAGATTTGGCAGTTACTCATCTTTATCTCATTTGTATTTTTTTATCTTGTTGCTTTTCCCTTCCAAGTGTACTGGTGGGGTTTTTTGTTTTGTTTTGCTTCCCAAGGCAGTTTCATAAAAATCATAGATTATTATGAAACTCAAAACTTTCTAATGAAACTCAAGGCATGCTTGCTATCAAAATGCCCAAATATTTTGCTGAGGAAGTTAGTTGCTAGAAAAGGTATTTGTGGCTACTTTTTTCATTTTCTGTCATGTGCAGCAATGTACTAGCATTTTTTTAATGTTAAGACAATCTGCTGAAAACCTGCTTTGCTCAAAAGCTTCTAATAAGGGCATTCAAATAACAAGAGCACCAAGGAAAGCTGTTTAAAGCCAAAATTTAAAAGTTTAGTACAGCTTAGTCCTAGATTTTTTTAGAAGGTCTCATTGCAGTAGCTCACAACTGAGCCATTGAGAAGTGCCATAATTAGGATTTGACATTTCTTGATCAAGTCTTATGGCCACATGTGGAAAAGTACCATTTTCAACACACCTGTGTATTACACAAGCAAAAATTATTCCAATAAAGAGAACTGCTGCTAATTCTTAATGTTAATTGTAAATTAGAACAAATGTGAGCACTTTATTTATTCAGATAATTAATTTATCTACATAGTAAAAATACCTGTGCCCTGAGTTGTACTTTCTTACATACACATAAAACAATGAGTTTGATCACATGAAAACTACTCATTTAAGATTTTAAAAATAATCATACAGATATGATCTCGTTTCAGTTATAAAAAGATTTTGGCCTTTAAATATCAGGTGTCTTTGATGCAGTCTTAGAAGGAATTTGCATAATTCTCTTTTTTCCTGAAGAAATAAGTAAGACCACAGAGCAGTTGTGGTTGTAATTCCACTCGTCCTTTTTAGGCATTGCTTGACATGCAAGCTCTCATGTTTAGCCAAGCAAAAAGAGCCAAACATCTGTTTAGCCATAAACCAAAGCCCCACTTTCAGCACTCCTGCTTCCTGTGTCCCTTGCCTCCTTTCTGAATTTTTTGTGCTATTTCTCTACTGCAAGTTGTCTTTGCAGTGAAGCATGTGCTCTGCATGCATGTTTACTTTGGTGTTTCCGGTGTTTATACAAGAAGTTTAATGGGTTCGTGTGACAAAAGATCCTGTCTGGGTCTAACCTCAAGTGCATATATACACATATCAGTACACCATGGAATGTACTATTCAAGTGCTGTGCAAAAATTATTTGCAGACAACTTTCTGTTGACTGCAACAAACCAGAACTAGTAAAAACTGTGCAAAAGCATCCCACAGCTGGGATGTGCTGGGTTCTAGCTGGATGTGAGTCTGTAGCACTGCAGCTGAAAAAGCAGCTTTTCTGTTGGTATTTCTTAGACTAGAATAGGTCTGAGACTGACCTGGTGTGTTCCAACATGCTCGAGTCACCTTCAGGCTGAGAGAGGTATCAGTCCAGTGATGCACATGCACCATAAAATAGCATTATCAAATGCATAGGAAGCATCAATATCAGTTACTAATTGGAATTTCCAAAGGGATTTTTCCCCTCAAGACTGCCACAGCAGTACCAAAGTGAGTTGTTGCAATTGCAGGAGTGGTGGAGGGATCTAGGATCATTTGCTAGTTTATCAGAAGTAACAGTAATACTGTTTAATAGGGAATCAGGTGGAAAATCCAACAGCATTTCAATATAGTTTTAATTTGAATAAAGTTGGATTTATCTGTGACAATAACAGCGTAGGAGGGGTCACTGTGACAATCTCCTCTAAAGCCTCATCTCTAATCTCAGCACTAGGTATATAAGTTTTGTTTCCAGGTTCCTGAAATGTAACTCTCTTATCCTTAAGTCAGTTTCCAAGAAAAACATGTTTCTTGACCAGTACTGCTCTACTAATAAACCACATGTGCTTCCTGATGGTGAAAAACCCAGCCAATGACACTTCAAACTAGAAAGAAAGCAAGGGGGGAGAACCTTGGACAAATTAACACTTTGTTTAGGAAGAACACACAGCAAGGAGGATTATTTGCCTACTACTCTGCACTGTGGTGTGAAAAACCACTGGAAGAGTCACTCCACTCTGTCTTGAAATCATTGCTTGGCCAGCCCTGATCCTGTGAGTGTGGTGTTCCTGGATACTGCTTTTTGCACATGAGAATCTCTAATCCTACAAACTGGCTAATAAATAAACTGTGCTTCTGTGCAGCCAGAGAAAGTGTGTTCAGAGAAGGGCTCAGATTTGTCCAGAGCACTGGAGCAGGAGCAAGCCTGGAGCTGTTGCTGGAGATGGCATTTCACAGAGGGCTCCCATTCAATTAGCTGAAGGATGTAGCAAGCAGGTCAAGCTGTTTAATGACAGGGGGCTATAGATTCAAAGACATAAAAAGCATATTTGCCCACATGTGACATGCTCTACCTTCCTCTAACATCTTAAAGTTAAGAATATTGAAAGTTGATTATGCAAAATTAAATAAGGCAGCTGCATTTGATACATTATGTTATCTGCACAAGGAAACCCTAAAGTGCTACACCACCAACTTATCCAAAATGTGTGGTTCTTACTTTGATTTTGAAGTACAGTTGTGGATTTTTGAGGCTTTTTTTTTCCCCTAAAATATTCTCTGTATTGTCTGGAGAATAAATGGTTTATTCCATATAACAATGAAAGGGGAAGTTACATCTAAATATAGCAAAAGTAGGGCTGAACATACTGTCTGAGAAACGGGTCAGTGCAAAAGCAGGCTTTTAGAACCTCCTGCAGTAACCTGTGGTACATTAACCCAAATTCACTCCCTGCAGCCAAATATGTGTTTTGCTCTAGGGTCCTTTGCCACTTCCATACTCCCATTTATCTGAAGTGCAAAAATCTGATTTTAGAAGGAAGAACATGATACCAAATCCCCTTCCTCTGTGCTCGCATTCCAACTGCTTAGTGGTGGCACATGCAGGAGGAAACAAATGGTGAGGGTGAGGAGCAGCCGGAGCAGAGCCTGCAGTCTGTGTGCACATCAGTGCCTGGGCCAGTTTGCCTGGTTATTCCTCAGAAAAACTTACTGTTATGTATGCAAAGAGGTTTGCAGATAAAGAAAATCTCTTTCTAAAAGTTGCCGATAAGAAGCTAAATTCAATAATGGTGAAGATTTATAAAGTCCTGTTCTAAGCTACACCCTTATAAATTGCAATTGTGTAGCCTAAAAAAAAAAAAAAGGCATTTTTAAAAACAGTGATAATATTCATGTATTGAAATTGATGTGAACTATCTCACTGCCTGTATAGAATTACTGAGAGTCCCTGTTGCTACTAGTGGGAATTTTTTCTCATTATAATCTTCTCTGGGGATGTTTTTATTTATGGTATTTTTGTAAGCATTTTTTTTCATCCCAGTGCATGAGTTCACTGTGTCCTTTTCCACGAAAAAAGAAGGTTTTGTATGAGACACATTTTCTGTAGAAGTATGAAGTACAGGCCTCAGGGATTCTGGAAAGAATTCTGATTTCTATCTAAAAATAGAAATATTATGCAATTAGAAAATACAACCTGTCATTATGAAGGCAAATGCTCTTAACCTCATGTTCCCCCATGTAAAATTCATGTCAAACACCAAGAAAAAATTGTCACAGATGTATGCACGTTTTATGGAAACACAAGGATAACTGGTTCAAGCTCCTGCCACCAAATTAACCTGAAACTCAGTTAGGGGAATAAAATAATTTGCTTATAGGAAAAATCAGGTACTTCTTCAAGTGCATTTATTAAATAATCAAGGAGGGGATAAAAAGGGGAAATAGAAGAGGCAATGCAAGTGGCTATATTTTCCCCTCCAGTCTGAGGCACAAGGCAAGCTGGTTCAGCTGCCAGGTAGTCAAACCACACAGTAATGTGGCCAGGGGGAGGGTAGATGGCTTATTTTTAGTCCATTCCTCCCAGTTCCCTTTTGAGACCAACAAATCTGGGTATGATTTACTTTTGTAGAATGAGAATTCTTAAGCTGGTTGGAGAGAGAGGCTCAAGAAGCAATGCTTCTCCTTGAGGTCCTTCAGAGCAGCAGTTGCTGCAGCTTTTACACACTTGTATTTATCCACACAATGTCCTGCTCATTCTCTGTGCTCACAACATCATTCAGAACCATGAACTGCAATGATTCAGGATAAGCAGCAGTCATTCCTAAAGACTTCGTAAAGATTTTCCTGGCCAAGATAGAAGATAAATGGCTTTTGGATGTACTGACTATAGAACATAGAGACTACAGAAGCAGCTGCTGCCTGTGGCAGCTGGCTGTTCCAGGCTGTGGTACATCTAGTCTGGATCAACTTCACATATGGTGGTCAGGATTTGAAATTATATTCTTCACTGACTTGTTCTAGAATTCACCTAAAGGAATGGCTTTCAATGTCATAATTTTCTCCTTCAGGAGGTGATGGATATATTAACTGCCAGGCGTACTCTCCAACGCTCTAGATTTGTGAAGCTGTACCTAGACTATGCAGAATTCCCCCAAAACAACTGAATATATATATATATATTTTTAATCTGTGTATTTCTAGTAAGTGCAAGGACTCAGGAAGACCACCAAGTATGTAAAATCCAGTTCCTCATCTTGCAAAAATCCCAGAACTAGAAGAACTGTGTGCACCTTGCTGTGAGAGATCCTTTTGGGTTGATTTCCTTACGTTCAGGTGGCCAACACCCAGCCATGACTTGCTGAGTGACTTCTGCTGGTGCAAGGGCTAGAGGGCAATGTGCTCCAGACAGTGAGCCAGGAGGGATGGCTGTGGAGACAGGGCAGCTCAGGGGAAAAAGCAGCAGGAAAGGAGCAAATACAAAGGCTGCTGAGGAAGCAGTAATGTTCTAGGGAGACTTTTCAAATCATACAAATGCTGAAGGATTAGGACAGGACAGAAAGGAAGGAATGGGGAAGCAGAACAAGAGACACACGCCTGGGTAGTAAAAGAGGGAAGAGAAAATAATAATTAAATCAGTCACCTTGTTGATTCATTGCTTCAAAACAGCCTGAGTGAAATATCATCACTTAAAAGGTGACTGGAATCCTAAAAAAAGATTTTACAAATTGAATTGCTCTCATTTGTAAACTTCACACAATTTTCTGTTGCATGAGATTTGCTTGTTCTATTTTGTACTACCTGTTATTTAGGAAGAGACTGCCACCCACGTAAATCAAAGGAAAACACTTAATAGTAGCAGCACAGGATGAGACAAGTTAACAACGTTGCTATAAAAAGTAACGCAGTTACTTGCATACAATACTGGGAGTCTCTACCTTTTAATAAAACATGCAAAGCCACCACAAAAGGATCACATTCTGGACAGTCTCTAAGTAAACCATGAAAACAGCCACTGACATGGTGGAAACTTCCTCAGAAAGCACTGCTTGTTCCATACACATGCACAACAGGAAAATTTTGTGCATTATGCAAAGTAGGAGGACAAGTGAGCAATGATGTAACTCATTAGCTGCAGGAGCAGCCACACGCCCTGGGCTCCATTGCCTTTTCAGAACTGGTTACAGCACCTGTGTGTGCACACTTTGGATGTTTCCAGCTACAGGCTTTGAAATTGCTTATAAGGAGTGAATTGAATGGCAACATTTTCACCACTCTGCTTAGATTAGGATTGTGACCTAAATGGGTGGGCATTCCTTGGCAGTGAAGACCATTCCTTGGTGGGTGCTCAGAGGCCAAAGGAAAGGCAGAGCTGGGAAGTGTCACTGTCCAGTGGCAGATGAGTTTTTCTAGGGCAGGTAGATGGGAGCAGAGTGCACTTACTGGTTCCTGGTTCCTGTGATCCCAGGGAGCTGCCAGCTGCCTGTAATTGCTGGCAACAGCTCAGCCCCTTCAGGGCAGGGAAGAGAGGATAAATACCTTCAGCCTTTAATCATAGCTTGTTCTTACTCCCCAGTTAAGAAGAAATGGAAGCTGCTGATAACACAGTCTGCACAAAGTAGGCCTAAGATGGGAACTGATTTTTTAATACCAAATAAATGTGCTTGTTGTCCTTTTGGGGAGGGAGAGGTGCTGGAAATAAAGCACAGAGGTGCCAGTGAAATCATTCTGCAAAGAGTGAACATTGCTGGGCCCTTGTTTGTGCCTTCCCATCCCAACCCCACAAGAGAATGGTTACATTCAGAGTGCCAGCTTTGTTGACCTTGGCAGACATGAATTGAGGCCACATGGACTGCCATGCAAATAACATTCTTGCTGTACAGGTTGTCTGCTCAAGAAGTCCTAATAGCAGCTGGTAGCAAATGGTGTCTAGAAATCAGAGCTTCTGAATTTCTTCACAGCTACAGCAAGGCCAGTGAACTGACATTGATAACAGAGCTGTTCCACAGCAAAATAATGTTTGTGAAGTGGTCCAGGTTTTAGACTTTTCCCATTTTGAAATCCCAGATTATCCTGAGTTTTAGCTGAACTGTCAGTTTTGGCTCCTATTCTACTAACTAGATCACAAGAACTAGTGAATAAATTCTCAGTAATTAACATTGTACTACTAAGTTAAACATTGTAACAAGTAAGACAGAATCCTGAAAACAAAATAATCCCTGGCAACCTCTAAAAATTTAATAACAATTTGTAAACTTGAGAAAATTGACTATCACTGCACGGTAAAAAGTTTATAGAAAATTAGTGCAGGGAAGCTTTTTTCCCTAGTTTGTTTCTGCTCTAAAATCACATTACTTCATTTCTTCAAAGTAGATTAGACTCAAAACCCAGATGGGATACATTCATAAAAGAGTGGTGATAAGATTAACTTCATCTTTTTATTTTGGTATCTGATGAGCCGCTGGAATTTTTTGGTTTTAAGCTGAAGTTTGTGTAACTGTATTGAGACACACAAAAATGTGTTAGCCCTTTTTTCCCCTGTAGGGTCATCATTTACTGCTTTCTTCAGACATCTACTGGTGTGATCTGAACTTTGATGTAAGGCTGAGCTGAAGGTTATCCTACAAAGAGTGTTCTGATTCCATGGCTCTGAAAGAAACACTTAAGCACAATTTAAATAAAATCCAACTGTTTTGGTAGCCAAACATTGATTTTAAATATGGAATTTCCTGGAATTTCAAGTTGTTTTGCATGTAAAGCTTAGTCTGGAGTGAAATGGGAGAAAGAGAGGAAGAGAGATTGGAGAGACTGGCAAGGAAAATTTTGAATGCAAATTGGACTTAGGCGTGGCATCATTTCTGGGGAGAAAAAAATAGTCAATGGGGCTGCTTTTCAGAAATATCATATCATTGGTATTGAACTGGTTTAGAAGTTTTTTTCAAAAGTGTTTGCACTGGCCTATGAGACAGACACAGCCTTGCTATCCCCATCACCAGGCTGGATGGAGGGAACTGTGTGGAGCCCCCCAGGAGGTTCCTGCTGGGACAGGAGAGAGAGCAGGAGCTCTGGGTTGGGTGGCAGAGGACAAGGGTTCTTCGGAGTGCCTGCAAGGTGCAGGGGCACTGGGGGACTCCCAGCTCCCCCCATCTGTTCTACTTCATTCTAATAGGAGAAGTTTATGTGTAGGATATGTCTGTCATCTGAAGGATGAGGTGGGAGAGGCCTGCCTGAAGGATGGGAAACCCAATGAACCATTTTTTCCATGTAAGCTATAATTTTGGAAAACTATTTAAGGCACTCTGGAGACTAAAATGTGCTTCCTTAAAAATCCTTTAACCTTCTGTGAAAACTGTACTAAACAGAGAGCTGGTGCAAGTGGTGTGGGAAAGGGGAGAGAGAATGGGAAGCTCTGTCAAAGGAATGCTGGGGCAGGTGTTGCTACAGTCCCAGAAATGCTCTACATCTGACATGAAAAGCCCTGAGGAACAAAATATTTTATCAGTCAGGACTGGTCTTTAATTGATCAGGCCAGATAGCTCTACAAATAGAGGCTGCCTGAAAGGAAACCCAGCAGCATCACTGTGAAGTGATCCTGAAAGTATAGTTCCTATTTGCATAATTTATATTAATAAAATTAATTCTAATATTTAAACTGGAAGTCTTATTTATAGCTATCTAAGGCCAACAGAAAGAGAATCCTTCTCTTTCTCTCTATATTTCTGTGATTTGTGCTTACTTTTGACAGCATAAAGCACCACTGAGCTAAGCCAAGAAGTGTCAGTGTGCACCAGCACTGGGTTGGCTCCTGCCAGGCAAAGAGCTGATTAATTAAGCTACAGAAACAGGGGAGGGAGGGAAACAAGCCTGGAGTTAATGCAGAATCAGCACCACCTTATACAGAATTCAGCCATATTAATGACTGACCAAGGGTTCCATTTTCTCTTTTTTTAAGCTAAATATGTAATGTACCTCATGGTACAGCTCTAGTGAGCCACCTTTTCATTAAAAGCAATGAACGCAGATGTGTGGTAATGATGGTGCTGTTTTCAAAACCTCTTATTTTGGAATGTCCCTACTAGTCAATTATGATTTACAGAATGCAGTTGATAATGACACAAACTCTCTACATTTCAAATTCTGCTGCACAACTAAAGCAGCCATGTGGGGTGTCTAAAAATGCTGTGTCAGTGCACAACGTCACCTTGGTGCACTTAGGTACAGCCTAATACTGGAAGGCAGTAAGGAGTCAGATATTTAGCTTTTAGGAGAGCATTTTACAGCTGAGAATGGTTTGATGTTTGCATCTTCTAACCATTTTAAAAGGCATCAGGGTTTCAGTATCTACCACAATGTTTCATCAAGGTACAGAAGAAAAGCAATTAGGGTTACAGTCTTGAAATCTTCATTACCTTTATTATCTTTATTATTTAAAACAGGATATTCTATTGCTACAGAATAGTTCTGCTAAAGTATGTGTGAGGCAGCAGATACTGAACACAAAGATCTCATCTTTCTTGCCTAACACACAGGAGGAAGGCTCTCACTTTCAAATGTGCTTTTGGGTTAATTTCTGCCCTTGTTTACATGCCCAGGCACCTACTGATTGAATTTCATACATTGCTGGGGTACAGTGTTGTTACAGAGGGCCAATTTACCTCCAAATGTCTGTCTTAAGCCTGCTTCCTAAGGTTACCTGTGTGAGATAATTTGCAAGTGTATTTGCACAAAATGTCTGTGGCCAGCAACAAATTGTTTATCTCAAAACATTGCTTGCTGCTCTCCTCTCAAATTACAAGTAATGCTAAACGTTGGGTAGCCTTACAGGCAGAGTACCAGCCCTGCCTGTGTGATGGGGCTGGATTCTGGCTTTGCTTTGCTGCCTAAGTTTCCCAGTAAGGAAAGAAGCCCTGAGTGGGTGTGACATTGGGAAAGCCAGCTCCCTTCCAGCTGTGCTCCCTTTCTTTCCAGTGCTGAGATAGAATCCTTTCCTCTAGGTGTATCCTCACCTAGAGGAGGGTCTGTGGGTCATCCTGGGCCAGGAAGGGCAGGCTGGCTTGGGGCCATGATCCATACACAAGTGCAAATGCAAGCAGCTTCTGGTTTCCTCTTGGCTTTCTTTGCACAACCAAACGAGTCAGCTCAATAGAGTTGGGAGATCACTAACATGTAGACTCTGGAGTTACAACTACAGAGCATCTTATCAGCATGGGCTGTGTTACTCTCTGATCTGTTTTGTAGCCTTTGTCTGAATTTTCTGTTTCCTGTGAACTCTGAGGTGGAGATGTCTTTTATCTCATATGTGCAGTGAGGCCTGAACCTTCACTGGGGCCTTTCAATATCTAAAATGTCTGTCAGTGACACTGGTCATCCACTGTGAATACTTGGGAATAACCAGCACAAAACTCAGCAGCCCCAGGCTATTCCTTCTCTCCTCAGGGTCAGAGCAGGGACTTGGACATAGACTAATGGTTCTATGTGCAATGTTACTGCAAAAAACACAAAGACAAATGTTTCTCCCCCAAAATAACTGCTGACACTGTCAGTGCAGAGCACCACCTACTTTGAGAACATGTTGGAAGCAGATAACATTTCTCTATCAAAATAACTGTCCCATGTTCCCTATAAATTAGCTTGCAAGAAGCAATCTCAATGGTGCTTCTCACTGAAATAAAAGCAAAAAGTCTGTCAGGTCTTCGTACTCTATTGATCTGCAGACTGCTGCTTCCTAAATGAAAAGAAGAGAATTGCCACCAGATTTGGGCCTGCATCTCACCTTAAAATGTCAAATCTGCAGATAAGAATCTTGAACAAAGCTTTAAATTTCTGTAGACTCAGTTTAGCTAAATTCCTATAATCAGTGCTAGTATTTGAGCCAAATTGTATGCTGGCCCAAACTGGTGAGGCCTTAATGACATCATAGAATGGCATTTCTTTAAAAAGATAATTTGGCCGACCGATCTAAAGGCTGGCACTGTATGAAAATATGGGTAGAGTACATTCTTGCTTTGATGCAGACTGACACACAATACTTAATTTTTAATAAGTTACCTCTGTCCACTGACACCAGTGTTTACACAGAAATTTTACATACAGCAGAGCCCCAAAAAGCTAATGTTTTACAGGACAAAAATATAACCTTATAACACAGAACTGATAGGAAAAGCACATGCAATATGCTTGGATAAGAAAAGAATGCTTGTGTCTTACTGCATATGAGTCAATTCAAACAGAACACTGACATTAAAAGTTTACCTGCAGCAACTTGGGCTGGAATTGGAGTGGAACTACTTTATAGTTGCCTTCATTTTTTAAGATATTGGCACCAAAGGCACAGGAACTGAAATATAAAATCCTGTGCACCAGTGTAAGTAATCTGTGACATGTCCCTGGATATTCAATTTTACCAGCACAAGTTATTGGGTGAAAAATGGGTAAAATGTAGGGTACAAAAAGAAAAATGGATATGAATCATTTATCCTGTGCTACTCAGTCATCAGGTGGATCTCTAAATTCCTAAGGAGTTAAAACACAGGTGGTGAATCTTTTAAAATATATTCCAATAACCATGCCTTACAAAATAAGAAACTGTAGTTTTCCTTATGTTTGTGTTAGATAGTTAACTGAAAGTTCTTAGGCAAATGATTTGATAATTATACCAATTTTCTTCCGTGGCCACTTATTCTCCTACAAAAGTGCAGCTCTGCCACAAACCAATCTATTATCAGATCAAAAAGGTCTCCTTAATTTGCCTGGGTTGCAGTTTGAAAGCAAAGATAGTGTTTGACTGTGTATCCACATCTTTTCTTCCACCAGAAGTGCTGTATATATATCAAGTACAGTCCAGTATAAGGACATTTGAGACATATGAGTTTCTCATTCTCAACTTGCTTCTTCTAAGATCTTTTCTAAACAGGAATGTGTCCATTTGTTTTTAATGTCTTTGTTGTGTTTCTCATCCTGTTCCCCATATTCAACATGATGGAATGAATTACAGAGCTTTGATCTTTAGGGGTTATTTCTGGACTTTAAAAAGATATTTCTATTAAGGAAGTTAAAAAAAATAGACCAACAAAAGGAAAACAAAAGCTAAGAAAATAGGAGGAATCTCCACAGCATCACTTACTGCAATTCACTAGCAATGGGCAAAGAAGGAAAATCAACCCTGTTGATATTAAAATCTTTTCATCTGTCTTTCTGCAAAATCAGTTCCCCATTTTCAGCCAGTTCTGTTTAATACAGTTTGTGGCCTGGGAGCAAGCTCAAAGGTTACAGTAGAGGGCAAATCCCAATAAATGCACAATTGTTGTCTTAATTTATTAATAAAAATTAATGAAAAGAAAACTTGGTATACATTTTATTGTCTGTAATATATTCCTTAAGGAATGTGCATTCTTTCCTTGCAGGAGTATAGACTTGAGAAACCTGGTTTAACAAAGCTAGAACCATTCTAAACAAAGTATAGTTTATTTATTTGAATAGCACCTTTCATACAAACCCAATAATCCAAGCTCAACAGAGATTGCAGAGTGTTAACTTTCTGATCAAACAAACCATCAGTGAAGTATACAACTTTCCCATTTTCCTTAGATGTCATCACTGGGGCAAGAAAGTTTTTCTCTTTAGAGCAGTAAGTGATAAAACTTTCTTCTTGTCTGTCTCATGTGCTTCAGGACAGTGCTGTTATTGAATTTTGCCATGCTCAGTAGATATCACAGTATTCTAATTATTTTTTCCTGGTTTGAGTGAAGGATGTAGCTCTTTTCTGTTAGCAACTAATCTGAAAATTCAGGTTTTAGAAGTTTGAGACTGTTTCTTCTTTTTGCATGTCAAGATATTCAATGGTGGTGAATGTGAATTCTTGAATGACAAGAATAGCAAAAGGCATTAATAAGCTTTTAAGTATGTAAAACTTATAATCTTTTCAATAAAGCTCTAAGATGGAATTTTTAAATCTCAGAGTATAGAAGAACTGTTTTATGATAAAGACACTTTCTTCTTATTATAAATCTTCTCATCAACAATAATCATTCAAAGTAACTCATACTACTCCACTGAAGATTTGGGAGGCACGTCAGATGCTTGGTAGGATTGCGTGTGTTTTACTCCTGTAACAACAGAGCAGAACTATGAGGAACAAATACCAAATCTTAATTAGCCTTCTGATTCAGAAAGTTTCACATAGTCTGTGCCATGAAACCAGTCAGAAGTCGTGTGATCTGAGTCACTGCCCTTTCCTAGCACTTGACTTGGGTCAGGATTTATTGCTGTTGCCTATGGTGCTAGTGGACAGGGCACAGCTAGCAGCCTGAAATAGAGAACTCTTGCCTAATTTCTGTCTCACTTTCCCTTGGCAGCTGGAGGTAGAAGGGACATGAGTAAGGGCAGCTTGATTTCTATTTTATGTCCAAAGTAGTGATATAACTGAAGTTAAACTGAGGTTAAAAGTTTACTTATTTCTCATTCTTCAGCCTGGAACAGCAAAAAAGTAAATTTCAACTAAAAAGCATTCCAAAACCAAAAAACCCCCACGTAAGTGACTTTGCTTAGGAATAATCACTGTAACGCATACGATTGTGAGCAATAATCTCAGAAAGAAAAAAAGATAATTTCAGAGTATTTGCAGATTTCAGAGCTGCCAGAGGAAGGAGCTTCCAGGAAGCCGAGGCGCTGCTGAGGAGGAGTCCTACAAGCGGCGCAGTGACTCAGCCCCGCACTCAGCAAACAGCAGCTCATCCATCGCGTCAGCGGCGCTCTGCGCTCGCACATGGACGGCAATTGCAGGACTTGGCCTCCCGGAGAGCAAACTCTCACCCCGAGCCCGCTGCAGGGTGCGGCAGAGGCGCCTCGCAAACAGCGCTGGCAGCACAGCAGCTCCGGCTCGCTCGCTGCCGCTGCCAAGGCTGCCACGTACCTTGCAAAGCCACGGCGCTCACACCGCGTTCGTGCTCCCCAGGCTTATGGAGTGGCTAAGAAGAAGCTGTGATAACGTGTGGGGATTTAAATCAAAAAAGCTTTCCACAGCTGCATTTTATTTATTTATAAATAAAAAGTTTTCCATAAGAAAACACTAACAGCCAAGTTCTATAAAACTAAATCTTACCTGATACAGCAAGAAAGCTTTCGTAATATATGATCTCATTGCTTTGGAATGCATAGTAAACATCCAGTAACTTTTTCTTTACAAGTATAATATTCATCCAAAAAATGGAATGTATGGAATTATTCATCTTTTGGATTTGGAGGAGTAGGTAATTTCAGAGTTTTCAACTACATTATTGTGTGGGTGGTGGAGAAACGAGTGTTAAAGCAAAAGAATAAATAATCCATAAATATCCTAACAGTTTTATTTCACTGGGCACAGCCCTTGTCTTCAGCATAAACTACTCACTTAAATTTATGGAGGCATTCAAGGTCTGCTTATATCACCCTCTGATCTATTTACTACAGAGGAGCGATATTTTTGGAAACATCCACTTGGCATGTACACTGAAGCAGGCAGACAGCTAACAAAAACATCAGTTATCCTGCGTTCTAGTTGCTGTATCAATTTAAAAAATACGAAGGAATCTGAGTCTTCTTGTTTTGTTTGAAATGTAGGTGTGTTTCAGTTTGATTCTTGGTCAGTTTTGTATTTTCTGTAACAAAAGCCATATCATTCCAGTCTGAAGCTTTCAATCCTTACTACCACACTGAGATGTTAAGAGTGTTGTGACATTCCTTCTGCTATAACCTAAAACTATATAGAAAACACCAGTCTGAATAAAATATAAAAGCAGTAATAAGTGTTATTCTTCTTCGAGCTATAAGTGAAAAAACACTTAGGTTTTTCCCACTGTGAGAAGGCTTTGCAGAATCCTAGCCAAAAGTGACTTCTTTTCAAAGGGAATTAAATCCTTTTGAGAACACCTGCAACGTCTTCTTGTTGAGAAGCTGTCCCAAGTGGGTGTCCTTTAAACATGTATTAGAATCTCTCTGTGACTGCAGCCCAGTCCCTGATCCTTGCCACCCTTGTGGCATATTTCACTGTGTCCATGACATCATTTGAGTAATTGTGCTGACATTTTCTCTTTTAAAGCCAGGTTTTAATTTTCAGGTAAAAACTCAGCCAAAAATGATGGTCATTGCTCAATGTAACACTCTACAATCTTTGTTGACCCTATGTGGCCTAATTTCCAAAGGCATTGTCAGTCACACATGTGCCTGCTCAAGAGTAGTCATAAAGAGGAATTCTATTTTATAGCATTATTTAAGACTTAATATAGTAACATGCCTCAGCAACTCACAGTTCCATAAGTGCTAAGACATTTCTGTCCCCAGCATTACTATCTCCTTTTTTTGTAAAGGAACAGAGACACAGAGTGATTAAGGGATTAGGCCAAGGTCAAATATGAAGTGCGTGCCAGCTAGTGTTAGCATTTGGGCAATTTTCTAACTGAATGAAAAATATGTACCTTGCACAAGCACAACTGGAGTTGTTTTTGCAAGTTTCACACAATGCTCAGTGTGGTTTTCTTCAAAGCAGCTCCAACAGTCAAGCCCCATTACTTGTCACGTCAGTATATGCCATCACTTGCCTGTCCTGTCTGGCTGCACTAATCCACATAAAGTTCTACTTCCTCAGAAGGCTCAGGCCCAGCTCTAATGGAACGATACATACAGGCTGCAAATTTGGGGGTCTGAACAAACCTTCACTCCTGTGAAGATTCAAATGAATGTGAGTAATTCCATACAAATGAGATTCTGATGTCTTTCTTAGCTGCTAAGTGCACTCTCACTTGCTGGTGGTTCCTCCTTAGTAAGCTTTAGAGAGCAGCCACGTTTGAAGAGGCAGTTCCAGTCTGGGTCAGTGCTGTGCACAGAGGGAATCTGAAACAGTAACTTCAGGGCTGTCACTCCCTGTTCTGTATCTCAGTGGAGCACTCTCTGACAAAGAGAGTGTCAAAATAATTTGAATGCCCATCAGCACAGGAAGTGAAAAGGAGTATGAATCAGTCAATGAACATATATATTGTAAGAAGTATATAATCAATGAAGCAGAAATTATCTAGTCAGCATTCTTTTTCAGATTTCTTCTGGTGAGAAGAAATCCTATAACGAGGAATAAAAATCACTACAAAACTCTTAAATATTGAAGTGTATCAGAATGGAAAAAGATCCTGATTCCTGACTGAAGCTGTAATACATGACTCAATATACTTCTTTGAATAACAAAAAAAAAAAAAAAGAAAAAAAAAAGATGAAATTGGGCAATTCATGCAACAGGACATAGAAGTATTTATGTTTCTCCATTTAGAAATGACTATGTTACTGAAAGATGTTTCCAGTGCTTAAGTTTTGTAATACTGCTTAATAGTACTTTAAATTCATGATTCATATTCTTTTTAGGTAAAATATTTAAAAGTTTGTTCCTAAATTGATCTGTATTTTTATATCCTCATATTGTCCATGATTAACCATGTATCTGTCGAGACACCTGAACCAGAAACTCTATTCTATGTGAAAAGAGTGAAATGTTTGTTTGATTTTGAAGTTTTTGGTCTTTACAATCAAAAATCGGCATTTATTTTTGGTCTTCAGAAACAATTAATAGTATTTCTTTAACTGAAAATTTTATTCATGGAAAAAGCAAAGACATCATGCAACAGGAGCAAGGTCTCTTAGCAGATGCAGGTCTCATAAGCCTGGCCTAATTCTGCTGCTTCTGCACTTGTGAAAAGTTAAAGACCAAGTTTCTAAAATAAAGACTGTAGACTCAGTCCTCCTACTGCCTTGTATCCTTAACTTTAAGCATATCAGAAGTTTCCCTGAGCTCTGAAGGACAAGCACAGACAAAGGATACACGTGTAAATCTCAGCTGGGCTGGAACAAGTTACAGTTAACAGAGATGTAACACAGGGAGACAGAAAGGCTAAGCTGCCTCAGAAATCAGAATCAGAGACAAAAGAGCTACGGTTCTTGTGTTCTGAACGAAACCTGCACCAATAAAGATAACACTTTCTAGAGGTGTTATTACAACCTCGACCAATAAAAATGTCGGCATTCGGCAAGTTTTAACCAAGCATGACTGCTATTGCCTTTTTGTTCGGTGTGTAGTTTTAGCCTCCTAATTGCAGGAAATGTCTATGATGTAGGTAGGAGTGACATTCAAACGTACAATAACCTTATTTACTGTACTTATATTAATAGGCCTAAATTCCTTTGCAAAACATGTCATCCTACAGAGAATGAAATTATTTTGGAAAACCTTCATTTTAAATTTCTAGCAGTTTGCTTCCTTCGTCTTTTGATCATTTGCAAGGTAATTGCACAGCATTTTGCAGCACATTTGGGCAGCAGACCACTCTACTGCAAAAGGTATCTCAAGCTACACAGCACAGTTGCAACACTTCAAACTCACTTCTCGGTAAGAGCAGCCTGACACTTTTGCTCTGTAGGACCCGGTACTGGGACCTTTAAATCCGCTCACCAGATCTCTTTTAATGGAGGTGCTGGAGGGGGATCAAAGTGTTTTCAAAAGTGGTCCCTGAGAAGTGTAAGCCCCACCGTAAATGCACTGAATATTATATTGAAATAACCAGAATTTGGCAAGAAAGAAAATGACCGGCAAACATAAAA
>JAHLSL010000007.1:23965771-24049021 GCA_025920805.1 Petroica traversi
CGGGGCGGCTCTCCCGGGAGCCCCGGCCGCTCGTCGCCCTCCGTGCGCTGCGCGGTGGTTCCTGTCCTGCCCGTCTGCGGTGAGAGAACAGCAGGTGCCTGTGCTGAACTTAGCCCACTTTCGCCCTCTCTTCGTTTTCTTGCTTCTCTCGCTATCACCCATCTCCCCGCGCCCGGAAATAACGATTTAGTCGTGTTAAGAAGAGGTAGAATACTTATAATACGGTTTTACTGTCTGAAAGTAGTTTTATTTAGGATTAGAGCAGGAAATGCAGTCTGTAAACAGCTTGGAGAATCATAGACATTGTTTAAAACACAGGAAATAAATTTACTAATGTTAAATTACTTTTTAGAGTAAGATAATATCAAATATACAACAGGCAAGCAGTAGTTGAGTGATCTGTAATATTATGTTTCTAAATTATGTAAAAATTCTGTCAGTTGTACTTCTGTCACATCTTTGAGTTTGAAGCTATTGAGAAAGAGCCATGCTGATTCAGTGTGTGTTTCTTCATGTAATACTACTTTTTGATTCCGTTTTGTAGACATGCCCTTGATGGAGTTATTTTTTAACTATTAACTCATTAGCAGCAAGTAAACAAGTAGGCAGACTTTGTCCAGATCAAGCTTCTCCCTCCCACATCACCTCCCCCCAGTTTGTGAGGACACTGTCCAGTATTTCGTATTTACCTATGGCTTCGATAAACTAATTCTTCTTCTCTAAGCTGTATTTTAAGAGTGTCTTTTTTCTTGTATGTCTAATTTGGAGAGATTGGTTCATAACCTGTTAATTTTTATAGGAAAATAGTCGTGTTTGCCGTGTTCTTAGGCAAGGGAGGTGAATTTGACTGTTTGTTAAACACAAAGTAAAAAGCTAAGCCTTATGTCAAAAATATGTTAACATTTTAAAGGGACTTTTTTGGTCTTCAGCTTGCTTTTACAACTATGGCATTGGGCCAGCAAATAATGTTGTTTTCCTTATATGTATGTGAATTATTTGAATTATTCACTGGATTTTTTTTGAAAGCTATGAATAAAAGTTTTTTTTTTTCCAGAAAATCCCCTAATAACCCAACAAACCTCTAACTCTTGAAAATGGAAGTGATTCTTAAGTTGTTTTTTTTTATCCTTTGACATAAAAGGTGTATTTTCCTTATGCATGAATGCTATTTTAAAAGATGAAGGATTCATAAAATGTTTCCAAAGATTCTGCAAGTCTATATTTGAACATCTCAGTTTTTGTTTTATGGATTTCTATTTAAAATGTGAAATTCATTATCTTTCTGTATTTGAATATTTTCATAAGGAGGTAATCCATCTCTCATAAAGCTGAACACTTTATAATAAAATGCTGTTAAAGCAGGGGGATGGGCAAGACATCACTTTCTTTTTCTTAGCTTTAAGAATACGCAAAAGAGTTAAGGACAACTTTTCTAGCTTTAATTTGAGTTATCCTCAAAACAGAACAAACTCATTACTATTTACGTGCTTATAAAGCTTGGAAAAAAACCCCATTTGTTGATAAAATACGTGAAAATTCCTTAATTTCAGCCCAAACATATGCTATACATTTTAGAGGGGGGCAAATACAGAAAGTTCAATGATAAGATTGTGATAATGATTACTTTTTGAACTTTTTTTTGCCAGGTGAAAACTGCAGAAGCGTGAGGCTGACTGAAGAGAGAAATTAATTGTGCTGAAGTTAGTCTGGCTTCAACAATTAAAGGATATTTTTGGTACTTTTTAATTGAAGTGGAGGCGGCTTTTTTTTTTTTTGTAAAAAACCATGGCAGATGTGGATCCAGACACGTTGCTGGAATGGCTGCAGATGGGGCAGGGGGATGAAAGGGATATGCAGCTAATAGCACTGGAACAGCTCTGCATGCTGCTTCTGATGTCAGACAACGTGGATCGCTGTTTTGAAACGTGAGTACTTCTGCCTTTCCTTTGTGGAATGTTATTTTCCCCTTTCTGCAGCCGAGTGTAATATTTAACATTCCTAGAAACTTTTTGCCTCAAAAATGCTTTTCCAAACTGAACTTCAGTTTAAATCACTGAAACCAAGTGTCTCTTTTAATGTCAGGTGAAGTACCCTTGTCTGATTGAAAATGTAGTGTTGCTTGGGTGATACAGAGTGCCTGTTCTGACACAGGAGCTGATTGCAACTCTTAATACATTTCTTTAAGTTAAATGATGTGGATTTGTGGGTGGGGGTTGGGTTTTTTTTCTTTTTGTTGTTTTGGGGTTTTTTTTTGGTTGGTTTTTTTGTGTGTGTGTATGTGTTTTGGGTTTTTTTTTTGGTAGAGAAAAACTTTTTTTACTTTCCGAGTACTTTTATCAAGGTATATAGTAGCTTTTTTTTGAGTTCTGTAAATCCAAGCAAAAAATAGCAAACAATAACCACTGTTCACAAAAATATTTTGCCCCTTCTTTGGAGCAGGTTGCTGTTCATGCCACCCTCCTCAACTGTGTTGGTGTATGTCAGTCCTTTTTATATTTCTCACAGCACAAAATGCTGATATAATCACTTCTGTTACATGAGTGTTGCTGTGCTTGTGCTACATCTCTTCCTGTCAGAGCCCATCACTGGTCTGGAAGATGTAGCATAAGTGTAGCAATTAGAACTTTTACTTTTTTGGCTGCTCACTTTCTTTTCATAATAAAATGTGGCTAGGGTTTTTCAGATACATTCTGCTTTTTAGGAGTGTGTTTTCAGAAGCTTTTGAGATGGTAACTGTCTGCTACACTGTTTAGTTTTGTAGCTCTGAAGGGAAACAGTTTTCAGACTTAACTCTTAGAAGCAGTTCTCATGACTGCATTTATTACAGGAAATGTAAAATTCATACATTTCTAAAATTTGGATTTGTAGTAGTTGCAGAGCATTGAGCACAATTTTGTAAAGTGCTTTAGAGTTTGAAGTTACCTGTTCTTTGCCTTGGTGAGCTTACAGGTAAAATTTTGACTTGAAGAACCTTACTGTAGTGAAATCCATTCAACTTCTCTGTCTGTCCTCGTACTGCTAGAGCCTCAGAATTCACCATTGTAGAAAAAAACTTGGTAGCTAGGAATGCATTTTTCTGATTAATTTGGATGAACTGCCTGCTTCAGGATTTTCTGTTCTATACTGATGTAGAATTAGGCATAGGCATTGTTAGGGTTATTTTCTGGGTATTTGAGAGTCAGGAATGAAATGTCAGCTTGAAAAAATAGAAACCAATTGTGGGTTTCATGCATCTTATTTAGAACAGACTTTTATTTCAATATAAATGAATTAAATAGTCCAAGTGCTTTTTTTTTCTTAAAGTGTACATAATGAATGCTCTTCCATTGCACTGTTGTGGTTTTTAAGTTATTTATTTCTGAAAGAAGAAATATTTAAAATGCCATTTGGCATTTTAATGTTTCTTTTGAATGTTGGTATAGTTTAATTTTACTGGTCTTCTGAGTTGCCTGTTTATTTTATTCTTGTAAGTTTTCCTCAAAAAGAGGAGAATGAAGTGTAAGTAGGGGAAGAAGTTACCAAAATTCTTTGCCTGTTGAAGTGATTTTGCAATAATGTTGAAACTGTTGCTTTTTATTGTCTCTGTGAATATTCTGAAGCATGTTATCAGGTACCATGGTGTTTGGTGAGCTGACGTGGTGGCTCATTGCCTTCCTCCCATTTATCACCCACGCTTTTTATCCCTCCCAACTCTTGCTCCTGCCACTGTCAGGGTTTACTGGACTCCTGTAACTCCCTGAAAGTGCAAGCTGCTCTTGAAACCTGCAGAGGAAGGTTGTTAGATTTCTGTTACTGTGAGTTACAGCATATAGAGAGATGTCTGATGAGCACCGAAGGTGGAACTGCAAAACTGGAAATATGGGAGAAGCAGAGAAAGGTGTACAGTCTTCAGTGGGGAGCTTCTCAGTGATCGTCTCAGGTGCTTATGGGTGCCTGCATTTCAAGGCACTGTAAATGACTGTATTTATTTTGGAGCCCTCTACGAAAAAGATATCTTGAAAAGTATTTTTAAGATCTTTCCGAATGACAGTTCAAATAGCCAAAATTGTCATGTGCTGAATGGGTATAACTAAAATAATAATGGATAATATTTTACAGTTCCTTTTCAGCTTTTTTTTTTTTAAGGAATTGTTGTTTGCTGAAATGGGAGATTTACTGTGTGACAAAAGGGGTGCTAAACCCCCATTTTTCAGGAACTAATTTTGAAAATATTTTCAGTACACACCTGATCTAGAATATGGCTGTTTTCTCCTGTTGGTAAGAAAATCAGCCTCTAGACTTTCCAGATTTTTTCTTCTACTAAGTACGAACCGCATTTCCAAGTTTTTGGATGCTGTGTGCATGTTATTTGAAGATCTTGGAATTGTTGCTATTAGTTATATAGTTATATAAAAGTTGACAAAACTTTGAAGAAAATTTTTCATCTCTGAAACTCAGCAACTTCAAGATAGACTTTTAAACAGCCAGTTTCTTGGAGAATGAAATGGGATGTTTTTCAGAGCTTAGTGAGAGTGGCTTTAAATATTAAGTATTAGTCCACTTTTACATAAGAAATTATTTGCTTTTGTGATGTAAGCTAAGAAAAAGCCCATCATTTTAGTGAAGTACACCTGGTGATTAAAAGCTGTGTATGGTGAAGCTGTGAAACAAGACCACATTAAAAATATTGACATGAATGCCATGTACCATCTCTAAAATCACAACACAGTTTCCATACTGCTTCCTTAAGGAGTTAAAGGCAGTACACAATCTTACTTAGCAAAGAAAGCACGAAGTTGGAGGGGAAAAAAAATATTGAAATGTTGGATTCAGAATCTTGTGCTTCATTTTTTGCAGTAAAGTAACGGGGTTACTTTGCAAACGTGTTCTGAAGGAAATGATGTGGCTAATGATAAAGGTAATAATTTGCTTTTGTACAAGAGTAATAGGTATGGAAACTAGTGTTTCAGATCAGCTCAAAATTGGAAGCAGGCACACATGCAGAGTGGTGTATTTCATAATGTTCTCTCAGAGTTCTAGCAGCATCACAGCAGATTTTGGAGTATGCAGCTGATTAACAGGTAGTGCTGCCAAATAATTGATGTTTCTTTACTTCTTCCCAGATTCACATATTACATCCAATTAAATTATTTTGGAAGTTACTCATATGTTAAGTTTACAAAAATCAGTGGCATATTCATCTTCTGGTGATAATGAGTCACAGACACTGCTAGTCACTTGGCATGAAGAATGGCTAAAATTTAACCAGCAGCAAAAGCCACGGGTTTGAACTGCAGAGACTTCGTGAATGAGGAGATATGATTGTGTTAAGTAGTTGAGTTGGAGTAAAGCAGCAAAGCTGTTGTGATTATAAGTGTTAGTCCCAAATTGTAGTGAAATTGTGTGCTATTAAATCCACTTGAACAGGAGTTTAAAGAATGCATTTAATAAAAACTAATTTGAAATTATGGGCTTTTTTTTGTCTTTTAAATTACCCGTAACAGTTTAAATGTATATAGAGGTTCTTATTTGCAATCTCACATTATTAATGTAACCATTTTCTGAACAAGTGTTTCAGTTTATTCTTTTTTCACCTCATGTGGTTGTTTCACTTTTTTTGGTGAAATAAAATTAGAACTCTTTGATCGGGCTTTCTGTTGCTGTCTATCGGAGTAAAAGTACTTAACAATTAGTGACAATGGAAATTTGTAAAAAAGGGACTGGTGTAACAAAAGAAGACCCACTAAAAACCTTTTTTATACTGTAGATTAAATAGGCCTTATTAATGCTCAAAAGGAGAAACCATAACTTCCTCTTTGGCTGTGTTGTAAGTCACCTCTGTACATTTGGCATTAACAAATTTGGTAAGCAGAAAATTATCAGGAGTTACCAGCTCATTTGACAAATAAAAACAAATTATGCTAAGGATTATATTTAAGGGTTCTAATGTGTTAAATAGAAATCCTTTCAGTTTTTTTTTTAAATCAAGTATGTTTACTTTAATTCACACTAAACCTTTCTTCTAAAGTATCTATTCACTAGGGAAAAACTGTCTTTATCTTGTGTTTGCTAACAAGTATAGGAAGAAATTCTAGTGAACCAAAGACTGGTGATGTGAGCTAGTGAGACTGTTAGAGTAATGTGGAACAGTTTACCTTTACCTCCACCTGATTGTTTAAAAGGACATTATCTTGTCTTTATCAGGATTGTAAAACTTCAGTAAATCAAAGTTAGATGTATAGAGAAAAATTTTCTTTGAGAAATGGATATAGTAATCCAAAATGCTGGTTTTCAGGAATATATTTACAATCTGGGCTGCCTTTAAAAGCATTTTTTAAATTCAGATAGTAAAGTGCCCTTTAACATGTCTGAAAATTGTGGAAAAACTAACAGACTGAGAAAGAAGCTCTGTTGATATCAAGGTGGTTTCACGTTTTGTGTACTACAGATTTGCTTGTTTAGCTATTTTAAGGAAAAAATATAGTCAGACCATTGTTACACTTTTGTGCTGGAGTGCAGCCATGAGTAAATTAGAATAAGTATTGCTGCCAACAATAGACTACAGTTTTCATTATTTTAAACCATGCAAAGCATATGTTCTTAGTAAATTATTGGTTTGGACTAATGCAGACATCTTTTCCAAATGTAATTTTGTAACCTTTTTAATGGCAAGTCTCATGTAATTCCTACTAAGCTTTTTTTCTTTTAATAAAGGCAGAGGGTTATGGCAGCAGTGAAATACCAGCACTGGAGCAATTTACTCTGTGGTTTCCAATACAGAGGGGCCTTCAGCATCCTATAGAGTGTTTTTCTGAGATGGAAGTACTCTGTATTTTTCAGGGAGCAATCTTGTTACATTGTAATGTTTAGAATTACTCGTGATTTTTAAAGCTGTTTTGTTGTTATTATTTTTGGTTTATTGTCTTTTTCAGTTATAATAATTTTAAAATACTAATGTCTTTCTGGTAGCTATTTGTGAAATAGGAATTATGGTCTGATTGTCACTGGTATTGTGGAGATTAGTTAGCCTTGTCTAATTATTTTGAGAATCTTAATGGTTGCAAAGGCCAGAAAGGAAGATTCAGTCTAAATGGATATCCTCTCTTCTGTCCTGGCATGTATATTTTATGTGGTTATTACTGGATTGAGCATCTCGTTTGATACAAGCATAATGTGTGCAGCTAATGCTTCTGAGAGGGCATCCTACCTAATTTTTCCCTCTCTTTTGCTGTTGAATCTGCTGCCTAAGTTGTCTTTGTTGTTGAAATTTGCTTGGTCTTTTCCATAGAAATTGGGCAGTCTGATGCATTCTGTGGACTATTTAGATTAAAAGCCAGTAGTGTTCTTACTCTGAATGTACCTGTACACAGAGATTTCATCAGCTCTTGATCTTCCTCCTCTTCTTTAGTTCCACAGTTTACAAGTTCTTCAGAAATACTTTCCAGTGTTGCCTTCATCCATGCGGTTTATACTAGTGCCTTTGACTTACTGTTAGCAGTTAAACGTGCCAAGTTTAGTTAGATGTTTCCAAAACTTTGTACAGTAAGTGTGATTTTAGTTATCTGTCTTCAGAGTTGCTTTCAAGGATATGAGTGCTTGCTGCTTAGGTATGGCTTGACATATTACTTAGACTAAGATCTGCAGCTTGGCATTTGTGTATGTTAAAACACATTTTGTTTAAATGAGCCCATGCCTCTGGGTAGTCCAGACAACTCATCACGTTGTCACTATTTACTCGTCTGGCATTTAAAACATTTTTTTCTTGTGGTATCATCAAGTATCCTTTGTTTTGTTCAGGGTTTTGTGTGTAAGATAAAACTAAAGTGATTCTTGCAAGTACTATGGCAAAAGATGGGTGCATAATGTTGATGCGTCAGGTTAATGAACTTCTGAAAGTGTCAGCTCCTTATAGGTTGGACGAGATCAATGGAAGAGGTTACAGGAATTTCAAATCGCAGGCTTCCTTTCTTGCGTGACTGCTGGTCAAGTGATTTTTAGTACTGACCTCGTAGGAAGAGGTATAGATAGCACAGATGTTAACTAGATTGCTAATAGGGAAGTGGAAGTTTTCTTGTGTAGGTCAGTTCGTTTTTTGAGCACCAGGGAATCCAGTAGAAGCTAGTGGGGGAAATGTGCATATTTAGGCACACATACAAAATCATACTTTTTGTTTTAATTACTTATTTCCTTTTGAAATGTTGACAGATGTAATACGTACTCAAAGCATTATCTGTTTGCACAATTGAGGTTGCTACTAGTGGAAATCATAGACAGAAAGACCTGTAGTTTCACATTTAATTTTTTGCAGCTATTGTGGACTAAGTTTCTGTAAAATATTTACAAAATACTGGTGATTGGAGAACAAACGTGGAATTACTACCCTGAGGTATAGCATAGTGTTTTATAAGATTCTAAAAAATGTAAAAGGCAGCCTAACACATCCTTTATAAATTCAGGAATAAAGCAAATGATAATTTATTTAGAAATATAGAAATTATATATCCTGTGGAAGGGGTTTCCTCATATGGATTTTTCTTATTTTTCATTTTACACAACTGATATTTATTGAATGCTTAGTTGAATGCTAGATGTCTAATATTTATTGTCTTCCTGCCTAATAATGAACTCTCAGAAGAGAGTTCAGCTCTGTAATTTATTTAGCTAAAAGAAAATTGGAAAGTGCTTTTAAATGTCAAATTCTAATTCTAAATTAATTTCTTTTGATTTCTAATAAAGTGGAGTTTCTACTGGAATGGATACAGGATGGAATTATTAATTCTCCAGTTTAATTTTATTTGCCTGAGCTGTGATGGCAATTAAGTAGAGATTCAGAGTTGTGCAAGTTTTAATGTTTTGTAATTCTGCTAAAGTTCCTAAATTGCCAGTTAGTTTTTAGTTGCTTTTCCTTGTACCTTTAAAATATACAGTGGTGTGTCTAAAGAGTCGTACATGAGTAGGTGTTTTATGGACTTCATTTGTATTGTAATAGTATTATATGAAAACAACGCAAAATGTTTTGGTAATGGATCCAGAAGAATACATACAGGCAGTGCAGGTGTGTGGGTTCTCTTGTGGATGGTCTTCATTACTCTGCTGTTGGTTTTGGTTCACATGTGGAAACAAAACAGTCTTTCAGTGAAAGAAACTATGAGGGAAGTTCT
Organism: Petroica traversi; assembly: GCA_025920805.1. Classification (NCBI taxonomy): domain Eukaryota; kingdom Metazoa; phylum Chordata; class Aves; order Passeriformes; family Petroicidae; genus Petroica; species Petroica traversi. The sequence continues at coordinate 23,974,912 of JAHLSL010000007.1, forward strand.
GAGATCTCTTCCCGTAGAAAGAACTACAGAAGGGAAAAACAATCATTAATCAAGAATGAGTTGAAACTACTTTTGCTTTAAGAAAAATCAGTTGTACAGGATGTTCTTAAAAGTTTCAGAGCTGTGTGACGTGTTGGTGTAAATGTTTATTTGGTATATTTTTCCTCAAAAATAGTTACTAATGAGAGTTAAATGTATTCGTTTTTGTTTAAAATTATTATATATTAATTAGTGTAGACACTTGTAATTCCTTATTTTCCCACTTTAAACTGGTCTCAGCAGATGGTATGCATTAAAGATCCAGCTATTGCTGGCAGGCAGCTGAGCTTGGTTTTCTGCCGCAAGTCACATGTCTTGGAGCAGGCAGCTTCTCTGAAGGCTTTGTCACATGCCAGGAGCTCCGCATCAACTGAATCCAGCGGTTACTTTGGAATTGAGTGACACACCCTAATGCTGGCAGTAGTTTTTAACTGTTTTGGGCAGAAATTGAACTGGTCTCTTTTCCTTCTTTAGGTATTTTTTAAGCACGGCAGTAGTGTAGTCTTCACCATTATTGATTCTGTTTTAGCTAAGGATTTTAAGTGCATTAAAATATGAAGTGTAATTACAGAAATGAGTTTACAGTGCCTATTTTTACTTCCTTGGTATCTTTTTACATTGGCAAGCTGTAAAATCAGCTGAGTCACTTCATTAGAGTTTAAGGGATTAGCACTGGCAGGAGCTTACTGCTGTTGCTATTTAAGAATTTTGTATCCTTGTGGATATTTCTGTTCCTAAAAAGGTGGGTGTATGTGTAAAGGTTCAGAAGTGTGTCAGCATATGGAGTTCTGCTGATTATAGTGCTGTAAATTCTGTAGTAATATAATTATAATGACAAATTTTCTTAGCCTTTCTTGACATCAAGATGATTATGATATTTAGAAAATGTGTTTAGATCAAGTATATTTTTTGCAGAGAAAGAATGCATATTAAAGAATTTGTCAGTTATGCTCTTTGCAACCTTATAAGTAATTTTAACACTGAAAGTATGAATTTAAATATAAATTATAAAGAATCAGCACTTCTTGGTGTGGTTTACTTCTTGATGCCAGTCCAGGGAACAGAGAATGCTCTACTGCCATAATCTTAACAGATTGAAATATAGATGAGAAATATTGGTATGGAATGGTACCTATTTTGGATAAGCCTATCTTTCAGCAAGATCTTTGAAACATGGTGGGTGGAAAACTTGGAAGATAGTAAGTAACAGCAGCTCCTCTCCTGGGAGTACAGGAGTGAAGATGAGTGGACATTGAGAGCTGCAAGCCTTAAAGTAATTAGCAAGAGCTGTAGTGTGGGTTGTAGAGTAACCTCATTAACTTGAAGTCGGTCTTTCACTAAGGAGTAACATAGAGTGACCTCATTAATTCTCTAAGTAGTCCCTAATCACTCTTCTAAAATACACATTTGAAGTACTTTAGGAAGTGCCCAATGTGACGTTAATAAAGCTCCCTAAAAATAAAAATCTAAAAATATTTTCCTTTCATTTTCGTGTTTATTAGAAGAAGGGCTTAAATAGAAACCTGAACTTCAGAGGTACCTATTTGCCATTATTTTCTGATTTGAAAGAATAAACACTGTTGAAGAATAGCTTTTATTGTATTGAAGAAAATTCATCACTTTGCTTGTTTCACTGCAAATAGGTCACTGTGACCAGTGATTTCTCGCTTACAACTTTGGGAATTTTTCTGTCATAGTTTCTTTTTTTCTGACATATATTAATTTCGGTTAATACATGGTCTGGATAAAAGCAACACATGAATCTAGTTTTGCTATTGTGATTATTTAGAAATTATGCAGTTAGGTTTTTGTTCTCTTTGGTGGGTGTTGATCCTTGCAATAATGGCAGGTTAATTGGTGTATTTTTCTCTTGGAAGTCAAAAGCATAATCTGATGGAAGTGTACTAAAAGCTGATCATTGGTTGCTGCCCTGTCACATAAGTTCAGTCAGTGCTGTAGCTCTGACCTCAGTCTCCCTTCTGTCCCAGGAAGTTTTGACAGCCTTGTTTTTCTGATGTGGATTGTTTTCTAAAGGTGAATCCAATGTTCAGCCTTTGTCTGTGTTATGGACACTCCTGGAATGCTTTGTTTTACTACCTGTCAAAATACATTTTGGTTCTGTGCATAGCCTTAGTTGGAACAACAGCAATGTCTATATTACAAAAGGCGTATAATCTTCCACAGCCAATATTTGAAACAGTTTTAGGACCTTTTGATCCATTTGGCCCGCCTAAGGAGGCCAATAAGGATTTACCTTGGAATTATGGTGTAATAATGATGCATACATAACATGATTTGTCTGATTCACTCTTTGGTTCCTGCTGGTGTTGGCTGTATTTGCTTACTTGGTGCTTCATTAATAAGAGGGGTTGATCCTGGCCTGTTTGCTAGAATTGCTTCTAGGTTTGCAGTGGATTTCTCTCTACTGCCTTTGCTTATGCTTTAGTGCCTTTACTTGGGATTAGATTGAATGAAGACTCAAGGGCTGCTCTGAAAACTCATTTTCACAGTTTTGCGGCATAAAGACCATCTGCTGAATAATGGCAACACTTTCCCTCTCTCTTTATTGGTCAAATGCCAGCACAGAGAAATCCCCAGTGGAGCTGCCTGAACAGGAGGAAGAGGTGTACTTTGGGCATTTGCTCTATGGCTGTGAGGGTGTTGCACCCCATCTCTCATTGTGGGGCTGGTGTTCCCACCTAGCCCTGTTTGTTCTTTCCCTGGCACTACTCACACAAGCGCTATCTTCTCCCTGGGGCAATGTAGAGCTGATGCTCACAGTTTCAACCGCAGGAGACCCATGTCATAGCTTAGTGCAGATTTGGGGATTAAAGGGTGATTACTATAAAGCTGACCTGTGTACTTTTGCCTGTATGCAGTTATTGATAGAAAAGTTAGCTACAGCATAAAGACTGAAGACCTTCAAAATGACAGCTAGGCAATTTTATGCTGTAATTGTTTAGCCACCTGTTTGAGAAAATCATGGCTGGAGCATAGGGGATGTGTTCGTATATCCTCCTTGCCTGCTATTACAGGCTGAACCATTGATCTAGACTGTGTGTGAATGACAGAACTGGTACTTCTGGTCTCTTGTTTTCAGGAACTTTGCACACTGATAAGGCCTGAGGGAACTTCACAGGCCAAAAGAATCTGAATTTATCTCTGTGGTCTGTGAATTCTTATGAGCATAATCTTTATATCACCAGGGGAGACTCCACAGCCTTTCTTTTTGTAATGGCCAAGTCACTCTATGTGACTCCCTGAAAAGTCACTGCAGTCCTGAGTTACTGAAAAAGGAAATATTGAACCCATCTATAAAGATAGAAAGGAGGACCCTGGAAACTACTGCCCTGTCAGCCTCTGTGCATGGGAAGGCCATGGAGCAGATCCTCCTAGAAGCTGTGCTAAGGCACACAGAGGACAGGGAGGTGGTTTGAGACAGCCAGCACAGCTTCACCCATAGCAAGCCCTGCCTGACCAACCCTTGGCCTTCTGTGATGGAGTGACTCTGTCCGCGGACAGGAAAAGGGCTACAGATGTCATTTATCTGGACTTCTGTAAAGCCTTTGATAGCCTGTCTTCTAATATTATTCTCTCTAAACTATGAGAAGAAGGATTTGCTGGGTGAACTGTTAGATGGATTAGAAATTGGTTTCATGGTCACATCCAGAGGGTAGTGGTGAATGGCTCAGAGTCCTGATGCACATCAGTAACACACAGAGTCCCTCAGTGATCTGTTTTGGGACCAGTGCTGTTTAATATCTTCATTAATGACAGGGATGAAGGGATTGAGTGCACCCTCAGCAAGTTTGCAGATGACACCAAGCTGAGTGGTGTGGTTGACACACCTGAAGGATGGAATGCCCTCCAGGGAGATGAACAAGGTTAAGAAGTGGGCACATGGGATTCTCATGAGTTTTAACAAGACCAAGTGAAAAGTGCTGCATTTGGGCTGGGGCAACCCTTGGTATCAACACAAGTTGGGGGATGAAGAGATGGAGAGCAGCCCTGCCCAGAAGGACTTGGGGGTGCTGGGGCTGAGAGGCTGGACATGACCCAGCCATGGGCACTCCCAGCCCAGAGAGCCAAACGTGTCCTGGGCTGCATCCAAAGCAGTGTGGGCAGCAGGGGAGGGAGGGGATTCTGCCCCTCTGCTCTGCTGAGACCCCACCTGCAGTGCTGCATCAGCTCTGGGTGCCAGCACAGGAAGGACATGGACCTGCTGGAGTGAGTGCAGAGGAGGGCCATGAAGATGATCAGAGGGATGGAGAACCTCTCCTCTGAGGAAAGGCTGAGAAAACTGAGATTGTTCAGCCTAGAGAAGAGAAGGCTTTGGGCTGACCTAAATATGGCCTTCCAGTAACTGAAGGGAGACAGTAAGAAAGCTGGAGAGACTTTTTACAAGAGCATATGGTGACAGGACAAGGTTACTGTAGTGGGTTGATCCTAGAAGGATGCCAGGCACCCACCAAAACCACTCTGTCGTTCTCCTCTGCAACTGGACAGGAGAGAGAAAATATAATGAAGGGTTCATGGTTGAGATAAGTTACGGGAGAGAGATTCCTCACCAAATATTGTCATAGGCAAACCAGAACTGAATTGGGGATATTAACTGAATTTATTACCAACAAAATCAAAGCAGAATAATGAGAAGTAAAATACATCTTAAAAATACCTTCTCTCCTACCCTTTCTTCCTTCCAAGTCTCTACTTTCTCCCCCACCGGGAGCATAGGGAGATAGGGAATGGGGATATGGTCGGTTCATCACTCATTGTTCCTGCTGCTGCTCAGGAAGAGGAGCTACTCCCTGCTCCAGTGTTGGGTTCCTCCCATAGGTGAGAGTCCTCTAGGAGCTTCTTCATTGTGAGTCCATCCCATGGGCAACGTTTCTCCATGAACTGCTGCAATGTGGGTCACTCTTCCATGGGCTGCAGTCTTTCAGGCATAGCCTGCTGCAACCTAGGTTTCCCCTGGGTTTGCAATCTTCTCTTGAACCTCCATCTGCTCCAGTGTGGGTCTTCTCCAGGGCTGCAGGTGGATCTCTGCATCCCCATGGACCTCCATGGACTGCAGGGGCACAGCTGCTTCATCATGGGTTTCAGGGGAATCTCAGCCCTAGCACCTCCTCCCCTCCTCCACCTCTATGTCTGCAGAGTTGTTCCTCTCACATATTCTCACTCCATTCTTCTCTGGCCACAATTACATCTGTGCAATAGCTTTTTTTTTCTTAAATATATTACCACAGGGATGTTAGCTCCATTCCTGATTGACTCAGCCTTGGTGAGCAGCAGGTCCATCCTGAAGCCACCTGGCATTGGCTCTGCAGGACATGGGGGAAGCTTCTGGCAGCTTCTCACAGAAGCCACCCTTGTAGCTCCCTCTGCTACCAAAACCTGGCCACAAAAACCCAATATAGTTGCCCAGAGAATCTCTGGATGCCCCATCCTTGCAAGTGTTCAAGGCAAGGTTGGATGAGGCTCTGAGCAGCCTGGTCTCGTGAAAGTGTCCCTGCCCATGGTGGGAGGGTTGGAACTGAATGATCTTTAAGGTCCCTTTGAACCCAGGCTTTTCTATAATTCTGTATGCATCTCCCAAGAGTTCCTGTGTAGATAACTAGAGTTTCTTCCTGAAACCCTATGATAAAGCTGGTTTTCTTATGGAAAGACTGGAAATCACTCCTTTAAGTCAGAAAACAAATATACTTACAGCAAGTGGAGATTGTTCTGTACCTGCTGATTGAAAAAGTCATCTTTGATTAATGTAGCTAGAGGTTCTGGCAGAAAGGTAATTTTAAATAACCCTCAACCCTTAAGTTTGTGCTAGAGAGCTGTGCTTTTGTAAGGGCAACATTGCTGATACAGTGCGCTAGCATTTGTGTGCTGACAGAGAATTCAATATAAATGATATGTTCTTAGTAACAATATTTTTACTGTGTTTGCTGGGTAATAGGCTCTGGTGGATAGGTGTTCTAAGGACAGGAATTTTAATTTTTTTAGTTTCCTTTTAAAAAAGGAGTTCCTTTTGTGTTGTGTTTCTTGATAAACTGTTAAATCAGAAAAAATGTTAAGTTTAGATTTGCTAAATATGGCTTTTAACTTTCTGCAGCTATGTGACTGTCTGAGAAAAATTGTTTACTACTCTTGCTAGTATTAAAATAGATAGTGGAGCTTCCTGCCTTCCACTTGGTAATACATGCGTGGGTTTGGTTTATTTGGAGCTTTGTAAGATCAGTGTTTATTGGATTGTTTTTCTTGCAATATAGTTTGAAGAAAAATGTTTTAGTGATCTGCCTGGTATTACATAAAATTCAATATAAAAGATCCAACACCAAAACCCTTGAATACATTGTCCACTTTAAATTTTATGTACTGAAATGCTTCTTTTGTCAGCATATGGTGGTCATCTAAAAATGAATTCAAATTTCAGACCTTTTCTTTCCCTCAGAGGATAATGTTGAAAGTGCAAAGTTACTGTATAAACGCTTATTAAAGATGTAGAGTTAAGTAATAAATTTCTTAAGAACAACAGATAGTATAAGCTAGATAGGCCAGTATAAGTTTTACATATGTGATTGAGCTTTATGGAAGCTTCACTTATTAATTTGTCATTAAGTGTCATTGGGTAATGTATTTATTTGTCAGGCAGAATTATTAGTTACTTCATAAGCTGTCAGGTAAGGTCTTGAAGGAAACTGTTAGCATTTTGCTGTCCCAGGGTTTGGTGCCTTTGTGTGAGTCACTGCATACCAGATGGGATACTGAGTGACCTCTGAGTCCTCAGAATGATTCATCAACAAGTATTTCACCTGTCTTCCAGACTAAAAAACATGTTGTTATTCTTTCTTTTTTGGATTTTGAGAAACTTGAGGCCATCTTTTGAAAAATAGAACCCTACTTGAAGGAAAAGTAATATTTCCTTCCTGTAGATTGTCTGGTCTCCTGCATCTAGAGTTGAGGTATCCAACTGTTTTGACTACTGTCACAGCATAACTTAACTTCACTTCACTCCCCACTATCACCTTGGGTTTACCAGTCTTTTACCACTGTGGTGAGCCATCATAATGCTAAGTTACTTATAGCTAAGTAAATATGCTGCTAGAAGATAAATTGACTTAAAATATAACTCCATGTCTTAGAACTTTTGATCCCAATCAGTCTTATCCACTGCTGTCCTAATAATGTAACTATTATTTCAGTTTATATTCTGTAATGTCAAAGGAATACAAGAAGGACCATTGCAGCTTACTTTCTTTGTTTTGAAGTTTTGGGGATATTCTTCACCATCCTTGTATATGGAAATCAGGCTAACAATAAAGAGGAGAGCCAGAGGCTACTGAGACATGGATATGGAGAGAAAATGCAGTCGATGCAAGCTATTTAATGAAATATGTTGTCAGTGTGATTAAAGGAAAAAAATGAGTCAGGGGGTAGAGTAGAAGAGTGAAATAGGATAAAAAGACAAGAGAAATAACATTGGGAAGAAGGACCACTCAAAATCAAATTGTGTATTAAACTCAAAATCTTTAGTCTTTGTATGTAAAATTTCATGATTAAGTAGCTATTAATCATCATGAGCCTTGAAGTGCTGAGAAAACATGCATTCTGTTTGGTGATGTGAGATTAATTCCTAGAAAAAAGTCCCAACAAGATAAATTTTTCCCCTGTGTGACTGTAAAATCTCAAGAGTATCTTTTTATGCTGGCTTGATAATGCAACATCTTTTCAGATTACCTGTTTGAATTTTCATGTGTGTATGAGATGTAGTGTTCTAAATGAATATTCCGAACCAGCTGTAAACTGGTTGAGCAAATGATGTGTGCAGGGAAAGCGTTATATGTCAGTGTATGAAAGGGCTTAATGTAGAGAAGTTTGCACAACAGAGTAATGTGTTGTGGTTTTTCTCCTGCAGATGCCCTCCTCGAACTTTTTTGCCAGCACTGTGCAAAATTTTTCTGGATGAAAGTGCTCCGGACAATGTACTGGAAGTAACAGCTCGTGCCATAACCTATTACCTGGATGTGTCGGCTGAATGCACCCGCAGGATTGTGGGGGTGGATGGAGCTATCAAGGCACTTTGCAATCGTTTAGTAGTTGTTGAACTTAACAACAGAACAAGCAGAGATTTGGCTGAGCAATGTGTGAAGGTAAGTGTACTTAAGAACCTCTTGTTTTTAAGAAGGAACTGGATAATTTGCTTTTTCCAAAGAGCTGCCTCATAGTCCAATCCTATTTATTTTATTTAAATGTGATGCAAAAACATAGATTATGACAAAATTGTACATGCTGGCATGCTGTTTATCCTTCCTTTCAGTCTGGTGCTCTTCACAGCTCAATTTTATTAAAAAAAAAGTGTAGAAAAGGAAACAAAAAATATTAAAAGAAATTTCCTGTTTGTCTTGTATGACTAGAATGCTAATAGCTAAGGGCTATTTTTATGCTACAAAAGAAATGAAGAGTTGCTCGAGCTACAGATAAATGTTAAAAAATTTTCTGCTGCTTCCTCAATGGCACTAGATACAGCTCTCCTGCACCCTTGTGAAGTTTGTAAAAAAATTTAGAAGAGCATTACAGTCTCTTAATTTAAGCATAACTCATGGCCATGTGGTAGCATATTACCATGGCATCAGAATTTATGCATTTATTTCCTATTAACTATTTTGACTCTACTCAGAAGTGCATCACTGGGGTAATGGTGCTCTTACAAGTTTCGAAACTCTCAGTGGCATGTTTCTCCCAGGATGAGAGATTATTATCTGTCTTCATGAACACCTGTTATGACCATGCCTTTGGGGGATGTTCTTGTATTGGCTCCCATATTTTTGAGAAAAGCTGTAACTGCTAACTATTAGAGTACTGGAGGCTTTGGCCCCTTCTGGGTGTCGAAGAAGAGAGAGTGTTTTTATTTTTTCCTCTTGTTTCATTTTCTTAAGCAGTTCTGTAGATGGATATAAATGTCTGACTGTGGATATAAATAACTGACTTTTTGTGTGTACTTCATTCAAATTAAATTTCTTTTTGTCATAGGTGCTAGAATTAATCTGTACCCGTGAGTCAGGAGCTGTGTTTGAAGCTGGAGGGTTGAATTGTGTTCTGACATTCATTCGTGACAGTGGACACCTGGTTCATAAAGATACTTTGCATTCAGCTATGGCTGTAGTATCCAGACTCTGTGGCAAAATGGAGCCTCAGGATTCTTCTTTAGAGATCTGTGTGGAATCACTGTCTAGTTTATTAAAGCATGAAGACCATCAGGTAATGTAATAGTTGGCTCAATGTGCTGTGAATCTAACTTCCATTATGTTTAATAAAGGAATGACTAGGTAATTTTATATAGCCTCCCTAACTGTTTACATAGAAGTTGTTATATTTGGGTATTACTGTAGTTGTAATGATAAGGGAATAAAAACACTCCCTAGTGTTTAACTCCGGGTGCTGGTGTTTGAACATAGTCTTATTTAACCTCTGAAAACTGTATTGAAAAATATCCTGTAACTTTTCTCAGTGCATTTTGAGGCGTGTTCTGAAATAATTGGTGTTCTATGATTGTACCTCAATCACTATAAAATTGAGCATAAGTAAGAGGCAAAAATTAATTTGGTTTGTGTTTCTTTTGCCAAACTAAGAGAAGCAATAAAAACATTCATAGTCGATGCTAAAGTATTACACTGGAAGCCAGCTTAAATGATACTGGTAGAGATGCTGCTCCACTTCTTTGCAATTTTACTAACCTGAGATAAATGCTGTAGTCTGGCCAGGCTTCTTGTCCATACTCAGAACTGAGTCCACATTTTGTTCTGACCTCTGTCCTCATTCCTTTCTCTACATGCACAGATCCAGCTTCCAGTCTGGTTTATTAAGCACATCATATTTGGGAAACTAAATATTTCTGCCTGTGAGATAGTTTTTTAAAATATATTTTTAGATATGAAAAGTTATCAGGGGGCTGTCATACACTAGCCATTTCAGAACAAGCTATCATGGCTTTTAGTCATTAAATAATTTTATTAGTTCACTAATCATCTGAGGCAAGGAAATCTTGAAATTCAGACCGTTAAGTCTGTAGTATTTTAACTGTTTCCCAATTTATAAGGTGTTAGAGAAAAACAGTTGCTGGAGTTGTTGGAGATGCAAATGAGAGTTCAAATTAACTTAATTGTTCAACAGTTAAGCTTAAAGATAAGTGTGCTTAAGGTGGGACCCAGATGATAGAAAATAAATCTCTACCGGTATCCTTGAGAAAGATGTTAGGCATGAAACAAGCCTCAGGATTGCAGTGGATGTTGGATGTGTATTATGGATTTGTCCAGTAATGTTCCTTCTCAAGTTTTGTTGCTCCCCACCTTGTCCCTTTATGCTGTTGGGTTTGCTTACTTTTTGTGTGGGCTGCCAGTTAATATCATATATGCTCATATGGATGAGCTCAGATCAGATGAATGTTGCCCCAAGAGCAGCTTATTTATAAATTTGATTTTTTTACCCTTTGTGTTAAACTTGCAGTTAGGGAGAAGAAATGTAAATACTTTCCAAGTACTCTTTCACTTTTTAAATTGATGCCACTAATACAGTGTGTTAAACAAGTGAGCTCCTTGTGTATTTCTGACAGCTGTCATGGTCAAGATCTCTGGAGTATGTGCAAATTACATGAAGATTGGCAGAATTGTTTAGCTGTATTGTCAAAGAACTGGAGCAAGGTGCCAGAGGACATGAACAGTGACCATTACATGTTAAAGAAAAAAATCCATTGAAAAAGAGTACTGATAACTGAGATCTTTGGCATGTACAGACCATAACAGAAGTCTGCAAACTTATTGGAGATTTAAGATTTTTATCTTCATGAAGTCTGGCTAGTACTCTAATCCTGTTCTGTGCATTGATGAGTAACTGTCTTGAAGTCCTTGGTCTGTGATAGTTATTTTGAAAATGGACTGCTGAACTGACATTTTAGGGAGTAAGAGCAGTACTGATTTAGAATTTGGTCGGAGATTATATGTTGAGGGTTTTTTTTACTATTTCTTGACATCTGTCTGGTTTGCTACTGCAGGTCTTTAAAGGCAAATGTGCCTGAAGCAAGTTAGTTTGATAGGCTTGTGCAAACCTCCTGATCTGAAAGACTGAGACACTTCTAGTGTATAGATAGAGATGATAAAGGCAAAACCTTCCTTTATTTTCAACACTGACATGAAAAGATGTTAGATCCTTTCCTGGGCAGTTGACCAGCAGTATTTTTTGCTGGATTGTTAAGAGGATCATCAGTAAGCCTTGTTTCCACATTGTTACTAGGATTTTTTTGTGTGTGGTTGGTTGGTTGGTGTTTTCCTCCCTTTAGTGATAAACCTCACTTTGAGAGTTTGCATTTTGTTGTCAACAAAATTCTTCCATGTCCCTGTGTCAGGTGTTCAGTGGATAATCTGAGTTATCTAAGAGTAAAATTTGCTTTTCACAGTTTTGTCCTATTTTTAGGCTTGTTCCAATTGAGAACTTTCCTGTGCTTAAGAGAAATATGTAGAACTTTAACTATAACTTGAACTATCAAACTTCACTGTCAGTGTAATACTTTGGGAGTTTTTCATTGGTGCATCATTTAATGGCTTACTTGATAGCATTTATTTTAATAGAAAGCACCAAATTAATATAACATTGTAATATTAATAGAATATTAATTATATATATAAAAGATAACATATTCGACTATTTGGTGTTCTGTAAATATAGAAGATAAAACTGCAAAGAGATTTTGTCTTCATTGTTCCTTGAGGCACAAATTTGAAATACAGTAAACGTGTGAAAGCTAGGAAGTAAATCCCCATAGTGCAATTTCTTGCTGTTTTGAGTTATTTTTGGTGTGTGTTTAAATTTTATTATTGGAAAGCCACTTTAACAGTTTCTAACATCAGAACAACCACAAAGTGTTCTCTATTTCAGTACCAACCTGAGGGTTGATCTTCTTTTTCAAAAGGTTGTTTGTAAAATGTTGAATGTACAATTGCCAGTGGGGATTGTGAATATTTGTACTTCCTGTAACAAGAAAATCTATCACTAAAAACTTTCTAAAAAGTGCTTCCAACATGTATTAATTTGAAAACGTCATCATAAAATGTGTTTTTCTAGGTTGATTTGGGGTTTTGCTCATATAGGTAAGGACATGCTCATAATGCTAATCCTCAGAAATAGTTTCCTTTATTTTTATATATGATCAACAGAGAGAGGTAAAAACACAGGAAAAGTACAGTCCTTTAGTGAGCAGTTCAGAGCACTGTTGGGTTCTGACTCTGAGTTTCTGGCTGGACTCCTCCTTTCATTGGCTTTGAAGGGAACATGGGAAAATCAAGTTCTTGTTTGTGTCCCGTATTTTTTGTGGATATCCTCTTAGCACCTTCTCAAGTACAAGATATTTCATGAATTTTTCTTGCATATCTTTCTTAGGTTTCAGATGGAGCTTTGAGATGCTTTGCTTCATTAGCTGACAGATTCACACGGCGTGGAGTTGACCCAGCCCCATTAGCTAAACATGGCTTAACTGAGGAGTTGTTATCTCGCATGGCAGCTGCTGGTGGGACAGCCTCAGGACCATCCTCAGCTTGCAAACCAGGACGGAGTAGCACTGGAGCACCATCTACAGCTGCAGACTCTAAATTAAGTAATCAGGTGTCAACTATTGTAAGCCTCTTGTCAACCCTGTGTAGAGGCTCTCCAGTAGTAACACATGTAAGAAATCTTTCTATGCTACAGCTTTTTATTTTCATGGGGCTTTTCCCTTTGTGTACTTCAATATATGCACGATTTATGTTGCTATTTTATAGACAGATATACAAGTTTATAGATTTTATTTTTTATGTATATATGCACACATATACGAGCCCACATACACGTACATGTAAGTTATTTTTAAAGAGGGGAAAAAAGGAAACATTGCATATGGAAATGAAACCCAGTTCTGATAGTGTTTTCTAAAGCCCTGTATATTTTTTATTGTTCAGACTTTTAATTATTTCCAGGATCTCCTAAGATCTGAACTTCCAGATTCTATAGAAAGCGCGTTGCAGGGTGACGAGAGGTGTGTGCTGGATACCATGCGGTTGGTAGATCTTCTTCTGGTGCTACTGTTCGAAGGCAGAAAAGCCCTGCCAAAATCTAGTGCTGGGTCTACAGGCAGAATCCCAGGGTTGCGGAGGCTGGATAGCTCTGGGGAGCGTTCTCATCGGCAGCTGATAGATTGCATCCGCAGTAAGGACACTGATGCACTGATAGATGCCATCGACACAGGAGGTAAGCAAAAATGCTCTGAAAAAGAAAATATGATGCTTGCTTTATCTTTGATTTTTGTAGTCTAAGGAGTCATAACAAGTGCTTAGGTAGTTCACTGGAAATCTTAATATACAAGTTTACTTACTTCCTTAAATACTCAACAGGTCTTGTTAGTAATCGTACCTATTCCATCTTTCTTTTATTGCAATTAAGAGCATAAATGCTTCTCCAGAATTACTGAGGATGCTTAATTTTTTTAAGGCGTGTTTTTTATTTAAAGATTACTGTTGAACTTTATAGTTGAACTTTACTATTACTTTACTGTTGAACTCTATTTTATTTAATTTTATCTTTCAGCTTTTGAAGTAAATTTTATGGATGATGTAGGACAAACTCTATTAAACTGGGCCTCAGCTTTTGGAACTCAGGAAATGGTAAATTAAATTTACAGACCCTTAAGAATATTCATTTTTTATGTAAAGGAAGATGAAAAAACTATTTTCCTTTTTCTTGTGTAACAGGTAGAATTCCTCTGTGAAAGGGGTGCTGATGTTAACAGAGGTCAGAGGTCATCCTCGTTACATTATGCAGCGTGTTTTGGAAGACCTCAGGTAGCAAAGGTATGATTTAAACTGATCCTTATGAAGCCTTAGCTAATGACTTTTCAGCTTGTTCTATTCAAAATGTCTTCAGTGCAATCTGTTGGGCACATGGGTTGTCAAATATTTACAGATTAATTACAGTGTTTATCAAAATGCCAGTTTTTCATTATGATAGGGCAGTAATGAATGAAAGTAGTTTATATTAGCTCTGTAGATATAAAAAGCACAGAATACTTAACAAGCATGAGAAGACTGTAGGAATGATATATGAAAAATGCATTTGCTACTTTGGAAGAAAAAAATCTTAATTTTTTTAATACATGAAAATATTTTTTCTCAGACTCTGTTACGACATGGTGCAAATCCTGATTTGAGAGATGAAGATGGGAAAACTCCTCTGGACAAAGCTCGGGAAAGGGGGCACAGTGAAGTAGTAGCTATTCTTCAGTCTCCAGGTGAGTGCAATATTTAATTCCATAACACTTGCTATAATAGAAATGCTGATATATGTTAAGTTATGCAGTTATTAGAATTTTACTCTATTAGGGTTATTAAAAAAAATTTGACCGACCTTCCTCAACCCAGTCTGCATAAAAACTTTAGTAATTTAAGATATTGTGTGAGGGGAATTACTAAAGAAATAACTGAGTAGGCATGAACAATGCCAGTTTTCCTGCTCTTCAGCTGTGGCATCAGGCTAGACTTGGATTTTGTGGATTCAGAGCATGTCAGCCTTGATAGCTTCTCTGGTGTCCTTTCTTTCTGCATGAGAACTCCACTTTCCCTGTTCCTGGGAATTCTGGTGCCACAGGTGATGCTTGCTATTAAATACTTTTATTCAAGAAGTCATGTACATGTAAATTTTATATTTTTAGGAAAACATGTTCATGTTCATGGATGTTAGTAAACAAAACTTGGGTGTTTTGAAGGGTTTTTGTACGGTTTGTTGACTTTTGCAATTGAATGTACTGGGGGAAAAATTTTTCCAGGGGATTGGATGTGTCCTGTCAACAAAGGGGATGAGAAGAAAAAGAAAGATGCAAACAAGGATGAGGAAGAATGTAATGAACCCAAAGGAGATCCAGAAATGGCACCCATATACTTGAAAAGACTATTGCCTGTGTTTGCACAAACATTTCAACAAACTATGTTGCCTTCAATAAGGTAATATTATCATGACAGACAATTTCTTAATACGCACTTAAAAAAGCCAAAGTAAATTTAAAAGCTTAAGTAATGCTAGTGACAGTCATATTTCTGTTTGAATAGAAGTGGTTGTTTGGAAAGTGTTGCAAAAGTGATTTTTACTTAGCATTTTAAGCAGCATTTTTGCCTTTCTGGTGAAGAGATGTGTTGGAAAAAACATGGTTAGTCATGGGAGAGCGGAGCATACTCTTGACTGTAGCAGCATGCTGCAAGAATGCTGTGTTTCTGTAGTATGTTGTATCAGGATTTGTGCATCAAAATCTGTGCATCAGGATTTGGTTACAGCTTTTGTAGCCACTGGAATCAAAGTTGTAATTTAGTAGAGGAAAACTAATAAAATGGTATCAAGATGCATTTATTGGAAAGTATGCAAGACTAGAAAAAGCCATTTTAGAAGGTTATTAACAGCTTATAGACTTGTTAACAGCTTATTAACTGGAGAAGACGCTCCTTGTAATTCTGTTGAATTACAAAAATGTGGTCTAATTTATTACTTAAAAAGTAATATTGTGCATGGCATAATGATTGCGAAACAGAAAAATTATAATTTTGGAAGTCAGTCAGAAAAATTAATCTATAACCCTACAGGAGTGATTTGCATTAAAATTAATTATGGGTCTTAGTGTGGGAAGCTGCATGATCTAATAGTACATTTAGAGTTAAAAATTATAGGGATCTTGAAACTTCGGAAATACAACTAAAATGAAAGGCTGGATCCTCTGAGGGTGACAGAGTCTGCAGAAGTGAATTGCCAGCACTAGAAGTGGATAAAGACAGGACATAGAACAGGCTTACCTAGGAAAGGGTTGAAGAGAAAAATACATGTTAGAGTGATAGTGCTGTAGAAGCAAAAATACCAGAGATGCATTGTTCTTAAAGAATCTAATCTAGGACTTAGTAACAATAACTAATTTCAGTACCAATAACAGGACTGAAATAGATTAAAGTAATTGTGTTTTGAAAACACGTGTAAATAGAGAACAAAATAAGTCTTATCTTGCACCCTTTTTGTTGATTTTTTTTTTGTTGGTTATTGCTTGCTTTTTCACTGTAAGAACCTTTTTTTTTTTTCTACAATCTTTTAAAGGAAAGCAAGTCTTGCACTCATTAGAAAAATGATACATTTTTGTTCTGAGGCGCTGCTGAAAGAGGTTTGTGACTCTGATGCTGGCCACAACCTGCCCACAATACTGGTTGAGATAACAGCTACAGTGCTTGATCAAGAGGTAGGTAGAAAGAAAATGTTGTCCTTTTATGAAACCGTACAAAGAAAGGAGTTACATTCATTGATTCCATGTATTTTTTAAATAACTAATCCTAAAACTTTTATAGTGTCCATCTGTGACCACATGTGAAGTTCTGCAAGTAAAGATGTATTTAAGTAACAAGATCTCCTTTGTTTTTTTCTTTTCATCCCAATGTGTTACAGGATGATGACGATGGCCATTTGTTAGCCTTGCAAATCATAAGGGATTTAGTGGATAAAGGTGGTGATCTTTTTCTAGACCAACTGGCTAGACTTGGTGTAATTAGTAAAGTGTCAACTTTGGCGGGGCCATCATCTGATGATGAAAATGAAGAGGAGTCAAAACCTGAAAAGGTAAGTGCATGGAACTGATTTATTTGCTTTATTTGTTACTGTAAAACCGACACTTCTAGTAAAATGTTCATTGTTACAAAAATGGCCAGGGCAAAGGAGTTAGGATATTAAATTAATGCTTATTTTACGCCACTTGTTTTAATTGTTTTCTTCTCTGCCTTCATTTTCTGTTAGCATATTATTATCTGCTGAGTTTTCCTACTCATACTTCCTTGTGGTCAAGTTGTTTGGCCCTTGATTTTGTGTAGTATTTGGAAAGTGACTGGTAAACAAAATGAATCCTTCCTGAAGTATTTGTGTCAGAAGTGTATCTCTTTCCATGTTCGTGCATTAAATAATTGCAGTTGTTTTAAATGTTGTTACCAAATATATAAAAAAGAAAATAATTTTCTGCTTAATGAAAGCTGTAAGTGCATATTGAAGAAATTTATCAGTTTCCAAGTCTTATTGCCAGTCAGATTAACTGAATGAATAACAGACTTTTCCCGTTCAACTAAATTTATAGCTAAATCCTAAGTGTGTAGTTAACTTTTTTATTGCGGGGTTTGGGTTGTCTGGGGTTTCTTGGGTGGGGCACTAGTTTTGTTTTTTAGCGGTTAAATATTAAAAGTCATCTGGATGTGGTTCTAGATTACCAGTCATACGTGGCCCTGTCTGAGCAGGGGTTTGGACTAGATGGTTTCCAGAGGTTTCTTCCACCCTCAATCATTTTGTGATTCTTTTCTCACAATTCAAGTTTTGAACAGAAGTTGATATTGCAGGCAGTAGGCCATTGTTGTCGCTGAGGAGATAAAGCTGTATGTGCAAGGAAACTTCTAAGGAAAGTATCTTATCCTATTAAAGAATACTTTTAAGGATATGTTTTACAGGCAGGAGTATAGTTTCTGCACTTTTGATTTGAATAACTCTTCTCTTCTGACGAGAGAGAATCTCCTCCTTTTAAAAATGCCTGTGAGTTTTGTGTGCTGGAGTGTTTTTGTTTGGGGTTTTTTTTTACTTTTTTTTTTTAATGGATTGGAGATCTTTTTGGTTCATGTTGTTGCTTAATACAATGTTATTACAGGAGGATGAACCACAGGAGGATGCCAAAGAACTGCAGCAGGGTAAACCTTACCACTGGAGAGACTGGTCAATAATTCGGGGAAGGGACTGCCTGTATATCTGGAGTGATGCTGCAGCCCTGGAGCTTTCTAATGGTAGTAATGGATGGTTCAGATTTATCTTGGATGGAAAGCTGGCCACAATGTATTCCAGTGGGAGCCCTGAAGGAGGATCCGATAGCTCAGGTAGATTTTTTACAATTCAAGTCCATGTTAAGTTTTGAGACCGTTACATTTGTTTATATAATTTGATTTGAGCTATTTTGTTTTGCAGGAATTGGCTTACTAAATAGTAAAGGATGTAAACAGGTGGAAGGTGGTCAGTTAATTGTGATGCATTTTATCAGATAGCATGTGGCCATAACTTGACTTTCTTGGTGAATTGTGTTAAGTAAACATCTTGCCAGTAAAAGTGAATTAACTTTTTGTTTTGATTCTTCTCCATGCGTACTTATTTTTTTCACCCCAGTCATTAAAACTTTGTAGTGGCCATCCCAGGAAAAGCAGGCTGAAATGGTGATTTGTTGTTTGCTTCTAGCTAGCAGAATGTACTTGCATGTGTTTGAAGACAAAGTAATGGAAAGTTTCTCATCGAGACTGGGAAACAGATTACAGTGTCTTAATTGTTGGAGAGAGGATAAGGGAACAGACCTTATGCACTGGCAATGCACTGCTGGTTCTGATTTTCTGTACAGATACACAACTTGTTCTGGATGCAGAAACAACCCTCCTTTTAGTTTCATCTTTTTTTGCAGTGGTTCATGCATTTTTGAACCTGCAGACATAAAATGCTTTGCAATATTATTATGTTTTCAATGAGCCATTGAGTGAAATAACAGAACATATTATGATTCAGGATGGAAATGAAGTGTTAATGACTTCATACATCTAGTTTGGGGCAAGAAGAGAAAATGCAATAGTGTTTCTGATTATAATGGAGCTGGAAACCACTTACAGATTTTTTGTTTTTTGTGGTCAGAAAATGTCTTTGCATTCTTTTTAATAAGGCTAATACCTTAAAAGGTAAACGAGTCCTGTGTTGAGATACTTGTTTATCACACAATACAATTTTAAGAAGATTCATGAAGATAGTTTTTTAATTCTCTTTGGCTCCTGGATGCCAAATTTGTAGGTTGTTGTTTCCAAACAGACTGGACAAGGGGATGAGACCATTTCTATACAAGATGAGTGGAATGGGGACAGCTCAGATGAATTTGGAGTGAAGAGAATTTAAAAGAGAAGTCAGATTGAACATTTAAGATGTTACTTCAAATCAGTCTTTTGAAAAAGATAGAATAAATCACAAGATTTTAAAAAGATACCTAGTCTGAACATCATGAGGAAAGGAGCTAAATATAGGATTAAATTAGCTTCTTGCAATACATAGCCAAATAGTCATCTACTAAGATTGCTGATGTTGCAGTGTAATTTGCCTGTATTTTAACCATGAGCTCTAAGCATGTGCGGCAGCCTTTTTTACTTAAAAAATTAATATTTGTTAACTAAAATGACTACAGTACAGTATAGACTCAGAATAATATCTTTAAGTCCTGAACTGTACTATATGTTCTGCTGTCCTAAATCATTACTGATTAATCTCATGGTATACTTTTTTGTAACTTCACAGCTGGCAAGAACATAGAGGGTTGAGTAGTGAAATCTGTTAGTGTGTATTGCATGATGAAAGTTGGGGTTGGGTGGGCAAGCATATATACTCTGTGAATATTTTGGAAGGTCTGTACTCACCCTTCTCCACATTAACTCTATACTTGTTTTGTTTGAATCCTTAGAAAAAAAATTCAATGCAAAAATTGAAATTTAATGGTAATTCTGAAGCTTTAAGGAAGTCTCAAAATTCTGTCCAAGTGAACCTGAAATTATTCCCAAGCATGTATAAATGTAGTACTTTCAGTGCAACATGCTATGTAATTAATTTACTACAATGTAATTATGGAAATCTGAAAACTTTTAATTAAAAGAATTTTCATTTTGCATATGAAATCTCACTAAGCATTCTCTGTGTATGCTATGAAATTTAAGCAATAAAAAATGTACCTTGAGTGCATATTTATTTTTGCATTATATAAAAAAGAGTGATTTAAAAAGTCTAGTGCTTGTCGTTGCAGCAAAAGAAAAACAGCAATAATCTTTAATGAGGTGTTTCCATTTTTACTTTAATGGAATTTATAAAAAAACTATGTACTCAGCATTTTAATGATGAAAATATAAATCTATAATTTAATAAAAACGTATATTTTCAAATAATTTTTAATATTTCCTGTTTCTGAAAACTTACTTTTGAGAATAGTTCGTGCTGGCCATACCCATTTTTCAAAGACAAAAGATTTATAATTTATAGTTAATTTTCTTTGATCTTCCTATTATAATTGTAATGATGAATTAACACATCCAAACTGCATCTTTCAGAAAGAGTTGCAGTGTTGCATTGCAGCTTTGATGCGACTGTGGAATTAATTACTATTGAAGTATAGAAATATACACTACACCGAAATTCAGGACACTTTAAGACCCTTAATTTCAAACTTGATTTTGCATTGAATGTACTCAGTTGTTTTGCACTTGGATAAGAAGTTAAGATACATAATGTTGGAAGCAGTTGTTGGAAAAAAACCAATTTGTTTCTTTTTAAATAGAAAGTAGGAGTGAATTCCTTGAGAAGTTGCAGAGAGCCCGAAGCCAAGTAAAACCATCTACCACAAGCCAGCCAATTTTATCAACACCAGGGCCAACTAAACTTACTGTAGGAAACTGGTCACTGACTTGCTTAAAAGAAGGAGAAATTGCTATTCACAATTCTGATGGTCAACAAGCTACAATACTGAAAGAAGACCTGCCAGGCTTTGTGTTTGAATCCAACAGAGGAACAAAGCATTCATTTACAGCTGAAACTTCCTTGGGTAAGTATGTAGGTATGTGTTATGTGCAGGTAGGAACAAGTGGATATGAGAGAGTTTTATTTGTTGCTTTTCATATCTCTGAGAAAACACAACTTTTCTAAAATATATGTTGCAGGGTCAGAATTTGTGACTGGCTGGACAGGTAAAAGAGGAAGAAAACTGAAATCTAAACTGGAGAAGACAAAGCAAAAGGTTGGTGAGCATCTGTAAATTTTATATTTAGAATTTAATTGAGTTTGTTTTATATTATAATATTCTTATGGAGGTGTAGTTTCCTCTTAGAGGATTAAAATCTCTAATTTCAACTAGATACAGTTTTATGTGAGGCATACAGGGGAAAACATCAATCAGAACAAAGCAGTTCAGGTGCTTTAATCCAACAGTCTTAATAAACTCTGTGCTCCTTTAGAGGAAAGCCAATTAAAAAAAAATAGCAATATCCTGTCTTCCTGACATGCATTTGTTGAAATGTTTAGGTTTTGTGGTTTTTTATTTTGTCTTTATGCTCCAAGATTTTACAGTTGATACTACAGTTGTGTCACAGGCCTATAATAACTTCTGTTCATCTAGGTACTAATTTCAGACTGGATATCCTGACAATGTGCTGGAAGTGAACAGTCTGCATTGTAGGAGTTGTAGTAGTGAAGCAAAATGAGTAAACACCCTCATTTTGGATATCTTTAATTCTTCCTTCTCCTCAAAATGAAGGGAGAAAAAGAGGTGCTAGGAAACCAAGAATTAAGCTCTTTACAAAAAATCCACAAAATAGCAGTATAATCTGAGATCCACATATGCCACCAGGCACTCAGGCTAATTGTTAGTCTTGAACTGTCTTGCAGTTTCTACCAGTGCAGCCAGTATATTCTGCACCTTAAATTTCAGCATTTAAGGACATATATCAGGAAATGTGACACTAAACTGAAAATTGCAATACTGTGTGCGAATGATAGTAGGTGGGATGATAAAAGAAAGGCAGTACTCTCTTATACCTAAGATTGCATTGTGTAGTTCTGAAGCTTGTGTAATGTATTGTTATAGCACATAGAATGATAATGAAAAGGAAAGACTTTTGGGGAAATTTCTTATAAAAGAAAAATGTTGTTTAATAATAATTTGTTTAATCTGTATCTTGTATGAACCATACCTGTAGAAAAAGTAATTCTTACTATAAGAGGTTATATAGGGACTTTGTGTGAATTGGTTTAAGGCATGTTGATAGAGCATTCAGAAACCGTGTTAAACATGCTTAAGTTTACGTTTTAAAAGATTACCTGATCCATGATGCAGTTCTAAAAGAAACATTGACAATTGAGAATCATACCTTTTTCTCCGTCCTTTTGTGCTGTAACTTAATACGTGATGGTAAATTTAGTTTCTGTCAATAAGATTCTCTGTATTTCCATTTATTTCTCCTGTACCTTTTTCCTTGCACAACCTTTGCCATTTCATGATACACATGGGTTTTTATTCTTCCTTATTTGTCTGCATTGTCTGTTGTGGACTTATTTTTTAAAAAAATGGCCAAGTGTCTGGTCCCAGTATCTGGGAGTATAGTAACAGTCTCATTACAGTAAGGTCTGACTTCTGATTATCAAAATCCATTTGTAGGTACGCACAATGGCAAGAGATTTATATGATGATCACTTTAAAGCAGTTGAAAGTATGCCTCGAGGAGTAGTTGTAACACTGAGGAACATAGCAACACAGTTAGAGTCTGCATGGGAGCTTCATGCAAACAGGCAGGTAAGTGTATCTCCTGTATTCTTAATGTGTGACATCAGTGGAAATCAGTGTTCAGACTAGTCTGTCAGGATGAAAAGGAGAGCTGTAGTATGTCTGCAATGTGGGGAGTTTTAATGCATGTATTACCTAGTTAGGTACTTTCCTAGGACGTTATTTTCAACTGAAGCAAGTGGACAGATTATCTTGTTTAACGATAATGATCTTTTTGTCTTTCAGTGCATTGAGGGAGAAAATACTTGGAGAGATTTAATGAAGACTGCTCTGGAAAACTTAATTGTACTGCTGAAGGATGAGAATACTATTTCTCCATATGAAATGTGCAGTAGTGGCTTAGTTCAATCGCTGCTGACAGTTTTAAACAATGTGAGTTTATAGACATAAGTGTTTAAAGAAAAACTTACTAGAAAAGAAACGAAGGCATGTGCCATAATTTAAAAAATCCATTATAAATGCTTCTTTTTCCCGTCTTGGTGAAAATTGGGCAGACCTGCTTCAGTTACTGGTCTACCTATTGAAGATAAACTATCACAGTAAATGACTTTAGTTTGAATGAGCCTGTAAAAATCTTAAAATCAGCTCTCTTCAGGTCTAATGGCTGATGATTAGCTATTCACGTAAAGGCTTTAAATCGGCATTTCAGTGAGACTACATAAATATTTTTGCCAGTATAAAACGTAAATAAATCATGTTAAATGTAACTTGTTTTTGTTCCTCTTAGAATGTTGATTTGGATGTGAAACAAGACTGTAGTCAACTGGTAGAGAGGATAAATGTTTTCAAAACAGCGTTCAGTGAAAATGAAGATGATGAAAGGTAAAAATAATACCAGAGCAAGAAAATCCCCTTTGAAATTGTGAAGCAGTGTGGTATGTTTAAAATAACTTAAAGACAAGTACCTGTTCTTTCCATTTAAATGGAATAGAAAATTGATCTTAAAAGACAGCATCTAATATTGAAGTAGCAATTGAAAAATTTTATCTCTGAGAATCAACCTATAAAGCGTATCTTGGCAAAATAAAGGTGACTTGTTAATTGCTGGGCAGATTAGTATCTTTCTTACTGTGCTTGTAACCATGTGACTAGAACAGATACCGTCAGTAGCAGTAGCATGGTGGGATAGTTGCCTCAGCTGGATCCTGTTTTCTGAGATACTGTATCATTTTTTCCTTGTTTTGTTTTGTGGTAACATGGAAACTGCTCTGGTTCACAGCCGTCCAGCAGTTGCGTTGATTCGGAAGTTGATAGCAGTGTTAGAATCCATTGAGCGTCTACCTCTCCACTTGTATGATACACCAGGATCCACATATAATCTTCAGGTACGTGCCCAGTGATCACAACATACCACACTGAGTGGTGCTCAACTGGAGGTTATATGTTGCACACTTTGTCTGCAACAATCATATTCTTGTAGATGTGGATGGAATTAGGTAAAGAACAACCAAATTGTGGCATGTTTCTCTAACATTAAATGCATGGCTGTTCCTCTACAGTCACTTTACGCTGTGAGATAAAAGTAAAATTTGATTGAAGAGATAGTGTGTTTCTTTCTTTTGTCTTCAGCTGTTGTGGTCCCTATATAGGAATGTGCCCTCTAGTTAAAGGGCATGTTACTACAATTACAAGACAATTATTAGTAAGAACAAGGGATGGGCTTTAACCATTTCAAGAGTTCCATCTAGGGCTATATGTTTATTTGGTAATACTAGATGTCTTCAGGCTCACCAGTTTCTTATACAGGAAATTTGGCAGTTTGGCTAAAAATATTACTAGTTTATTTCCAGTTTGTATGAAGTCTTAATTTTTTTTATTTGAAAGCACACTTCAGGATTTTGCAACATGGCAGGGAAGTATAAATATTTGTTTTCTTTTTAAATGTCTAGGAAGTAGTTGCAAAAAGTTGCAAAACCACTGTTTCTGTTCAATATATTGGAAAATAATTTTCAGTTTCTTTATTATTGTATTTGGTAGTCAACGAATAAAAGCTGTGAAGACATAGGAAAAGTGAGAAAATGTTAGCTGAGTGTGAAATTGGCTTACACATTGTCATAGTAAAGAACTGCTTGGCTAATTGAAAAAAGGTGGTACTAGGAAATTACTTTTTAAAGCATTTCATTGGAATATAGTGCTTAAGTTAGTGCAACAAAGATGCTTGATAGACCATTGAAACAGTTGTAGTGAAATACACTGTTTTTATTAAAATTCCAAAACCCAAAGAGGAAAGCCTGTATTAATGTTTAGCTGTTCTTTCAGATACTGACACGGCGCTTGAGGTTTCGTTTGGAACGTGCCTCGGGGGAGACGTCTTTAATAGATCGAACTGGTAGAATGCTCAAGATGGAGCCATTGGCAACTGTTGAATCTCTAGAACAGTATCTCCTGAAAATGGTGAGCTGCACACCACCCACAGAGTTCTCAGGGAATGTTTATATTCTGCTTCTTTAATATTTGACTTCTTTTCTTTTGTATGTAGGTAGCAAAGCAGTGGTACGACTTCGATAGGGCTTCATTTGTTTTCGTACGAAAACTACGAGAAGGCCAAACATTTGTGTTCAGGCATCAACATGATTTTGATGAAAATGGAATTATTTACTGGATTGGAACAAATGCAAAGTGAGTTTTTCAAAGATAGGTATTTTCAAGTCAGACACAAAAAACTATAATCCATGAGTCAGGATGTGGATTAAGAATTAATAATTAAATGAAATCTATTATCTTCTTATTAGTGGTAGGTATCTTTTTATCAATAGAATTACATTTCTTTTGGATTTGCTTAAATAATAGAAAGATATGAATCACTTGTGTTGAGAATTTGTTTGTATGCTTCCCTAAGAGGATGTAGGAGTGGGGAAGTTTGGGTCTTTATTTTTGCTTGACATGGCTCTGTTTGATTTTGTTGGTTTGGGTTTGTTTTGGTTTTTTTTTCTTTGCTACAGTGTTTTAAAAAACCTGAACAAACAAAGTGATGTATGGAACACATCTAAAGTTATCTAATTATCTAATATTATATTGATAATTTTGGTTTCTGATAAACTCAGCTGTTATATACAATTTAGAGTAAATGTCAAATGTTGCTGAAACCAATTTTTTAATTTAAGTAATAGTTGAGCAGTACATTTCTCTTTTTAAATACAGAACTGCATATGAGTGGGTAAATCCAGCAGCCTATGGATTAGTCGTGGTTACATCCTCAGAAGGAAGAAATCTGCCTTATGGTCGTTTGGAAGACATCCTGAGCCGTGACAGTTCAGCTCTTAATTGTCACACTAATGATGATAAGAATGCTTGGTTTGCCATAGATCTTGGCCTTTGGGTTATACCCTCAGCCTACACATTACGCCATGCTCGAGGTTATGGACGATCTGCTCTCAGAAACTGGGTTTTCCAGGTATCTAAGGATGGACAGAACTGGACTACTTTGTATACTCATGTTGATGACTGTAGTCTCAATGAACCAGGGTATGTCAGTGTATTTTATCACTTTTCATAAAACTGAGTGCAGTTAAAAGTGTACTTGACTGTAGACGGATTTAATGTGTACTGTGATTGTAACAGTGTATCTATCTAATGAAGTGGTAGATTATACAAATTATCAAGGATGAGCTGGAGAATGAGTGATTCTTAGGTTCTCTGTGTGGTTCACATAATGGAATTCGTGCTTTTCTGTCACTGTAAATTTTGCTTTTTATTTTTTGACAAAATTGTAACACCAACACTCATTCAAAGTTTGTCCCTGATGTTAATAGGCTTATGTATCTTGTAATATGCATACATGATCAGCTTTATGGTTTTCTTTGCTTTGCTACTAAAGTTTTTTGATTTTACGTTTTTTTTTCCGTTACCTGCCAACACCCCTTTCCAATAATCTTAAAGGTCTACAGCAACATGGCCTTTAGATCCTCCAAAAGATGAGAAACAAGGTTGGAGACATGTTAGAATAAAACAGATGGGAAAGAATGCCAGTGGGCAAACACACTACCTCTCCTTGTCTGGATTTGAACTTTATGGCACTGTGAATGGAGTATGTGAAGATCAGCTGGGTAAGAAAAAAACAATGTATATCCTATTTGCCCCTTTAAAGTGCTGATAAGCATACAACATAAAAATCAGTGAAAAAGGAGGTTAACATTTGCAGTTGAACTTGCTTAGAAATAAGCTCAAAATTATTCTGCATTCAATACTTTTAAGTCTTTTCAATTTACATTTCTTGTAGGAAAAGCTGCTAAAGAAGCTGAAGCCAATCTGAGAAGGCAGCGACGTCTGGTCCGTTCTCAGGTGTTAAAATACATGGTTCCAGGAGCTCGTGTAATAAGAGGAATTGATTGGAAATGGAGAGATCAGGATGGAAGCCCTCAGGGTGAAGGCACTGTTACAGGAGAACTGCATAATGGTGAGCATGAATTGCCTGACTTTATAAATGGTTGTTGCCTGATTAGATCATGCAGAATGGGTTGTGTTAAAGTATTTCCTTTGTAATGTCTTGATAAAATCGATAAAAGTTTAAATACTTCAGAGAGAAAAAGCTCAAAATGCTTTAGCTGTTGGGATCCATTTGTGAAATTCCATTTGAGCACATGAAAAAGATTCTTGCTGTAAATGAAACTTTTGTACAGCTTTGGTTAATTAAAATATTAAACTGTTATTGAAATACAAAACTGTCATTTAGACATGTTACAAAGTATATGATGGTGAGTGATGCAAATTGATAAATTAAGCTTTGGGCCTGCAAAATCTACAATTATCTTCTTCATTTCTTCTAGCTGAGCATTTGCAATATTTTTCTTGACTTTTGTTATATCCTATACCTTTCCTACCTTGCAAGCTTCTTTGGGATCATTTTTTAATTTTTTTTTTTTTAGTTAAAGCATGAAAATTTATTCACTTAAGGAGTAAAATAAAAATCTGCAACAGCCAGGGAAGTCACTGCTTAGGAAGTTAAGTTATTGAAGGGGCTCCAGGAGAGGTGGTGATCTTGTCAGCTGAACATGCTTTCTACCATTTCCCTTCTCTTCCACCTATTTTGAGGCATATAAGGCTTGCCTTGTTTCTGAGGCACCTTTGGCCACTCTTAGGTTTATTCTTAGCCAGACTTGAAAGTTTCTTCTAGGTTGTTGTCAGCTCTCAAACATGGAGAAATGTCCAAATACAATCTTAAAATTACTTGAAACTGAGCTTTATTTAAGCTGTTCAGTACAGCTTGTAGGGAAGTCTTCCATCATCAGTGTATTTTTCTTGTCAGATGCAACAGTACCCATAGCTACATTAAAACTTTGAAGACTTTAGGTATTACTGGTGAGTAGTGTTCTACCTAATCAGTGGTTTTGTTCTATGTTCCAGTAAAACTTTCCCATTTAACCACAGGTGAAATTGAGGTTCATTTATTAAATGGTGATGCCAAGCGATCTCATTCATGTCACAGCTTTTTCATAGAATTTTGAAAATAATATCTCATTTACTTTTCTGGTTACTGTTCATGGGTGTAGACAAATTTTGAGTTGTTTTGGCCTGTAATGATGGAGCAGTTCAACTTCGAGTGCATAATACATACTTAAAACTTGTTCAGATTTAAAACTGCTTGTAATTAAAACCTTTTAGGGAAAGGAACTACACAAAACAACTATAAACTTATTTAGTTATGCTTTGAAAAAATACAAGGTTCAGATATTCATAAAGGGGACAATTTATACTGTTGAACTACAGTATGGAGCTTTTTTTTTTATTTGATAACAAGGCAAAGAAATACTAGAAGAAAAAGAAATTCAGATTTGCTTCACAACTTTACCCTTCAAAGTTTTAATGACATGAAGCTACTCAGCTATAGCTTGTGAAGGAGGAATAAAATCATACAAGAATAACATGATCTTAACCTGCTCATTTGGGGAGGAAATGTCTGCTTATCATATCTGAAAGCTTTATCCATTTTAAACTACTTTTCCTGCAGAGTGATATTTCTAAATAGCGAATTGCCTGTGATCATCTGTTTCGGCCTAGGAGTGGTGAATTTGAGATAGTTAAAAGCTGAAGGTGCACATGAAGTAATAAAAGTAGTATTTTACTTGGTATTAGTTCTCTTCTGTTTTAATAAAGAAAAATATGTGTGTATCTGGACCTGATACTTGTTTTGACTTCGTCTGAGATTGCAGAAGATGACTAAGCTTTAGAGGTTTCATTTTTGAAGGAAACATGTATCAATTAAAATAGTTACACCGACATTTGTTGCATTTAAGATACAGTGAGAAATACTATAAGGGACTTTTTAGGTGACTCTTAGATTGTGGCACATATTTAGACAAGTAAAAATAAATCATTTTGCCCCCATTTCTGTCCTAGTTAGCTAAATTTTGCACATTACTCTCATTATGGCAGATTTGTTATATTTAACTGTTAAAAAAATTTGCTATGCAAAATCATAATTTAATAAAGGAACTGAAGAGTAGCATCTCTTTGGAGTTTTGTTCTAGTTCCAGGATAGTTTATTTCTATTAAACATATTCTCTTTGCAACTCTGAAATTTTACTTGATGTGGCCCTAACCTGACTGCCATAAGACTTTTTATGAATATGGAAAGTTAGTGTCTGTGTAACTTACTGAACTAAGAAGCCGTGTATCAATAAATTAATTCTTTCACTTTAAGAATAAGAAATCTCAAACTGAGTAGTTGCATAACATGTCTTCTATTGGATAAATAGGCTTATCTACCAAAGCATCCAACAAAGAAAAATATTATTGAATGTCCTTGTAATAATTACAGCTTCTTGACAGATGCTAGTGAAGTTATGATACATTTTAATATACATTTCTGTTATTAGACAATACAATTTTGATAGATGCTAATAAAATTTTGAGAGATTCTAGTAGGTCAGGTTTCTTCCTGAAGGAAATTTTATTTTTGGCTGGATTCTGTGACCCTGAAGATTAAGGCAGCAAGAACAAGCAGCCAGTAATTGGCAACATTACAAAATGCTAAATTCTTTAGATTTAAACGCTTCCTTCTAAATTGGCGTTTAGGGTTACTTAGCGATTTCATTGATTCAGACGTACAGCCCTTATGAGAAGCTGATCCCACATTGTGGAGCTACTGTCTGACACGCCTCCTGTCTGCTTTCTGCTGGATCTCACAAACTCCTGTCCCTTTCCAGGCTGGATTGATGTCACCTGGGATGCTGGTGGCTCTAACTCTTACCGTATGGGCGCAGAAGGAAAGTTTGACCTCAAGCTTGCACCAGGGTACGACCCTGATTCAGCGGCATCACCCAAACCTGTTTCATCCACTGTTTCAGGCACAACGCAGTCATGGAGCAGCTTGGTGAAAAACAACTGTCCAGACAAGACGACTGCTGCTGCAGGCTCCTCAAGTAGAAAAGGAAGCAGCAGTTCTGTGTGTAGCGTGGCAAGTAGCAGCGACATCAGCTTGGGTTCGACCAAAATGGAGCGGAGATCAGAGAGTGTATTGGAACAGAATATAGTTTCAGGCACTGACGTCCATGAACCAATTGTTGTTCTGTCCTCCGCTGATAGCGTCCCTCAGGCTGACATAGGGTCATCCTCCAGTGCCAGCACCAGCACCTTAACAGCGGACATGGGAAACGAGAACGCAGAGAGGAAGTTAGGTCCTGATAACACAATACGCACTCCCGGGGAGTCCAGTGCTATATCCATGGGAATTGTTAGCGTAAGCTCTCCTGATGTGAGTTCAGTCTCTGAGCTGACTAACAAAGAAGCAGCTTCCCAGCGACCTCTAAGCTCTTCAGCAAGTAACAGACTCTCGGTCAGTTCTTTGTTGGCTGCTGGGGCACCCATGAGCTCCAGTGCGAGCGTTCCCAACTTATCGTCTCGAGAGACTTCCAGCCTGGAGTCCTTTGTGCGGAGAGTGGCAAACATAGCACGTACCAATGCCACAAACAACATGAATTTGAGCCGGAGTAGCAGTGATAACAATACGAATACTTTGGGAAGAAATGTTGTGAGTACTGCAAGTAAGTAAACCGTTTTTATTTTTAGTTGAGAATTTTGTTGTTTCTTTGGTTTTTGTTACACTTAAGTTTGGATTGTGATGGTTTAATAGAGAAATGTACTTAGTGCAGCCTTGACCTTGTGTGTACCTGTAGAACTCACAAGAGTTCCTGTCAGCTGAAGTGTTACAATGCCCGATGATGTCAGGTTACACTGTGGTACCCATCAAATAGAAATTAATTTGAAATTTATGTCTGTTACATGTTTAAGGAGAGAGTATGGTTTAGACCAAGAGGATGGAAGTCTAGCAAGAGTAGCTAACATCAGGTACTTAGGCTTTCTGTTCTGTGTAGATTTTGCATATTCACCTTGTACATGCCTATTTCTGTTATTTTTCCATTTTCCACAAGAAGGGCAGTTCATGCGTATTGTGAAGTGTCTGAGCGTAGGAGCTAAGAACACAGGAAAACATTTCATTGTACAAACAGTATAATGAAATGTTAGCAGATTCCTGATTCTGTCAAGCTGCATAACAATGTACTCTAATACTGAGTGTGTTTTCTAGAAGGTGGTGTGGTCATCAAGGCTTAGATTCGGTCAACTGTTCAGGCATATTAAACGTAAGGAAGTTTGTAGTTAACGGTGTTTTAAATGACATTATGTACATGCTTTAACATTTGTATGTTCTCAGATTATATGTAGGATCAAGATATTAGCAAGGGAAGATGTAAACCTGATGGTTGTGAGCTCCTTTTTGAGCATGCTTCCATTGAAGTTGTTACTTGTTAGTTATTTTGTTCTCTAATGGGGATAGTATTTTAAACAGAGAAGTGCATTTCACAGGGCAGGCAAGTTAAAAAAAAGTGAAATTACCCAAGCTAGAAAAAACCCATAAATTTCTTGTTAAACTTTTCTGCATGTCATGATTGTCAGTGAAGGTAGTGAAGGGTCTGGAGCTGCTGAGGGTTGTTTAGCCTGGAGAAAAGGGGGCTCAGATGAGACCTCATTGCTCAATACTACTACCTGAAAGGAGGTTGTGAGGTGGCGGGCAGCCTCTTTTCGCAGGTAAGAAGTGAGAGGGGAGGGAAGATTAGATACTAGGAAAAATTTCTTCATTGAAAGGGTGGTCAGGCACTGGAATGGGTGGCCCAGGGAAGTGGTGGAATCACCATCCGTAAAAGTGTTCACAAGTTGTGCAGATGTGGCACCTGGGAACATGGCAGTGCTGGGCTAACAGCCGACCTCAGTCTTTGAGGTCTCTTCCAGCCTTAACAACTCTATGACTCTGTGCTTCCTTATTTAGAAATGTGGTGTTTGCTTTTAGCATTTTTTTAATGTTTTGAAATACTGAATGTTCTTTTTTTCTTGGGGAGAATTTTTTTTAATATATCCTTACATTCATGTTATGGTAGTGGAGATGGGAGGGAGGGGAAGTCTTTTCCAGCTTGCAATAGAAATGTAAATAAGATACTCAAAGAAAGCCTTCTGGCAATTGATCACCTTCTAGATCGTGGCTCTGATTCCGAAGTAGTTTTGTATTGAGGGGAGAGAAAAGAGACCACCTTTGAAAAACATGGTGAAATACTTCAACAGCATATTTAAGATTCCATGACTGTTTGATAGCATACAGTGCGAAACTTAGGATAAGAATGGGGCAACTTAATAACTTAATTCTGTGATAAAAATAATCATACTTTATATTATCCTTCCTGTAGGACTTAGTTCAGTTTATACTTTTTATATGAATAGAAACTGCAAATGGTAACTCATGCTCCAAAAAGAGATCAGAGACTACATTTGAACAATTTCACCAGAGTTCAATTAGAGCATTGCAAAAAGCTTGTTTCGTAAATTTTTAAAAATTACTTAATTTTATAATTTTTTTGGTTTTTTTAGTCTGTTCAAAAAACCCAACCAACCAAACCAAGCAATAAACCCCCACCTTCAAACAAACCACCCACAATAACCCAACACCCCAAAAGTCAAGACTGAAATCATTGTTAGTGATACAAGTCTTTCTGGACTTGCTGTACAGGTCAAATTGAAAACATCAGTATTTACCAGAAGCTAAGTGGTGTCTAGGGTAGCCAGTTTCAATTTGCTCTTGAATTCAGAGCAAATGAAATTCTGATGTTTAATGTTTTTTTCTGTTAACTGTAAGAACAAAGAGTTTGCTATCATTAATTAGCAGAGGGTGAAAGATGTGAATACTGAACAGATTATTTTCAACCTCTTGAACAACAAAAGAAAAACTGTTCAGTTTTTCATAGAGAAGAAGATCAGCTTATTAGCAACCCTAAATTTAAAATTCACACTTTCCCTCATTGTCATACTATTATTTCACACCTTCCCTGCATTGTTTTATTTTTATTTGCAAAATGTTAAATATGTACTTGATGAGCAGGGATGTATTTAGTAACTGTATGTAATAGAGAAGGAAAGCAGAAACAGTAACATTTATTTTTCACAAAAAGCTACCAAATGCACTTAAGGGAAGAAGCTTTATCCTTCTTCAAGGGTAGTGACCTTTGCAAACTTTGGTAATAATAATATGAAATGCAGAGGTGTGTGTTTGGGTTTTTTTATGAAGGCAGTGTTGCTGTTTACATAAATGGCAATAATGATAATGTTTCTTTTCAAGCTGCAAAACTTGCATTTGATAAAGTTTATCAAAAGTAGATTGAAAAACCTAAGACTTAAATTCTTAGTATAGATGACCCCTCAAATTTTTCTCTCCTAATTTGTGATTAATCTCCTTGTTTAGTGTGTGAGAACATGTTTTGCAGACAGGGATCTAAATGTGTAGTTGCACATAGGTATAATTTATACTCATTTATGTATACTATCTGAAGCTCTGAGTCTACAGTGAATTCAGTCTTATTTCAGTTGTTAACTAAAATGCATTTACTTTTCTACGTGAATGTACAGTAAGATAACTTTTTAGTTGTTGCTTGCTTTTTCTGAAATTTATTTATATAGATCATCCAGCATAAGTCATACATTTCACAGTACTGTCAATTCAGGTTTGTTGACTGTAATGAACATATTTTAGTAGTTGTGTGAAAAATAACAAGTCACAGCTGATTTAAGAACCTTAGAAAAATGTACAATAATCACAAGTTTCACATTTGTTTTAATATGTTCTGTTCCCAATTCCCTTATATGTAGTTAACTTGTTTGCACTATATAATACTGTAATTTAGATGTTAAATTTAATTTTAGGCTTAAAGACAGATCATGATGCTAGAGTAACAGATTTCAGAAATTTTTTACCTATGTTGAAAATTAAATTAAGTAATTTCAGATTTATAGGGGGACTTTTGGGATTTATTTGATAAAATTATTTATTTAAAATGTTTGCAAGGGAATAAGCTCAGAATTGGGCATCTGTGTTGTAAGATGCACTTTTGCATTGGGAACCTTTCCCCTTTATAGTCTGTTGTTCTTTATTATAAAATAACACACTGATAATTTTTCAACCCCAAATATATTTTACAACGCAGGAGTCATGCATGTAAGTTGTACTCTTCAAGTCATCAAATCATTTATTTTATCTTACCATATCTTTATCTATAGCTTCTCCTCTTATGGGTGCCCAAAGTTTTCCTAATCTGACTACAACTGGTACCACATCAACAGTGACCATGTCTACATCCAGTGTTACTAGCAGCAGCAATGTAGCTACAGCAACTACAGTTTTATCTGTTGGTCAGTCGCTTAGTAATACTCTAACTACTAGCCTAACATCAACATCTAGTGAGAGCGATACAGGGCAGGAGGCAGAATATTCTTTATATGGTAAGTTTCATTTTTAAATGAACATAAGCATTAGACTTTCCATTAATGATTTTTCCTTTTATCCCATTGTTATGATTTCCTCATATAGTAGTTTATTTATTGAAAAGTATTTGAAAGTTGAGCTCTTCGTATGTTACTAGTTCTGTAAGGCAGTAAGTAAAATAATGACAATGTAGCAGGTTTTCCTTATGTTTTCAAATCTTTATTTTCAGCAGTTTCTATCCCATATTAATATTACTTATGGTATAGTTTATCTAGGCACTTGAATATTTTCCCTCATCATGTTTAGCTCCTAATGTAGTTTGCATATGTACTTCTAATTACAATCAAAATGTTATTTTTTTGTTGTACTGTATAGATATGCTACATGCTCAGTCTGATTACCTTGTATTACTCGATTGAAAAGCAGCCACCATTAGGCACATTGTACCCTTAAAATAGCTTTCAGGTATCTCAATGCCATAATTGTAATTGCAGAAAATTGGAAAAAACCAGAAAAATTGGAAAAAACCAAAAATTGACAGGAAGAATAAAATTACGTGATTTGATAAACAGATTCAGAGTTGTGTGGACAGACTTTAGGACAGAAGTTACTTGAGGCATATGAATACAGTGAAAGAAGATTTAGATAATTTGGTCAGTAATACATAGAAATCAAGCTGCTAAAATGAAGTCAAGAAAAACCTGTGTTGAATATGGGAAAATACTCCCTAATGTAAAGTTTATTGAATTGTCAGATGTCCTTGAAAGAAAACATACTTGATTTATTTAAAATATTATTTGATTAAGTTTGTGTTCTGTTTTTGAAATTGCTTGAAAAATTTCTGGCCATTTCAATGGGTATTGGAATTGAGCTGCTTGGCGGCAGTTGATTTATATATCTGTACTGACCATTCCCTTTACTCTTTTAATTAAGTCTAATTTGATGTTTTGATTGGGTGGCAAGTCTTAAAGTATATCACAAACAACTGAGCAAATGGACTGCATTCAAGTATCAGTAGGGGTAGTAGCAAGAGTACAAAGGGTGTTTGGGTGGTATAGATGGTTTCTATGGGCATAGAAAAATGTAAATGTTCAAAGCTTCATCCCAGTCCACTTGCATTTCTGTGAACTTCTTTTTTTGGTTTTGGGAGGTTGTTTTTTAAATCTTAGTATTAAGCGAGTAAAATGGAACTTTGCCTTCAACTTCTTATTACAGTAATTATTTAGCAATTGAATCTTGAAAATATCACTCATAAATGTTTATCTTATATGTCTATTACATTGTAATTTAAGGTCTAAACCACACATTTTTAGTGGCAATTACATCACTCACCTGTTTTTAAATTATTGAGACATAAAAACAGACAATATGCATTTGTACACCATTTTTTGTGATCTTTTGTGATCTAAAATAAGTATAATTATAAAATATTATAAGAAAATGAAAAACAGATCACTCTTGCCGATCATTATTAATTGTACCAATAGTAAGTGCTTCTATAGTTATGCTATTGACTACATCCATGAACTTTTTAACAGGTGTATGTTTCTATCACAGCTTTTATTCCTGTTATGCAATAAGCAATGTTTTAGCTTTCTTCTTCTGGTGTAAGTGAAGTTTTTTCACTCTGACCAATGCTTCTGTTCTTTAGTTTTAAGAAATCTGCTTTAAAAGTTATTCTTGACTTTTATTCTGTATGTAAATATATATGTGTATGTTATAGATTTTCTTGATAGCTGCCGAGCTAGTACTCTGCTGGCAGAGTTAGATGATGATGAGGATCTACCTGAACCAGATGAAGAAGATGATGAAAATGAAGATGATAACCAAGAAGATCAAGAATATGAAGAAGTTATGGTATGGCATAGTTAACATAAATGGGGTCTTAATTGACTAAAGGGTGCATTAAAAATCCCGAGACCTTACAGATCAGAATTAATCTTTTAAAACCAGGCTGGGAACAAGTTGACAGACAGTAGAAATGATGGATCACTTGTTCATAGGCGGGTGAAATGGTATAATTGTGGATACGCTGCTGCATTTTGTAACGATTCAGTTCTGGGGTGTGTTTAACTGTGGGCCTGTATGAAGCAGGAGTTTGCCAAAGGAAATATCTCAAAAAGCCCCACTAACCTCCATCAAAAAACCAATGGGGTTGGGGACAAGACAAAAGCAGCATGGTAGTTCACATGGTTCTTGCCCACACTGTCAGGAGTCCTGGCTTTTCAGTTGGTTGTTCTTACTGGTATGAATGAGACTTGCTCATTTGCCATCACTGAAGTGATCAGATTGAGTATTGCAATATCTAAGAGGAAAATAGAAGGCTTCACTAATGATAATTTCAGGTTTTACAGAATAAATATGAATATTGTATTATGGAATTATAGAAGCTTAATCTTGCAATTTATATGCAAATATTTATGTAATTTGAACAAAAATATTTTGCATTTTAACTTGCTGTGATTATGCTTTTAAGAGAAGCTCAAGTACATTATTAATCATCTTGTTTCAACTTCTGCACTAAGATACAAATCTACGAAAAAAACCAAGCCAATACTACTTAAGTGGATGTACAATGCAAGCAGGAACTTTAGTTTGTAGAATGTTGGCCAGTTTTTAAAATTTATTAAATGGAGTTACTATTGTTGTTCATGGGAAGTAGCAGAAATAGCTAAAATAGACTTTGCTTGAGATTACACAGCAAGAAGCAGGTCCGGAAAAGAAAATTTTCCTTTATTGGGTTGCAGTATGATTCCCTCTGATTTATCATGTAATTCTTCTCAATGAGGAGTTGAACAGATTGAAAACTTGTTGTAGAAAACTCTTAAGCAACTACTCCTTGTTAAAGCTTATTGAAAATTAGATTTTCCCCCACCAAACTAGTTCTAGTATTTTGATATTTGATTTAATCTCTGGGTAAAATGTGTATATGTTATATATCAATATATATACACACTTTGGGAAAAAGTCTTTCTTGTTTTCAAAAAAATTAATGTGTCTATTTTAACATCATTGGGTATATTTGAACCTTTGGTATTACAAAGTTTGTAGAATACACAAAACATCTAAACCTGGTCTACAGTACTCTGTATTTTCCTATGTTCTGGTGCTTCGTGTAAAGTTTAATTCTTTCCAGAAACTATAAATACACATATGTGCCAGCTTTGATTTATTTTATGTTGATTTTATAGAGAAAATTAACCTAATGAAGACATAATGAAATGACAGAATGGGTAAGGTTGGCAAGAACCACAGTGGGTCATCTGTTCCAGCCTCCCTGCTCAGTCAAGATCATCCTAGAGCAACTGGCACAGGGTTGTGTCTTGATGGTTGTTGACACAAGCTGTCTCAGTGTGTGATCACTCACACAGTAAAGCTCTTCCTCACGATCAGGTGGAACTTCCTGTGCATCAGTTTCTGTCTCTTGCCCTATTGCATGGCACCACTGAGAAGAGCCTGGTGTCAGAGTCTTTTGGCACCACCTCATCAGATACCGACAGACATTGATGAGGTCCCCTCTCATTTGCCTCCTCTTGAGGCTGAACAGACCCAGCTCCCCAGGCTTTCCTCATAAGAGAGATGCTGCAGTCCCTTAATCATATTTGTAGCCTCCACTAGGCTTTTCCAGGAGCTCCGTGTCTCTCCTGGCTGAGGAGCCCAGAACTGGAGACAGCACTTCAGATGCAGCCTTACCAGAGCTGAGTAGAGCTGCAGTTTAGTTTGTTGCTGCTGTATTCATGAACTCTCAATTTTTTAATCAAATTATTCTCTTTAGCAGAATCAGAAAAACAACTAGGGTTTTTGTTTTGTTTTTTTAGGAAGAAGAGGAGTATGAAACCAAAGGAGGCCGTAGAAGGACATGGGATGATGATTATGTATTGAAACGGCAGTTTTCTGCTTTGGTTCCTGCTTTTGACCCAAGACCTGGTCGTACTAATGTGCAACAGACAACTGACCTAGAAATCCCTCCACCAGGTATGCTGACAAGATATGGGATGCTTAATTTGGCTTTAGGATGGAGATTCACTGTTAAGGGCCCAGCGGATCTGGGGATGGTATCACCACTAACCAGTACAACATACTCTTGTGGCTGTGTGGCTTTTCTGTGAATGAGAGTTTAATCTACCTCTGCAGATCTAAGCTTTATTGAGGGAGAAGTAAATTAAGTGCTGTGTAAAATGAGCAAATTTAGGAATTTAACTAGGATCATCTCTTACCATGATAAATAATAAAATCTCTTGATATGATAAAGAGGTGATAAATCTCTTGGTATGCCTGGTTCCACCTGCAGGGACTTAACTGTGTTAAAGCTATCCAGAGTAGATTTATTGGAGAGGGTGTGTTGAAACAGTGCAAAGCTGAGGCAGGGGCAAGTGAAGTGTAGTGCAGTGATGGAGCAGGGTGTATGATCAGCAGCACAGCACCTGATCTTGCTCCTGGGCTCCTTAGTTCGTTCTTGTTCAGCTCTGTGGATGTATTCAATGTTCATTACAGAGAGAATAAGTAGGTTTTAGTGTATGTGGAAATAAGCCACTGCTTATTTGGAAGAACTGAAAGGAAAGATACTGTGTAGAAAAAGAAGCATGTGCTGTGATAATATCTAAAAAGATATTATCAAGATACAGGGATCAGTAGGGAGTCCAGAAATTCCTGTTAATTTTAGTCCCATAAAGAAATTCTTCAGTTGTAATTTAGTTCATAGTTAGAAGTCTGTCTCATCACTTTGGCACGTGTGCAGTAAGTCATTACAGTTGCTTAATGGACCGTGTTATTGATGTTTAAGCCACCTTGTCATGCAATTATATATTTTGTATTAAGGGTTCTCAAATGATTTTTGCAGGTACACCTCATTCAGAACTCCTGGAGGAGGTTGAGTGCATGCCTTCACCACGTTTAGCACTCACCTTGAAAGTTTCGGGTCTTGGAACAACTCGAGAAGTAGAACTGCCCCTTACAAACTTCCGATCCACCATCTTTTACTATGTACAGAAATTGTTACAGCTTTCCTGTAATGGCAGTGTGAAATCTGACAAACTCAGACGCATTTGGGAGCCAACATACACGTAAGCTCACCAGTTCATTATTCTGTGTAGAGAACACTGACTGATTAGGAAATGTAGTAATAAGCAACACTAGAATTAAATTATTTTTTTGTGTTTATGTCAGGATGTTATTACTGGTTTTAAAACTACTGCTGTCCCTGCAGTACAAGGAAAAAAATCATAACCTTTAGGGATCTGCTTGGAAAAATCCCATGGGGTTATAGTCCTAGCAAATAGAGAAGTCCAGGAGAGCTGGTCGATATGTTTTTCAGGATCACTTTCTTCAGACTAAGGAACAGTCCATCCCAATATATAGGAAATTAGGGAGAGTCAGTAGGGAACCTGCATAGACAAATAAAAAATCATGAAAGGGAAGCATGCAAGGAGTGGAAGAAGGGTCAAGTGATCTAGGAGGAATCCTAGTTGCCTCAACTTGAAGGCAGAGCATTAGGAAAGCCAGAGCACATCTGGAGTTGAATCTGGTGATATGTGAATGGCAAAAGGTTAGTGAACACTGACTCAGCCTACAAGTCTGTGGGACCCAAAGGAATGCACCTGTGGGTGCTGGCCACTCTATTATCTTTGGAAGGTCATGAGGATTGGGAGATACTTCTGAGGACTGGAGAAAAGGAATTGTCATTCCTGTCTTGCACAGAGGCAGGGAAGATCTAGGGAACTACAAACTTATCACTCTTTCATCCCTGGAAAAGTGATGGAGATAGTCCTGGAAACTGTTTTCGAACAACGAAGGATAAGAAGGTGATTGAAATAGGTGGCATGGATTTATGAAGAGAAAATCATGCTTAGCCAGCCTTGTAGTCTTCTACCATATGCCTAGCTCAGTGGATGAGAAGAAAGCAGCAGATGTTATTTTCCTCGACTTTAAGAAGACTTTCAACAATTTCTCTCTGACAAACTTAGAAAGCATGAACTAGGTAGTGTTTGAAAAATGCCTGAACTGCCGGGCTCAGATGATTGTAGTCCTTGGTGTAAAGGCCAACAGGTGTACCCCAAGGGTTGATACTGGGTCCAGGACTGTTTAAACATCTATAATAGTGGGCTGTATGATGGGACAGAGCAGAATCTCAGCTTGCAGGCAAAATAAAACTGGGGAGGAGTCACTGTTGCACCAGATGGTTGTGCTGCCGTACTAAGAGACCTTATCATGCTGGAGATATGTGGAGACAGGAGCTTCGTGACATTTTGCAAAGGGAAATGTAAAGTCTGTCAGCTGGGGAAAAATAACTGTGGTTCAGGCTGGAGGCCAGCTGGCTGGAAAAGAGGTTGTTGAGAAAGGCCCTGAGGGTCTGGGTGGACATAAAATTAAACATGAGCCATCTGTGGACTCCAGTAGCAAAGAAGATCAGCAGCACCCTGGGCTGCATTAGGAAGGTTGAGTGAGGTGATCCTCCCCATCTGCTCAACACTGGTGAGATACACCTGCAGTGCTGTGTCCCAGTTCAGGGCTGCTCAGTACCAGAGAGACACGGACACTCGAGTAAATCTAGCAAGGGGCTGCTAAGATGATTAAGGGCTGATTGCTTCTGTCTTACAAAGAAGAGTCTGAGAGATCTGGATCTGTCTAGCCTGGAGGAAAAAAGACTTGTGGACTCTTCCCAGTGTGCATGAATACCTGGTGGGAGGACACAGGAAAGCCAGACTGTGGACTTTTTGTTGTTGCAACATGCGAGAGGACTAGAAGAAAAAAGGCTCAAATTGAAATACAGGAAACTCTATTTAAACATGTTATTTGAGGGCCCTTCCCACCTCAACTATTCTCTCAATGTTAATTTGACCTTACTAAGTTTGTAGTAATAGACAGAAATTGTAAGATGGTGTTTTCAGTTTACTACCCTAACCCTAACTTCCATCATACCAGAAGAATAATGTGTATGAAAGCAACAACTGCAATATAAGGAGGGGTGCAGTATTTTTAAGTGTACTTCAGATTTCATCAGTGCTTGTGCATTGCACGTATTTTTGAGTTGCCTTCTGTCAAAAAATTGCATGCTGTAACAAACTGTTTTCTAGTTAGAAAACATGAGAAATGGTTGTAAATGTACATATCTTCTAAGCACAGCAAGCTTCCCTAGGACTTCAAAATTGTAAAGAGTTGGTGCAGTTTTAGTGAAAAATCTAAAGTTGGTTTGGGAAATCGGCACAATGAAGTTTGGTTGTTTTCTCAAGTCTCACTTAAGGAAACACAAATTAAATACTATGCAAGATAAATACCAACATCATGAAAATAGAGCTTAAGAGCTTTGCTGCTTCAGGGTATCCCAGATGTTCTGTGTAGCAAAGAGCAGCTGCTGCTGCTGTTTCACATCATATTATCTAAATGTCACTGATACCTAACAAGTCAATGTATAATCTCGGAATTTAGAGGATGTGCTATGAGTATGAAATATTAACTCACTGTTTTGATGTCTAGAATCATGTACAGAGAAATGAAGGATTCTGATAAAGAGAAAGAAAGTGGAAAAATGGTAAGACCTACTTCTGTGCCTCTGTGTTCTATGGCTGTTTTAATAAAAGCAGAAGAAACATGATTGCAGTTTTTGAAATGCTACATTAAAAAAAACTAACAGTTTTCAATTACTTAAAGAATATTAGTGAGTATATTTGTAAATGCATGCTCCTTTAAAAAAAGACATCATATATTGCATGTGAAATCTTAAAGACTTTACAATCAGGAAAAACCAACATTTGGTGGTTCCTGTTGTAGGGTTGCTGGTCAGTAGAGCATGTGGAGCAGTACCTTGGCACTGATGAATTACCAAAGAATGACTTGATAACCTACCTGCAGAAGAATGCAGACTCAGCTTTCCTGCGCCACTGGAAATTAACCGGCACTAATAAAAGTATTAGGAAAAACAGAAATTGTTCCCAGCTCATAGCTGCATACAAGGTATATGTCTGCATCCCAACTTTTTTTTATTATGAATGGCTGTGTGCTTTGTTTTGCAGCTTTAAAGATTCTTGTGGAGGAGAGCCATGGTATTTATAGGGAAGTTGAATGTTCAAAAGCCAGTTTCAAGTTTAGGTTTTGCTGCTCTTGGCTTTTTATTTTAATGTCTTCTGTTAAATGTAGTTGTGTTAAAATGCATTTGAGTCGTGATTTGCACCTTGCAGAATTTGAATAAATGTTAAGTTTGAACACAGTAACCATTTTGATTTTTTTCAAATCAACTTGGAATGCATTCCTAAAGACAGCAACACACAGTTTTCATTCATAACCTTTTTTTTTAACAGGATTTTTGTGAACATGGATCCAAATCTGGGTTGAGTCAAGGGGCCATTTCTACTCTTCAAAATTCTGATATCCTTAGTTTGGCCAAGGAACAACCTCAGGCCAAAGCTGGCAGCGGACAGAACTCCTGTGGAGTAGAAGATGTTCTGCAGTTACTTAGAATTTTGTATATAGTTGCCAGTGACCCTTACACAGCACGGACTTCTCAAGAAGGTATTTTAGTTATTTTGCAGAGTTTCTGAAATATTTTAATGAAAACAAAATAAAGGA
Source organism: Petroica traversi (assembly GCA_025920805.1). NCBI lineage: Eukaryota > Metazoa > Chordata > Aves > Passeriformes > Petroicidae > Petroica > Petroica traversi. The sequence goes on from JAHLSL010000007.1 coordinate 24,017,658, forward strand.
AAACTTTTCTCTTCATTATTTTCAGAAGGAGATGAGCATCCTCAGTTTAACTTTCCACCTGATGAATTCACAAGTAAAAAAATTACTACAAAGATTCTGCAACAGATTGAGGTATTACACCTAATACATTATGCCCAGTATATATATGTAATATTGTTTTTACGACTCTGTTATTCTCTTCCTTACCTTGACTCTTTGAAATTATTAGTTTTTTGCCATTGTTTATTTTTGAATTGTTTCATACGTACTTTCTTCCTTAGATTTGGATGAGTAAACTCTGCAAGAACATACTAGTCTGAATAAAAACATGCAGTTTGTTTTTGTGCAAAGCACACAAAACTTTTTTACTTTATCTGTTTTGGTTATGAATAATAATAATATTTTTTCTGTACCAGATATGGATGTTACAATTTAGTGTGTATATGTCTGCCTGATGATAATGTAGAAAAGGCACATTGATTATGTTAGGGTTCACAGACATTTTATTACTCATACATTCTACATAAAGCTTTCAAAAATAGCATATAGAAAACATCTTACTGGTTAGTTAGATACATTGAATGGAAAACTTTAGGATGTACTTCTTCAGTAGAACTACGTTTTCTTCGGCAAAGATTAAAGAAGATTCTCAGCTTAATTAGCCCTTATGTGCTTTTTGAGGTTCAGAGGTTTTTTTGCAGTCACTTTGTCTTAATTATATACTTTAAAAAAAGTTTCAATTTTTCGTGTTCCTTCGAAGACTGTTGTGACACCATGAAATTCTTGTAGAAATAATTTCTGTAGTACAGTTTATTATAATTGTATTTCAGAAGGGACTATAGTAATATTTCAAGGGGATAACTTTTCTACCATCAAGTTTCTTTCATGTCTTCTGATATTGAAAGGTAATATCTAATTTCTTTTGGGCAAAACTCAGGAGTAATTCTTTCCAGGTACTTGGGTACTTAGATCTCCCCACACTGCTTTGAGTAGTGTATGTCTCAGAGATTTACTACAGCTTTTAGTGTCAGTGTCAAACCCTGTGTCCAGTCTTAAGTCCTAGAAAGTTTATGAGCTTAGAATCACAGAATATGCTGAGTTGGAAGGGATCCATGGGGATCGTCAAGTCCAACTCCTGGATCTGTGCAGGACATCCCAAGAGTCACACCCTGTGCCTGAGAGCATTGTCTAAATGCATCTGGAGCCCTGTCAGGCTGGTGCTGTGACCACTTTCCTGGGGAGCCTCTTCCAGTGCCCAAACACCCTCTGGGTAAACAATCTTTTCCCCATATCTACTCTAACCCTTCCCTGACACCACTTGAGGCCATTTCCTTGAGTCCTGTCACTGTCACCAAGAGAAGAGATCAGTGTCTGCCCCTCCTGCTCCCCTCAGGAGGAAGCTGTAACTGCAGTGAGGTCTCCCCTCAGTCTCCTCCAGGCTGAACAGACCAAGTGACCTCAGCTGCTCATCATGCAGCTTCCATATTGATAGCATTTAAAAGGGGAAAAATATCTCAGTTGCTGAGAAGAAAGAAACTTACTCAAGCACAGATAAAAATTCTATACTTGGGTGTATTTGCTCTGTATGTACTTGGTTACAAACCCGTTGGGACCACCTAAGTCAAATATTATTAACACTTTTTTTTCCCTGTACATTAAACTACACAGGAACCCTTGGCACTAGCAAGTGGAGCTTTGCCAGACTGGTGTGAGCAACTAACAAGCAAGTGTCCTTTCTTAATTCCGTTTGAAACAAGACAGTTGTACTTCACATGTACAGCCTTTGGAGCATCAAGGTAAAAAATGAAAATTAAAAGACATATGACTTCTTCCTTTTAATTTTTTACATACAGTAGTTTCTAAATTGCTGATATCCAGAAGGGCCTTAATCCTGAGACAAATTTTGCTTGCCAAATCTGAATAATTTTGGATAATAGAAGGAAAAAGATGGAAAAACTCAGGATGACAAGAAGTTTTGCTTTTTAACTTTAGCTGAAGACTTGCCTGCGTACTTATAGCTCAGTTATCCTGTTGGTCAATTTGTCTAGGTTGCAGTTCATTGCATAAAGGACTGCAAAATAGAAAACATTTGGAGAATCATATGAACTAAATGTTTTTTTGAAAACTCATACATTTTTATAGTTCCAGCAACTGTTACGTGATTGTTTTGGTTCATTTATTTTTAATTTGTGAATGTTTTAACAAAACAGAAAAAAAAAACTAAGTAAAGGGTGATATTTTGAAAGTTACTGTAACCTGCATAATGAAATTGGAACAAAAACAGACTTTAAGACATTTAAGAGTACCCTCCAGATTTCTTTGTCACTTGGGAATCGTTAATATTTTGATTACAGCAGTCATTACATTGAGAGTATGTAGACAGTGTAAAGGTTTTGTAATCAGAAGGAAGAATTTGTGTTTGAGGGTTTTCTTGGCTGTTGCTACACTTTGTTTTCCAGACCAGAGGGTAGATATGCCAAAATTGCTGTTTTGTCTTAGATGGAGTAAAAATGCCTTGAGAGTATAGAATGAGTATTTAAAAAGTATTCAAAAAGAAAGAAAAAGGAAAAGAAGAAAAGGTATTATCTTGCAAGACATCAGTTGAAATCTTTTTATTGTATAAAAATTTTAACTTTTACAGAAAAATGGGCCACATGTTGGAGTCTTTTCTGTTTTGTTTTGGAAAAAGACAATTTTTAGAGAAGCTGCATTTTAAATAGATTCCTCAGGAAATATTGCTTGTCATTTATTTTGTAAATAAAGAGCTTTCTTAAGCTCTTAAAATACTGAAAGTAGTTCTTAAAAGTCATCTATTCTGTATGAACTGAGTGTGTATGCTCTCTGTGTCTTTCATGACACTTGGCTGTATTTGCAAAACAATGAACAGACTGTAGCTTTGTAGATAGTTTATTGCTGCATAGATGATAATACATACAAAATTTTGGAAATTTGACTTTGTATAAGTACTGCTATTAAAAGCAGCTGTTCTTCACTGATATGAGTTATTTGTCTATGATTGCACTTTGGTTCTGTGTTGCTCTAAGGAAGTGTGTAAATAAATAAACCTGCAAAACTTGGTCATTATCAATGCAGTGATATGCAGCTGCCTCACAGTATATAACAAAAGGTGTAATACATGTCTATTAATAGTTTTGAGCATCTGTGATTAAAATTTCAACAGTAAATGCTACCTTTTGTTCTTTCCACTACGAAGTGAAAACTATAGGAAGTCAAATCAAGAATTGTATGTTATCATTGGTGTTATCATCACAATCCGGCCTTACATTAGAAATTACTTAGTTTTTTGACTTCATAAAGTATGAATGCCCTACATTTTGGAGCATTTCAGGCTGATAAATAGTTTGGTTTATACCTAAAAAAAGATTAGGAGGCAATTAGTACTTAACAAGCCACTTTTTATTGGTGACTACCTTCAAGTTTTCATACTGTAAACATAGAAGTTTTGAACAGCTGGTGTTTGGTTGCTTCCCAGGGCAATTGTGTGGCTGCAGAACAGACGAGAAGCCACTGTTGAACGGACAAGGACCACGAGCACAGTGCGACGTGATGATCCAGGGGAATTCAGGGTTGGACGCCTCAAACATGAGAGAGTGAAAGTTCCGCGAGGTGAATCCTTGATGGAATGGGCAGAAAATGTCATGCAGATTCATGCAGACAGAAAATCTGTTCTAGAGGTAAAGCATATCTGCCTAGCAGAGCGAGGTTAGATAGCTCTTTCTAATGTACTGGACAGGATATTGAATATCCTGTTCCATAACCAATGCCAAACATTTCACTAGGATTTTCTTTTACTATTAATTTTCCTTGTGTTTTTCTAGGTTGAGTTTTTAGGGGAGGAAGGCACCGGCCTGGGTCCTACCTTGGAATTTTACGCATTGGTGGCAGCAGAATTTCAGAGGACAGATTTGGGAGCTTGGCTTTGTGATGATGATTTCCCAGATGATGAGTCTCGTCAGGTATATTTTAATTTGCATATTAAACTGAGTACTTGTGCAAAAACCATGAAAAACGAGCTAAACATGTTCATAGAACAGCTAGTTATTGTGGCCAAGAATGACCTCTCTGGTCCACAGCTTGTTCTTTCAATTGTTCTCGTTTTTAACAGAGTGGTAGAGTATAAATTAGATGATGCAGATACATAATTAAATTCACCTTTAACCATATCTGCTTTTTTTGTCCCTCTCTTCAATCAGGTTGATATTGGTGGTGGATTGAAACCGCCTGGCTACTATGTACAGAGATCATGTGGACTGTTTACAGCACCATTCCCACAAGATAGTGATGAACTCGAAAGAATAACCAAACTCTTTCATTTCCTTGGAATTTTCTTGGCTAAATGCATTCAGGACAATAGACTTGTGGATTTACCCATTTCTAAGCCTTTTTTTAAACTCATGTGTATGGGGGACATTAAAAGTAACATGAGTAAATTGATATATGAGTCACGGGGTGACAGAGACTTGCACTGCACTGAAAGTCAGTCAGAGGCTTCTACAGAAGAAGGTCATGATTCCTTGTCAGTAGGAAGTCTGGAGGAAGACTCCAAATCAGAATTCATTCTTGATCCACCAAAACCAAAGCCTCCTGCCTGGTTTAATGGAATTTTGACATGGGAAGACTTTGAATTAGTAAACCCACATAGAGCTAGGTTTCTAAAAGAAATTAAGGACCTTGCAATTAAAAGACGTCAAATTTTAAGCAACAAAAATCTGTCAGAAGATGAAAAGAACACAAAACTGCAGGAATTAATGCTGAAGAACCCATCAGGTTCGGGGCCTCCTCTTAGCATAGAGGATTTAGGGTAAGTTTCCATATTTATTTATAGATAACCAAACAGTGTTGTATTAGAGGCAGAAGTCAACACATAATTAAAAATGTAGATTTTTTTTAGTTTTAAATAGCACCATTGCAAGGGAGAATCCATAGAGATGCAGCCGTATTATTTTTCTTTGGTTTGAGGATTTTCTCTTCCTGCTTGCTGAGCTTCCTAATCTTAAATGTGCAGTGACGTATGGCTAGAAACACAAATACCTGTAAATACAAATAGTTGTAAAATCACACCTTTAAAAAAAAAGGGTGACTCAGTAATTTCTTTGTTATGATAACTTGAAATTTATCAAGTTTTTTGGAAAGCTTTTAAAGAGGACAGATTGACATTTCAGATTGTGTTCCTGGTGTGCAGGGTTTGAATCCATGTTAAACAGAGCATGTGTTGACTTTTAGCAACTGTAAAAGACAAAGTAGTCATACCTGTGTAAACCTGTCCCAGGATGTCATCCTCCCTTGTTTAAAATATTTCCTTTGAAACAACAGTTTTTCTACCATTAATATTGTGGGTTATTTGTTATAATCATATTGTGGCACACAAATTCTGTAGTGTCAGAGTTCAGTAATTACTGATGGTCTTGGAATCATAGGCTGTCTTGAGGTGAAAGAAACCCCCAGGGATCAACCTGTGCAGGACCAACCCCAAGAGCCACACCCGGTACCTGAGAGCATTGTCCAAACACTTCTTGGACTCTGTCAGGCTGGTGCTGTGACCACTTCCCTGGAGAGCCTCTTCCAGTGCCCAACCTCCCTCTAGGGGAACATCCTTTTTCTAATACTCAAGTTAGACCTCCCCTGACACAACCTGAGGCCATTCCCTTGGGTCCTGCCACTGGTCACCACAGAGATCAGTGCCTGCCCCTCTTCTTCCCCTCGTGAGGAACTTGCAACTTCAGAGAGGCCTCCCCTCAGTCTCCTCCAGGCTGAACAGACTGAGTGACTTTTATGGCTTCCCCTCTTGACCCTTCCCCATCTTTGTAGCCTTCCTGTCAATGATCTGTAATGGCTTTATATCCTCAAAGGGCTTGTGGACTTTAGCCTGGCTTGTTTTGGAGAGAAAGCAAGTAGAACTATTGAAGAGCCTAAATGCCTAATAGGTTAAAGTGGCTCTGGAACTGTTATTGCTGCAAAGTAATGGAAATTATTTTTCTGAATTTGTGAACTAAATTGAATGGTTTGAGTAGTTTTGAAGCTGATAGCTTAAAGATAGCAAAATTTCTGAAATTTTCAATGTTTATCAAATCCAAATCAATAGAGGGTGAGAATATGTATTTGCATACCATATGTTTGAAACATATTAACTGTGTAGTCCATTACTGTTTGTAGTTTCTTTACTTTTGTATATACATGAACAGTGGTACAAAGTGATCCACCCACAATGGTTTGAAATCCAGTGAGGTGCTTTTGAGTGTGACAGGTTGTAAATCTGGAGTGTTTACAAAAGCGGTAGCAGACTTATTTGCAATTATTAACTGCCTTTGTATTTTGAAGTTTAAATTTTCAGTTTTGCCCTTCATCCAAAGTATATGGGTTTACAGCTGTGGATCTCAAACCAGGTGGTGAAGATGAGGTAAGGAAACAACCTCCCTTTACAATTTAACCAGTGGTTAAACTTTTATGGTCTCAACAATAAGTTTAATGAACAGTGAATTCTTACAGTGTTTATCTGCTGTCTTTGCAGACTGTAACAATGGATAATGCAGAGGAGTATGTTGACCTCATGTTTGACTTCTGTATGCATACTGGTATACAGAAACAAATGGAAGCCTTCAGAGGTAATTGTAAATATAACATATATGAAGTTAGGTGGAATAATGGGTGTTTAGGGCATGCTGGTTTAAAGTGGTGGCATAGAATGGCCATATTTTATTTCAAAAATAAACTTTTTACTTAAGAATGCAGTAGTTTCAGAACACCTCTGCATTAGTTATGCTGTTTTTAATTGTGAAGAGGTTCCCTTTACCTTAACTAAGAAACTATTGATTGATTTTGGTTTGACTAAAATACAACTTCAGTATTGACATTATTTTATGAACATTATTTGGACTTATGTTTATAACTGTATCTTATGTAAATTAAAGATGGCTTCAATAGAGTTTTTCCAATGGAGAAGCTGAGTTCCTTCAGCCATGAAGAGGTTCAGATGATTCTTTGTGGAAATCAATCACCTTCTTGGGCAGCTGAGGATATCATCAATTACACTGAACCCAAACTGGGATATACAAGAGATAGGTACTTTTATTCTAAATGATTTTAAAATAGTAGCTAGAAGAAAACGTTAAGTGATAGAACGTCCAGAATGTTCATTAGCTGAAGATGCCAAATTGGATGAAACTGGTGGTCACTGAAGGGCAGGTGGTTGTCTAAAACTGCATGAAATAAGCATGTGCTACACTGGATAGGTTAGAAGGTACTTGGTAGTTTTCTGATGAGAGAAGATTAAAAAATTATTCAAATACAAGTAACTAGTGAAAACATAATGGCAGCTAATACAGACTACTAAGATTAGATTTTAGAGCTTTTATTTTCATGTTTGATAGTAGTAGTAATTTTTTTCTGGCTGTGTAAAGTTGTTAGTTTTTCCATATTTCTTTTTCCTTTCTCTTGAGGCGTAGCTTAAAAAGAAAGTGTACTATGCAGGGGACAAATATACTTACTGGTGGTTGGCTATCAGAAGGTGGTCTTGATGTTTTCAGGCTTTGGTTGGGATTTGGTTTTGCTGCTTGTCATGTTTGGTAGCAATAACATACAAATTAGTTCTGGAATTGTGTTAGAATAAACCTGCCGAAATATTTGAGCTCTACTTCTCTACCCAGTGATATGCATTCAAATGCAAGATACCCAAATAACACCCCAAGATAAGTATGTACCTACATTTTTTGGTGTATACTCTGCAAGGAGATTAAAGACTATTTTCTGGATTTTAAGATGTTTTGTTCTTAATACTCAACACGCTCTAGACTCTTACAATGTCTGCTTAAACATGACTAAAGATTGGAATTCTACTGTGTCAAGTTAACGGAAATTTTAAAGACCCCCACACTCTCTTGTAGTACTATCAGAACTAATTATTTTACTTTTTTTCAAGCCCTGGATTCCTTCGATTTGTGAGAGTCTTGTGTGGTATGTCTTCGGACGAGAGGAAGGCGTTTCTGCAGTTCACCACTGGCTGTTCCACACTCCCACCAGGAGGGCTGGCAAACCTCCACCCCCGGCTCACTGTTGTGCGCAAGGTACAGCTTCTCTTTGAACCTGCTGCTTTGGCTCAGCAATGCAACACTTCCTATGTTAACAATAAGGACTTTTGTTTTAGTTATTTAATTGATGGCACTAAGCTAAGGGTTTGATTCTAACCTCTTGTTTCAGGTCTGCTCTCTGATACCATTTATGTATCTTTATGTACATAAATGCTTATATATGGTATAAGCATACTGATTATACCATATATAATCAGTATGCTTAAATATGAAAGTATTAATGTACATATAAAGCAAGGATATTTATAAATTGGCCTGTGGCTTTGCTGATGCTACTCTTTCTTGACAACTGGCATTATGTACATAGCAAGTGCCATGAATTAGAGGACTTTACAACTTCTAACTTCCATACTCAATGCTGTGAATAACTGCAGTAAATGTTTTCTTTTTCCTCAGGTTGATGCCACAGATGCAAGTTATCCATCTGTGAATACATGTGTGCATTACCTGAAGCTGCCTGAGTATTCTTCCGAGGAGATTATGAGGGAGCGCCTGCTAGCTGCTACCATGGAGAAAGGCTTCCATCTCAACTGAGCCGCAGCCTGGGACGTGGAAGTGTTTGTGATACTAGCGAAGCCTCTTGTGTTTGTGTGCAAAAAATACGATCTCCACGCTGTGCTCTGACGAGACTTGCCTTTTTTTCACCCGTGAGGCTTTAGGAAAATGTGGAATGTTTGTTAGCTGCTAATGACAAAATAAATCCTTGTAACTACACAGCCAGCAAGAAATTGGCACAGAACACTGTGTGATGCTTCAAGGGCTTGCACAACTGGAAATTAAGGTGTTTCTGTTTGACTGTTCCAAAGAACAGATCATCAGATTTTCAGTGTTCACTGATAAAAATTTCTAACAGTGTATTGTGTAAAGTTTGTCTTTTAATACCCTGTACACTACAGTTGCCATCACTGATCCCTGTTTTGCTGGCTTTAAGCTAACTGGTCAGAAACTTGCTTCCTTTAAAATTTAGACTTAATGGGCATCTCCAGCCTTTTCTTTTTTAATGGTGCCTGCACTATTGGAGTATTTTAGTGGGTTTTTGCGTATAATCATGCACAACCATTTTTTTTCTTCTTTTTCTTTCAAGTGGGAATATATTTTGATTTCTCAAATGCCCTGCTATAAAGATCAAATCCTTAAGTGTGTTTGTGCAGCTCAACAATAAAGCTATTAAAAAACACTGGTTCCTAGTGCAAGGCACACTTAAAGCAAGTTTTACTTTCGGTTGTATTTTCTTTGTATATTATAAACATTTATTTAACTTGTTGCAGTTTGAAGTTTAAAAAAAAAAGCACCCAATGTGTAAGCTCAAAAGTAATCATTAAAATGTTTGCAACATATACAAATGTCTCTTCTGAATACTTCATTAGTACTTACTAAATCTCTGTACATGTTCTGAACAATGTGCCATGCTTTTTTAAAAGGTTTCAAAGAACTACATAAAAGAACTACTGATCTCGCAAATTCATCTCTGTGTTCAAATCTTTTCAGAATAAGTGGAACTTTATAAGAACGAGTCTGGCAGTGATAAACTGCATGTGGCAGATTTTGGTGCTCTTCAGTGAGCCCATGTGACCTGAAGCTGTAGTTCTTCATTACACTGGAAGAAAATCTGGGTCAGATGATACAGCTGATTCAGCTTTACTTGAGGTGGAGTGGCTGTCTTGGTTTTAGCATGTGATATTTATTGGGGAAAAAAAGCCTTACAGTAGGATAAAGCAAGATATGACACTATGGTTTTAAAAATATTTAAGTAGCTGATACCAGGAAAAAAAAAGCTACTGGAGTTGAATCCATGGAGTAAGTTTTGCTCTGTGCCAGTTCCCTTTGGTAACAACCTTTTCTCAGGCCACTGCTGAGAAGGGCTTGCCAAAAGACTCTGCCTTGCACATAACATCAGGTCAATGCCAGATTTCTTTTCATGGCATTGTTTGGACTTTACAGCATTGTTTTTTAGGTTTTCCCTTATCCAGAACTGGAGGAGAATATCCGCCATCCTGCCCACTCCTGTGCCTGTTGTGCTTCAGACAAACACGTGTGTCCACGTTTATGCAACTGTTCCAGACCCAACGTCATCTTGTTTTGCTAAGCGTGTTTCTGTGTGAAAGCCCTTCTCACACACAGCACTCTTTGCTCCTCAGACCCTGGTTTCTGAGTGGTTCTTATGTGACCAATATGTGCTTTCACACAGAATATGCTTGTTCAGTATCAGGTTAAATCTAGGGTTGGGTCGGAGTTTAAGAAGAGGCAGGTAACAGTTCTAGAAAGGTAAGTGGAAGGAAACTGAGATTGCCAACTGTCCCCTGACTTACAGAGCAGTGTGCACGTGGGAATCAGCAAGCTGGAGGCCTGGGAATGCAACTTACAGCTACGGCTTCCTGCTCAAGAAAGGAGACTTCATTTGGTACCTACCTGTACTGAGAACTTGTGTATCTTTTATTACTCATCTTCTGTAAGTTTTAATCTGTGTTGCATGCATAGCATATACAAGAGGAAAAAAAAATATACTGGGGTACCAAAATGGAGAAGATTTTGTGTAACTTATGAAGCCAACATGACAAAAGAACATTAAACTTATTATTTTAATTATTTTTTATTAATATTATAATATTTAAGTGCTGAATAATTCCAGTTACAACACGCAAAGTATGCAGAAATACTTAATAAATCTGTACTTTTCTTTTTGTGTTCGTGACTTGCATGGCAGAGGGAGGGAAACCAGTTTTTTGATGAAGGATGAATATAGTTTAAAAGTGGCCATAAAAGTCACAGAACTATAATTAGCAGTAAATTTTTATGAGAATAAATCAAGTTGGTGCCTAAGGGAAGGACTGAAACTCAGTTTGAATCTATATGTTTTTGTCTTCTAGGTCTGGCATGATACTACATAATTCAAAGTGATACCTAGTCAGTCATGGTAAGCTTCCATTTCTTCATGCTCAAAGTGTTTTAAAATTCCCCATTCTAGGAAGATTTCTGCTGGGTCGGTGAAGCTGCATCTGAGTGCATCCACATGTTTAGCTGTATCTTTCCCATTGGGTATACAGAGTATAAGAGAAATGGAAAATACTTTCCAACTAATTTGAATGTTGCACCAGTCAGTCTTGCAACATCAGAAGACTGCTGTGGGCACATTGTTGATGCTTTTGCCATCTCTTGTAAAATGCCTTAGTCACTCTTGCAGCTTCCTAGCCTTCTGCCACTTTGTCAAGCACAAAGAGAGGGGCGAGGATTCTGTTCCGGTTCGTTTCCACGATGCAACCATTTAGCACCATTTCATCCAAAATGATGTGCACTCTGTCCAAATTGAACATGATCTACAAACATTTCAAGTTAAGTGTACTTTGAACAATGTGAAGATAATTCAGAAAAAAATCTTAGGCACCTAAGTCTTTAATAAAAATTTACAAAAATAGGTATTTCTTAATTCTAGTTTATTTCCCATTATTTTAATATAGCTAGGGAAACAGTTTGACTGACACTTGTTTCTGATCACAGAGGTGGTCAAAAGTAGAGAAGTTGAAGTCCCAGCAGTATCCTGTCCTGGAATACAGTAGTAGTACATTATGGCAAAAACCAGGTAAACTTAGATGTAGGTGGTTAATTTTACTGTCTGCCTGAGTACCACATATTGTTTGGATATAAAATATTACAAGGGCCAACAACCTTCTACGTGAAGATGCAAAAATGCTCCATTCTTCCAAGAAAAGTAGTTACCAAGTTCTTAACACTAGATTCTCAAAATTTCCTTGCCCTGAATTACTAACAGTGTTTGATCTGCTTGGAAATAGCTTAAGAGGAGTTTGCTGATACATAAAGTTGAGTCTGATCTAGCAGTAAATCTCATAAATAAGAGCAAAAGTAAGTAAATCATTCATATTTTAAATGCTTTCTAAAATATATTTATAATCTCTAATATTCACCTAAAGGAAAATAATCTGGAGCAATACGAATTTGTACAGTTGATATATGAGATTTGTCCATAACCACATCTATCTTCCCTTAACTTTATGTAACATCTGAGCATCTGTCTCAAAACAACTGATGGCAGCCCTTACAGGGGTATGAAGTGGTGGGCATTCATGACACAAGTGCATACATGCAGGCATGAGTGTCCAGCACATCCACTGAACAACTGCCAGGGTTATGCTGTGAAAAAACACTTGGATGTTGCCTTTTATCACCAGAACCTGAAATGGAAACGGGCACAGCAAAGCAGCCTGCTGGGTGCATCTGTTGTGCCTCACTGACATACATACACAGAGCATGAATAACCCTTTATCTGCCTTACTCTCCACCTGTTGCTGCTCTTTACACGTGTTCTATACTGAGCACAACAGGTCTGCATTGCCTTCATTTTGTACCTCCTCACCCGTGTATTGAGGACTGCTGCACTGGGGTCAGCAAGACTTCATACAGTAACTGCTAAACACAGCTCCCAATACTTTTCCCCCACTTTGATGTAAATCTCTTGAGTGCCTTCTCAGCCCATTATGCTGTTATGGCACCATGGATTGAACTCAGGAAGTCAGCCTGGTTTTGCTCTTGTCTTTGTATTTATATTAGTAGACTTCCCTGCTAATCAGTGGAGTTGCAAGAATCAGCTTTTTGAAGACATCAAAATTTTCCTCTGCTGACCATGATAAATATCAGTTATTTTTTGAACATGACTAAGGTGTTTAAGAAGACTGCTCTGTCTGCTGAGTGCCAGTGGATCTGGCTTTGACAGTCAGCTGTACTGCTCTGCCAAAGAGCAGGAGCAGTGTGAGTACTGAACTGCAAGTGACAACAGCTCAGGAGCCCCATGTCTATGTATTTGCTCCTCCTTGCTGGGAATGCTCTGGGCTGAACTCAGTGCTACTGAGTATTTGTGCAGAAAGGGAAGCAATTGTAACGCTGCTCCAGCCAAAGTGCTCTGCTTGACCAAGAGCACAGCATGTCTAGGTCTGTGTAGTAGCACAATTCAGGTCCCTAAATAACTTTTCTAGTAGTTACTGCTAGGTGGGAACATAGCAGTCAACAGGGTCTTGGGGATGCCCATGATTCATCAGGTAGCTTCTAATTTGCTGACCTAAATTTAACTACCTAATTCTAAATTATATTTTAAATAATAGACTTCTTCCTGAATCTGACCATAGGCCTGCATTGTTTCTGAAAGTTGGACTTGTGCCTTTTAATGGTGAGGAGCAGTGCTGTCCTTCCAACTTCAGTCACCATCTCTGTGGTACCAGAGACAAAGGTGGTAGCTTAACTTAGCTTGGCCATTTAAAGACTGAAGACAAATTTCTTGCTGTGATAAACTGATTAAGCAAATCAGCCTTTACAGAAATATTTTAATCTGAGAAGTTAGGATTTCTTTTTTCCAGTAATGTGAGCATGTTTAGAAAGACAGCTGTTTTGCTGCTCAATTCACCTCTGGCACTGCTCTGCACTGGGCTACAGGATCTGTTAAGGAAATTAGATAATATTCATTCCATTCAGGTTTCAACAAGTGAGAAAGCCAACTCCTCCTGGCTTTTAGTTTTTACACTCTACCACTGATTCACAGTGCCCCAGTTTCCATGGCAGAGTCCAGACTTTCCTCTTCCTCTGAAAGTACCAAAAATCTAAAACCCAGACGAATTAATCAACCAGGATCACTGACGATGCAGCAACCTGCCACTCCCATCTTATTTTTCTGCATCATCCTGTTTAATAAAAAATTTAAATCACATCTAGAACTGTATTTTCCCCTGCTGTATTTCTAGAAGAGCCAATACCATGTCAAAGGAAAACTGCACCCACATCAGTAGCAATCTTGGGAGCTGTTCCACTCGGACCCAGCATAGTTCAACAAGATGTCTATTTCCCTGCAGGGCATTCCAGGTTATTTCCAAAGGGGCCTTCTCCATTGCAGAGAAGTGGTATGGCTTCTGACCATCTCTAATGTGGTAATCTCACCGTCATCATTCCAGAAACAGTAATTTCATATGCAGTTTCAATGGGGATACTAATACCATTCTGGAAAGATCGATCAACTTGATTTTGAAAGGTCCCAAAGCATTCTTTAACTTCTACCCTCAACCTAAAATCCAGCTCCCTTCACCACACTGTTCTTGGCAAACAATTGGCTTGCACAGGGAGCAACCCTGGCTCTCTTCCCCTTCCTGTAAGTTTCACCTACTCTTTATGGTTACATCTTGCCCAACACAGCTCAGCCATTCATGTGTGAATGCCCTGCCCAGGGAAGGATATGCGTTTGATCCTTAGCAAGGCTCATCCTCCCCACCTGTTACTTGTTTGGCAAGTGACCCCAAATTTCAGGGTTTAAAGCCCTGAAGTCATAGATCACACCCAACTGAAAGCAGCAAAGCAAACCAGTTTGAGCAGCTGGCAACAGGAAAAAGCTGTAGTTGGTGTTTGCACTGCCATGTGCTCCACCCAGAGCTGTCATTTAAGGTTCTGCTTCCAGTAACAATCCTGGCTGCCCACAAAAAGAGCATGAAGGGACTTTCACTAGATCCAGGCAGAGGCTAACAGGACTTTTTTTTAAACTAGAATGCTGAGGAAAACGTGTTAATCTCTACATGCCAGCCTGGGCAAAGGTGAGACCCCTGGCTTTGGCTTCCCAGCTTCCAGCAATGTTGCAGCAGCTGCATACCAAGCAGCGCAAGTAAATGGTACCAACACAAATAGCACTTTAAATGTTGTGCTGGCTTTTGGTAACCTAAAGAGCTCCCCTTCTCAAAGACATTTCTGGTACTTTTACTATCCCAGAGTTTTTATGGCACATGCATACTAAGAAGAGGTACATGTGACACAAGTATTGTGTCTCCTTTCCCAAAACATTATCTAGGCAGGTGAGCAGGGGAGAAAAGGGAAGGAAAGATGGGGAAAAGGCACAGTTAGGACTTGCATATCATGAATAACTTCTTCATATGGAGGCATTTTAAGAGATCTCAGGGTTTTCCAGGCAAGTAATGCAAGGGTGTATCCAGGCTTAAGAGATGATGAAGTGCACCTTGTGATCCCAGAACACACCCAGGAGCACAAACGAAGGCTTTGTAGATTCCAGTACAGGTACATATGGGGCAGATGATTTGCTACTGGATATACAGCACTAGAAAACATGGATTTCCACTGTGTATATTCATCTTCAACTAGAGATTAGTAGGAGTTACTTCTTTATTTAGTCTAGACTCACAAATTCTGACTTATCTTTGCCAACATTCACTTTCAATAACTTTTAGCCTATCTTATGGCAGGCATGTTTAAGGCACTGAGACTCATGAAATGCTTCCTTGACCATTTCTTCCTTGAATGATTATGCTGACATTAAATAGGAGACAAAGGTGCCTTCAAGTTCTGTGAAATTCTAGAACAACTAAGCTAACTTTAAGCTAGTTCTTACAGGTTTCTATTTTACCCACTTATCTTACAGCGCAAACTGAAATGTATCCTTATAAATCCTTGGAATAAATTCATCATTCAATTTTCTCACCCTTTAAATGCACTGTATTCTCAGTGTTATCCCAAAGGGGACTGAAGAATATGGTTGATTCTCATGAAGTATTCCCTGTATCAAAGCTTATCTATCCTAGGAGGAGCAGCAGCAGCTAGTTGCAATGGAATGTAATGGTTTTTTTGGATCAAGAAAACATTCTTCAGATGCTTAGTCCTAGAGCACTCTCTCACCCCTTCCCTTCCCACAAGGGGAGCATAAGTATGTTTCTTCTAGAAGTTAATAATATGTCTTCAAGTAAGCTTTGCTTCACTAGTTCAAGCAATAGAAAAGTTACCTTTAGTAATGTTAGAATCTGTCATAGTTACCAGGGTTTTGTTCCCTATAAAGCTGCTGTCCTAACAGTTGTGTTTTTATAGTCTCTTTTGTCCTCATCATAGCAAGAAAGTAGTTCCTACACCACCCAAGCTGGAGTTCTAGTGCTACAGAAAACCCCACCCATGTATTTTATAGACAAAGTGATGCTCATCCAGTGCTATTAACACATTAGGGCACAACCCCCGAGGACAATTTCAGTACTTGTTCAGTCAGCTGGCCCAACAGCACTACTTACTGATATTTTAAAAACAATCCAAACAACTTTAGGAATGTCATTCCAGCATAGGTACTCTCAAGTGTGCAACTGACTCTCAAAATGAAAGTGGACATCATAGAATGGCCAAGTTCTACATGTTCACACATGAAAGCTTCTATAAAAAGCTGGCTGTTCTCCAGTACTTAGCTGGCCAACAGGTAACCTGTGTTCATTTCTGCAGAATATCTGAGACAACTGTGCAATTGTTCATGCACTGTTCAGCATCACAGTGTCTATGTCATTCATACCAACATGATGTGTAAATCCTGGTGGGAAGGATTCAGATTGGACCCAGTGCCTGCCTTGTGCCCAAGGCACCCTTCCTGACATCTCACTCCAGACAGACCATGACATGAGCTACAGTGTGGATGCCCTGATGGATTCAGGTGTGAACCTAAATGAAAGCTGGAGTTCTGCTGGAGCTGCATTGCCAGTAACACTGGGGAAATGCACTGTGTCTGGGAGCTGCAAGAACCAGTGCACGTGTTGCAGGCTTGGTGTGGGCTCCAGGGACATCTCAATTGTATGACAGGCTCAGCCTTTAGATTTAACTGGGCTTTGGTCTGTGCATGGCTGAATAGCCTTAGTAATTATGGTCTATTTTAAATGGGTTTTGAGTTCATGCCATTTCCTGCTATTTTTTTCATGTTAGTAAACACTACTGGCTATATAGAATAGCCACTATCACATTTAAAATTAACTTCCTATGGATCTGTGTACAAAAATAATAGCAGAGAGTCAGGAAATTATGAGAGTCTCCTGAAAGATTCTCTGTAAACAGAGAAAATACCACTTGGTGTTCACTGTTGCAGACCTTCAGACAATACCTTCTCCAGCAGCTATTTTACATCCAAGCTAACTGCACTGAGCACAAGAGTTAGCATGAGACCATTTGGCAAAGGCAGTGGTTTAATGGCAGGGGAGGATATTTTCTTACACGTTATAAAAGGCAGGTTGATGGTTTATTTCTTGCACTGAAATAATAGATAAGGCACTTGTCCAGATTGTTCTTCTGGGTCAGCTATTCAAGCTGTTGTCAAAAACAAATACAGTCCTGAACAACCCACTTCCTGATAATTACACCTCTGCTTTACATTTAATAGGGAGGGTATCTCACTTCATTTCAACTATTTTAGGTAGCCTTTCAACTTGAGAATTAAGCTCTTCTTCCTAAATGGGAGAATAATTTTGTACATATATAGAAGTAAAATTGTTTTGGAAATGTACATAATAAAAAAGAGCATTTCTGAATGCTCAAGTTACATACTCATGCATATGTCATATGTGTTAAGGAGACATCAGAAATGAGCCTTCCCAGTATTTCTTCCACTATGACCAAGTAAGTTAGTAATTCACACTCCTATTTTCCAAATATTTATATTCATACTGTCATGCCAATGAGACCCATGTAGATGAATGTCTTCAGGAATCATTCAGACACAGTACTGCCCCTGTTGCCAGCATTAGTCCTGGCATATAATTGAACTTCTCCAAACAGTGCAGACTATGGATGCCATCCACAGGGATCTAGACAAGCTCAAAAAGTGTGCCCATGGGAATCTCACAAGGCTTAATATAACCAAGTGCTGGTGCTGCATCTAGGTTGGGGCAACCCTTGGTATCAGCACAGGCTGGGTTGAAGAGCTAGAGAGCAGCCCTGCCCAGAAGGACTTGGGGGTGCTGGGGCTGAGAGGCTGGACATGACCCAGCCATGGGCACTCCCAGCCCAGAGAGCCAAACGTGTCCTGGGCTGCATCCAAAGCAGTGTGGGCAGCAGGGGAGGGAGGGGATTCAAACTGAAAGAGAGCAGATGTAGATTAGATATTAGGAAAAAATTCTTTACTGGGAAGGTGATGAGGGAGTAGCTCAGGTTTTCCCAGAAAAGTTGTGGATGTCTCATCCCTGGAGGTGTTGAAGACCAGGATGGATGGAGCTCTGAGCAACCTGGGCTGGTGGAAGGTGTCCCCTCCCACAGCAAGAGGTTTGGAACTAGATGACCTTTAAGGTCTCTTCCAGCCCAAACCATTCCATAATATGCAGCAGCCTTTTTCAACTATTAAATGGGCTAGTGGGAGTAGCTCAAGGTGTAGAGCTCCTGATGGGAAACTACTGAGCAGAGGCAGCAGAGTTTAGAATCATCTATATCAAATGACTCAGATAATCAGACAATTGCATGCTCAAAGAACACTGTATGGAAACATAAGGGATTCTTTTCACGTGTAATTACTAAATAGGTCAGGTTAGTCTCTAATTCAGCAAAGCTCATATACATGAACACATAGTTCAGGATTAGAACTAATTGAATACAAAAAGATGTTTTTCTATAACTGCTCACACACCTTAAGTGTCCCTTCACACTGGAATGTCATTATTGCTCTTTCATAGTATCAGTGAATTTAAGAGTGCTGCACTAACACCATAGCATTTTCTAAATGTCAGGAATGTGCGTGCGTGTGTGTGTATATATCTGTGTATAGTCTGCAAATGAGATAGTCAGCAAGTATCAAGCTTTAAAATATTTTCAAAAGTGAAATTAATTATTTCCTGTTGTTTTGGTTTTTCCTTTTCCCGTACAGAAGTAAGAACAAGAAAAATTACAGACTCTTTCTGTGTTCTTCATAAGTGGTAATTCTTGAAGTAAATAAACTAAATTACTTGACAGTACTTGATTGCAAGATGGCAACTTTTTCAGCTGTATAACTGAAACTCTTTGTCCCAGCAGATCTCCATTCAACCAACAACAAATATAAGCATAAGAATTGCTGGAATAGAGTGAACATGCATGGAATAGAGTGGAATTGGGAGAACTAAGAAGGAAGACTGTGTTCTCCTGGGTTAATTTTTCCAGTATTGTGTTTTATTTACTTGCTATTTGTGTTTAATTGTTCAAGACTGTATTTTAGTATTTGTACTTGGGTGAGTTTTAAATAATATTTTAATTAACACCCTGCAAAACATACACATGAAAATACAGTGGTGTAAGGGGAGGAGTGGGAAAAGAAATTAACACGCGTTTTCCTAATTATTCTCCTCCTAGGTTTTTCCCTCTTTCCAAAGATTCTGAAAGGAAAAGTCACTTCTTGCTTTCATGAAGCAAGATCAAACTGCAAACGTAATCTTACAAATAGTGCTGCTGTTTGGCTCAAGACATGGCTGTAACATTTAATTATTATTACAGTCATTTCACTATCTATTTTTTGTAAACCCAAAGTGAAACCTCAAAGTAGTAATTAGTTAAGCCTGGAAGTTCCCCCACGAATTTAACTTCTCATATACTTCGTTCTCTCGAAGCAAGTTCTCTGTGTCTTACTTTAAATGGAACCAGGCTTATCTTCATAATGGAGGATTTAAATATGGGAACATCAGCTATGATTTCAGAAAGGTGTCAAAATGGTGCTACTTACTCCAAGTGCAAAATTGGTGAACTCTGCATTGACTTGAGTGACAGTCAGTGCTATGAAGACAGTATGAACTGGAACATACACCAAAAAGAGATAACAAATGATTTCTGATACTGAAAAGGATACATCTAATTCACTCTGCAAGGAAAAGAAACATAGCCATTAGTTACAGTTTGATCTCTTATCTCAGATGATCTCATAATCATTAAACATTACATATCCCTTCAAAGGATAAAGAAAGTCTTCAAAATAATGACAGAATATTTTAAATTGATTCAGATTTCTGTTCTTAACTGGACAATTACATGCTCTTTCCTGCAACACTGCTTTGCTTTACATGTGTTACCTGTCTCTGGAATCAAAGCTAATGTTTTACTTAGAAACGACCACTGAGGTCACCCACAAGTAACAATCTGAGTATAGGCAGTGCCATCGGAGTGAGTGGGTAGAAAGCCAGCAGCTCTAATCATGGCAGTTCCAGCTCCATAACCTCTCTTCCTACTTCTGCAAAACCAGGATGGTACTGCCAAGTTGACATAGTTAAAGTTGTTGCTGCAGATCATTTCAACAGCAAAATCTAGACACTGTATATACCCATGGCTGCATATATTAGGAAAGGCAAGGCAATTCCAAGCTTTGGACCCTTAGCCCCAGCAATACAATTCTTCATTTAGTCATCATTTCCCTTCTATTTTTGGATTTACCCCAAGCAGTGTTACTCATTTAACCAAAATGTCTGAGTTAGAAGCCCTTGTGGTCTCTGCAGTCAGCAGAAGAGATGAGATCTTGACCAGTTGACTCGGCACACTTGAGGCGTGACTCACTTTCTCGAGATACTCATCGGTCTCCACTGCCAGTAAGGGGAGCTTAGGATGACCAAACTTCTAACTTAGGTGCCTCAGTTAAATATCTAAACTTAGAAACAATCACAGCTTTAGCACTTATGATCTTGCACAGTTGGGTGGAGATTCCCCAGTCTCTACTAAAAGAGGGAATCTTTACCTGCTGCCAAGAGAATTTAGTTTGAAAACGTGGCTTTCATTCATGGTCTAACCCTGGTTTTAAGGCAGAGTAAAGCTGGTAAGGTTTTACTCGTAAAATTGTTACTACTTCTGTGATCTAAAGATGATCTAAACTGGACTAGTTGTAGTGTACAGGCCTCTACTGAGTGACTCTTCAGTTAGAAGTTTTTAATGCATCACAAAAATTGCATTTTAAAGGCCTGATCAGTTTCCGTTTTCTCAGCATCAAAAAGTAGTTGGAGACACTGGAATTCTGAACAGTATGCAGATTTTTTCCTGTGTTGCCATATAAAAGTGGACTCAGAATTACATCTCACAATCAACTTTGAAAGCTTTACCCCCTAATTCCATTAATGTTTGTTCTCATATCTGAATTCAGGCTCTGTAAACTCCATTAGATAAAAATAGAGTACGTGAGAATGTTTGAAGCTCTCAAGTCTAAAAATAATAGATGACAAAATGTCCTTCTAGAGTGGGACAGATGTTCTCTCCTTTTCCAGAGTTCTGCTCTGTTGCCATCATCATAATTTGGAATTTTGCTAAAATTCGGGAAATCCTAAACATTAATCTGTAAAAGTACTGTAAAAGATTTATACTTTCTTGTTCTGTGGTTACTGCCAGAAACCCCAGCTAGAATTACAGCCCTTGTCTTAGTGCTCTGCCATCTATCGTGTTACATGATATTAAATCCAGAACCACCAAATGGCATGAAATTTCCTTTTACAAACTCCTTCTTAGTCTCAAACCTGAAATGGTATGAAAAATAAAAAAAAAACCCTCTGGTATGATGAACTCAGCAAATTTTTAACAGCTATCAGTGGTTGGGTTATATGTGTAGTCAAAGAATTATATATATACACTACATTTATATGTATAAGAACTACATCTATTTTTGCTCTGCTTTAATTGAATAAAATTTGAGAGCAATTTTAATTGAATAAAACTTGAGAGGTTGGCAACTATTAGCTCAATCAGACAAATAAGATGTGACTAAATTTTATTGTGCATTCCTGTGCTGCCGAGATCTAATTCCATTGCTGGCTATCAATGCTTAGGTTGGAACTACAATTTAAGGAACAGCAATTTTAAGGGAATTTCTGAACTCAGCGCAGTCAGAAAGTGATAAACTTAGCACCAGCAGTTTCAATGGGCTGGGGCGACAGTCAATTGAGATAACAGCCTAAACGATTTGCCAAGCATCTGAACAGTGAAGGGTGCAGATGACTTTTTCAAGCATGTCCTTGAATTCACACAGGGAGCTCTGCCATGCCTGCTATGGTACTAGAACTGGGAAAGCAGTTACAGACCCTGCATGCTGGTATCTTGCATGTACAGTTACCAATGTAACACCCTCAAGTACACAGACTGCAGAGAAAGCTATCCAGTCCTCTTTTCTGAGAGGGATATCCAACACATTTCAGCAAAGGTTAACTGAAACTATGCCAAAGCATGATTTCAGTCAATTTTTTTTTTGTAACAAGATTATTACAAACCCTATATTAAAGAGCAAATGTTCTAACCAGAATTACAATGCTGCATTTTCAAACTTTGTAGAAACAAGCAAGCAAAAAAATCTCCCACCGAAAGGAACAGTGTCATTTTAAGTGGAGCCATGTCTGATGTCAAATCCTTAACACAATTACTATCTCTGTAATAGCTGTTTTATCAGACATCCACTGTTGCCTGACAACAATATGGAGAATACAAGTACAGACTGGTTTTTGAGGTTTCTTTTGCTCCACCCCTCTGATCTTGTTCAGTGAGAGTGATGTCAGTTCCCTGCTTCATGCTTACACCATCTTAATCATGCATGAAGTTCAATTGGGGAATGTAATGCTAAAAAGTGCGTAAGAACTGCAAAGTGAAACCTCTTTATTTCTTTAAAACATAAAATGCCCATGGCTAATTTAAGAGTACATAACCCACAGAAACCCAATAGCTTATAAACCATGCTTTTCTAACAGAAACATTTTTGGTATTCCTTGTCTGATGATTTATAACCTATGTATACTTTTACTTCCCTGAAAAATCAACTTATACTGCTTTTCCCCACAGTGATAATATTTATCAAAATCCTAAAATATTAAATATTTTTCTCCTTTAATTTATTCTCTGAAATGACATTCTCATGAAAGTTTTTAAAGAGAAAAATGTTTCATAACGGATTCAGTGTCTCACTCACCACTCTGCTGAAGTATTTGTCCAAAACTTCCACAAAATTATGAATTAGTTCATATACTGCCATCTCATTCTGAAATTAAAACCAACTGAATATTAAATCAATATCTAGAAAGTGTGATAGTATTCCTGGTGTTAATTCAGTTTGTGGTGAAAGAAAAGCCACCAGGCAATCGAGTGAGCCCTTTGCTGAAGCCTTGTGTTACCCAGCTGAGGTGGGAGAGCAGGGCAGTGCTCAGGGCAGGAGCTCCAGGCCAGCCACACAGAGCAGCTCTGATTCCCTCCCCTGCTGCTGCCATCCCACTGCAGCCGTTGTTCCACCCACAGCTCAGCTCTACGGACACGCACGGGTAGTGAGGTTGAGCTCACCCACACTGAAGTCACACCAGCCAGCTGTAGCACACAGCCAGCCTCTGCTGGGTGATTTCTGTAGCAAAGCCAAAATTATTTGTCCCAAATTGCCTGCCATGATAACCCTGACTTGAAGACACTGCGGTAGGCAGCAGCTACCTTCCACACCACCCTGTTAAGGTCCCCAGCAGTAAGTGCTGAATTAATTCCTGAGAGCCAGGAATCAATGCAAACACTAAGGCCTCTCAGGTGCAATCTGAACAAATGAAATAACAGTACTTGTCAACTTTCAGACACCTTTCTTTTTCCCCTTTTTGAAAAGCAAAATAAACTGGCATCTTTGTAGCTGACAGTATACGAATTTTTTCTTTGGCCAAGGATGTAAAACAGCTGACCTGGCTGTAATGCTAACATTTGTTGAGAAAGTCCACCCCACATAAATTCGTGCAGAATCAGTACAAGGCTCAGGAAGACTATCTCATTGTAACAGTTCATTCTGCTGCTAAAGACTAAAGTCAAACATTGCACACTTGCTTTTATACCCCTCTTTACAGAATAAAAATTGGGGGGGAGGGGAGTTTGTTCGTTTGGCTTGGGGCTTTTTATTTTTTATTTTTTTTTTACAATGAATCCTTGAAATTCTCTAACTGCTATGAAAAATTCCATACTGGATGAAGACTTGAGTTCCAGCCTGTGATAATCACTACAAATGCTAATTGCAAAAGGGTATATAATTTCTTACCTCTGTCTGGTCAATGCCAACAACTATGAAAAGAGCTGCATACTGTCGGTACACCAGCTTGAAGTCCTTGTACTCAATGAAAGAGCACTAGGCAGAAGCAAAATGAGTCAAATACAGCAGCTGCCATTAAGCATATAACAGTACAAAGCACACTGCTCAAAGTTCCTAAGACCCACACAGAACACGGATTTCCCAAGATTCATCAATTTTAACTTGAAAGAAATTTAGTATGCTAACTGTTACATCTGCTGGCAGAAATCATGCCACTTCTTAAATGGAAAAACTGAAACATGCAGAGCTGAAATGACTTGTTTGGAACTACAAAGACACCCAATACTTTTTCATAATTTTCATTTGCAAGCCCTTTCAAAAAGAGGCCGAAAGGTAATTTTCCTATTAAAAAAAAATCAGTATTTTAATATAAAAATTAGGACTCTGAGACTTCCAGACGCTGTGGGGAATGAACACGTCTGTCCCAGAGGGAGAGCCAGGAGATGGCGCCGTTTCTCGCCGCTGGAGGAGGCGCCGCTGCCTCTTCCCGGCGTCATTTCGCTCCGAGCCCGAAATGGCAGCGGCAGCGCCGGCAGCTCCTGCCCGGGAGCCTGAGCTCGGAAATGCCCTGGCAGGAGCAGCACCAAGAGCTTCGTTTCTTCAGCCACTGTGAAAGCTGCGAACTAAGGGACTTATAACAACTGCGGTTTTTTTGGGGGTTTCCTAGAATTTAGTTATGTGAGGAGTGCTGTGCGACAACACACATCAATAATAAAAAGTAGAGAAGCTGCCTCCAGAACACAAACCAAAAAACTTCCTTCACTGTCCAAGTCTCGTATTTCTCCCCTAATTCGAGTCAATGTGCAAAAGTTTGGTGCTTTTCTTAAAGAACCAGTGATTTAATTAAATGAGCCATGAAAAAGTCAACTTCCATCCAAAAAATTTTCCAACTTCGAGGTTTTCTGACTTCTTGCAGAACATGTGAACACTTTTTTAAAATAAAGAAGTGTAATACAGAGGCTAAAAATTTGCCTTTCCAAATGCCCCTGTGCTTTAGATAATGGTCTTTTAATTTGGAATCCTCTACCCTAAGTTTAAACTCTGAGCTGTCAGTACTCTGCCTTCTACCACTTGTAAAACAAGTGATATCCCTCCATCCATCTCTACCAGACAAGCAATACAAGGAAAAAATGAGTTTTTCTGGACTTCTGAGCTTCTTCAAACAAACAAGAAGGATCTTCTTGACAGTGATACACACAATTTCAAAATCTCTGTAAGCCTCAGAAAAACATATTTATTCAACAGAGAATAACAGTTCAACCGACTGAACCCATAAAATAGAAACTCAGTCTTTTTTATCATGGGTACAAATAATGACTTGCAATGGACACTGATAGGTTTCAGAATTATTAATAGGAAAGGTGTGAGATGTGAATAAAATAAAACCCACAAAACTTACCTCATCCTTTGAACGGGAGAGACAGTTTTTGATTACTTCAGCTTCCAGCATTGTCCGCTTATTAATTTCTACATGCTCATAATACCTGGACAGTCTTGTTTGACCTTGTTTATTAACCATAAGAAAAAATTTTATCATTTCTTTTTTGTTTATTTCAGTGGTAGATTTCAATTTTGGGTCCTCTTCTGTAAGAGGGAAAAAAAAAAAGAGTAGTAATACATAGGAGTAAAGACTTCCCAAAAGCTATCCAGCCCAGGTATGCATACATTTATGACTGAGTTTATTGCCAAAACACAGAACATTGAAAAAATTCTCAAATCTTTTGCACACATCCCATGTAAAAACTCCCTTTTTTCCCCACACAACTATTCACGAACTATCTAATAAGTAACAGCTGTCACATTTGAAATTTTCACATTTCAATCAAATTAGCTTCTTGATAGGATTTGGAAAACTGGAGGAGTAAACAATTACTTCTTCATAAACATAAATCTACTCACCATTTTCTTCCTGCATGCTAACTGGTTTGAGAATGTCAGAAATTTGCCCAATACCAAACCACACTAATACAGATCCTAAGAGCAAAAGTTGCCTATAAGCAGTTATTTTCCCCTGACTTATATTGAACAATTACATTCATACCATTGTCATATCAAATTGAATAGAGCGTGGGCCACAACACATGACCATTTCTTTAGTGCAGAATGAGAGACTACTAAATATTTGGGTATCTGAAGTATCAACACACATCTTGAGCTGGACCAGGAGCTACTGAAATCGGTCTTCTCCTGTCTGATTTCTCACACTGATGCAAAAGGTAAATTCTGCACTTATTGACAACTGTGGGTCTTCAATAGCTAAAGAGAAATCTGTTCACATTAATTAATTAAAAGAGCTTTATCTCAATATAAATAAATATTAATCCACCCAACACTACAGAAATATAGCTGTAAAATATACCAAATGCAATGTACAGTGAAAAAGGGCATTAAAAGTAGCACAGCCTATATCAGAATCTGTTTGCTAAACAATTGACATCTCTGATGTTTTGAGAAGCATGAAAATAGGGTGAGCTGCAGATGTAATTTTTTGAAATAGGAAGTTCTGGGTTATTTTCTTTCATGCCTGAAAACAATCTCTGTAATATTTTCCATCTGACTCTCTCGTTGCATCCCAGATTTATTGGCCCAAATACTCTTGAGATTTGTGCACTGGAAATACAGCAACTACTGCAAAAGTTATTCCAGTTCTGATGAGCTGGTCCTTACCTGGTGCACCTAAGGTCTCACAGCTTCTGTGACAAAGTCTAAACAGAAAAAAAAACTATCAGGAATCCATAAAATAATACAATGCAGCTCTTTGAGTAAAAACAGTGTACCTTACTGCAGAAGAGCAAAAGTGGAAAAAATACAAGGCAAACTGTATAGGTGCTGCATCATATTATAAGCAACTTGAATAAGCTGGCTATATACATCTATGGGTGACAAATCTTTCATGACAGTGATGCAAAATCCCAATGTATTGTGCTGACATTAATTATTGCTTACTTCTGACTCACAGTGGTCACTGTTTTCTGAAAGAAAAGCCAGCTCTTTTACCATCACTTGGATCTCAAGAAAGTGACCTTTTTTTCTCAGTGTACTGTGGTTTACTACATATACAAAGAAGTTTAGATTTCTGTATGTAATTTCAAATGTATTTTTACTAATTCAATTTGATTGATTGACTGAGAACTCATTCTTAGTTGAGTGACAGTCCTCAGGACAACAGAATCTGTTTGGAATCATGACCATCTCGGAGCTTTCTCACCTCCTCCAGGCAGTTGAGGCCTCTTCAGGAATGCACTTCTGTTGTGTCACTGTGACAGCAGTGTTGTGGATGCTGGGCAGTGCTGCTGCTGGGGTGCACCCAGCCTCTACACTGCACCCAGGGTTTCTCAACCAGCACAGCTTCGTCTCTGAGAAAGAAAGAACCAGGTCATTAAGATAAAAAAGGGCCCAGATAGAATTGTATCCTTATGAATGGCATGGATTGTTTTACAGATGAAAATATTTAGACCAGATTGTTGGTTTTTTTAAGTCTGCACAAATGCTGTTATCCAGAATAGATTAAAAAAACCAATGTTGTTACAGAGGTAGAACCACAGTAGCACTCAAAAGTGTTATCTGTTATTTATAAGACAATTGTTATTCATAGGAATAGAAAACATAATCAACAGTTAATCAATCTGTAGGAAAAGGTCTGCTCTTTCTGTAGCCATTTCTGTATTTTCCCACCAGCCCCAAAGGTAGCTTTCAAAATTTTAACTAGAAATTTTGTTCATTTAAATGGCAGCACAAGCACACTGTTTTGTGCAGAAAAGCTGGAATAAATTAAGTTCAAATAATAATTTCATAAATATTTACAAACAGCATGCAAGCTTTTGACTTTGAGAATATCGCTAGTTTTAAAAATATCTTAAGGGGTTTCTTTATTTCCTTTAGAATTATTTCTGAAAAAAATCAACTGTAAAGCATTTGTTAGCACAATTTAGGCAAAAAAGGGAAATGACTGAGTTTTGTTTCTAACAAAAACAATTTATTTCTTCTCTTTTCATCTTGGCTTTCAGATACAGAAAACATGTTTAATATATAGGATGTAAAGAAGCTTGTGAAGAATAAACAAAAACCTATCTGTGTATGTTGATGGGTAAATAAACCCCATTCCTTCAAGTTTTTTGTATTTGAGAAGCTACCTTTTATGATCAATAATCAGTGCTCTACTGTCAAAGCCAGCTACCTTTCTTCTGCTACAGCTCTTCCGTGCTTTTCTGAGCATTCTCACGCACATCTTGTGTATCCACGCACAAACACACGGATTACGATGCTTTTATGCACAACCAAATGGTTCAAGGGAACTGGTGACAAGATGCAAGCCTTTCATATCTCTGCCTTTATTTTGCTCATTTTAGTAATGAAAAGACATTACTATCTGAAGGCTGTTTGTCAGAAATGAATAGGCTCTCTCATTCCAGGTCACTGGACAACTATCTGCATCACAAACGTGCTTAGGAACCAAAGACTAAAAGAGACTATCGAGGTCCTGATGGACTGTCAAGTCCAACTCTCTCCATCCCAGTCAACCATGCGTTAGGAATTGTGTCCAGAACAGCTTATGGAATATGCATCCTGCATACCCAATCTGCAAAACACCTATGGAACTCTATCACTGAATGAAGACTCCCTATAAACAAAAGCCTCAGGAGGTATTGCTTGGGGAAGATATAAAAAGTCTGGAAACTGCAAATGTTCCTTCACGAAAAATTACCTTCTGGAGTGACTAAGTAGCACTCTCCTTTACTTCCCTTACAAATACATCTTCTATAAGGATAATGTAGCATGCAGAGATGACATACAGTTTATCCACCGTGATTTAAATATGAGCTGCTACAGTGTGTTAGATCTCACCCTCATTAAAATATCTCTTGCAGATAAATATCTAAGAGAGAAAACTTCTGTCGTGATTGGCCTGTGTGACTCACGCTGCCAGCCTGACATGGTTCAGGAGCTGCTTCCAGGACATGTCATCTCTGCAGGCTGCATAACCACATGAGACACCTCAAAGTAACTTGTCCCTGTTTGAGTGACACTCCTTTTCAGATAACAGCTGAGACCTCACAGAGAGGCAAAGCCTGCAGTACCTGTTCTGCAGATAAAATGATCCAACCAGGCCAACCCAGCTGATTCTACATGCAGTAATATAAAGCATATTTTAAATATAATTTTTAATTATTCTTCTGGTAGAGATACAAAGACTGAATTTAGTGTGTCACAGATTTCACCAATATTTATACATAATCTGACACATAAATTATAAAAAAAAGAAACAACCTAAGTTTGAATTGTACTTGCAGTACAGCTGTAATTCAAATTAGGCACGTGTTTCTCAAACTAAAACCACTCCAGTCAATGTCTACAGATTTAGAAGCATTTTAGTTATTGCACTCTAAGAAAGGCTTGCAAAATTCTAGGGCTCTCAGCTAGAATGTAACAGATAAAATCTCCCAAAGAAGAAATGGCATGATCACATATTTACAGAACTGCTTCACCAAGAATTAAAAATAAATGCTAGACAGAACTATAAGCAAAAAATGCACTGCACTGTCCAACTCTAAACAAGTTGATTTTCTGGATGCACAGATCTAAGGGCACTTTATGAGTGTATGAAATGTAGAATCATAGAATATCATGACTTAGAAAGGACCCACAAAGATCATTGAGTCCAGCTCCTGGCCCTGCACAGAAAATCCCAGGAGTCACAACGTGTGCCTGAGTATTGTCCAAACACTTCTCGAACTCTGTCACCCGCTCAGCTTAGCACTGTGACCACTGCCCTGGGAGCCTTGTCCGTGCCCAAACACCCTCGGGGTGAAGAACCTTTTCCTGATATCCCACCTAAGCCTCCCCTGGCACAGCTTCAGGCCATTCCCTCAGGTCTCTCATGTCTTGTCACAGGTCACCACAAAGAAGAGATCAGTGCTTGCCCCTGCTCTTCCCCTCAAGAGGAAATTTAGACTGGGATGAAGTGTCCCCTCAGTCTCCTCCAGGCTGAACCTCAGCTGTGACCTCAGCTGCTCCCCATTTGCCCTCCCCTCCAGGCCCTTCACCAAACGTAGAACAAAATGGGTTATACTGCAACTAAAACATTAATGAAAATTTAAAAATGCCTAAATGACAGAGGCATGAAGCACAAGCAGGTGTAGCACAGGAACAAGTATTTTTTTATATTTTTGTTTATTGATCTTCCTATAGATTTATTGCACAAAACCATGTAGCAAATGAAGACCACACAAATAATTAGAACCCTTGGTCTTCCCACTTTTGTTCTGTGAACAAGGCTTTAATAAAACCACATACAATTTTAAATTTATCAGTAAAAGTAATTTTTGTAGTCTAGTTTGCTACTGTGCCCATAATCATTCATCACAAAGATGAAACAAGTATGTCTATGGGGCTTCAAAATAAAACACTATGTTCAATTTCAGGGCAGGATTTCTTTCAAAAAAATAGCCGTAATTATCTAGGGAAGTCAAATGAGGAAGGAAAGAATAAAAACATTTTCATTTGCTGTTGTCAAAATGCTGACTAAATATAGTAACGGAATTAAACTGCAATAACTCCCATATATGCAGGAATGAGGAATGTTCTGGACAATTGGAGCTAAACAAAGGTTAAACTAGTTAGTTATGAGCTAAGTCTCAGTTTTTAATAATGATTGTCAGTAGACAATGAAAAAAAAATCAGCTGAGGTGGAAAGGATCTGCACTTACATTGCCTAATCGGTATGGAATCAGGAAGAATGGACAATGACATTTTAGTAGGAAATGATTTAATGGAGAAGAAAGGAAGGACTGGATGAACTAACTGAAGCATCAATACACACATAAAGAGAGGTTAGTCAAGAAAGGAAACACCAGTACTGAGACAAACAGTATTTTTTTCCAGTAACTAACAGAATTCCAGGTCTGTCAAGAATGGACCTTTTTAAGGAAACTGTCGATGCAGTGAATGAGCATGTAAAAATTTTGAAGAGAGGCAAAACCAAAGACATACCGTACTTAAAATGGGTGACCAATATATCATTTGAAATAGGATGTGACAATAATTTTTACCTATCACATTTAAAGCAGTATTTTGCAACGGAGGTAATTTCATCATATTCAAACTACAGCATCAAACACTGCATTGCTATCACTGATAAAACGCAGCCAGATAAAATAGACCAGGAATTTCTTGCAAAACCGTCCTCACGTGGTAAAGACTTGAATAGCGAACACGGTGCGCTCTTCCTCATCAAGGGGGGAATACATTACACACATCACAGCCGATGTGTCACGAAGATAACCAGAGATTAGCCAGCTTCCAGAATCATACCACAAATTTGATACATATAATCTAAACCCCCTGCTTGTAGGGCAAGGCCATTAAACCGAGCCGAGTCCAAACACCGAAGCGCCGGACCCGCGGTGCGCTGGCTGCGGGCCTGTTCAGCACGCAGGCCCCGGCCTGGGAGTTCGGCACTCCCG
>JAHLSL010000007.1:24049421-24134493 GCA_025920805.1 Petroica traversi
AATAAGCATGTAATTTGCACTATTTTTGTTACCACTGTAATTAAGAAAGAATTTAAAAAAACCCAAAACCACCAAGGGAAACAAATGAAGAGGTTTCACTGTTTCCTTCACTTACTCCTAGTCTTACCATTTTAAACCTTGTGGAATGGCTGGATTTAAAATATGTGGTGAACACTGGTCGGTGTTTTTACAGAGAGCAATTGACTGCTTCTCCTGTTTTCTCCAGCATCCTAGTGATATAGCATTATGTTTATAAATAAGTGGCTTAGTGCTATTCATTATCCAGCAAAACCATCTTGAAATATTTGTTTTACATGTGGGTTTGTTACTTTAAAACAAGGTACCTACTGTACCCTAACGTGAAGAGCAGTTCGGAGACTTGAAAAGTTCTGTCTGACTGATAAAGAGCTGCTCTGAACTCACGTGGCCTCTAGACTCTAGATGCACTCTAGCTAGCTCTGCTGATTTTTCTTTGTGGTTGCTCTTTGTTGTCCATGGCCTTATCATTTCATTTCCGAGTCTGTGGAGGTGTGGTAGCAGTTCTGACCCTGCTCATGTATGTGTTGATTCACACGTGTACATGTGTCATGGCCCTGGGACAGCAGAGCTACTGCACAGTGCCTGTGCACGAAGGTGTTTTGGGTTGGTTTTGTTATAACTCTGAAAGCCAAGGATAGAAGCAGGGGAGGACATTACCTTTGGGTTTTAGGTTTCAGCCTGTACAGGGGTGAAGACTGATACAGGAATGTGTGAGAATGTTTTTTGAAGATAGATGTTTACTAGGCCTGTGGGGTTTTTTGTTGGCTCTACAACTTAAGGTGTGAAGTCACAGCATGTTTTGTGGCCAATAAAACTGTAGTGGTTTGGACCCCAAACAGTGGTGTCCATTGAAACTAATGAGAATGTTAATCATCTATGTGATGTTAGGTACAAATGTGAGTTTTTTGATGACTGAGGCCTCCTGGGTCAAAAGGAAAACAGTAATTCCATAGCGTGACAGTACATAATTTATACAGAAGTGGCTGTTAGGGGATTTAGTTGCTGCTTTCCTGGTGCAGGTAATTTCAATTGTATTTCTTCATTCTTTCAAGATGACAGTAAACTCAATAAACATTGCTTTTCAGTGCTGGCAGTTGCAAGTTCTTTATAACTTTGCTAATTATGCTTTATAAAAAGCATGTGGAAAACGAAATGACTTGGCAATATGTGTGATTTTATTTATGTGTTCTGAATCGAAGAATTTATTACTCCAAAGAAGACACTTTCTTATATGGGGTATGAATTAATGGGCATCCTGTGGGGTTTATCCATCCACCTCCCTTCTTCACCTGTGTAGTTCAAATGACTGGTGGAATTGGCACCCCTAGTAGGAGTGCTCTGTGCATAGAGGGGTGAAGGTGAAGGGAGAGAGGATCTGCAGTAACAATTTATTCTTTCTGGGCTCTTGTAATGACTTTTTTGTTGTTGTTGTTCTACCTACGTTTTTATAAATAAAGTACATGCTACTTCACTGGGTTGGGGTTTATGCATGGCTGTAATGACTGATGGAGGGTCTCAAGCCTTTTGGATCTGAAGTCTTGTACTGGTCGACTTAGGTCTACATTTACATCAGACTTTGATCTAAAATGTTAATAGTTTTATGCTGTCTTTCCAGCTCCTCAGGTGCATGCTCTTCTTCTTGTGTGCAGAAGTGAAGCAGCATAATCATTAGACAAATCTGTGTGTGCAGACCAGTATCAAGTACAGAAATGTCAAATATCAGGAATGCAGTACTTGAAACATAGTACACTCCTTTCACTTGTAATACTGGCTGCTGCAGTGACTCCCGAAGTGTTCACTGCTTGCTGTGTTGAAAATAGGCTGTCTGGCCTTGCATAGTGTCTTCAAGTAATGGACATGATCTGTTCACTATTCAGTGAACTAAAATATTTTCACTGTAGCAATGGAACTTTGATCTGCCAATCTAATGACCTTGATGTTGGTCAATAATGGCCAGCTGTTATGCTGAAATAAATGTTTTTTTCTAAAACATTTATGCACTTTAGAGGAGTTACAGCAAGTCCAAATTGAATGTTATGTGTTTGCTAGAAATAACCATTTGCTCAATGTGGTAAGTGGCTCCAGAGTATCCTGAAAGAAAAATAACCTTAGATGGGGTAACACTGTGGAGATGCGCTACAGAAACTCTTCAGGAAGATGAAGTTGTATCTAAAAGGAGTATTATAGGAAAGCTTGCAACATTGAAGGGAAAATCGAGACATCCACTTTCTTATGGAGCTTGCAGGCTGATAATGCTTGTCTGGAGTAGAAGTCTCAATTGTGCGTTTTACTCAGGTTTTCTGAACTAGATGAAAACCAGACCTAATATTCTCTGATACTTCAGAATCACACAGAATATGTTGGGAGAAAATATCTGGTAGATGCTACTGCCAAATGATTTAATGAATAGGAAGAATAATTAAGAAACATAAACACACAGAACAAAATAGTTTTGGTTCAAACATTATACAGCCTCTCAAGTGACTTAAGTATGCATAAAAGTTACTATGATTGTAAATACATTTTCTCTCTTATAAAATGGCATCTTCAGTGGCACACACCTGAAGTTCCTAGTTTATGTTATTTTACAAATATTCAGAGACATTATGGAAGCATTATTTTCTAATATTCATTATTTAGGTGTTTAAAAATCCCAAACCACCAAACCCCATAGATTTCAGATTTTACTTGGGTGCCTCCCTGCTTTCCTTTCTGCTGGGGATGGGGGAGCAGACTCACTGAAGGAATTTTATACAGGATGTTCTTTAAAAAAGAAATGTATCTTCAGATAACATATGCAAAAGTGTTGATATCATGAACAAAAAGATAACCATGTTCAGAGTGTATATGCAGTCATGCTGTACTTCAGCATTTCCAAAGTGTAGCAAGAATCAATTGCTGAAATATTTATCTGTATGTTCCTTGGTTTAGTTTGTTGCAGGTTTGAAGGGGGGATGGGGATAATGTTGGGAATGTATCTCTCTGGAACTTGGAGGAACAATTAATTCTTTTCATAACAGGCTTTGCCTTGCTTTTGGCATGCAAGTAATTTGTTTTGATGATAGATTGCAAATGGAAGTGGTTATGAGGGTTGTAGAATGGTCGTATGCTTGTTGGCCACACTCTGTGTCTCAGCAACTAGGGGACATACAGTAAAAATAAGTATTAAAAAAACCAAACCTGACTTTTCAGGAATTAGTGGCATTTTGTGCAGGGGACTATTGTAAAAGCTAACATTTTTTTGGTCAGAAAGTGTTTGGATAAGTCCATGGAAGAAAATTTCCTGTGGTTATCTAAATTCAAAGATACTGTCTTTATTATTTATAAGTTTTATGAGATTTGAAATGTTTTGTGGGGTTTATTCTTTTGTTTTATGCTAGTCCTGTGGAACTGCCTATGCCCATGGTTACCAGTGGCATACTGAGGTTGATGGTCTACTGGTCTGGTCAGTGAAACTGTTCCTAAATTCTCTTGACCAATGAGGCAGCTTTGAAATGGAGTCACAAAACAGTTTGAGCTTGAAGGAACCGTAAAGATGATCTAGTTCTAACTTCTCTGCCGTGGGCAGGAAAATGCTTTGATTTGATTGTTTGACAACATATTTAGTGCTGTTTTGACGCTCTTTCACTTCTGTTTTTCTTAAAAAACAAACCCTGATAGATATCAAGGGCATTAATTGTGATATAATATGCAAGGTTAAGGCAGGAAATTCAGATGCTGCTCTTGTGAAATACACAGAGTATTTTAACCACATGATTGTTTATCGATTGCATTCTAGGTAGTTGAAGTTGGAAATGTGATTAATTGATAAGCTGCTATTTCATTGGATCTCACAGGTGAATTTTCCTATTTATTATAAAATTAGCTTAACTAAATCGAAATCAATCCTTAAAAAACCCCAAGGGATACTTGATCAACACTGACTGAAAATAAAATGAAGTCGGCTGTAAAAAGTTGGTCAGCATTCTTGTGATACTTGTAATTGCCACGAGGTGTGTGGGTAATACATACATCTGACCTACTGTTTGTGCAAACTGTTCAGGTGCTCGCTATAGTATGGGTGCCAGAAACACATTGTGGACCAAATAACAAATGTTTGTTCACATAATAAAATATTTTACTATGTAATACCTATTTTTATAAAGAAACTTTTTAATATAAAAATAGGATACATATAAGAAGTTAAAACCAAGAAGTTTCTGTTCATTAATCATTTTTCTAAGGTAGTGGTGAAAACATATTTTGTAGAGTTAGGTCCCTTTTAAGTTTAAAGGGCTGAATTGAGAGTTCTGTGTATTTTGGGTAGAAGGCAATTAGACATAATGAAGGGTTTCCCTACTGTGGCTTCCATAGCTGTTTAGTCAACTGCTTTAACAGGCACAAGGCCTTCAGTGGAACTTCAGGTGCCTGTTTCCTGAAGGTTGAAAGTCTGTTCTTCTGTGTGTCTGGCTAAATCTTGTCTTTCTTCATAGGCTTCTTGGTAAGACTTCCAAATGAAAATGTGCAGAGAGGCTTCCTTTTTGTGTATGGATAATCTCATTCTTCCAATTTTATTTTTGATTTAGATCTTTAACATTTCTGTAAAGTTCTTTTGTAGTATTTACCTAATGGAGACAAAACAATAAAAGAGTGCAGGACATGGAGTTACATTAAGCTCCATGCAAAAAACAGGAACAGGAAATACCTGGATAGCTGTGAGGTTTATGGACAGGCTGCTGGTCAGTGTAGTAGTTGTGTAACTTTTTCTGGAATATTATTTCTATGTTAATTCCCTTCTAGCAACACTTGGCATAAAAGTGTTTTTTACTGTGTAATGATTGCCTTTTCACGAATAATTATTTGCAATAATAATACTCTTACTTAGAATCGGTGCTCAGAACTGTTATTGTATAACAGTTACTCTGGTGAGGTTTTCTTTTAGGCAGGGTGTAGAAGTGTGTGGCAGATAAGTTATATAACACTTCCTGGTGAAGAATTACTTCTTTTTTTAAACACTGGGCATGTATTTTACTTCTTAGTTTCATTGCAATTATACCTATGCATATTTAATAGCTCTTTGGGAAATCTCACTTCAGAGAATTTTTCGTGAGGGTTGAAGTATCTGTGGGTATAATTATTTATTTCATGCTGAAAGTAGGTTTTGAGGTAGTGGTGGGTGTTCTTGATGCTTCTTGTCATTTAAGACATTAGGAGAAAGTGATGATGGATTTCTTTCTCCTAACTGGTGAAGAGAGTGGCCAGGGAAGTTGGATCCTCCAGTGATTCGATGTATCTTCAGGACAAATTACTTGCAAGAGCTTTGTTTCCCTACCTGATGGTTACTTTTTGTCACTCAGACTGTTCTTGAATTATCCTAAGCTATGCTCAGCAGTATACTGAGTTTAATGATACCTTCTGCATTCATCAGTTCAACTCCAACAGGTATTAAGAGCCAATTATGATGTTGGCTGTTTTTCAGTCCTGAAGGTACAGCATCAATTTAAGCAGTGTGTAGGTTTTTCTACAGTATCTTCTACAGTATCCACTATAGTATCTTTATAAAGATGTCTGATAAGAGGTAACCTGCTGTTGGCCATTAAAGGTAAAAATAATTTTTTATTATTCCAGAACAAATTCCACTTAATGAGAGATGAAGTGCATTCCTAGGTTTATTTGAAGTTATTGTGCATGCAAAATTCCTGCATGTTGTTGGCTGTAAAATTCTGAAAAAAGTGTGCTTCTGTGAATGCTGATTGAAATGATCCTGAAATACAGAATGAACTCCATTAAGTCCAGATGCCTGAAGATTTCTGATTATGTATATACTTTTAAATAGATTGATTACTCTAAAATTTCTTCAAATTGTTCACCTTGTTTACTTTTCACCCAGAATGTGGTCACTCTTCAACTGCTACCAAATTTGACGTTGATGATCCTATAATACTCCTCCTAGAAGAAAAAAACCCAAAGAAGTCCCTTGACTTCATGCCAGTGACCACTATAAGTAGGTGGAGAATGCTTGACTCCAGTATTTAACTTGAAGCTGTGGTGGTTTGTGTTCTTTGAATAGAGACCCCAGGGTGCAGGAACAGAATCCTGCAATACGTGTTGAGACCCTGGGAAAAGATCCTGCTTTGGCAAACAGAACTCTGAGAAGAAAGTTCAGGCAGAGGATTTAAACAGGTTTACAAATTATTCTGATTCGTATCTTTAGCAAAATGAATACATTTGTATTGGTAGAAGGCAGAAGTACCAGCTCTGTTAACTCCCTGGTGCAGTGGTGAAAATTAGACAGTGCTGGTCATGTCCTATGCCAGGAAGCCACATTAACAATTAGGTGGGGCAAAATACCTGCACCTTGTCAACTTTCTGTCATTCCTCACTGAAAATACTGCATTACACACTTTTATTTTAACTGTCTTACTCTTCCATAACTTTAATTCCATTAACTTAATTATATTGAATTTTGTTATTGTCAGTGTTGCCATTGTCTTAATGCAAAGCTGTCTACACTCTGTAAGATCTACACTCTGTAAGATTGTTATTTTATATATATAGATGTATATATATTTTCATATGTCTGGCTTCTTACAGTCAAATGCTTTATTAGTTTTTGCTTTCTATGGTCCCTTGGGAATATGTGCTGCTGACCTGCAGGTGATGAACACTGATGTGAGCATTCATCACTAGAACAGCCTAGGTCAGTTCAGATCACTGTGTTCACTGTCTGCTGTGGATTATACTTTCCTCTTTATTCTTAAATAATAAATAGGTATTCCTGGTTTTGGAAAGGAAGGGTACATTCTTGAGGATGTTTGCCACACTCCCTTCCTTTTCCACCTCTATAGTGATTGTAAGAACCTGGCACACTGCAGAGTATGCAACTTCACTGTTATTTATGTGCTCTTGTACTACAAATACTAGTAATAGTCAAGAGAATGAGCTTAATATTCTAATATCTATTTAGTCTTAAATATCTAATGAAGTTCCAAATGTGGCACTTTGTCAAAAGTGGCTTCATGTTAATGCAATAATGTGCCAATATAGTGGTGCTGACAGTAAAGATATTTTTAATCTTACTAAATTCAAATACTGTCTTTCAGTGTATATATATAATTAGTCTTACTGATTGTTGTTTTACTTTATTGGAAAGAAACTTCTTTTGCTAGCAAAATTTATTCCCAAAAATGCCAAGTAGTTAAAAGAGTATGTGTGAATCTTTTTAGATAATGATGGTCTAAGGTTTGTAGCTACTTTTGGGTTTTGTTTCAAAGATGTTACTTGCAACATTGATGCATTTAAGAGGAAGGCAGAAAATAGAGATTATCATGTCAGAATGAGCAACTGCAACTGAGGATAAGCTTGTGCTGAAATAGTTATGCTGAGTTGTTTTCTTTCACGACTGTTGTGAATTTCCTGCTAAAAGAAATTAATAAAACCCCTGAATGATCCTTGGCTTTCTAAGTGCTATAAGGGTGTTATAAATACAGAAATTGGGAAGTGACTTGTGTCTTGTGATCTGTGCAGAACTGGCAGAATCAACATTGCAATATAACGTCCCATTGTTTGGTAACAGTTTTTAAAAGAATGCTGAAAATTTGACATAAACCAGTTTGAGGTCTGGAAATAACATCTTGAAGACTTATCCGTTTAGAATTCAGTCTTCATGCTAAATCAAAACACAGTCTGAGAGGTAGCCTTATTAGGTGCCTCACTGAGTTTTAGACTTATTCAGAGTTTTTAAAAAAATTACAGTAGAAAATCGTTTTGTTTAATGGTATGACACAGACTGGAACTTCTCCTTAAAAAAATAAAACCCACTGGGGGTGTCTAAATAGTGTAATAAATATATGTGTGAAGCTGGGTAACTGCTTTTTGTTGTTGCTTCTTATTTTCTTTGTGTAGACTTTTTTGCAATGTTTTTGTTTTGTTTTGATCTTTTATTTTTTGGAGTTCTTAGTTTTTGTTTTGGTACTACAGTCAGGGAAATAATCAGGCAACAAGTGTAAAACATACTGAAATAATTTTTATACCATGAAAATGTATGAATCCTTTCTACATGGCAAAACAGAGTTAATCGAAATGGATCCACAAGAAGCCATCTATTACTCTGTAGTCTAATCTGCTACTAATAAGTTTGTATGTTCTTCCCATTCTTTTTCTTAAAGCATCAGACTTAAATGAAGAACTAGACCCTTGGAACTGAGGGAACTAAGGGATTTCTTGGTTCTTAGTAAGGAATTCTTAAGAATGGCTGTGTTAAATAAGAAGGAAGCCAGTGCTATCTCTGCTGTAATAGTTGGAATGCAGTCAGCCCAGCTAGTGTCTACTAAGAAAGGCAATGACCTTTTTGTTTAATAACTAAAGCAGAGACCTCAGCAGGTTATTGACAGCAAGTATCAAAGTACAGGTAGTTCAATAGTTTGTTGGTGGGTTGTTGCATATGCCTGTCTGGAAACTGTCCTTGAAAAATTAAAGTTAGAAGAAAATGTACAAGAACCCTTGCAGTGTAAATTCTAAGACTCAACCATTGCAAAGTAATCCTGACCTTTCTTGAAGAATTTCCCTTACAGTTGTTCTGGTTCCACTGCACTTCAGTCTGTGCCTCGCAATCAGTTTGTGCTGTAAGCTGGGACCATTCCATAGCATTATGTGAAAATTGCAGACCTGTCTTGAGCACCCTTATTATCTGTATTTCAGTAATATTGAGAGTAGATGTTCATAAACATATGAATACATATTCAACAGTTTATTTTAAATCTCTGGTTATTGTGGCATGGTTAAATATGAGAGTTTGGATCTGGACAGACAACTACTTTAAAGCAGACTTTAAAATCAAATGAAATTTCTTTAGGCATTATTTTAGCATTACTTTATGTAGAACATTTCATTAATAAATGACATCAGGAATGATGCTAAATGTTTTCAGAATCCATGCTGCACTGTGGTGTCATGCCCTGTGATGGCCAAGAGTACTTCTCAGCTATTTTGGAACACTATGTAATCTGTGGTTACAGGGTATTTTGCTGTTGGTTGTCGAACCTGGTGACTTGACTCATACTCACACACAAGCTTGTCTCTGTCTGTTTGCATTAGTTTTTCTGCAGAGAAGGTACTGCTCATAAGCTTTGCTTCTCTTAAGCAGAATAATGTACAGAATGTTTAAAAATAGAGAATTTACATAGGAAATGTTGTATACAGACAGTCTTGTTAATTGATAGAGGGAGTACTTAGAGTTGACAGCTGATATTTTTGGCAAGAATCAGCTTTTGTCATTGGTGTTAAAGCTGTGTTGTGGGTTTTTTCCAGCACAGACATTTGGAAAATACCATGACTTAATGGATTTTAAAAGTGCAAACCTGCAATAATTTCTTACCAAATGATAGTCCAGTAAGAATTTCTTGTCATCTATGAAAAAAATACTAATTTTTGGCTGACATCTGGAGAAGTGCCAGTTGCCTAGAAGCTGACTAACATCCCAGTTTTCAAGAAGGATGACCCTGGACACAACAGGCCTCTCAAGCTCTCTTCAGTGCCTGGTAAAATCATGGAGAAGATTATTCTGGAAGCCATTGAAAAATACCTGAAAGGCAACACAGCCACTGGTCATAGCCAGCACGGCTTCATGAAGGAAATTCCTGCTTATCAAACCTGATTTTCTTCTATGACTGAGTAACTCACCTTGTTGATCAAGGGTAGCCGGGTGATGTCATCTTTTTGGATTTCAGTTAAGTTTTTGATACTGTCTCTCATAGGATCCTTCTGGACAAAATGTCCAGCACACAGCTGGATAAACACATCATGGGATGGGTGATCACCTAACACCTTTTTCTGTAAAAGGCATATGAACACATAAATTGTTATTTTATTTATTGGAAACAAATTAAAATTCCGTAGCAAGTCTGTTAAGAAAATAGATTTAGGATTATTAATTTTACTTTGTGACTCAAACTTCAGGAAGTTCTTTGAGGAAGGATACTTAAATTGTCAGTCTTAATTGTAAAGAGAATTAGTTCGTATTTGTTTGCAGAGCTTTCTTAAATTATTATTAGGAACTTGACTCCTTAAAGTCTTTGGATCTTGTTTTCAAATATGTTTCATGGATTATTCAACCTTCTTAAGAAATGCAGTTGAAATACAGTGTTCAGTCACTTCATAGACTAGAAAGTGTTTATAACTAGTAAGAATTACTTTTGCTGCTTATGTTTTACTTGGTTGTTTAACTGTCTTGTGTGGTAGCATTTGATATTTGAATGGAAAGATTGTAGTTCCGCTGTAGAATTGTATTGATACTGGTGAAGAAGATAACTTGGAGGTAAAAAGGAGTGAACATTTTTGAAGTCTAAATTAACATTTGGGTCTAGTTAGGTAATGTAGTCCAAGCATTCCTATGAACTGTAAGTTGAATAAAGAAATAATGCCTGTTAATGGCCTTCAGGTAAAATTTGCTGGATTTTGGGTCTGATGTCTGATTGTGGGAAGGAGAAGAGCTATTATATAGGGACAGTGACTGATACTGTGTCACTGTGGCCTGGAGCATTTCAGTAGTTCTTTTATAGTCTGTTGATGATAATGACCAGATTATCTTCACTTTTCCTGAAGTTTATGTTATAATTGAGTGTTACAGAATAGAGTGTACTTTCAGGAAGATGAAAGTTCTTTTACACATTCCTAGGCAGGAACCTTTCTGAAGGAGCGTCTCTGGGACTGAAATTGAAAAAGAAAATTAAATTGTAAATTACCTGCGCTCAGTGTTTTTGTCATTTTTTTAGCTGAAATAAAATTTAAGAAGCGTGTTCTTGCATGAAGAACACTATTGTGAGAGTGGTCAATGAATGATAAACTCCTAAGGCACTTGCATTTGTTATTTAAAAAAAAAAAATTTTATAGTTTCCAGTTTTTAGACTTGTACATTTTAGCCTTGAAAAGAATGCTACCAGAGTGTGATGCTATTTGTTTTAGTGCCTTAAACTTTTTTTTGGACATGTGGTCTCTTGTTTTTTTTCCCCCCCGTCCACTGGCTTCTCTGTATGGGAGATAAGTTTATGGTTTATTTTGTTTACAAACCATGATGGTTGTTAGATTTCAAAAGCACAATTATTAATTGTGTACATTTTGTTACTATACTATTCCTAAATACCAAGTTTGTTAAGAGAGTGGCTATAAAAATCCTAGAGGAAAAAAAAAAATCTGTGAAAAAATTCTAAGGAAGAGTGACAGAAGGAAGGCAGTCATCTGCTGAATTTAAGTAGTAACTTAGGAGTTTGACTTGAGCACAGAACAGGATGGAATTGAAGGCTGGCTTTTCTGTAAGTTGCTCAGAGAAGCTGATTGAACTTGGCAGTACGTGGCCTGTTAGTGAAGAGGCAAACCTTTGAATGTGGCTGATGTGGTGAGAGTAGGAAAGAGGAAGGACAGATTAAGGGAAGGAGAAAGTTTTGCAAGCCTGGTCTTTCCCATACCCACTGCACAACTGATGGGGACTTATGGATGAATAAATCCTCTTATATGTCAGTTGTGCCATTAACCTCCTTAGAGCTGGCTGGGTTTCTTGTTTCTGCTACTCTTGTCCAACAAGAGAATGTCACTTTTCTAGTGGTTAGGATTTGCCTTTAACAAGGTTTCAGAAAGTGATCACTTGAGAATTTGAAAAAAGTGTAAATTGGGGAGCAAGAAATGGTCATCAGCTCAAATGGAAAAGTTCTGTAAAAATGTAACCTTTGGGAAACATCTTAGTAGCTTTGCTGCTATTAGTGTAGTAGTTAACTATCCCCATATTTAGCTGTTCATAAGTTTGTGCAGAAAATTACCTTATTTATTTGCAAATGTTGTTCAGGTGTACACTGTTATTAACTAGTTCTTAAAATCTTCCCCCCCCATCTTTACCCTGAATTTATTTTATGAAGTACAGATTTTCTGTTAAAATATAAGGTGTTGTTTCTATATTTTTTTTGTATTCCAATTGTTGTTTTATTTCACAGGGTCTTTAATATGTCTTTGAAACATGTATGATTCCAATCTTACCAGTGACATCTGTCGTACTGTGCAACTTACTAGAGAATCTTGAGACTTTAATTTACAAAATAAAGATTTACTTTTATTTATAGATACATATTTATTTATAGTATTTAAGTCTCTTCTTTTAGTCCTCAGTTGACAGTTTAAGGATTAATTGCAATCACAATAAATATGTAAACATAATCAGATCTGTAAGAATGCACTAAGATTTCTGCTTTTAGTTGTTCTGAAGGAGATGAAATTTCAAACTGTATTTGTTGAAGACTGAAAGTGGAGGCTTCTCTTACATTCAGTTTCCCTTTTGTGAATGGGAACTGGAACACTGAAGCTGCACCGGTGTGTTCACTCTTAAATGACTCTTAGGAGTCAAATCTTCCACCTCCCCAGTATATCTTAGTTTTCCAAAACTGTTCTGCTTCACCTCCAGCATAATAAACATCTAAAAATCAAGATGAGATTAATATTAAAGTGTGATAAAATGTTCCTCTTGTTTTGAGGTTTGTGACATGCCCTACCTAGGATAAGCATACACTTAATGTGTGCAGTGAGTAGTTGCAGTGTATTGCACTTCTTTCAAAATTACTGCAAGCCTTTCCTGCCTTCCTTCTAGAAGTCTGAATGCACTTTAGAAAAACAAACCACAAGCATTGCATAGCTGGCATTACTTTACATAGAGTTGAGTTCTTTCAAAATACAGAGACCAAGAGTTAAAAATGTTCAGAACTGTAATGGAAAGAAAGTATTTTCTGAGTGTGGTCCTATAATGGTAAACTCATCAGAATTTGATGGCTTGAATTGTATGGGAAAGTGTTAGTGTTTCAGCAGTGGAAGAGAAGGCTTTTAATCAGTCTTCCATTCTTTACCATCCAGATTTCTTTCATGCCTCT
The DNA here is from genome assembly GCA_025920805.1 of Petroica traversi. Taxonomy (NCBI): domain Eukaryota; kingdom Metazoa; phylum Chordata; class Aves; order Passeriformes; family Petroicidae; genus Petroica; species Petroica traversi. The sequence goes on from JAHLSL010000007.1 coordinate 24,062,345, forward strand.
TTTTCCCTTTAATATGTTCTGCTAGGTTTGAGATACTGGGCCAGTACTTTAAATACTGCATGTCAGAATTTATTAATAAAACAAGACTATCACATCCTGTATTGATATCCTAATTATTGTTTAGCCTCTAGGTTACATATGAAATTTTACCTTCCAAAAGGCAGTGATAACTTCCCTCTTTTTTCCTCAATGGCTAAGAGAACTGTGTTTGATCAGTTAGAAGTTTGTCAGCTTTTCTGGGCAGTTAAAGCAGTAAAGTACAATTTTAATGTGAATGCTGCCATGGGGGGTGCTGTAAGAACTATAGGGAATAATTCTGAAGTTTTAGGAGTTTCTTTCAAAATAATGGGGAAAAAATCCTCATTTTCTTCCCAAGGAAACTTTTTCTTTAAATTTTGATGTATGAGTTTCCAAATGAAATATAGTAATTTTGATGATTTTAAAATTATGTGCAGGTAATTTAGTAAACTACTTTAAGTCTTTTTTGTTACACTTCCATCAAACAGTGTAATTGCATACTAGGGATGTGGAGTATCAGTGCAATAAGTGGTTTTAATTGTTCCTGTAGTTAAAGGGAAAGTTCATTTTCTTCTTTGAGATCTTCAGAGTTTCGGTGAAAGACTGTAGACTGTTTTGAGTATTGTGAGACTTCCTATTTTAATTATAAAACCCCTTCCAACTACAAAATGCATGTATGTCTGAAGTGCAGCATGCTATTAAAACAATAATAAATTTACAAAGTATAGAATATTACATGTTAGAATTTTTATTTGTTCTTTATGTGCATTCTGTAGTTTTTTAACCCCAGACAATTCTTTGTCCTGGGATCCATACTGTTCAAGTAGCTATTCAGTAATTCTTTTTATCCTTGAATTCTATCTTGCCTAGTCTCAGGCATTATTTAATGCATCCTTGCACAAATACAAAGTATGTGTCACTCTAACTACTTTTCAAAGCTCCCTGAATTCACTTCCATAAAAAAACTGGGCAAGTTGGTATAGTGGTACTCTTACTTGCAGCTGAGAGCCAAGGTGTAGAGGGAGCCCAGAGTTACTTAAATGTCAGTTTTGTAGAACATAGTGGATCTCAGGAATTTGTGAAAATTCAAAAATATTCAGGCTGGTAGAAGAGAAGGAACCTGCCCTGAAAATGAAAGCCTTCGTTGGGCTTTGAAGAGCAGGAAGTACAGTCCTTATCCGTGTTAAAAAATGTTCTAACAGAATCTGTGCACAGCTCAATCCAGCTGGATTTTTTTAAGCCATGAGTGGCCATATTTTTACTTACAGAACTTTTACATGTTTTATAAAAGAATGTGTTTTTTCTCCCCCTTAAGAAGCATTCTTGCTAATGCATTTTTAAAAATTAATTTTGTTTGAATTTTTTCATTTAGTAGACTTAAGACTTGCATTGTATTTGACTTTCTTAGTCTCTCTGCACATGTTTTTAAACCCTTGAGCCCTGGACATGCAGGTTATGATATCATGGTCAGTTTTGGCTGATCGAGAGCATTTTGTCACTGAAAGGGGTTGTTACTTCAGTATCCTGTTTGCATCTCTTGTGCCAGCCTGAGTTTCTCCCGTGGCTGTACAGAGTAGGATCAGGAAACTGATGTAATTCAGGACCGAGTAAAAGCAAATAGAATTATTTCCTCGGTGGACTTGACGTGTGTCAACACAAGCAACTAAGTCAGCATGGTAGAAGGAACAAAAATACAAGGAGAAGGATTGCTGCACTTAGTATCAGCCTGGGCACTTAGAGATTGGTATTGGTTTAAGACAGTGGAAAGAATTCTCTTGTAACTGGGTAGGGTGGAGTGTGGGGTGGAAAGGTGAGTATAAAATTGTTGTGTGCCATTTGGTTTTCCAGTGCTAGACAGCCTTAAGTCATCAGTATGTTTACAAATCATCAGAGCTATCTCTTCTGAGAACTGTTTCAAAGGAAATGAGTGTGTAAGGATTGTGAAAGTTGTATTATGTAGAGATAATTTTTTGAGCATTTGTCTTTGTGAATGGAGCCTAAGTTCAGCACCCCAAGGGCAATCTGTTTACTTTGTGTTTTTATCAACCCCGAGATTTACTGCTTTTCAGAAAAGGTGTGTTAATTCATAGGGCTCATGGTCATGCAGTACATCAGGGGATAGCTTTGTCACTTGCCCTTTCTCAGTTCAAGAGTGAAGTAAGCAAGGTAATTAATTTATAGAGCAGATTTTTAGTGGTCTGATTCTTGGTTTGTATTGAAGGTCTAAGATAGACTAAGTATTCTTCAAGTCTAAATTGACTTTCTGTGTTTCTAAAGATTGAGCTTGTAACTTTTGCATAGCTAACTTCTGGTACGTTTTAGCTATGTGATGGTTACAATGGGAAAGTAATAAATCCCAAAATCAGTCAAACGTGTATACAAACAATTACAGAAAGCAATTCTAAAAGAAGTCTGCTAATATTGACAAAAATGTCAGAGCCTCAACTACAGAGTGCTTTCTTGTGTGGTAACCTTTCTCTTCAGCCTGTTGGAAATAAGGTTCAACAGTTGCAGCTAAGATTTGTCAAACACTTACAAAAGGATGCTGGCCAGTGGAAGAAAAGTGAAGGGGGGAAGCCCATCACTTAGAGAAGACCTTGATTTTGGAAAGAATTGAGAACTGCATGCAAGTCAAAGGGCATAGGAGCTGTCATAACCTTCATTAGATAACTACCTAAGTAATTCTGAGGGTTTTTTGTAGATAGTGTCTGTTGGCAGCCAGTAACTTCCAAATGTTTGTAGCATGCTGTTGTGCATATGTGCAGGTAACATTTTTTTTAAGAAAACCTCCATTTGTAACTACTTAATGTGTACTGTGGATTGAATGGAACAACTGTGCATTGACTAGTGAAAATTGGGATAGCACGTTAGGTTTCTAAAATTTTATCAGTCGCTGCCCTAGGTACTAGCGGGATGGAAATTATGTTTAATTGCAGTTTTCTGCAGAAGGCTGTTAACTTTCTATTTGATCAGAGTCAGTTTTGGAGTGTTTTTTAGAATCTAGTATAATTGCAGTTGAGTATAGTTGTGTTTTTGTTTGCTTTGGTGATTCTGGATCTCATTCTGTACCTTTTATCTTGACATATCTGTGCAATCAGTACAGAGTCTGTTTGGGTATATTTGGGGTTTTTTGGTGTCGAGTTCGTGTTGTTTCCTCCCCAGCCCTTCCTCTCGTACAATAAACTGTGGTTCCTTGCTGTTTCTCACCAAGTGACCGTGGTTAGTTGAGTGTACTTCCATGACAGACTTCTAACTGAAGTACTCGTAACTGCCTTGTTCTCACTAGGATTTTAATTGATTAAATCAGTAGTTAGCTTATGCAAGGTAAAGGAACATACTTTAATTTGGTTCACCATTAAGCACCAGGCCAGAGTGGCTAAAATGAGGGCTGATGTGTGAAGTCTTCCACGGTGATATCACTGGGGCTCAAGAAAGGAGCGATGCAAGAATGCTATCACCGTGGTTAGACTGTTTCAGGCTGTAACCTCTGAGTAATGAAAATGTGCAACCACGCCCTTTACAAAAATCTTCAAGGATAGATTAGGTGCTGATTATAGCACTTCCTCCCTCCCCCCATGCCTCCTTTAGTAGTGAAATGGTAGTGTTGCTCTTGAGCTCAGTTGAGCAGTGTGGTCTCTGCTTTGCTTTCCTTATTCGAAATCCCTCTTCCAAGAAATTTTTTATTAATCTGGTACTGAATTAGCTAATCAATGACTTCAGTCAATTTGAAGTCATAGAGAGGACAAATGAGTGTGTTTAATGATGTTCCTGTAATGATGGCCAATCCACTAATGTCATTAACTGTTTAATTTTGTATTCCCAACTGCAAATTTCCTTGTCTTCCCTAGGATTTTGGCTTATAAAAGTAAAAACCCAGTCCTTTCGCTTTGTAGAGAAGAGACTACTTTTTTCCTCAACAAACTTACTATATTTTTCAACTGTAATTTTTTTTAGCTAGTTGAGATGGCTTATATGTTCTGCTGAATTTATTATCATCTGCTAGGTTAGCAGACAAGTAGGGGTCTTCTTGCTTCTTTTAAAATTAGGTGGGTAGTATGACTAGTGCTTTAAAAAAATAGCATTATTTTTCTCCATGTAGAACAGCACACTAAAACCAATTGTCCCTTGATATTCTAACATTCAGCTTTTTCCAGTAGTAAGTAAAATGAGAATCCATAAAATAGTTGTTTCCTGTATAATAGACTTGTAAATTCTGTATTTGAATTTATGTAATCATTTCTTAATCTGTTCAGTATGGTGGTACTAAAAGCTGAATTGCTAATTGCAGTGTACCTAATTTATGATGGCTTTGTATTTGGAAGAAAATGTATAATGGAACTTAGACTAACAATGCTAAGGACAAAAATGTGTGGATATATTAAAATGTTTCATATGATTGCTGTTTGTGCCTTCTTGTAGTTACTATGCAGACTTCAGTACCTGTTCATCTTGAACAGAAAATAATATTCAGTGTTTAGGGCAGAAATACTTTTGTTGTTATAGACTTGATGAAATAATTGTTGCAAACCTTTTTTTTTTTCCTTTCTTCCTTTTTCTTTTTTTCCTTCTGAGACAGACTTTGTTGCTTTACTTTGGGTACAGAATGGAATAAAATAAATTTTTGCTTTTTTTGTGTGTGTTTTCAGGCTCGGATAGCGTTTTTGCAAGGGGAAAGAAAGGGCCAAGAAAATTTGAAGAAAGATTTAGTGAGAAGAATAAAAATGTTAGAATATGCATTAAAACAAGAAAGGTAGGTATACAAATGGTTTCCTTTTTCTGACCTGAAAAACTTAATAGATTAAGATGACTTCCCTCATATTAAGTGAACTGTCTTTGTTAGATGCTTCTGATGTACTAAATGTAAGCTGTCTTTAAGGTTGGTCATTTTCACCTTGTGTTTAGTGACAAACCTTAATGTCTTCTGTAGTAAAAAGTTGCATAATTTTCAAAATGTTTGGTCTTGTGTCTTAAACAGATAAATGGGACAGTTTCCCTTTTCTGAGTTCAAGTTTCAATATACTGAGTAAGAATGAACACACCCAAAGGGATCATACCTTATTTACTATACCTTTATCTGTGCTTCATTTGTATTAAACTGGAAAGGACCAAAAATACTGCTCTCTGATCCCTTTTAACTATGTTGTTGCATGATGAAAACTGTATTTTGTGAAGGAACAAAATCCTTTAAAAATTGTTTTTTCATTTTGAAGGTTTGGTTTTTTTCATGTGGTAGATGATTGCATATTTAGCCTCACTAGGTGTGTTTCTTGTAGCATTAATTTACTGCATTAAAAAACTAAAATTCATTTGGTCTGTACAGGCTAATGTCCTTCAAACCTACATGTTCTTTTGTTGCCTGGTTATTTCATTTAACCAAAATTGGTAGTTAATTTTGTAAAATCACTTGGGAAATAATCTTGTCAAATGCCTATACTTTCAATAGAGGACTCAGTTCTTATTTTTATCTTGCTCCTAAAAAGTAGCTTAGTCCAATGGTGAAACATCTTGACAATTGGGCAATAAAATATGTAGTCTTTATTTGTTTATTTTGATTGCAGAGGAACATTCCTGCCAGAGTAAACTTAAAATTTTGTAGCAAAATGTACTGATATTTCACCTGGATATTTTTAAGTTAGTTGTCCAGCATAAGTACGTCTAAATATATTTTACATTATGGATCACTATTATGAGTAAGGTGTTAGTACAGAAATAAGTTTCAGTTGTTTTTGTATTAAAACCTAATGCTTTTGCAAGATGGCTTCATTCTTCTGTGTGAAGTGTCCAGTACAGGGGTGTTTCAGAAAACAAAGAAAAATTATGCTGTTATGGCAGATGTAGGTGTTTTGCGTGTAAGTAACCTTCTGAAGTTGAAGGAAAACTTATTTTGTCAGTAATGAACTGTGTGCTTCACAGAGACATTTTGTAAATGTGCACCATAAGGTAGTGAGAATTACCTGCTTATTGAGATAAATCAGAGGTACCTAATTTCAGCTGGAGTGTGAAGGCATCCTATAACAGGATGCACAATTTGAAGTTGAATGGCATTGGTGTAACCTCATTCGTTTACTGAAATGAAGCTGCCTTTATAGTCTTCCCATGAAATTCTAAAATTCATCCAGCAGGGAAGAAACTTGTAAACATGTACACCAGAAGAATAACAGCAGGAACATACTGTTTGCTTTAGTTCTTGTGGCTAGTGGGTCCAATCCAACACTGCATAGTTTTCAAGAAGATGATCCTGGCTTAAGTTCCAGCCATAATTCTCATGAAGATTGCTAGAAGTGGGAGTTGAAACTTGAGTTGACTGGTGAATGTGTGGGAGGCAGCAAGGAAACTACAAATGAATGCTCAGTAGTTTGAGGGGATCTAACTGTGAAAGTATGATGGATTGAGTAATTGAAAGCAAGCAGGTACTGACTTGCCAGTAAATCATCTGAGAATGATGTGTTGGTTTCTTGCTTGTTGTGCTCCGTGTTCAGGATAACAGACGTTATTTTTTTGTCAATTGTTCCCCTGAGTGAAGAATCACAGCTAATGACAATGCACCAGCTCCAAAGCAAAATAAATTCTGAAAATTTCAGACCTGAAGATTATTGACAGCAAATTTCAGTGTTTCACCTGATTCCCCCTACCCTCTTACGCTTTGTTGCTAACTCCCTGATGCCATCAAAAAGTTTCATGCAATGAAAAACCAATTAGGAGGAGTCAGGAACAAAGTCATTCAGTCAACAGCTGTTGGGATTTCTCAGAAAAAGGTTATGAAACAGAACATCAGGGTGTAAGATTAAATAAAATGCAGTAGTTGTTACACAGTAGTTTGATATTTCTAGTATTTATCTCTTAAGTATGTGTAATAATGCTTTAGACAGGTAAAATGTAGTTATTTTAGTGTCCTTAAATGCTTTCATAGTTCTGGATAATTTTTTAGTAATAAAATTAGGTCCTTTGCAGTTATAGGCATGTTTTTGGATTTTTTTTCTATCTAATTTGTGTTCTTTTTGGGTGCTTTGCAGACCCAGCCAGATGATATCTGTTGTGTACTCTGAGCCAAGCTTCATTACCACAGTATTACGCTTAAGTTAATTAGACTTGCTGAAGTCCTAAAGCTGTAGCTGTATTTTGGCTTAATGGGCTTTGGAGCTAATTTAGACCCTTGCAACTGAGTGGTGGGATTCAACAGTTAAGTAGCAGGAAACAGTTAAATCAAATGAGGGTGTTGTTTCTTCTATTCTTTTTCACACTTTGAAACCTAGCCTTAGATAAGTCAATACTCTGAAGACTGAAAAGTCTTCTAGAATTCAGTTATTCGGTGGTGTGGAGGAGTATTATCACTGACTTGACAACGACACTGTAGCTTGTTTGTGTTTTAAAAATACATAGTAATGGCCCCAACATGGAAGGGAGTATAGATGTGCGAATGTGTTGTTGATTGGAATTTAATAAGATTAATTTTTGCTGTGAAATTCAAGTTGTGATGTGAAAGACAACTAGTCTCATTGCTTGCAGCAGTGTTTTGGCTTATTTGTAGTGGCTGGTCATTGGTATAATTCTAGATCAGATACATCTGCTCTAATGAACAATTAAAGCAGACTCTTAATCAATGTTTTGAAATTGTATCTCCAAAATGGAACAACTGCTCCTGAATAGTGTGTCACAGCTCTAAATTGAACAAATTTTTGTTGGCTTTTCATAGTGCTTTAATGGCTTCACTTATGAATTGAGTAAAAAATATTTTGCCAGATTTATTTAACTTGAATTTTTTCATTTTGGTTGTTTAGGGTTGCTTGGAGTTTTTAGCCCCCCAAATGGACAGTAGTACTTGTAAAACCCCAGACTAGTTCGACAAGTTTCTTAAAGGGGCTTAGGGATTTTTATATCCTGAGGCAGGTGAATAGGAAAACGTGACAGTGTTCTCAGGAGATTAAACAACAAACTTTCACTGGCAAAATCTGGAAAATAAGGGCAAATTGTAAGCCAAACATTCAATCAAAAGAAAACATTTCACAAAGCATTGATTTAGCAAACTCTATCCCATCCAACTTCAAGTTAACCAGACACATTTCAGTTGTCGTGAGCCAGTGATCATTTTCTCCAGTCTCTCACTGTACTTTTCATATGGGAGAGCTTGCTGGGACATTGCACTGTTACAGTGTGGCACGAAACTTTGTCTCTCAGTTTAAAGAGGGAACCTGAGGTAGACTGTCTTACTAGTGCATGGATGAACTATGAACATGTTCATAAATAGTTAAGAAATATGATTCTGTTTAGTTGAGAGTGAGAGTCAGGTCACACAAAAGTCTTCAGGAGCTTTACAATTTTTCAGTTATACTGTGATTGCCATGAAATGAAGGATTTTATCTTACTGAAAAGGGGTCAGTAGTGCCATCTACTGACAGTTTGTTAATGAGACTTCCTAATTATAATTTTAGCAGCAATCTAGAACAAAATCCTTGCCATCAAATATGTAAGGCACCATTTGAGATGAACCTGTACTTGCCATTTGAAAACACTTGCAGCAATGTTGGGGAAGATGAAATAGGAAAGCCTTATAGATATGATTACCTTGCAAAAGATACTGGAAATATGGAAAGTATAATCGAGATTGAGATGAAGACAAGGTTTGAGTTAAAGAGTAACTAAGAAACAATGGTATAGCTGGCTGAAGGTAACCCTCCTTCTTGATAGAACAATACCCTCTGCCTAGGCAGGTCCAAAGGTTAGAACCAACCATACCTGCCTGGTAGGAGATTCCCAAAAGCAGGTTTTTTAAGGTTTAAAATATAACCCCATATGGTAATGTAATGATTCTTATAGGTTGCATGCAAATATTGTAGAGTTTGTAGCTTGTTTCAGATTGGTTAAAGAGAATTAGAATATTCAACAGAGAAGATGATTTATTGTATTGTAAACGGCAAATCGCTCTCTTTTTACTCTCTCCTTTTGCCTCTTTCTCTCTCTTTCTCTGGCCTGCTTTGAGCTGTGTCTTGCAGCCCAGCAAGGCTCTCACACCCATGCTCTTTCACAATAAATTCCCATACCCATCTTTAGAGATCTCTCATTTCTATTTTACCCCTATAACCAAATTCCACAGAGTTAAATCCTACACAGCAGTGGCTCAGGCATGGAGAAGTCTTTTCTTTATAATGCTTTTACAGATATTTTTCACCTTGGCTCTATTACAGAACACCTAGAGTTCTTTATCTTGAGGTTTTGAGTATTTTTGCAAAGGATCTATGAGGCAAAAGGCAAACTGAAAGTTTGAGAATTCCAGGATATAGGCTTAGGGTAGTTCAGATGAGATTCCTGGTTGTAAAGGGAGCTGAAGACATTTTGATAGGCAACTTGAATAGAGAATAAGGTTTTGAAGGTTCATCCATAGTTTTGTGGAAGTAGTATCACCAAAACTGGTATTTTATCGAGTGATGGTGTTCTGCCAGTTGATAGGGGTGATGGAATAGACATAGACACCAATGGAAGAATGGTCTTGCTTTACTATCAGTATCAATGTTGATAGTAACACAGACGTAAGAGGATACATTTGATAGAACAATAAGTGTGTTACTCATTTGGCTTTAGCAACAAGCAAAAATAAGGAAGGTCATACATCTGATCTTTATGAGAAAGAGAGAGGGAGAGAGAGAATAGTGATTGAGAAAGATATATCACCAATTGCCTAAATACTTCACCATCATCCAGAGTCCGCACTTGTTTCCCGGTGAGGACCTGGAGAATCCTTCCCAGTAATGGGGAAAATCCTGTGTGGTGTGTCCACTCGAAGTGAGGTCTCAGGTCCACCCAAAATGGGGTCCAGCTTTTACAGGCCCCAGTCAACAAGTCCAAATGGCTTTTTAAGTTTTTGTGCAGAAAGCATCTGGTTCTGATGGCATGCTTCCTGACAGGCCAGGGCCAGAGCCCAGGCCATGGCTGGGAGGCTTTTTGCCTAAAATACTCCACTAACAAGTCTCTAGGGACATCAGTTGGGAGGATTTCTCCTACTAACAAGCCTTTAGGGATATTAGTTGGGAGAATCCCTTAATAAATCTTAGACAGGGTTATACAGATGTCTCTAAGAGCCAGTTTGGCATTAAGATCAACTTATATAAATATTTTGATCATCTATTTTTAACTAAAGAACCTTGATGGTATTAATCACATCATGCTCGAGATTCATCTTGTGAGTCAGCTCAGGCTTAGGCCTGCTGTTCAGGCCTGAGCATATCAGATGGAGAAGGAGAGATTAGGGTTAGGGTGTCAGAGATCAGAAGATGGGAAGGGCTGAGATGTATTTGCATGGGTGGACTAAATAGAAATTGGAAGGTTAACCTCCAGTCAATGAGGAGAAAATGCGTAAGAGAATATAGGTGGTGAGAGAAACAGCCACCCTAACGTGGTTCTTCAGAGGAATATGTGTCATAAGCTAAGACAGAGCAGGAGACAAATCGAAGCAGAAATCGAAAGTGGCAGATAGGCAGGAACCTCAAATAAAAGGTTCATTCATTGTAGTGTGATTGACTACCTGTGACAGTGGTACAACTGGAAAAACTATTTCTGCTAAGTTCTTGAGCCTGTTGTTTTTTGAAAGGTTCTTTTATTAGCTGATACACAGAAAAGCTCCCACGTTCTTAGAGAACATACTAAACTCTGTCTGTGAGTTACTTGATAATTGTCAATAATGTCAAAATACTATCTCAAAACTGTGTTTTTGAAAGATTAGAAATAATTTTTTGATGCAATAATTATCACAGTTCTAGCTGGATTAATTGTATTATGTTTGTATGGTTGCTTTAAGTGGGAACAGTAGAATGTTTTGAGTTGGTCAAAGTCTTATATGCTAATTTCATAAACATCTGCATACTTTTTCAGGGCAAAATATCATAAATTAAAATATGGCACAGAATTGAACCAAGGTGACTTGAAAATGCCAACTTTTGAATCAGGTATCTTTTTTACAATAGATTTTTGTCTGTTTAATTTATTGCAGCTTTCTTCTCCCCACCCCCTCTTAGATCTGTTATAGGGAATATATCTAGGAAAGTTTCAGCATGGGATAAATATTTTTTTAATCTGAAAATCAAAATTAATTGACTTTTTTTTTTAAGGGGCTCTGAATGTTTTTATCTTAAATCAAGAAAAAGACTCCAAAGAGGAAAAAAATGTGCTATTCTTACTGCTTTTCTGGAGTGCCTATGACTTTGCAATTGCAAATACCAGGTTGATAGTAGTTTTGCTCTTCAGAGCATTCCAAATGGAAGAAAACATTTCTCCTAACAGTGCTGGGCTCTTTAATAAGTAGAATTGCATTTGGCTTTTTTGAAATGGTTGTCTTTGGGAAGTCTTTGGGCCTGTATTTGTGTAGTGTGCCTTAAAATTTTGGTCTACAGATTTATATGCCATCTCCTCCCTTTTTCTCCCTCTTCTGTTTTCCAAATACCACATTTTGGGTATGTTTTTACCCAGTTGAAGCTAGAGATCATGATGCATATTTCTGACTTGATGGGAATTTTTGTTTGTGTCTAAAAGCAGTCTAAGTTAGATGTTAACTATGACACTGTGTCTTTCAGAAGATACCAAAGATACAGAGGTTCCTGCAGTACCTCAGAATAGCCAATTGACCTGGAAGCAAGGCAGACAGTTACTGCGACAGTAAGTAGCACTGCATTGTTGGATATTGGTGTATTCCATACTTTTCCCTGCACTTTGAAGAGCACTATGAAACACAGTAACTGAGGTGGGCAAATAGTCATTTTTTTTTCAGGGCTTTCTGGTCCTGAGCTTTAAGCAGTCCAGAGTAAGGTTTTCCATGTGAGAATAATAGCAAAGCTTATTTTTCCAGAAATTATAAACAGTTGCACTTATTTTTAACAGTTAATACTAAGTTTCCTTTTTCATCAAATATCCTTCCCTCTTTCTTTCTTCTCCTAACACATCTAGGTATCTTCAGGAAGTAGGTTATACAGATACAATATTGGATGTACGCTCCCAGCGGGTAAGGTCTTTGCTTGGGCTCTCCAATTCAGAACCAAATGGTTCAGTAGAGACAAAGAACTTAGAACAGATCCTGAATGGGGGTGAATCTCCTTCGTCAAAACAAAAGGGACAGGAAATCAAAAGGTAAGTGAAGAGATAAGAAATGCATAAAGTTTGTTTTGCATTGATACGTACTGGTCAGTTCGAGTTGAACTTGTGGCTGGAGAGTCTGTGAAGTGAGCTGACCACAAATGGTTATGAACTTCACAGAAATTTGTTATACATAAGAAGAAATGCATCTGCTACATACTTACATGTATGTTATATTGACATAATGTACAGGAGATTTGATGTTAATTACGTAATATAATCACTTGGGAGTTGTTATTTTAAGGAAAGAGTCTGTTGAGTGGTGCTTTTGTAATAAGGACTTAAGCAGATGTAGAAACTTCAGTAACTTCTTGTTGGCTAGTTTTAAAGCTCTTAAGCTGTCAGGTAGTAATTTTGTTTAATCTGGTTAATCTTCTAAAGCTCTTCAGCAAGTAAAGTAGATTCTCTCGTAATGTTTTTGTTTATGTAGGAATTCTGGTGATGTTCTTGAAACATTCAACTTCTTAGAAAACGCTGACGATAGTGATGAAGAAGAGGAGAATGACATGATAGAAGATATTGCAGAAGGAAAAGAAAAGCATCGGATAAATAAGAAACACAAAGTAAAAGTTGTTTGGTTTTTGGTTGTTTTTTGTTTGTTAGTTTTTAAAGATATCTGAAATTCCATTTTAAAAAGGAATTTTTTTCTCTGCAGAGGATATAAATATGTAATGTCTAAGTGTTTGTTGAACTTTTGTTATCCGGGTGGATCGTAAGCAGATGCATTACTAACAAGTTTGGTGGTTTATTTAATACCTTACACTGCAAACTTCAAAACAACCAACCAAGCTGTTTGCAAATATGAATTAATTGATAAATTGACCATTTCATCTTCTCTGCATACGTTGAGTCCCTTTATGAGGCAGGTTTAGCACAAGGCAATGTGCATCCTCTTTGAATTTTGAACAAGACAGGAACAATTTTTCAGAGGAAATGACGTTATGTAATGTGAAAAAAAATTCCTTCCTTATCAAATATATGTTTAATTCTTCCTTTTAGGCAGTTTTTTACTAAATAACCTTTTGTTTAAGGTTCTATTGTGTTCTGTTTGTGTCTGGTTTTCCATTCTGTGGGCAGCTTTCTAGGTGGGATAGATGGTGTTTACATGTCCCATTTTAATTCTTTCCCCTGTAATGAGTCCCTGTCTTTGGGGTTTCTTTATTTGAAGACACTGACTTATGCATATTATACTGACAGCTTTGTTATTTTTTGCTCAGTACTGTATTCCGTAGCATGATGACCCTCTGGGGCTTTGGATTTTCTTGAATAGTTGGCAACATTGGCTGGGCTTGATGCAAGTCTTAAATCTCCCAAATCGATTTGTCAGGCCCCCCCCCCCCCCCCCCGCGGCGGCTTCACTATACCTTAAACTTCTGGTAAACAGATTAGCATTGGGGTGATACCTTTTTTGCTATAAAAAGTCTGATAAAAAGATTTTCAGGTAAATCTCTAAGCATATATGGAGATCTTACACTCACTTTTTGACTTTTGACAAAGCTTGTTTTTTTTATGGAAAGCAAAAGGATTATTTATAGTTATCTTCATAAAAGCTGTCTCTTTCTGCAAGAGTAAGAACACTGTGCAAATAACCTCACATGGAAAATTTCTTCACCTGAAGAATGAAACACAACTTTTCACTGATGCCTTAGTAGGGGTTTGTTTGTTTTGTTTAAGGTGAAGGTGTGGTTAGAAAGAGTAAAAAGATAGTTTTCTTTTTTTTTTAAAGCGTTCTATGTTCCAAGTTTGTGCTTAACACTGAAATGGAACTAGAAAGCAAAAAGAAAGGCTTCTGGACCAGTAGAAAGTATAGTTCATAAGCTTTCTCTGCAGAGCTATTGATAATGCAAGAAAATCAGCATAGTTTTCTAATTGTTATGTGTTGAATAAAAAAACCTTAAGACTGGGGTGTATGCGATTTTTGTTGCTAAAGCTACTGTCAGTGTTCTTTTTATTTCCTTATGTTCACTGTACTGCACTGTTCTTTTATTTGTTTTGATAAACCAAATGAGATCTAAGTTTCTTTTTCTGCGTTTTCAATTGGAAAATGTTTCCTGCTGCAACAAATTACTCAGTGAGAATAGCCTATATATCTTCTAACCTTAATGACTAGAAAATCTGTTTATGATTCAAATGTAGGAAAATTTGTCTTCTTGCAGATTGGTAATGAAGGTTTAGCTGCTGACCTTACAGATGACCCAGATACTGAAGAAGCTTTGAAAGAATTTGACTTTTTAGTGACAGCTGAAGATGGTGAGGGAGCTGGAGAAGCTCGAAGTTCAGGAGATGGAACAGAGTGGGGTAAGACACTAATAAAAGCATTTAGAAATAAGGGAATACTTATTCATGATAGTACCTAAGAGTTTTGTAATTCCTACTAAAGTGGTGTGGATGTGTGGATGAATGTGATGATCAAACATTGATGCTTAGAAAATTATATATTGTATTATTGTATAGTGAGACTTTCATACATGTATAGATGTATATGTTGTTTTAGGTGCTGCAAGTACAATTGTAATTGCATTTGTTTCAGGATTTGTTTTTTATTTCAAAACAAAGAGGAGAATAATTTCTTATATACGAAAGGCTAGGATTCTGAATGTTTTTAAATTTGGATTAAATTTGCTTTCAAATACAGATTTCTTTTTTTTTTTCCTGTTTGTTTCTTATCAGGACCTTCAAACATTTTGTACCGAAGTTAAATTAATTTCTTTGGAGAACTTGGATAATTAGATCTTTTATTTTTCTGACTGAGAGTTTTAGATGCTGTGGCTATTATGGCTTGTATTAGTAAAATAAAAAAGATTTCTAATAGCCCAACTTTTTATTAGTAATTTGATGTGAAACATAATATGTTAAGTCAGTAACTTCTGCAACCTACATATTTCAAAAGAGGAGGTTGAAAAGAGGAGAAAATTTGTATAGGAAAAAGAATAGTGACCCAAGTAATCAATATCTGCCTTTAAATGGGAAATCTACTGTCTTAATTTCTGAACTGTGATATGAGCAATTTTGTAGTTACATAATTGTAACTTTATGACATCATGACAATGAAGTCATACTTCAATAAACATGTCAGTGAGCAAAGAAAATATAAAGATTTACAGAAATTAAAGTACTGGCACATCTTCCAGGAAAAATAATCCAGTCTTGATTTTGATGATCCCAAGGATTAGAAAGCATTCTTTCCTAAAACGTAGTATCAAAAGTAGTTAGACGCCTTAATTTTTAAAACGCAGTCTTATTTTTAGTGGAAGATGAAGCTGAATAAGCTGCTACTTTTGGTTTTATTAATACATGTCTATTTTTAGTAGCGTTTTAGTTGCTTGGTGTTGTTCCCTTTTGAAGTTGATGTTACTTGAACAGTTTCTTGATCATCTTTTCATTTAGGCACACAGCCAGGTCTCTTGGTGTAAGGTGTCTCATAGAACCTGAAGCAGATTTTTTGACTTTGCTTGCAGCATCCCTTCGAATATATAGTGATGTAGAAAGCTGGGGTTCTGGTATCAGTCTTACTATTGTATATGAAAGCCAAGGTTGTTTGAAACTGTAATTCATGCAGTCAAAGATTTATCCATGGCAGACTGCTGAAATCTATTATGTTAAACTAGCTTGTTCATTGAAATTCCAGATCATTGTTTCCAAAGATGACTTGCTGCCAGTTTGTTCTACATCTGTTATGTTCTCAAGTAGTAACCCAATTTTAAGGTCTGCTTTTAAAAATCAAATTTACCCACCACACTTTTCATAGAGCACTTTGAATGGTTTTTATTACAGTTTAAATGAACCCATAGCAAAGTGAGGCAGAGCATTTTAGGGGTTTGTACGCACTTGTGACAGCTGATTTAACTGCAACAATCCCATTGCTACCAAAAAACTCATGTCCAAAACAAGAAAGTGGGAAGTAGGAAATAAAACATAAACCTAATTTCATCGTTCAAAGTATGTTCTGAGTTTTGCCATATGAAGACAGTTTTCATAAGTTTTTTGTATATTTTGTAACTTACTATCTAAATCAGTCAAAGACATGCTTACAACTGTAGTAGCAATGTTTTTTTCACAGTATGTCACTGATTTTAGTAGAGATGTTCTATCCTTAAATGGGCCTTTAAGGATACAGTCCATTAGATCTTGGGCGTGTGTTACATTTTTAAAGATGAATGTACTTTTTAAAAGATGAATATGACAAGACTTCTTTGTTAACTATCACAAATAACATTTAAATACTGTCCCACTAAAATAAAATAATACACTGCCTAAACCAATTTATTTTAGCCTGTTATTTTATTTTGAACTCTATGAAACTTGGTACTTCAATATCCAGGTCCATCCAGTTAGTTATTTATTTTGAGGGGAAACTTAATTTAAATTAATATGTTTCGTTACTTCTTAAACAATCACATCAATCATGAATTTAAATATTTCAGTTAAAATTCAAATTTTTCTTCATAATGTAGTAGTTGCTGTGTTCTGTTTTCATAGTTTTTCCTGTTTTAGTTTTCCTGTCATTAGCCTCCTTCTATCATTTCTTACTCTTGAAAGCATTTAAGCATTCTGAAAAAAATGTAAATATTTGCATCTCTAATTGATTGTAATGCTTTTATTTAGTATCTGGAAAACAATCATCTGATGTTTAAGCTCTAAACATATTGCTTAATCTTGCTTTATTTACCATAAATAATTGCAAAGTATTCTCTGTAGGTCCAACTTCCAATATCCTAAAATATTTCAGCAGCAAATTTGACAGTTACATTTTTGCTGTTGAAGACTTCTTCAAACGAGCCACTCAGTGTTGTGAAGTTTGGATTGCTTTTCCTTTCTTCTATATTATGGCTTTTTATGAGCACTTTTTTAAATGTCAGTGCATCAGTTAACATACTTAGAGTGTTAAATTAATTTCAAACATTGAGATTTAAAGAGTCCTGTCATGTGACATGTTTTACTTGTAACAGCCTATCTTAAAAATAGTGAAGGATGAGAAATTCCCAGCAGCGTTAAATGAAGAGTCAAAGTATGTGACATACTAAAAAAAAGAATGTACTGTTTTAAATTTAAAAAAAAACAACCCAAAACAAATTGCTTGTAGTGATTTAGTATCAAGAAACAATGCATATATAACTTCAGTTTGCTTTAGCAAACAGAAATATATACAAATTGTTATATATTGTAACATCTTATGTAGTCTCTTTATTTTCCTTATGGTTTCAATGACTGTCAGTTCATCATTGGATTCCTCTTCTCCATGAAACACAGAAGTTTTTCTGTACAGATGGACCACAGTCAGGGAATGACTGACTGTGCCCAGAATTCTGGGTGGCAGAGTGTGACTGAAATTCAGTCTCTTTGGTCATCTTCAAGACACTTAAAAAAATAAAAAAATTTAATGCCAGCTTTTCTCTACTCAGTTATACTGGTCAGTGGACATCCTAGGTCCTCTGTGCTGTCCTGGTATCAGTTTAGTGCAGGGAAGGTCACTGTTGGGGGGAATTGCAGAGGTCTCCTATGGCTCTGTTTTGAAATAGCCTGATATATCTAGGTATGCTGGAGAGATGCTACATTTTCGTAAAAATCTTGTTTGAAATTCAAATTGAAATTGAAACACAGCCTTCCTAGATAATCCAAGTTTGTGCTTTATTTAGTTTTCTATTTGCAACCTACCTTTCTGCAGCCAGCAGTGTAGGTTTTGAATATTTATGTTTGCAGGCTTGTGCTCTTCCTGTTTTCTGTTGACTGAATGAGCCCAGTTCCTTCAAATTCTTTGTCTTGATATTTAATGCCCTATTTGTTTTGCATTCTACAGACATTATCTAAAGTTCCAGTGTAGAGCACAGACTGAACATGTTACTTCATTTTTGTCATTACCTGCACTGACCTGGTTTAATGCACTGCACCTTCTAAAACATAGCAAAATGACGTTTTTTAGACTAGCATTACATTGATGTTAATGTGGTCATCTTCCTGTTCAGTTCACTTCCCTAATCCTTCCCTGCAGTGCTGCAACCTAGCTGATTATTTTCATTTTATTAATGGTGCTTTGGAATTTGATTAATTAGTTTTAATTATTTTTTAACTAAATTTTCTTTTAGTTGAATTTTAGCAGTTTTGGTTTTTTTGTTCCTCTTTTGATTGGGCATATTCTCTGACTTTCTGTGCTTCTTGTGTTTTGTGAATAATCACTATTCCACTCTGTCAATGTTTAGGCCCAGTGATAGAAAGATTGAGGTCTCTGTGTTTGCAGTTTGGTAGTGTAGCTGTAGTTTGGCGTAGGATGTCATTGTTCCCTTCTTATTGCCAGAGTTCTTTGTGGGCAGCTCAGGGGACTCTGCCTTTGTGCTGCCTGTTTCATGTTTCATCACCCATGTCGTTTCTGTATTCCAACTCTTTGATCAAGATTGTCATTCAATGATGGTAGATGCATCAGTATCCTAGGGTATCTCTCTGCTCATTCGTGGTCATGTTTTGTCCTGAAACATGTACTTGGAATAACTCCTGTTGTTTTTATCCTAAATGCATGTTACTTTGTTTCTGCTGTGTATGACTCCTTTTGTGCACTTTATGGTTTATAATGGTTATAACTTCAAAAACAGATACAATCATATTGTAAGTATGATTGGAAGTTGGAACTGAGGAACTAAGTCTTGTGATTTTGTGCCTAAAGAATTTGTGAGCATAAGGCTCACCAAGTTGGGTTGCAGCCTGGTTGTCTATTAGCAAAAGTGCTTCTGCAAATGTTATGTTTACCTTGTCTTAGAAACACATTTATTTTTTTACTAATTCTGAGTTTCCAGAAATTATTGAGATGGATAGTTTAGAAAAGTGGAGACCTGCCTTTTCATAAAGAAGAATTAATTTTGCAAATTTGCAAACAGAAAAAGATATGACTTCTAAAACTACTGTGGAATGTTGTATTTCTGCTCACTGTAATTTAATTTCTGGAATGCAGTGGGATGTCCACCTGTGCAAATTACTTTTCTTCATCTTTATGTGAAAAACTGTATTTATAGGCTTGTTTCTCTGGTTATATGTAGGACCAAGGTTTCTTTCTTGTGCATGTAGAATGAATGCGAAAGGATGCATGGTGGTCTTCATGAATAAACTGGCACTGACTTACTCAGCTTGCATTTTCATGAGAGATACAGCATGAATGCTTTTATTTGCTTATTCAACACTGGCTGAATAATTTCTTAACACTGTCTTTCTAAAGATGCAGTAATTGTTTCTGAACATCAATGAATTTTTGTGTATTTTGAAGTATCTAACGTAAACACTTACTTATGAAGTTTAATTTGTTTGCTCCTTGGTAACAAATTAACGTACAATTTTCAAATATGTAACTGATAATATACAGTGCCTTGGAAAACTGTATGAAATGAAACTTGGTCTTTTATAAACTTAAAACTGAGACTGCACCTTTAAAATAAAGATTTATTAATAACTTTTATTAATGCTCTTATACAGCTATGACAGTAAATCACCAACAGCTTGCATTGCCAATTGCTGATTTTTTTTCTTTTAATAATATGCTGCATGTAGACAAAGATGACCTGTCCCCAACTGCTGAGGTTTGGGATGTAGACCAGGGACTAATAAGTAAACTGAAGGAACAGTACAAGAAGGAACGAAAGGGGAAGAAAGGGGTAAAGAGTAAGTGCAGATTCTGAATCTTGTAATGCAACACTTTTTTGCCTATCTATATAGAAGACATTTTTTCTCACAAGTTCTGTTTGTTGGTTTTTTTTTTTGTTGTTGTTCATTAAGCATCATTTTCTGTAATGGGGGCAACCAACTTTAACTTTCTGCCTGCTGAATGTGAATATGTCAAAACCTTTAACAGCCATTTCATAAAGGAGAAATGTTGAAAAGACCAAAATTCAAGGTTAAAGAGGTGAAGAGAACGAAATGCTTTGGAATGCTAGTGTAAAAATAGTGAACAACTAGCATTTTGAGGATATTCCTACTCTGAGAAGTATTCTGAAAGGTTTAAATTTTATCTTCTTCTTAAAGTATAATACTCTGATACTGTTGTGGGAGCAGTGGTAGTTGGGGTTTTTTGGGAGGGTAGTGGAGGGGGGTTTTTAATTTGCTTTTTGCTCTTCTTTTTTTCAATATTAGCTTGAATCAATCTGTAATTGCTGTTTATGGGCTTGTAATTACAGCCCCAGGTACAGAGAATTAGGAAATGCCTGTAATATAAATATGAACTTTTCGGTGGCTTTGTTTACGACATAATTTTTATTTTATGGTGCCCTTCACTTTTCTATGCATTTACTAACATTTTATTTAATACCCCTTTACTCTCTGAGTTTTCTGACCACTTGACCTATTTAACTATGTAATTTAAACCAAACTTCGGTGTTGAACTACCTGGTAAAATGCTTTTGGAAATTATGTTATCAAAGACACAAAGTTCTTAGTGCATAAAGAGGTATTCAATCTGTGTCTGCATAGAATGGTTTGGCTTGGAAGGATTTAGTTCCAGCCCCCCTGGTGGGGACACCTTCCACCAGACCAAGTTGCTCAGAGCCCCATCCCACCTGTCCTTGACCACGTCCAGGAATGGAGCACCCACAACTTCTCTGGGCTCCTGTTCCAGTGCCTCACCAGTCTTACAGTAAAGAATTTCTTCCTAATATCAAATCTAAACCTACCCTTTTAAGTTAGATTGATTCTATACTTCTGCACTCACTCCAGCAGGTCCCTGTCCTTCCTGTGCTGGCACCCAGAGCTGATGCAGCTCTGCAGGTGGGGTCTCAGCAGAGCAGAGGGGCAGAATCCCCTCCCTCCCCTGCTGCCCACACTGCTTTGGATGCAGCCCAGGACACGTTTGGCTCTCTGGGCTGGGAGTGCCCATGGCTGGGTCATGTCCAGCCTCTCAGCCCCAGCACCCCCAAGTCCTTCTGGGCAGGGCTGCTCTCTAGCTCTTCATCCCAGCCTGTGCTGATACCAAGGGTTGTCCAGACTCAGGTGCAGCACCAGCACTTGGTTGTGTTAAATCTCAGGGGAGTCCCATGGACCTGCTCCTGGAGCTTGTCCAGGTCCCTCTGGGTGGCATCCCATGTCACTTCAGTGAAGCTCCAGTGATTGCCGTGCTTTTATTTTGAAAGTATTTTTTAACAGTTCCTGGAGATACCTAATAAAAAAAGTTTTTCCTCAATTTGAAAAATTGTATGGGTATCCACTAATGAAATTACTTGATAATTAAAATATAACACTTCTTGAAAAATTCAGTAATTATTAAGATTTGAATTTATGTTGTAACACCTAACAGTTACAGGTCAGTTAGTGCATGTTGGTTGTTTTTTCACCATTTTTGCATGACTTGTACACACATGAACATAAAAGCTTTGACAAAGCAAAGATTTTCACCTAGTCTTTGCTTTAATAGGAGCCTGTAGTAGTCATCTGCATGCTAATGTGTATCAGCATTTAACATGTAAATTAACAGTTGACACCAAATTTGCATGAAATATTTTATAGTATTAGAAATTTATTTTTAATACTAAAATGGACTTCTTCTATTTGAAATTTTCTTATTAAATTCTTCAGTTTTAGATATTTTGAACCCTAGTGGCTGCAAAATAACAGAAAGTTTCCTTCATCTAAAGGGATTTTGAAATCTTTTGTTCAGAGGAGACAGTATTATGTAGATAAATGTGTGTAATGGTGCTGAGAAGTGATGTAAGTCACTGTTTAGAGTTTTGAGTTTTAAGTTTAAATTCTTATTTGGGAGACCCTGAACACATACACTCTTAGAAGGTGGATTGTAAGATTTTTTGTTTGTCACATTCATGATAGTTTCTGATTAAAAATGAGCTCTAAATCAGTGAGCTAATTGAATGAGAGAACTCCAAGCACAGTAAAAATATACATTCAAGGGTAGGCAGATTTATTTAAATGTGATTTTGTGCACTTTTTTTCTCATCTTTTTAACATTCAGAGACTGAAAATAATCTTGAAGGCCATCTTTATTCCTACTGCTCTTGTCTGATCATTTGGCAACTTCATTCTGAATATATATCTCTTCCTTTGCTCTTCAGTGTCTTGACTTTTATCAGAATTTGTTTTGAGCACCATCAAGCTTATCTGTGTGGTAGAATATATCATCATAAACATCCAACAAACATGCATTAACTGTCATCTCTTGCAATACTTTGAAGACAGAACAATAGGACAGACATTCTGATGGGTTCTTTTGTTATATATGCATCTAGTAACTCCCATAATCCATATTTACACTGTAAAATAACTGGGGAGTCACAGCCCTGGCCCCAGGTATGGAAACTTTCATCCCACATGTAGACTTAAATAAGTGAACAGAAGTGGATCTGATTCTATATTGGTACTTCTCAAGTCTGTATTTCTATGTTGACTTTTGGGTGGAACACCTTAAATTCGTCTTCTGTCAGCACATATGTTTTCATTAAGTAATACTCTTGTTTGCTGGGGAGAAAGAAGGTTATCTGTCCAGGTAGTCACCATGTTATGTGGAAATACTACCTCTTTATGGTAGGATCTTTTAAAATACTCCACCAAAACAACAACAAAAACCCACCACCTCCTTTACAATTTCAGCTGTAAAATAATGCAAAATTTGTTTATTGAAGAGTTCTTATGTTAAAAAACCCCAGAAGCAGTGCAAACCACACCTGTGCTGGACTTACCATGATACATAGATAAGGAGTTAGGTTTGATTTCTACAAAGCAGGTTTCCCTTTTCAGTAATATGCTGGATTTAAGGCCTGTTTCTTGCTCAACTTTGATAAGATCAATTTTGGCAGCTAAGTCATGTTTTGGCAGGTAAGGGATGACTTTTTTTCAGATATAGCCGGTCACCTTTGCAGGATATAATAGTGGAGGTGTTGCAGATCTCATTTTATATTACCAGGTATACCAGCATATTTGGAAATATGTTTTGGAAAACAGTTTTCACATCTTGTACATATATGTATATATCACTGTTGGCTTTTACTGTTTTTTCTGAGTTTCCTTGAAGCCTTTTGCGCTATTTTTTACTTTCCTGACCTTTTCCCTCAGTGTAATTGTTCTGTACTTGTGAAACAGTATCCATCCCATTCACTTCCCTACCCTTGATTTCTGGAAATAGTGTGAAAATAGGTCTGAATTTTACCATCTTCATTACTATCCCCTGTTCTTGACATATTAGGATCTCTGTGATGTATTCAGACTTGGGCTAATACATCTTGGACCTAATAGAATTCTGCTTAAAGCTTCTCAGACTAAGATTTTTCATCACTTAATATTTAGTTATCTTTTTCACTTTTGATCTCTGAAGGACAGTACAGTGAGATGGTACTGTAACTTTTGCTTTTGTTCATACTGGGTCTAACAACTTTTTTTTGTCCATGGCTTTTTTTGAGGGTAAAAGGGTCATCCCATTTTTGCCTTGAACGTAGTTGCTTATGCAGAGTCGGCACATTCTTTTCTTTTAAAATCTCCTTGTAACATTTACAATATTTGAACAGTTATACGAAGGTACTTGCACTTACTTGAAATCAGAAACTTGTGCAGTCTTCTATAGTGGTGGCACAATCTTGAATATTGGCACATTGTTCAGCATGAAATGCACAGAAGTTGTTCAGAAGAGCAGCTGGTCCTTTGTAAACTTCTCTCTGTATTCTGTGATGATTGAGGACTGTTCTGGGGTTATGCCTGAAGAACGAGAAGTGCCCAAACGTACTGAAAAACATTAAAAGGTAAGGCTGTCAGTCCCCTAATTAGTGACAGATTAAAGGAATGGCTGCTTAAGGGTAGAAAACTTCGAGTTTTTTTCGAGTATGCTTTGAGACAAATTTGTCATGCTTTTATGTTTGGCATGAAAGCACCTTGAGAAGATGTTTTCAGTTTGGATAGAGTAAGAGTTTATAAGCCATTTTTGGCATTTTCCATCCGTTTGTTGAACAGCTCATGCAAATCAACATGGAGAAGACAAATGGTGTTTTCTTCTGGAAAGCAGAGGTTGTTCAAAGTAAAGAGTTTAGGGTCCCAGTCATGACTTTTATCCTGTCATTTTATCGATTGCTCTGTAATATCCTCAAGAACATATCTGCTGCTGGTCACAGTAGGTGATGGCCAACTGGAAAAACACAGAGAATGACAAACTTTGTATGGTGTAGAGGGCTGGCCATTTTAAGAGTGTCTTTTCTTATATGAGATCTCACCTGCTGGCTGCAATATTAAGTATTATACTTTTGAAATTAAATCCTTTCAGTATAGTGCCTGTTAGATAAAAAAGAATAGTGGTTCAAAATAGCTTTCTCAGTATTATTGTGCATTCTCTTCATTAGCTGAGATCACAGGTTTCTAGACATAGTTCTACATGAGAGTGAAACGAAACTTAACTGCTCAAGTGATCTGTTGTATGAGGAAAACTTTTGGAAGCCAGTTTTATTCTCAAATTGCTTCTGGGTAGCAGTCTTTATATATTTAACCAGAACACTAAGTACTCCAGAATGGAAAGAAAAAAATACCAAAAGCAGAAAAAACCACAAATATAGGGAGTTTTATTACTTGGCAAAATGAGACTGTTTTGGAAATACTAATGAGAATAGTTATATAGCATCCTTCTAGGGGTATGTGAGGTATACTTGCTATAGTTCTTCTTCAAGAAATATTTTTTGTTGTCATCCCTTTCTGCAGGGAATTCTCCATTATCTTTGGACAATTCTGTTATTCATGGGTACTTGCTTTTGAACAATTAATTTAAACCAGTAAGATCTGAAATGATCAGGCACTTTTTGAAAGAGTATATTTTAGCGTTTAACTGTTTGAATGATCAGTTCTGATTTTGATAGCTCATCTGTAGTCATAGTATTTACATTTCACTTTTTTGACAATAAAGGCTTTGGCATAGTTTAAATTTCCTCTTTAATAAATGTCATACATGTCTGCTCAGTATAACAACTTGTTCTCCAAAGCTTCCTTTACTAAATGGTTTAAAATATCTCTACTTGCGGTCACAGGAAGGGCTGTTTTATTGGTTAAAATTTCCATCATCATGGATTGCTTTCTTTAAAGAGGTTCTCTCACTGAAATATACTTAGGTTGAAGCTTGACTTTTTGACATGGAACCTATAAAGGTGAAAGCAGGAATGGATTTAGTAATTTTAAAATATTTTAAATTATATGGGGTTTTTTTGCTAATGTCTACATATTAATTAAATATACCTATAATTCTGAATGCTTTGTTTCTATAAGCTTGTTTTTATAAAAATTGTACTATAATGTACATCTGCAGTTTCATACAATGATGGAGGCATTCTTGCTCTTGTGTTTAGCAAACACTTAATTCAATTTAAATACCATTCAAAGCAGGGAAAGTTAATTGTTTGTTGCACCCCCATTATGAGTTGTCTGTACTTTTGCTCTCATTTTTAAGCTTATTTTTAATTTGCACTATGTTCTTTAATGTTAACTTGTTTAGTATAGTTAAACTTGTGTAATATTATTAGAAAGTGTTTAATTAATATGTTTTCTGTTTAATAGTAAATGTTCTTTTAGTATTTGGTTTGACTTTTCAGTAGGGCTGTAAGATGATATTTTTTTTCCTACAGGAAATTGTAGAATAGATCTGCAGAACACAAAGGAGTTATTCTTTGATTTAGTGAATTAAAATTGTTTGCATGTAGTTTTCAGATTTGATGTATTAACTCCTGCTTTTGATTTCCAAAATATTACTAAACAAAAGCAAAGCACTGTTTATTTTAAGGAGGTCCCATCAGTAATTATTCTTATTTAATGGATTTTTAGACTTCAGTCAAGTCAAGCGGTAGCAATCGAATGAATTTTTGCTGCTGACATTAATTTACAGGAGTCAACAGGACAAAACTTCACGACATGATAGCTGATCTGGGAGATGATGAGATACCCCACATCCCTTCAGGAATCATTAATCAATCTAGGTCACCCTCTTCTAGAATGACTGATCATGAAGGTGCAAGAGCAGAGGAAGGTACAAAAAATTCAGCTACTTACTATATTTCAGGAGATTTCTTTTAGAAAGCACACGCTGTAATTTATTATCCCCTCTATAAATGCAGTTGCAGATTGCCACACTATTATTTTACTTGAAATATTCTTCCCAAATGGTTTTATGAGAATATAGCTTGAGTATCTGTGGGTTATCATAACTCACCATTATTTCATAAGTTTTTTAAAATACCTTTATGTACAGCAGTGTGTTCTGACTCTAGTCACTATTAGATCCCTGTTTGGAGACACTTCCCACCCCCCCCATTAGCAAAACTTTTCACAAATATGTTGTTATTTATTGAGGGGAAGAAAGGTGAGTATTAACATTTAATGCACAGTTTGGATTTTAAAATGAAAAGTGATGATTTAAGTTATGAGACTAATTAGTCTCTTCCTCAGATTTAATGTTGGTATTTTTTTAAAATTCCCTTTGTGTATAAAATACGCACGTTTACGAAGACACAGTTTATTTCTTTACCAAGTATTTATTTCAGTTTCAGGATTATCTTTGACAATGAAAATCAATGGCAAGCTATTTTATATAAAATCAAAAGTCTTGTATTTGGCTTTTAAATTTTTGATTTTAAATAAATGGTTTTCCTTTATTCCTGTATTTGAAATTAGAATACCATGATGTAAATTGTCCCCTACTTAGAACATATTCATTCAAAGTACTCTGGTGTCTTCAAATTTGGCTCTTTTGGGATGATCTTTGACCCATAAGCCCTGGCATGGTATTGGCTGTAGCAGAAATGGAATTTGCATTACTGCTGATTCCAGTAATCTGTTGGTTCTCCTCTTCTTCACCCTTGGCCTCAAATGCCTTTCACCAGGCAAGCAGAAAAACACCCCAAACCATGTTTCAAGGAAGTTTTTTTGTTACTTTCCTAAACTGTCATTTTACAAAAGTCATCTTTTTTACTGCCTTCCATTTGTTTTTATTTCCATCTTCAAGATGAACCAGTATCAAATTTTACCTGTGGAGTGCAATTGAAAAATCAACACGTGAAAATCCACTTGATAAAACTTGCAGATGTATATTTAGGTTGTATTTAGGTTTAGTTTTTACATGCTTTAGGTTGCCTCTTAGTCATGTTTAGATATTAAAACCATGTGACCCTACAGTTACAATTTTCTAGGTCTGCCTTAGACTGTTTTTCTTAGGCAATACATGTTGTGCAAAGGAACACAGACACAGACCTTGTTATGGACAGGGATGTTATCTCAAGTGGAGGCTTCACATCTGAAATAATACTGGACAAAACAATCTTTTTGAAGAAATAAATGCTAAATTTGAGTTTGATAGGGACTGCCTTTTATTAACTGGTTCTTGTAGCACAAACACTGTTACCTTTCAGGTAAAGATTGTTCACACTGTTCAAATAAACTGCTTTCATGTTGATATTTTCATGCTGTTTAATGTATCCACATGTTTTTAACTTGTCAGTGTAATTTGCTCTTTATTTAATAATAATAATAATAATAGTGTTGTCCTATCTGCTCATTGTGGTTTCTGCATAGTTTTAAAGGTTGAATATTATGGTATAAATTCAGCTGTTTCTATCCTGAATGCTGTGTGGCTTTTTGAATTTTGGTCTGTACCATATGGTGCAAAGCTGCAAACAAACCAGCAGTGTTGTGTTTTAATTCCTTATAGGTGTGTTACAAGGCCAAATACTTCATTATCATAAAGTCCAGATTTTGCACCATGTAGTACAAACACAGGTTTGACTCAATTATTTATTCAGCTGTGTTCTAAAGGCTGTGATTTTGCAGATAACTTTACACTTTCTTCCTGGGACACATTAGCCTATGCTGATGAATTTTATCAAACCAGAATTTTTTTGTGACTGTATGGAAGTTTTATGCTACGTTTTTAAATACTACAATTCTGAGGTAGTGGTTGATAATTTTTTCTTGAGGGGGGTTCAGGGAGGAGCTGGCTCTAACTCGCTTGGAATATCTCTTTTGTACCTCTGAAGTTGTGAGAGTTTGG
Organism: Petroica traversi; assembly: GCA_025920805.1. Classification (NCBI taxonomy): domain Eukaryota; kingdom Metazoa; phylum Chordata; class Aves; order Passeriformes; family Petroicidae; genus Petroica; species Petroica traversi. The sequence continues at coordinate 24,090,462 of JAHLSL010000007.1, forward strand.
ATTTTGTTGTTTTTGTTTGGTTTTTTTCACTCTGAACTGCCTGGTTAAATATGATGTTATGCTATTGATAATTTTGGCCATGAATAATTGGAGTTTCCATTTCAACATATTGTATGACTTTCCATGTGTGTAGAGAGAATTACTTTCAGTTTTTATACCTATAGATTGCGAAGGTGTCAATCTACAGGTTGATGGAACAAAAGCAGTAACAGCTAATTGCCTAGGTATGAACAGCTGCTGTTGGTGTACCACATATTAACTTTGTGGAAAACAAGGTTAAGATGTCCCTGTCATACAGCAGACAACAGCAGCCTATATGAACATATATATCTGATCAGAGATTAAAGCAGTTTAAGTTTGTACAAGTATCACTGTTTGATTTTTGACTTAATTATGAATGGTGTCAAGAACTTGAAGGTAAGAAGTGCTGGTTAGGATTGGCTAGGCAAATATTTAATAATACAATTTTATATTTCAGTATTTGTTTCACCTAGTTTCACCTACAAAGGAACTTGTACTATCACAATTTTACTTTATGTTTATTGATAGCAAACTCAGTTAAACATTTATATTAGGCTATGAGAGTAATATTGTACTGCGTGTTAAAAAACATTTAGGTTTTTTTTTCTAGATGAAAAGTGTTAAAAAGTAATTTATTTAAGTATCGTTTGCATGTATTTATTGATGCCTTTTTTTGGTATGTGAAGATGTGGGTCTTTATTTTTAGTAACTGTAACATCATGCATTTTTCATTGTGTTACTGTTCTGCCTTTTCTTTTTTACAAAAGCAGTTTGCATCCATTTTTTAAACTTCTTAAATATATCTGACTTTAAAATAAAAAATTCACAAATAAATTATAGAACATACATACTGGCAGCTTTAGTATTGAGATATAGTCTTCTGAATTTTAAGCAGCATTAATTTTGAACCTTTAAACAAAGAGATGGTCACTCATGCAAACAAAACTTGATGAATTTGTAGTTATAACTTCTTGATGTGGTGGTCCTTAATTTTTATTATAAAGCATAGGAAAGTTGATCTGTTAAGGTGAGGTGTTATTAATTTCCCAGGGAATTAGTATGACAAGTTGATTCTTATGAGTCAAACCTCTGTATGGTTTGTGAATATTTTTAAAAGAGCTGATTGAGCATAGTTAGAATATTGTTTCATCTTTTTATGCAATTGTATGAACAGCAGTCTGTATTATATAGATTATATTCTTAGATCTCACAGTTATGTTGACTGTGCTAAAGAGATTGCATTTCTTAATAGTAGTATAGTTCTGAAGTATTAGGACCTGTTTTATTCTTGAAAATTGATGTGTTTTGATCTAGCTGGACTGGCTCCTCTTTGCCTCGCCCTAGCAGTGGTGCCAGACATCCATTTACACCTTTACTTTACACCTGGTTTCAGTGACTTTCCCTCAGAGGGAGTGGTTTGGAGCTAGGTTACCTTTCAGATAGTGGCAATATGGAATAATGGAGATGTGTGTTCTGAACAGGAATGTGTTAATTATTAGTCCTCTTGTTTGGAACTATTTTCATAAGACAGAAAACCCAGGAAATTGGAAACTATTTTCTCTGAGATTGAAGTGTTTTCTAGGAGGATTAGAAGGATTAGATAAGGAGTGGCATTAAAGTGAGGCTGTAACTCTCTCTGCCAGATCAGTGAAATTCAAAAGTCAAACAAGTTTAATTTTTCAAGATGTCAAATATCATTTAACATGTTTTGCAGATGTTTATACTTAGCAAAAGTTCACACGTACCTTAATTTTACATACTCTGCTTAACAAGTGTTGCTATTTCTAAGTGGAAAAGAAAACTGAGAAGTAAAAGTAGCTTCTAAAATGTGCTGAAGCGTTACAATGTTTAAGCCTTCATTCCTATTCCTTACTGCTAAATTGATAGTTGTGGATTGAGGGAGAATTACAGAATTGTTGGAGAGGGTTAGAAATACGGGTGAATATTTTAAACTTTATTTTTCAGATGTGAATTCATAGTCAATAGCTAAATATAACTTTTATTCATTCTAAATTATAATTAACAGAAATGTTAAATTTTAATTTGAGGAAGGCGTAGCTAGAGAACATGAATATCAGCTGAGTGTACTTTAAAATTAGAATCCAAAGTCATGCTGAGAAACTAAAAGAGGAAATGAATAAATAATAGATGTTTTCACTTTTTCAGTTGTCTGAAAAAACTCAAAGTAGAAGAGATGTTTTGCAGGAATCTTTTGCTTGAGTGATTAAAGAATACTTCAGTATACAAGTAGAAATATTTGACTAATATAAAACACAAAGAGTTACTTGCAAGTGGATAGAAGGCAGGAAGCACGGTGTAATGAATGAAAAACTCAGCTGAGAATTTGGTGACTTAGGATGTACATTTGATATTGCAGTGTAAAGTAATGTCAGTCAAGTACTTGTCAGTATCAACACCTCTGTAAAATAAGTTGAAATCAAACGACAAAGCATGATATAAGGATTGTGTATATAATATGTGTGTGTTTGCACATGTGTGCGTGTCTTCATGCTCTTGTTTGTTTTGGTTTTTTTTTGGTTGGGGCTGAATGTAGTACATACAAGTTCAGTTTTAAGCTCTGCTTACTGTTAAGTGATGAATAATGCAGCTTTTCATCAGTTTGAATTACTATATTGAGACTTAAAGAAACTGTTTTGTTCTTTGTAGCTGAGCCAATAACGTTTCCACCTGGAGGAGGCAAGTCATTTATTATGGGTTCTGATGATGTGTTGTTAAGTGTACTGGGCCTTGGAGACCTTGCAGACTTGACAGTAACAAATGATGCAGACTATAGTTATGATGTAAGTGCAATTTTATTTTGAAATTCTTTATTTTTTACCAGTAATAGTTGGGTCCCCTCTCCTCCACCCTGAACAGTACTGATGTGCTTCATTAGTAAAAGCTATTGCTTGGAAGAAAAGAGCACCTTGTGAATGAGCTAAGTCATTTGGGTAACCAGAATTAAGTGATGGCTTGGGATTTTTCGACATTAATAATCTAATTCAGATTTTGTCACTGGGGGGAATATGTTAGGACAAAAAATACATACTAATGTCTTAACATGACTAAAACAACTTATTGAAATGGAGTGTTGCGTAGAATATGGCATGAAACACAAATATTGGTATTGACTTACTTATTTGCTGTCCGTTTGGTGAGTAATTACAGTTAACAGTATAGACTGTATATATAGTATACAGTGTATTTCAGATGTAAGCTTTTAAGGGGTATGTTTATTATAATCCAGAGTGTTCTGACATTCCTTTGACCATATTCGTTAAGCTTCTGCCAGTAGTGTTATACAAATTTTTCATTGGCTAGTAAATTGGATGGCTGGTAGGGAAGTGATCAGGTAAGTTTTGCATGCTGTATTGTATTGAAAATGTTTGGTAGTATTGACTTGACTGCAGATTACAGCTTTGCAGTGTATAGCTGTCTTTTGTGAAGTATAAATTCTTTATTAAACAGTGTGTAGCCATTTTGCTTATTCCAAGATGGAGGGGTAGCCAGGACTAAACTCAGAAAACATTACAATGAATAGAATTGATACCAGCTGATGGAACTGTTACATGACCATCTGTGCAACTTGTTACAAACCTGACAAAACGGTTTTTGTGGTGAGGAAAATGATGCAAATAGAGGTTACCTTTGCTCTTGGGAAACTTAAAGCAGAGAGTAACTGATACACAGATAGAAAGTGCTGCTTGAGCTAATAAGAATTTGCAGTAGGAGCACACGTGTACTGAAGGTTGGAAGGTGTTAATCATCCTGTAGATAAAGTTGATCTTACTTTTTCAATGTAGTTGAATTTTCAAAATTTTCTCACTGAAATCCTTGATTAGAGGCTCTTTAATTTCAGTTTGGTTTGGGAAGTGAGTGGGAAGAGGCTATTTCATGCTCTAATATCTGGTGTACACAGGAGATAGAAAATAGGAGGAGGGCTTTGTTTTCTTACTGGTCCATTCACCAGATATGAGATGTGATTGACCATAATTGTCCCTTGGTTTCTCCTTGTCCAGTCCTCCTTTCCCAGTACTCTTAGGATATTTTCTTCCTTTTAATGTGTAGCTTAGAAATGCACAGCAGCTTCTGACTTCGTGTCGGAAAAAACAAAGCATAAAACGTCACAGATGGCAAGAACTGTTTTATGTTTAAGAAGCCTCTGTCTTGTCATGACTTTGAAGAGACTGAAATTCAAGTGCTATTAGTTCTTCATCACATCTTTAAGTTTAAAATTCCATTATTCTTAATGGAAGTTCTTAATTTCTGAAGTTATTCCCTCATAGCTATGGATTTGCAGCACTATAAGACCATATCTTAACTTGTACCTGTAAAAAGTACTTGTAGGGCATCTTGGTCTAATGCTCTTGCAAGCTTAGCAAGGGCATTAGACCAGTATATCTCTGGACAAGGAGATGTTACACTAAGTTCATGTGTAAGTAAAAGAAGAGCAACAAAAACCTCAAACCATAACACTTAATGCATTTGCTCCCAATGGGTCCATGCTCTTCAAATAGCTTTTGTGAGTCATTAGAGTGCATGAATAAATAAAGCCCCAACAGGCTCCCACTAGCTTTCATGTATCACTCCTTGATGGGTGTTGTATTTTGAAAAGGAGAGGTTATGAATACAGGATGGGGGTTAAGTATAAATCTTAGGAATTTCATCTATAGCTCAAAAGATTTCTGAATGTTTTATTAAATGCACAGGTTGTCTCCAAGACTGTACAGTTATCTCAAGCCATGTCTTTCTCATTGTCCAGTTACTTTCATTGACCTCAGTGCATGTAGTTGCTTCAGTGCTGAGGGAATAATGTTGCCAAATCAAATGCTCCCATTTGTATGTTTTTGGATTGCATAGCAGCAGAGAATGATGTTCCTGCAGTAGGATTGACTAAAAAATGGAAAACTTGCCTTTATCAGTTGGAAATCTCCAATAAGTTGCAACATGATAAAGAAAAAAAGTAACATCAAAATATAAAAAGGTGATGACTGCAGTTATTAATTATTGTTTTCTAAAATTTTTGGTTGCTGTTGGGGAGTACTTGTTTGAGATAGGGAAATGCAGGTTTCCTTACTATTAGGACTCTATTGACTGCAGGGGCAAGGAAGAACTTCATTCTCTAGTGCCTTTTTTTTTTTTTTGGTAGGAGAGAGTTGTTTTTTGTTTGTGTTTATTTAGCTTGGGTGTAGTTCCAGTCTGATTTACCTGTGCTTTACAAGGCAGAATGAAAGGGTTGTTTGATCCTTCTTGGTCTTTAGTAAAATCCACTAAAGTCCATGGGAAAAGGGAGGAGCAGCTAGTGAAGTTGTATGGTTCCACAGTCTGTCCTCTCATGACTTTCTTTATCTTGACTCTGTGTGTATATAAAGACACACTTAGAGTAGAGCATCCAGGCTCAGTGGGGCAGTGTCACAGATTAGAACATTGATATACTGCTGTCACATTTTGCTACTTTTCCGTTATTCCTCTGGCCCATTTTGTGAAATAATCTCACATTTATCCTTTGTTAATCATCAAATCCCTTTTCCAAGTCCTTGACTCTTGTTTTTCTGAGGTGGGATTGGTTTTTTTGTTGGTTTCTTTTTGGAAATACATTAGTGGTTAGCTTTTTTCCTTAGAGATTGCAAGGACCTCTTTAAAGATGTATCAGTTGTTCTCTTACTCTTGCAATAAGGGTATTAAAATCCATTAGAAAAATGGATAGGGAAAAGAATTCTTAAGAAATTGGTTTATATATAACTAGATTCCTAGTAAAGTGTCTTCTGAAAGATCCAAGATGTTGCCATCCATTTAAAAACATTTAAACCTTCAAAGGTATACTTAAAATAGGAAATGTACCTTACTTTTTATAACTAGTGTTAATTCTGTACTTTGCATTTTAGCAGAATTCTTTGTACTGCCAAAACCAGTTATCCTTGCAACAATCCTTTTTAAGAAAAAGTAAAAGAGATAAAATACAGTCTTTTTGTATTTTGAAAAATAAGGATCGCTGTATCCAGTTCTGATTTTCTTGAATGACTTTTCATCACAAGTGTAATAGGAATTACTGTCATGTGGATGCACACTGCACACAAAAAATAAAAGTCTTCTGCATAATCTGGGATATGTCTTGTGCTAAAATTAAGAACTGCTGTTTCAAGTTTTTGGCTTTAATTTCTCGAGGCCCCAAATCACTGCACATACATGAGGCAGCATAAGTTAGCTAGCTGAATTTGTTACATAATGAGGATTTAAAATATCAAGGGACTCTATTTGCAAGGAAAATACCTTTTTTTTTTCTTTCTTTCCCCCCCTTCTCTTGTCCATTTGAAGAGGCAAATAAATCAACAGTTTGGTCCAAATTATGTTTAATGCAGAACTCCAGAATTCCGCTCTGCTTCTTGAAACAGAAGATTTTTCTTTTTATGAAGCTTGTATATAATATGCAGTGTAGTGCTAAATAAGTTAAATCTCAGTAAAAGTATTGCAGTATTCATTGTACTCTGAAGTAGGAAAATTACAAACCAAATTCTTTGTTATTATATGTATTTCTTGGCTGGTATTTTAGAAGCCTAATAATTCAGGTTGCATGTCTGGTATAACAGGTTTCTGTGGCTTGATCAGAATTAGGCAAAGTTTGCACTTAGGACAGAAATTTACGGTAATAAAATGGAAAAGCAAATGTCTACACATCTGTAACTCAGAATAGTAAATTTTATTGTCTGAACCTCTTTGTTTTGTTGGGTAGAATTGAATTTGGTTTGAGTGTGTAGTGATAATTCAGTCCAAGTTATAGACTTGGTCCAAGAATACTTATTACAGTACATGTTACACTATTATCTGATTACTTTAAGTCCTGACAGATAAAAGGTAGTAAAATTTAATTAGCTATGGGAGATTTTAATTTCTTATTAGTGTTGCTGAAATTAGCTTGAGATGTCAAGCTTTTCTGGCCTACAGTTGAGAAACATGCCTTAACAATTAGGTGCTGAATATATAGTGTGTAAGGCAACTAGTTTCCATTCATTCTTATCTAATTCAAGCCAGTTTTCTAAACTACCTTTAGGGGAAGACAGAAGTACCCAGACATGTTATTTCTTTATGATGGAGGCTTAGGATGAGATGTGGTCTTTTAAGGGCCTGCTTGCTGGATAAATAGAAATTGTATCAAGTTAAATAAATTAGTCTCTTGCAATCACTAAAAGGGCTTGAATCTTTCTGGTACCTCTTTGGAGTTACCTGTAATTAATACCACGGAGCTGTAATTACTGTGTTTTGGCCTAACAATCTATAGGTTAAGAGTATGAATCGGATATTCACAAAAATAAATGTATAGTTTGTATAAATTGCTTTATAAAGCAGCTAAGTTATTGTCTCACAAATATATATAAAACTTACTAAAGACATAAAATATATTTGTGTAATGTTATGTTTAAAGTCATGTTAAATGTGTACTGAAATTTTGGTTAGCTATTTCTGTGTACATACCATCACCTGTAGAACTATCCAAGAATTATGTATGTTTCTTGTCAATCTCAGTCAAGTTGCTCATCAGAGGAAGATCACTCACTAAGCACCTCAAGTTCATGTTTATTGTGTTTAAGTGATAAATGAGCTTTTGACAGCTACAGTCTTTTCCTGGGGTGCAGACATTATATGCAATGAAACATTTCTCTTTCTGCGAGGAAGAAGAATTAGTGTCATTGCACAAAAGGATTAAAATCAGTTTTGAAAATCAGGTCTTCTTTTCTGTGTATTATATATCATTCCAGCCTGGGTCAAAGGCAACTGTTACAAGAGAAAAATTTACAGGCTGTTTAGCTGGCCAGATGGAGTTATAAGTGTATATAGATAAATCAATAGAGAAATGGAAACTTAAGATTGATTATGTATTAGCTGAATGAAGCATATGGTGTTTTCCAAAAATAGGAGAGGATATATGTGAAATACATATTTTAAAATCCAAGATAAAGCGACACCTTTCCTTTTCTTCTTTCAAGTTGCCAGCTAATAAAGATGCCTTCCGAAAGACATGGAACCCTAAGTACACGCTACGCAGCCACTTCGATGGAGTGCGAGCATTAGCTTTTCATCCTGTAGAGCCTGTGCTGGTTACAGCCTCTGAGGACCATACTCTAAAACTTTGGAATTTGCAGAAAACGGTTCCTGCCAAAAAGCAAGTATATGTGTTTTTGTAAAACAACAGTTGTGTTTTAAATGCCTTTGGTATTGATTAAATCCTCATATTTTCAGAGTTTTTCAGTAGAGATTTAATGTGGTATAATAACTCTTCTTTTTCTTTCAGGAGTGCCTCTTTAGATGTAGAACCCATCTACACATTTAGGGCCCACATGTGAGTATTTGACATTATTCATGGCTGATGAGTATATTGTTGTTATCTCATGTATTCATAAAAAACTTCAGTGTAAAAGCCAAAAATTATACTATTTTTATATTGTTTAATCAAGGCCTATTATACTTTGTAAGGCAGATCAATACCAATACCATCCCTGTCATGAATTGTAGAGTCCATGATAACATAAGGACAAAAAAGTGGCAAATTTGATTAGTTGCAGTGGAGAGATCATAGATAATGATAGTGAAATCACCTAAGACATGTCTTACACTGTTGATTTTATATGTAATATGTGGAAAAGATGAGTAAGGTAGAGGCTGGTCTTGGCAAGTGTCTTCAGGTACAGGTCTGAGTCTTAATGATTTTTCAGCTTCTGTTAACTGCTTTATTACTGCCTGAGTTTCCCTTGCTAATTTAGAATTCTGCTTTCTTGCAATAAGAAGGCAAGATAAAAATATACAGCTGATAGCCTGAGTAGTACTTAGCTTAATAAGTAAAGATTCACTCTCTAATCCAGTTAGCAGGTAAGCTTCAAGGAGTTCTTTGATAAGCCTGGAAGTGGGTGGCACTTCTAGTACTGTCCTCAAAACCAACAAAAACAAAAATGAATTCATAGTTTGTATTAGGAAATTTGCATGTGCTATTATCACCTGCTCCTCCTTCCCTTACTCCACATGATAGAACATAATGTCTTACTTTTGCATTTTTTTAGCTAAAGCATAAAACACTTCCCCAGGATTGGGTGACTAATTTGTCCTCATGAAATACAAGTTCTGTGAGTGTTACAGAGGGTCACTTGCAAGATCTGAATTCTCCAGATCTCTATCTAAATTTAAGCTGTTACGTGTGTGTTAGTGAATACCAAAAGTTAAGGATTGGGGAAATTCTGATAGAGAGGTAATCTCCACCCTGTAACTTGTAGTGTGATGAAACAAAATAATTTTAGTATCTTTCCTCTCAGGCAATTATTGAGCAACATTACCTTTCTGCCCATCTTTATTCTTCACGGTACCAAATATATATGTGGATTCAGCCAGTAGTCTTCCTTTTCAACATCTTCAAATATGTAGTTCTAGTTTGTTTGTCTGCACACATTTGTATCATGAGCATGGCTATCAGATGACTCAGACACCTAATTTTGGACATGTGCTTTTACAGTACAGTTAAATCTGTGGTAGTAGTGTGTCCAAAGAGGTAGGCCTGTGTCTTCCTTTGGGCTACAACTTGTGCTTGTCTGGTAGCACAGCAAGCAGGTTGAAGAAGTTAAAGCAGTAGGAGTCTTAACTCTGGCCAAAAGATAAATTTCTAGGGTCATTTCTCTGAACCAGTTTGCTGGGGCATAGGTTACTATCTGTTCCTAAAAGTAGGATGAGAAAATAGTTGCCTGGGAAGGAGGCTACAGCCGCCTCTTTCTGCACAGCTAGCTGTTAGACTGCCATAGAAGCACTGTAAGAACTCAGCATTTGTAGGTGTAGTTACTGTTGCTTCTGAGAAACAAGGTGATGTTCTTTGTATTGCTTCAGTTTGTGTAGTGTCAGTTTAATTACTTATGATTATTTTAATAGAGGTTGGTATAACTTGTTGAGACTTTAAAAACGTTTTAATATAATTTTTCTGTGTTGTTTAAGGGGTTCTTAACTGCTTAAGCCAATCCAGATGTTTTTTGAAAATAGCCAAGTTTTCGCTTCTGTCCTGTAGGCAGTTATCAATCAGCTTTTTTCTCTCTCTGTCTCTCAATAGTGGACCTGTATTGTCATTGGCAATTAGTTCCAATGGAGAACAGTGTTTCAGTGGTGGTATTGATGCAACCATCCAGTGGTGGAACATGCCTAGCCCTAATGTGGATCCATATGATACCTATGGTAAGTACCTTTTAAAATACGAACACCTTATGACCATTGTCTTGAACATTATTTTTCCACTTGATATTAATCTGTTATCTAGAGCTTTTGTGAAATATGACTGCCATTTCTTACCTATTCTGTGTTTTTTCAACTACTTATGTGTGGCAAGGATGAGTTGTTTATTCCCACTTCTACTTTGTGTAGGACTGTAATAGGGAGACTTAGCAATTCCTGAGATTTATTAAATTAATCATAACTTAGATTTTTAAGAAGCAAAAAATTTTGACCCAGAATTACAACTTCTTAGTGATTATTTATTTCTTCTGATGGAAATTTACCAGGAAACTAAGATAAGTGTGCTCAGATTCTATGTCCAGTGTTTCTGTCTTGCATCTCAGGTCCCTAACTTTAATTTTAGATGTCTTTAATTTTAGATGTCTCTAAAATTAAATAGCTGATAACTGTTTGGAAAACTCTGCATCACTCTCCTGCCATTGATGGTGATCAGCATTTTGTGGTTGGTGTAATTTTAAGGGTTCAGTTCCACTGCAGTTTGAGTGGGAGAGAGTCAAGAATGCTTCCTCTGTCCCTTGAGTGAGTGTAATGAGTGAGCTGATAGAACATCCATCATCATCTGTGGCAGTGAGATGGGGAGGGCTGGGTGCTGTCTTGTACCCATTCAGGAAGAACAGTACACCCTGTCCCTTAGAACCAGTGTACACCTTCAGCTGTGCCTCTCTGTTAAAAATATGTTCAGTATTATCTAATCATTAAAAATGGTCCTATCTGTTCATTCAGGTAGGATTCTTGGTATCATTTTTATGGGCCTCAGACAAAATTGTCTCTACTCAAGTGACAAAGTTACTGTTAAAAGAGAGAGTTCCAATAGAATGTCTTTCTTCCCTAAACTTGTTTACAGGCTTTTGGGTTATAAGCTTGTTTTAAGCTTTCTGCATAACTAAATTTTAGTGATTTACATAGCTTTATGCCTTTCCATTTATCTTTTTCTCTTACTTTCTCACTCAAATCCTGATACAGAATAGATTTAAAAACCCTCTGTGAAAGGCAACTATAAAGTAGTAGGGAGATGAAAATAAGATTCCCAGTTCCACTGGAAAAAATTGGTCCTGTTTTAATTAGTGTGCCTTGTGAGTTTTGGACCATACTTGTGTGTCAGCAGAGTATGCTGAGTAAAGACAGCATTAAGTAAGCAGTCTTTAAGTGGAAAGCAGATTTTCTGCACCTTGTACAAAGGAAGGGCTGTGATCAAGCATCTTTAGGATGTTGAATTTGGAAGGAAGAAATAAGAGAGGAGGTGGTAATAAAGAGTGTATAATTCTGGAAAAAGGGACACAGTTGTTTGAGTTGATTGTGGGGTTTTTTTCATTGGCTGGTTTGGTTTGGTAGGGTTTTTTGGTTTGAGTTTGTTTTTTTCCTGGTTGGTTGGGTTTTTTGAGAAAGATGGCAGTGGTTGTGCAAAATGACTTGTGTAATATCTAGCTGTTGCTTAAACAGGAAAGGTGGGAAGACATACAACTGGTTTATGTGAAATTTAAATTATGTTGAGGTACAAGAAATACTTAATGCTTCTTCACTAAAAAGGTTTCCTTTCTTTTTTTTTTCCAGAGCCAAACGTTCTAGCTGGCACATTAATTGCTCACACAGATGCAGTCTGGGGTCTTGCTTACAGTGGTGTAAAGAATCACTTACTCTCTTGTTCAGCAGATGGCACTATTAGGTTATGGAACCCACCGGAAAAAATTCCCTGTATTTGCACTTACAATGGAGAGAAAGGTAACTTTTTGCAGTGGTTTTGAAAATCTGTTACGAGGAAGCTGATGATGCTTATTATCTTCATTTATCCAAACTAGGTAACATAACTAAGGGAAGAACTTGTAATAAAATAATCATGGTGCTGTAGCATTACTTTAAAGTAAAGAGCAAATTGCTTCTTTAAGTATGAGCTTAAATGTTTAAACTGTGGGAAATTTTTGAAGTGTTTTGTTCTTTCTAAAGATATTTTTTGCCCTTTCTAGAGCATGGAATACCCACATCAGTCGACTTTATAGGTTGTGACCCTGCTCATATGGTGGCATCTTTTAACACTGGCAGCACAGTCATCTATGATTTAGAAACATCCCAGTCAGTGGTAATGTTTTCGTCACAAGTAGAATCTGGTAAGTAGATCTCTTCTGCAGTAAGTACATCTTGGATGAGGTTCCTGCCTAGAGTGCTGTGTCCATCTCTATGGGCCCCAGCATAAGAAGGACATAGACCTGTTGGACTGAGTCCAGAGCAAGTCCATGAAGGTGGTCCCAGAGCTGGAGCACCTCTCCTGTGATGACAGGCTGAAAGGGTTGGGGTGTTCAGTCTGGAGAAGGTTCTTGGAAGATATTATTGTGGTCTTCCAGCACCTAAAGGAGCCTTCAAGAAACTTGGAGAGAAAGTTGTTTGTGCAAGGGCATGTGGTGGTGAGGGGGAATGGCTTCAAACTGAAGGAGAGTAAGTTTGGATTAGGTATTAGGAAGGGGCTCTTTACTGTGAGAGTGGTGAGACACTGGCACAGGATGCTCAGAGAGATCAAGGATGCACCATCCCTGGGAAGGGTTCTAGGCCAGGTTGAATATGGCTTTAAACAATCTGGTTTAGTGGGTGGTGGCTTTGCTTGTGGCAGGGGGAATTGGAGCTAGATGATGTTTAAGGTCCCTTCCACCCAAGCCATTTTATGACTATTAGCAGGATTTGAAAGTAGTTAGAGATAGTGAAAGCAGCAATTATTGTTCTCTAAGGTTTCTTAATGTTCAGTTGTCTGAATTGTATATTAAACCAGTTTTCATTATATAACCTTGACATGGAGGATATTAAGACAAGTAGGAGAATAATAGATAAAATTCTGCACAGGTTGGGATTAAACACACTTTCTTGTAGAATTTTTTAGAAGTCCTGTTGCTGCAAATAAAGTGTTAGAGAGAGGTAGGTCATCAAAAATTAATTGCATGTATCTGATGTAACTCTAGATAGAGGAGATTTCTTTTTGTGAACCTCCTAAAGTGCTTAGTAAGGAAAACCCCTAGTTTCAGCTCTCCTTTCTATAAAATGTGATCTAAAAGAATAATGCAAGGAGAGAATCTGCTTTTCCATTCTAAGTAGTCCCATTTACTTAGTAATTAAGCTTACAGACTTCAAGACGGGTTACAAAACTCTGTAAAAGCTATCTCACAGATATCTTATGCAAAGCCTGACATTGAAGTGAGAAGGAACATCACAATTTGGAGAAATACCTTTTCTAGTTTGAAGAGAGACTTTTAAATGGAATCAAGAAAAATTAAGCACAGAATTAAGGTACCACTATAATTAATTAATAATTACTTAATATGGTAATCTAGTGTAATGCTAAAACATTGTCATTTTAACTTTAACATTTTATTTAAGGCTGATGAATATTTTATTTTATTTTCAGGTGTACAATCAAATAATCATATTAACAAGGTAGTAAGTCATCCCACACTTCCTGTAACTATTACAGCACATGAAGATAGACACATCAAATTTTTTGACAACAAAACGGGTAAGGATAAAGAAAACCTAATTTGTACATATGAATATGTTTAAAGAAATCTGGATGACTTTGGGAGAATCCATTTGTAGAAAACTTACTAGTGATGTAGTTGTACACATACCAGAACTTTTGATATTTCTAAGGTTAAACCTTTTCAATACTTTGTGAAATAGTGGTACCTGTGGCAGTTGTGACTTCAGAAGTCAGAAAACACTCTCAAAACAGGCAGAGATAGTTGTGCAGGACAAGAAAGTGATCTTTAATTTAGGGCTTTCTATAGAGTATGCCTGCTTTGTTCCTTCTTTCAGCATTTCCATGCTTTTAACTCTAAGCATGTGTCAGTTATGTTTTTCAACTCTCAGTAGTAAAAATGATCACTTAGTATTTATTAGAGCAAGGAATGTCCTAAATTCATTGTGGTAATGAAATCCTGTGTTATACTTGTGTTGTTGATTAAGTTTCTAAAACAGAAAAAGATTTGGAAGAAAAAGGGTAAAGAAAGCTGTAGGGGAAAACTGCACTGTCCATCATGGCAAAAACGTTGGAATAATTGTAAGAACAAACTTAAACTTCTTATTTGTGATGTTACCTGTCACTTCCTACTTGTTACCCTATGAAAGTTGGAAGGAAAAAAGAATCAAGCTCACTTAAAGTAAGCATGTGCAAAGCCCCGTTTGAAGTGTTTGGTTTGGGCCCAGTAGGGGATGGTGTTCTGGAATTTTTGTTTTCTAAAGCAAAAAGCTTGACATTTTTTCCATATTGCACCTGCCATGAACATATGTATTGGAATTGTGGTCATTAAATGCATTGTGTTGATGTTGCTGAAATTAGTTCAAAGAAACAAAGAATAAGGGAAAAGAATCTGCTTGAAAAGATAATTGGGTCAAAGACTGGAAACAGAAGGTAGAAATAAATGGTCTTTTTGTGGAATAAAATATCAGTGGGTCTGGAGGGATCAGAAGTAGTTCAAAATAATGAGTCATCTGAACAGGGAACAGTATATTGGCAGTTAACTGACATTCATTAATTCAGATTATTAAACATGAAGGCTGACAAGGAAGAACTGGAGATCTTAAAAGACATAAAAGCAGGCAAATTAAATTCCATGTGGATAAATGTGAAATGATAGATGATAGGAAAAATAAACATTGTAATATAAAACAATAATCACTGGGCTGACTGTTCTTATTCAAAGTAAAACCTTGGAGTTATAATAAGAAGTTGGATAAAAATACTGGTTTGTTGCTTAGCAGTCAGGATAGCAAAATGTGTATTAGAAGGAGGGAAAGGAATAGAAAGCAAAAGGGAACGTTTTTAATACCTTTGTATGAATACTTTGAATGAAGTCTCCCTTATCTCAAAAGGGATATAGCCAAAATAATATGTTTCAGAGAATGATTAAAAAGATGATAGAAGATCTTCAGTAGCTCGTAGCTTCTTCAGGAAGAATCTTAGAAACTAAATGGGCTGAGATTCTTCAATAAGACAAAGTGAACAAAGCTGATGTACTTTCTTCATGTTGGTCATGGTCTTACAGGGATTTATTTGCTCTCTTTCCACCTGTGAACTGGGGTTCAGTTGCTGATCCCCAACAGCAGGCTCAAAACAGGAGAGGCAGTGGTTATTCTGTGCAGTTAAACATTCTGAAACTCCTTCCAAAAATATAATGAAGTTCTAAAAGACGTTACTAAGAATCCAGGACCAAGAGGTCAATGAAAAGAAGTGCATTAAGAGTAATTGAATGCAGAGTTAACCCTTCTGGTTTGTGACATAACCAAACAGTTAATTGTTAGAAGCTGGAGAGTATTTTAGGCAGGTATCACCTATAGTTGCTTTATTTTTCTCTCGTATCAATGACAGAGATAGATGGACCATTAACATGGCTCAGTAAGTCTTATTTTACAAAGCTGCATCAACACTCTCTCCTACTGGGGCAGTTATTAGGACATTTAAGAGACTAAAAATTGAGGTTCTCACCCAGTCATTTTAGGTCTTCATTGTTGTTGCTGCCAATAAAGATGCCAAGTGGATAAAAAGATTGCTTACAATGGGAATACCTTTTTGAGAAGTGTGTGTGATTTGCTCTTATGTTTGTACAAGAGTCTGCAGTTGAAAGTTCATAATTTCTAATGGGATAGAATCATCCAAATATTACTGGAACCTAAATAAGCATGTTATCTTATATTGCATTAAGGGGAATGGGTTGGTGTTTTTTTAAATAGACAGTACTTCACAGGAAATTCACGATTTCTTTTTCTTTTAGGTAAAATGATCCATTCTATGGTTGCTCACTTGGATGCTGTCACAAGTCTAGCTGTAGATCCTAATGGAATCTATTTAATGTCTGGAAGTAAGGGTTTTTTCATATTCTGTATGTTCTGTATAAATTATGCATTTATAATGCACAGAATTTCTAACAAATATAACCTTGTCTTTTGTCTTTTTCCTTTCTTTCTTTCCTAAACAGGCCATGATTGTTCCATTAGGTTGTGGAATTTGGACAGCAAGACATGTGTGCAAGAAATAACAGCTCATAGGAAAAAGCTGGATGAATCAATTTATGATGTAGCATTTCATCCATCAAAAGCATATATTGCCAGTGCAGGAGCTGATGCCCTTGCCAAAGTGTTCGTGTGACATAGCAGAACAAACCTGCATCATAACAGCAGGTCTGTTTGGACAAAAAAGAGGGAATTGCGTCACTGCCATCAATTATAAGGTTACCAATAAGACACTACATCTGATCTGCCTGGGTGAAGGCTCTTAAGTGGGGCAGGTAGAAGTTGGTGAAAAGTCACCACATCCTGAACAATGTCAGGCTCATTCATTTAACTGTAATTACTGTATTTGGGGGGGTGGGGACAAATACAAAAAAGAAAACCAGTATTTGTAGCCTTGACTGGATATGAACTGAGCGTATGTCTGTTCTTTAGGTGTCTTTAAGCAAACGTGGAGTCTGATCTTACAAAAGACTTTTATTTTGGACTCTGTGTGCTGCCTTAGGGTTAGGAATGTGGTGCTCTTGTGGGGGGAAGTGAGCTCCAAGAGTAGCTTTCTTTTCATCTCTTAGTAATCTTCTGTTTATCAGTTGAATGCCACAGATTCCCCTTTTAAACTTTTATTTTGCTTTAAAGAAAAGGAAATTTAACTTAAAATATTTTAGCATTAGTTGCACAAAATGTTTGGATAAAATTCTAGTTTTTATAAGTCTTTTTATATATTTAGCCTGTCACAACAGTGCTCAAGATTGTATTGATAATGTTTTTCTGCATTATAGAACCCTAAAACACAGAGATCTCACTGACCCGCTGCCGTGTAACCACAATCTTCCCTTCTTTTGCCTAATACAGCTCAGCTAAGTCCTTGCTTAAGGATGCTAATTCATCATCATCGCATAACTGTCTTCATAAATAAAGGACTGTAAAATGTGTTCAAATGAAACACAGAGGGGTTAACACCCCTGAATGAACTCTTAAAAAAAAATTAATCTTGGCATCCTATCACTATGTGATATTTTGTACATCTTACTGTATTTACGAGTTTATTTATCAAGGATTACCCATCTTGCTAATGGCCTATTGTTATTTATTTCACTTTTTGTTGGTCTTTATATCCTTTTATGTAGTGTGTTAAAGGGCCCTGTGTATCTGTTATGGCACTCTTTGAACAGTCTAAAATAGATGAGAAAATGGGACATTGGATAATTCTAAAGTTGCAAACCAAGAAATTCTTTTTCCTCTGGTTAAGTACCTGGAGTGGAGTTGATTCCAAAAAAAACAATCTTGTTTCAGAACCTTTGGAGTGAAAATTATTTTTATTTGCATTTCAAATAGAATACAAAAGTAGTTAATTCAAGATTCATAAATCTGCTGTGTTTTGACTAGTTATTCCCTGCTTTTATTTTATTTTTCAGATGTGCTTCAGTTTATGGTGTAACTAAAAATTTTGTTTGTGTAATGCATGATTAATACAAAAAAGTATTTTTTCTAGTCTTCCACAAAACTTTTCTGATCAGTTTGCGAGTTTTGATGAGTTTTGTAAGGTTTCTGTTTTACAAACTATGAATCAGCAAATTTTTAAGATTGTACCACATAGCAAAAGTACAGCTGTTGAAAAATAATGTATATAAAATGCATATAATAAATATTAAATGGTGTACCTGTATGTTACTGTTGGCTACATTATTTTGTGTTGCACAGTTTGAAAGAGTCATTCTACAAATTACTAAATTAGGTCTCAATTTTAGCAAAATGACCATTTGTTTATTACGCTTATAAGCTGCTTTGCTTTTGCAAGATTGTAATAGTTGTCTGGATGTTGACCAACTGTTCAGTTTCAAGCAGCAGTACCCACATATAAGAACATGTTTCCAGTGTTTTAAAAGGTTTTTACAAGAACAAATAAAAAATGGCTGGTGTGTTCTCCCAGCCCTTGTAAGATGATAATCACAGTGTTTTTCATTATCTTTGTATATGAAGTTATTCTGAAGTGATTTAGGAGCCAGAGAGGTACTCTGTTTTTATTTCAGACTGCCACTGAATTGTTGAATTAAAACACAAAAAAATTAATTTCTAAATGCCTAAAATTTACCCATGTATCTTACCTTTGTCCATTTCTTTCCAAGTCGTTCCATAAAGATGATGCACAAAAAAACTAAATTGAAGGTCAGCATTTTACCTATTCTGTGATGAGTCACTTTGCTCAAAGTGTATCAGCAGAAACAGAGTATCACAAGATGAGTATTTTCATGTAAAGTAGAATGCTTAGGTTTAAGTTCACTAAAGCTAGAACATGTTCCTATAAGTGGTTTAACTGCATTGTTCCATGTAAGTTTCCAGTTTTCCAGTAAGAATGTATTTCATGCCATCTCATGTCAAGCAAATTAGAACTAAAAAAGAAAAAAAAAGGAAAGAGGTGCTCATGGTAGGCAGAATACTGCAGTTATATTTTGGAATTAATTTCGTTTTAGTAATAATGTTACATTGCTTGAAATGTTACAGTAAATTATAATTGTATAGGAATTGGAGAATTTTGTCCTTTATCATGAAGATTGAGGTGAGGCCTTCCAGTAATTGCTTGTAGGACACTAAGACTTTACTTTTGAAAGTAACATTCAGCTGATTTGCACTTTTTGTTCTTTCCAGTCTAAAGCATTCAACTAATCAACAGACAAGAGAGTATTTGAATTTTATTGGAAGTAATTTCATAATCGCCTTTTCTGAAGCCAAACATTGTTTCTGGCAGCTTTTCCAGACTGCTGCATTTTAATGCTTAAATAAAATGTGATTGTTTAATAAACATTACCATGCATAACTTTTACCTTTTTTTTTAATTGTATTAAAATTGAAATGATAAAACCAAAAATACTTGCTTATTTTCCTTAATTGAAATCTTAATGATCACCTGAGTACCCTAATGCATAGCGGATCAAATGCTGTAGTGAGGCATCAGTTACTGAAAATTACCAATAATTTCTGATATATCTTAGTTTATTTATTGTGGGGTATGACATGCTAAAATCTTCATTTGTTGGTTTTGAGTTTTTTAGAACAGAAAAGCTGTAGTACTGACGATGGGGAAAATGATAGTGCTGAAAAAAATGGTTTTATTTAGCAAAAACTCCTCAGCTTATGAGAGAATTTCCTTACTTCTTTTTTATGAGACCAAAGGACTGGTGCTCAGAACCTGAATGGGAAGATATCTGAAAGTGTTTAATAATACCTTTAGCATTGAGGGTGTGATTGATGTTAACAGACTTAGTCTCCATCTTGCTTTTTATTGTAGGAACTGTTCTAAGCAGGTCAGTGGTGACTGTAGACCACTATAGCATAATTAGTAGTATGCTGTCCATATAAATAGCAAATACACATGAAAAAGAGTGTTAGAACCCTGGTTAAGAACCTTCCCTAACTTAGAAGTACTAAGGACACATTTATTTGCCAGGAGAAAACTGGTAGATTTTCCAAGTGGAAAAACTGTGAGCTGAAGTTACATTGTCAGAGGGCATCCATTTCACATATTGTATGCTGATTTATTTTGAAACTGAAAGCACGCTCTGTCCAGGCATGCTCTTATAATTACATGCTTTAATTTACTTTACAACTGATAGCAATCTGCTCCAGCACTTCCCATCTCACATCAGTGGAAAGCCCCTTGCTTACACAGTGCTGACTCCTTGCATTTTCTATCTGTTTGGTTTCATAGCTTCCACTAAATAGGTTTTTTATTACCCCATCCAACCTGGCTTTGAACACTTCAGGGATGGGGCATCCACAACTTCTCTGGCAAGTGCCAGTCACTCACCACCTTCACTGTAAAGAATTTTTTTCTAGTATCTAATTTAACCTGTTCTCTTTCAGCCTGAAGCAGTTTCCCCTTGTCCTGTCATTACATGCTCGTATGCAAGGTCCCTCTCCAGCTTTAATACAGGCTCCCTTCAGGAAGGCCATATTTAGGTCAGCCCAAAGCCTTCTCCAGGCTGGCCAGCCCCAACTGTCTGAGCCTTTCTTCACAGAGAGGTTCTCCATCCCTCTGATCATCTTGGTGCCCCTCCTCTGCACTCACTCCAGCAGGTCCATGTCCTTCCTGTGCTGGCACCCAGAGCTGATGCAGCACTGCAGGTGGGGTCTCAGCAGAGCAGAGGGGCAGAATCCCCTCCCTCCCCTGCTGCCCACACTGCTTTAGATGCAGCCCAGGACCCGTTTGGCTCTCTGGGCTGGGAGTGCCCATGGCTGGGTCATGTCCAGCCTCTCAGCCCCAGCACCCCCAAGTCCTTCTGGGCAGGGCTGCTCTCCATCTCTTCATTCCAGCTTGTGCTGATGCCCGGGGTTGCAGCACTTTGCACTTGGTTGTGTTAACTCTTGTGAGATTCCCATGGACCTGCTCCTGGAACTTGTGCTCTGGATGGCATCCTGTCCTTCAGGTGTCAGCCACACCACTCAGCTTATCACTACAGTGTGTGTGTTTGTGTGTGCATATACACACATGTGTACTTATGTTCTGCATTTAAGAACTTAAAAAAAACAAAAAAACCAAAAGCAGAAGGTTTCAAAATTGTTTTGAAATGCTATTTCTGAACTGAGCAAGCAAGAATGTTTAAGTTCCATTTTCATACTTGCTCTGTTGATACTTTGAGAATGAACACCCTTGAGTCTTACGCAGATTAAATTGTCAACAGATTTTTAAAAAGGTCAAACTACAGAAACTTTAAAATGTCATAAAAATGTGTTGGTTTGTTTTCTAATTTTTAATATAGAAACAAACTTCAAGTTGGTAATGTAAAACAACGTCCTTTCTTTCTAGTCCTCCCTTTGCCTCTTCCTCCTGGAAAGTCATGTCATATTCCAGCTGACTCAGTTTGGTTTTTCTGGAGCAAAGTCACTGAGGAAGCCAGGCATTGGCCCTCAGCCCTCCGAGTGCACTGAGAGTGTCTGGGAGCAGTGCTGGGTATTGAGCCTGGTAGTAGAAAAAATTTTGCTTAGATTTGGTTTACATCACATTATGTTTTTCTTTTTTAAAATTTGCTTTGCATTCTCTTAGGCTAAGCTAATGCTGGGTGTTAGCTATTGACTGCTAACAAATAACAGTGTACCCATTTAATACCTTCATCTGTGAACATCATAACAGTTGTCTTCAGTTCCATGGGGAATACCTGTAGTATTATTATTTAAACCTTACAGTGCTGGGAAGCTTTTGATACTCTCATATTAAATTGATTCAAATAAATGAATTCATTGCAAAACTAAAATCTTCTTAAACTAAAGGATCAGCGCTGTGAATTTATATACTAAAATTCATATATTTTATAAATGAAGACTACAGGTAGGAATTTAATAATGATGTTGTACTAGCTGTGTGGATTAAATGCTGCCTCTTCCAAAATGAGTATTACTAGGAGCTGTATTTGTCTTAGTGACGTTCCAAAGTGTTGATACTGACCCATTCACAAATGGCATTAATTCTTTGAAAAGATACGGTCTTTCAAATAAAAATGAAGATAATAGTAGTTTAATTGTTAATCATTTATTGATATTACAGAAGATAGGTTTAAGTTTCATAACCTCTACAGATTAAATACTCTATTCTGCCACAGAAAGTACTGGATACTTTAGAATAAATACTTCACTAGGTGATCAAGTAGTACTTGCTTTTGGGATGCCTTTGACTTGGACATATTGGAAACCCTCTAACCAGAAAGGAGAATGGCACCTTAAGACAATTACCCATCTCTGTCCTCAGGTTCCTTTCTGACATTAATGGGATAGGCCACATGATCATTTTTTTAAAGGAGTTTCCACAAGAGGAGCTTTTTGGAGTTTAACATTTGTTATAATATTACCAAGTTCATTCAGTCTTGAACATTCATTAGTGTCTGCTGACTTGCCAACTTCCTTCTTCCATCTGTTTTTGTCTTTAGCTTTCAGCTTTTCTTGAAAACTTCAGCAGCTCTGAGAAGAGGGAAGAGTAGCTTGTAGAAACGTTAGGCTGTGAATCAGTGTGAGACCTAGAGGAGCACAAATCCATTTGAACTCGAGTTGAGATCGGGGCTTCATGAGCTCGATGCCATCTGCACCTGGGTGGAGGGAGCTGCTGGGGCTGGCTGGGCAGTGCTGGCCCCTTCTGGCCTGGATCAGAGCAGGGCTGCAGGTGATCCACAACAAGCTGTGAGTTTTGCCCTCTGTTCCTTCAGACATGGTGGTGTTGGTAGAGAGGGAGAGCTGGTCATGTTGTCCACCATTGGTCCTGACCTTGAGGTGTTTCCTGAGACTTGTCTCCTTGTCTCCACCTCACCTGGGCTTGCCATGTGGCTGTCAGGAAGCTGTGACTGATCCTGGTGAGCCTGGAGTGACCTGTTGCATCTGGGAACTTCTCAGACCGTGCCTGATGGCTGCTGGGCTTTTGCTCATGCACAGCAGCTGGCCAGCAGGATGTGCTTCTCCTGCATGAAAGGGGGGCTGCCCAAGGTGATGGTGTTCCAGGGTGACTTTGTGGTGACTGGCCTCGTTGGCTTTTTAAGCACCTTTTTTTTATTGTTTCAGATATCTTTCCTGCTGCTCTTTTATACCTTGAAATGGGTGGGTACCTGTTTTTATAATTGTATCTTAATTAATGTAAAGGGCTTTTCTTTCTAAAGAAAGAGCTGCTTAATTAGGGCATTTTGCATCTAAGCTCTTGTGAGACTTGCAGTGCAGTGGGAATAAAGAGCTTTTGCTTCGTGCAGAAGTATTATCTTCCTTCTCTGAAATCCCAGCAGTGGTGGGAGGAAAATAGTCAGACCCTGGAGCTCTATGGGGAAATACCCTGAGTGCAGCAGGCAGGGAGGAGGGTGCTGGGTGTGCTCACCAGGCTGCCTCAGCTCAGCTCTTGGCAAGTGTCAGGTCTCTGGGAGAGGGGCAGGGGCAGCTGGGGGCAGGAGCTCAAAAGCAGAAGCTCTTGGAAGGGCCTGCAGCTGCTCTGCGTGCACTGGGGCTGTGTTGCAGGCTGAACCATGGCTCTGTCTTACATGCCTGGTGCTTTTGGTGGACTGGCTGGTAGCCAGAGGTTTTCCCTGGATTCCCTCTGCCTAGAAATACTACTGCACCTTAATGATAGTCTTTTAAAATCTGATACATCCTCATTACTGGGGTAGATGTTTGCAAAAACAGGAGCTGTGTTCCTGAATTTCTGATGTGACTGCCTTACCTGAGATAAATCAGGTGACTGGCTCTGCTAATCTTAATAAGCATAGTTTTCAGGTAAGATTTAGCTGACAACTGCTGTACAGAAGAATTTCTTAGAGGCTGAAAATATTTTCCCCAGTTTGACTGATCTAACACCTGACAGTTTCGTGGTGCACATGCATTATATTCTGTCAGAAACCTTTTTTTGGGAGATATTTGGGCTTAACAGAAGCAACTGATCATGGTCACTTTCTCCCAGTTATTTATGTTAGTCTGGTCTCTGTTTAGATTTGAGCAAATCTGACCATTAGGGAGTAAATTCCTTGCTGATGTATTTGCTACCAACATGCGGTGCCAGACAGGTCTGGGGTTTTCTTTCCTCAGCTGGCTCCTAGTCCCCACCAGAATTAGTTCAACAAATTCATGTATCTCACCTAATTTAGAGTGTTTAGATGAGAGAAAGCTGTTTTCCCATCCACCTTTTCTGAACAAGTAATATATTCTTAAAATGCCAAGGGGTCAAGAGAATTTCAGAAACTACATAATTGTGAATTTGCTATTCATTTGAAAAAATTACTATTTTAATTATATAGTTAGTTTGATTTAGAACTTACCAAAAATCTCAAAGTAGTGCTAAGTTAGTGATTTTTGTGATTTTCCCATCTAATTTAAAGTATTTTCCTAAATATTGCAAGTCTTTTTCTCAATCTTTTGACTTCCTGTTTTCTCTAACTTGTATTTTTTGGCAGATAATTGTTTATCATACTTGTAATCTGATCACATCCACCAGGGCAGAAAAATAGTTCTATATCCCTTTGCTTACACGCTGCCATACTCCAATTGCTGTTAAGCAGTAAAGGCCGCATCTGACCTCAGCAGAGGTTGGAAAAGTTTAGTTAACATTTGCTAGCAAAAACAGCAGTGCAGGATTCCCATGCTGGTGTCCTAGGACGTGGTCCAGTGGGAAGTTCAGCTGTAGGATCAGTTGTACCCCGGGGCTGAGGCTCTGTCCAGGCTGAGAGCTCCAGGAGAGCCACTCTGTGTGAGCCTTGGCCCTGGGGAGGATGCTACCTGCTCCTTCTGCCTGTGGCAAACCAAACCCTTCCCTTCACGGTCCCAGGATGGCCAAAATCTGCTGACCCTGCTGCTGGTTACAGGCAGCTCCTCTGGGTGAGGGATGCAGGGACAAACAGGACACAGCATTTGTTCATATATCTACACAGATGAATGTAAACGAATTAGAGAGTAATAAAACAATAAATACCCTTCATTTCATGAAAGCGGCTTATGATCAAGGACACTTCACTAACCAGACTTGATGGTTTGAAAGGAAAGGAGATTTTGATCCTAATGAGATTAAATTTGAAGTGGTCATTTGCTTCAAAGCAGAGATTAAAACCTGGGATTTAATCATAGACAGCAAATTTTCAGGACGTGTTCTTCCTTCAGCTGAAGTCAGAGGCAAAATTTTTGAAGCCTGTGAGGGCAAAAGAATGGGCACTCCAGTTGGTAGACATATACAACTGAAAAGTTATCACTTCAGTTATAAACTGTTCACTGGAAGTTTCCATGTGTTTGATGTCCCTGTTTGGATGCAGGTGATCACAAGATGTTCAGCCACGTCCTGCTTCCACTTCCCAAAAATAGCACTTGTGTTTACTGTCCCAGGACCAAACCAAAACCATTGATTTTATTAGGCTGGGGATTTAAGTTCCCAGTTTCCAGGCAGGTTGTTTAAAGTTGATCATCTTTGACAGTGTGCTCAGGCCTTCTGAGACACTTGCATGGAACAGAGAAATTTTCTGTCATTTTTGTGGCTTTGATGCTTTCTGGAGCTGACTTACCCTTCAGCCTAATGAAAGGAAGGAAAGTGCTGACAAAATTGGTGAAGCTAGGTAGTGATACTGAGAGTTGCCCCGTAAGAAAACACGCTTAAAAGCAAGGCACAAGAAGTTGTTCCCGCTTTTCTTCTTCAGAACAGGGAAGGTGAAAATACTGTATTTTATGGGGCCATGTCTCATAGAAGGGAAAGCTTACGTGACAACACTAATAAGAAATGCAAATGGAAGTAATTAAAATATTTATAGGAGAATCTACTGTTCTGATGAGACTATACTAATATGCCAAAAAACCCAACCCTGTTCTTCTTTCTCTCTTCCCACTTCAAAATTGCTTTGTATGTTGTAGAGAATTATAATTGTTGGCTTTTGATGCAAATTATTTTGGCTCATTGCTGCATAGCTCTTTATTGGCATAAAGGCAAAGCACTTTTAAAGTGACCATTTTCTCTTAAGAATGTTAGGATGGTCTTTCTTTTGGATCATTCCCTGCTGATTCAAGAGTTCACAATGATAATAAAGGCTCGTCAACTTCTGAGACCTGTTTTGCATTCTGCTTGAGGATATTTTGTAGAAGACTTTTGCTACCAGGTTGCAGGTCTGGCTGTATGAAGAGTTCTCTGCAGTTTACTGACCTTCAGTCCTAGACTGTATCCCTGCTTTTCATATATACTGCACTTATCAGAGCTAGAAATAGCTGTGCTATCAAGAGATGTATATACAAGGTGGTTCATGGTACGGAGAGGACCTAAACACCTAAGATTTGTGTCAGGTGCAAAATTAGAGGTGCAGAAAATTTGTAATCAGAGACACTGGTCTGATTCTCCTTCTAAGACTGAGAAAGACAAACTGCCAATGGCAAAGGAAGTCATCGTCCTTTCTCTTATAAAATACCCTGTGAGTGGAGAATTTACCCAGAAAAGATCTTGAGGCAGGGAATGCTTCCAGTGCTCAGGAATGTGTCCTAACCAAAGCATGGGTATAGGTTATAGCTTTTCCTGGAAGTTATCATGGTACAAAAAGGGATTTCAATTTATTTAGGACAGCAAATTAATAAAACTTTGTAAATTTAGATTCCTCTACATGGAAAGGATGAGTTTTGAACTAACTACTATTTCATGTAAAATTCAGAACAGCTGAATGGGACTTACAGTTAAGTACCTAAACCCCTACCTCAGAGTTTTCTACTTTTTTCTAAATGAAGGAATCTTTTTCTTTTTTTTTTTTTTTTTTTTAATGTTGATGTGATACGTCATCAGGACTGGGATTGCAAATCTGAGCCCCCCTGAGTCAGAGTTCAGGGAAGTAGGGCATAGAAAATCACAAAGTGGTTTCAGTTGGAAGGGAACTTTTAAAGATCACATAGTCTTTACAATGGTTTTCATCAGTCTCACATGAGAATTGATCCCCTGCAGACCAAATTCTTGACTGACAGCCCTAAATCTGCAGCAGTTTTTCCCACTGGAGTTTGCATAACTGATGGTAGCTGCAGCTCTCTTCCCATTCTTTGGTCCAGCAGTGTCTGTGGCTTTACTTACCTTGTTTAACAAGCCAGAGCTTCAGCCCGTGTCTGCCACCCTCTGCCATGCTGTTCCTCCTCCAAATTTGCCTTCTCCTTACAGCACAGTCCACATCCTTTCCACCCTGCCTCTGTATCTCACCAGGTCTCAATCCTTTTATCCATGTCCCACCAATGTTTTTCTCAGATCCAAGCTGTGCTCAGGAATGCTTGCTGGCACACAAACATTGTATCTCTAAAAAGTATTTTCTGTACTCCCTGAGTGTAATGGGGGTGTATGAAGGGTGCAAGTAACATGGCATCACCATTCCTGAGAAATGGAAAGATGTGGACACTTGGCTCTGCAGCTTTTGGTGTCCCTGCTTTTTGTCTGGTGAATGAATGATGTGAGTTAAAGCTGCCTATTTCTTTGCAATAGTAAAAACAGAGTAGGAGGGAAAATGGGATTCTATCAGCCAGCACACAACTTATATTCAGAAGGTTTAACTAGCATCATACCTAATATGAACAATGACTAGAACTTTGATATGGACTCATTCAAAATAAAATGTTTGTAAAAATAATACCCTTATTATTTGAGGATGATTTGGGATTTAAGATAATACAGTTAGGAAGCATCATCTACAACTTACTCAAGCTATATTATATGAGGTTCATATTAAAAAAGTTTTCTATATTATGAGATATTAAAACAGATAGCAGCAGTCCCAGTTTTCTTGCAATATGTATTTCTATAAAAAGTTTACAAACTAAATGAATTGAATTTTTGCACAAAGTTGATACAGCATATGAATTTATACAGCAAAAGTTTAATACTCTTATCTATAAACACATAACAAAATTAAGGATAACAATTACTAGAAAAATACAAGGCATCTTTGCCATTTATGTTTAGAGTAATATATAGCCAGTTATAAGTTATTAAAAAGTGCACAGCAAAAGCCCAATGAATACAATCCCTTCTGTGCCACTCTGTAACTACTAGAAATTTTACAATCAATAGAGGGGGAGAGGAAAAAAGGGAAATCCCAGTTTGATAGGGAAAGTGCTGTTTTGTTTTCTACTATACATTTTACTTGCAAACCCCCTTTACTTTCTAAATAATATTTTGAGTATGTTATTCACACCAGGACTCTGGAATAACTTGGTGAATATCACATCATTTTAACCACATGCGTGTGCATATAAATATATCAACATTACTAGGTATGTAATCAAATGAAAGCCTTCTTCATGAAAACTATCCTTTCATTTTCAGAGAGCCTCACACATCTCTAAAGATGTTTTTGCTACCAATATGAAATTGTTATTCTGTGAACTACTCAATTTCACTTAATGTCTCTGCCTACTCTCTTCTTTTCTGACCATGTAATCTGATATAAATCTTTTCAATTTTAAGGTCTGAGATAGCTCAGGACTTGAATTTGAATGCTTTCATTTCCCAGTGTGTGGTCTAATTTAATCTCTTGGCCCAGGAGTCCTGTTTCTAACTGTCTGGCCAATAACAACTTTGTCAAATCAAGACAGTACAAGGCAGCAGACAGGAAATATCCGGGTGTCAGTTATATTTGGAATATCACTGTCGATTTCAGTGGTGCAGAAAGCACTAGTAGTGGCTACTATGTTAGGATCCAGATCCTCAAAGAACTACTGTGCCTTAAATACCTTCAAAATTCTGTGCCAAAAGAACCAACCAAATAGTTCCACAGATATCTGTGGGTAGAAGTTAAATGACTTTTGATGTAAAATTTGCCAAGCAGATGGCAGTATCATTCACAACAGCAAAACCCCAACTAGTGAAAATAGACTCTTTCAGTTACAATCTGTCGTATCTTTTCTTAAGCTGCCTGGCAATAATGGATGTTGCACAACAGGAGCACTGAAAGTACTTCATGTTATCAGCAGAACTCTTTGAAAAGATATAGGATTGTAAGCTACAGTGAGCTCACAGAAGATAGTACCTTGTATTTAAAGTTATATTATTTTTAGCTCGTAAAAAGGCATCTAGCAAGTGGCAGAAAAAATGTCAGAGCTATATTATTTCCTCTGAGTATCTGCTATTCTTAAGTGCATGATAGGCAAAGCTTTAAACTTTGGGATACTATATGCTTGTTGAAAATATTAATTGTTGGCCAAATTCTGCACTTCAGTATCAAGTACAACTTCTAACAAGCTCACAAGAATCTTTGACTGAGTACAGAAACAAAAAGTAGCCCTTCTTCTTCCTCTGTATTATGATTGCATATATAAGAATAAAACATCTGCACTTTAGAGGGACCATTTCAATTTCATGATTTTCAGTTTCAAATAGTAATAGTGAACAGCAGATTTTTTGCTTTATTGTTTAGAGTCCAAAAAATCTTTACAGATGCCTCTAATAAGATCAGGAACCATCTGCTCCAATCCTGTGAACTCCCTGGTGAAGAAAGTGTGAGATTCTCTTGGTTCAGAAGCCATGTCTTTCAGATCATCCAGAGGTGCCCAGGCAACACCAACAGAGAAGACCGTTATTCCTACAAAAAGGAAATAAAAAGAAACCATTTTGCCTGTAGATACAAGAAAACCAGACATTCTACATTAATGAATCAATGTGGATTTGAAAAGTATGTTTCAACGCCTGTAGTCTGTCAAAGATAATTAGATTTTGCCACTAAATACCAGGAATTAGATTTGTCTCAGGAAAAATCCTGAAGGAAATATGAGGTATCATAAGAGCTGATGTCTGAGTTGTTATTGTAGTGACACATGGGATTGTAGCAATTTCAAGGTTGGTCTTGAAACACAAGTAACACTGCATAAAATGATTTTGAGAGTAAGTTTGGTTCCTTTTTGTACACTTAGTGCCTTTATATACTTCAAGCATCATCAGCCCAATGAGGTTTTTGGGTACAGCTGCTCATTTCCTTCCTAGATGATCATGGAACTACTTGGCTCATTATTCTTACTCTACTGTTTAGGGAAATGAGACTGGGTGTACATTGATCCCTAAGCTGCCATAACTGAGTCTCGTCATATCTGGCTCTGAAATACTGATTGCTGGGTTTTTCATCCTAATGGAAAACACCTCCTAGGGGCTTACATTTTGCTGAATTCAAAGCAAGTATGATACTTTGCAAACTTTAAAATCTTAACAGAAATAGGACGAATCAGCCTCCATCGCTTTTCAGAACAGGTCATTTACCTGCTTTCTGTGCAGCTGCAGCAGGTCCTCTAACGTCATCATAAGACTGCCCATCAGTCAGAACAACGAGGAAGTTCTTGTTGGGCCCATCCTTCACTGGCCCAAAGACGTTCCTGGTAGTGAAGGAGATGGCATCGCCGGTAGCGGTGCCGCCGCTCATGTAGCGGATGCTGCGGACGGCTGCCAGGACCTTCTCTTTGGTGACAAAGTCCGTGAAGCCGAACTCGGTTCTCTGGTCGTAGGTGAACTGCACAGCTGCCACCTTGGAGCCGATGTCAGAGATCTCAAAAGCCTTGGCCACGTTGCTGACAAAGTCCAGCACGAGGCGGAAGTTGCTCTCCCCGACGCTGCTGGAGCCGTCTATCAGGAACGCGATGTTCACCGAGTTGTAGCAAGTCTTGCTGCACAACATCTGCTCATGCGAGCACAGCTTTTGGACGAGAGGTTTTACGTATTTGGTGGTACCAAACCAGGTGGGCATTTGGTAAGAGAAGAAGCCATTGTTTCGACACACAGCCTGTTTGAAAACAAAACCATCACAGGTGAACACCAACAGAGCAGGTGAATGGATAATACTCAGACACCCTAAGATTTTTCTTTCAAAAGCAGGTTAGAAATGAAGTCTCGTGGTGGGAGCTTAGGATGGGGTTTTGTGTGCTTGTCTTTAAAGAAATTGAAATATCTGCCCTTAAAGTCAATAAAAGCTACAATATAGCTTATTTTATCCATTAATAAAGTCAACCCAGCCCCCCATGCCCCTGAAATATTTCATATAACTTAGCTTTATTCACAAGAAATGTAACAACTGAAAACTGTTATGTGTTTGTGAACTAAGGCATGATACTAAATAGTCAAAGGATTGAAAGTTCTGTACTTTTGTTTATAGCCTTTGTGTTTTCCCTTTGAACTTGATAGGACCTTTGTTTTTTTAATCTATAATGTGTCATAAACACAGACAGAGTTGGATAGAAATTTAGCTTCAGGTCATTAAGAGTAAAATTTCCCCTAGCTTTCCTCAGATGAATGGAAAGTACAAGACAACTGAGAAAGGGCTTAAATTCAAAATCAGTTCTCCAACTAATCTGGCTAAGATCAAAATGCAGAAGGAGAGGACAGGCCTCAGCCACTTAAGGTCATATCTTTCTGTGCCTCTACAGGGACAAACAGTGACAGGACAAGGGGGTACAGTTTTAAACTTAAAGAGCAGAGATCTAGATTAAATATTAGGATTTACTGTGAGGATGATGAGGCACTGGGACAATTTACTCAGAGTAGTTGTAGGTAGCCTGAGTTACTTGGTCTGTTGGGTGGCATTCCTACCCATATGAAGGGGGGGGACCTAGACGACCTTTAAAGTCCTTTCCAACCCAGACCACTCTATAGTGCTTCTGTAAGGGCTGGACATGCCTGCAGTATCTCTGGGATCAGCAGCTAGATATCCCTAAAAGAAGTAAAGCTTCATTCTGTTCATGCCATTTCATCTGAAATTAGACATCTACAACCTTCATGTGGAAAATGAGTGGTTTTCTCACTGCTGTGAAAGTAAAGACCTACTGATCAGAAGGCTCGTGTGAGAGTAGGTGACTGGTGTTTGAATTCCTGCTCTAACTCAAAAGGAACAAGATCCAAAACTCTGATACATGATCAATGTATTGAACACAGACTTTCAAGGACATGTTTTTCTGTCCTCTTTGTAGTGAAGGAAAGTAAATAATTATCCACAGAGCAGGTAAGAAATAAGCACCTCCCTGTCTGCCCTCTTGGGAGAGAGAATGTAGCAGATCTGCATTTCATTGCTTTGGCACATTCAGCCATACCTGAGATAGGGGAATTTCCTGCACTGAGAGTCTTCATGCAATTACAAATTCCAGAAGCTACAACTTGGCCAAGCTTCTGAACCAGGAGGACAATGGAACCTTTGTGTGGCCCCTTAGCAGGGAAAAATCTCCAGTGTTTCTTTAACCTTCCTTCTGCTGGTCTTTTAAATCACTTATGTGCAGGGATAATTTAATCAGCTGGTTTGAGAGAATATTTTTATCTATTATCTATATATATTATATCTATACATATATATGAGTTATTATACCTATACATTAGTTCATTACAATTTTACTGTAAAGTAAATTCTTCAGAATGATATTCATGACTGAAAACCAAATAATGACATTCTTTCTTACTTTGTCAACAAAACCAATGTCTTGCACCATTCCCAGCTCCTCTGTTGTGGGTTTTGCTACTGACACAATGAACACGTTGACTCCAAATTCTCTGGCCACTATGCCAGCTTCTTCTAGATCATCTGAGGGCCAGCCATCCAGAAACACTACAATGATCTTGGGAATTCCCTTCCGTGCTCCATTTTCCAAAGAGAAGAATTTCTGAGCTGTGTACTTCAAAGCTTTCCCTTGTTTTGAACAGAAAAAGACTAATTAGAAATAATGCATACAATGTTGGTACATTCTGGATTTAGCTTCCCATCTGAAATTATGCAGGATTTATGACTACAGGACTTGACAGTGTAGCATTGAATTGGTGCCCCGGGAAATTAGATAATAATGAATCTCAGGCAACTTGTAAGTTAAAAACTAATCACCCCAAATCAACACCCCTCCCCCCCAAAAACTCCCCATAGATAAAGCTGAGGTAGAATTCCCTGACAGTGTTTTGCTCACAGGTCTAATTTTCTAGTAGGAAGTAGGTATATTAGCACCCCTAATTTCTAGAAATTAAATGTGAGATGTGGCAATGTTCTAGTGGAAAAACACTGAACCTGATTAAGGTAATCTGGAACACTTCCTGATCTGTGTGAATTATAAAAACTTCAACATTTACACACACACACACACACATATATACACACATATACATATATATATAAAATACATAAAGAAGTAATTTCTATTTTAGGAGGAGTACGAACTCACCTGTATTGGAATTGCCTCCTTTGAACCCTAATTCCTTTATGGCAAACAAAACTTCTTTTGTAGCAGTAAAGTTTTTCAGATAGAATTCAATTTTTGGATGTTCACTGTGAAAAAATAAAACAGAGTAATACGGTTCACTTTACATACTGGCATTAGCAACTGGCATTAAGGACAGTCTGATTCTCATGCTTATCAAACAGCTGAAAACATTAAGTTGAAAATACATAAAGGAAAGAAATGAACACGCCACATGTTAAACTAAATGCATCTGTGTAATTAAAGATTGGCAGGTTTTCTACTATTTGTATGAAAAATATTTTCCTTGTAAAAAATTCAAAATGCATTTTGCAGGAATGTTTTGATTTGAGAAGTTCAAGGTATGCTAGCTACTGACTGAGAAATTAAAGACTTAAAGTATTCTGTGTCCAGAGTTCACTTTTAATTTAGAGTAGAAAGCAAAAACAAGTGACCAGTTAAAATTTGAAATATATCAGGTGTAATGGTAAGAGCAGGTTTTTGTTTTGTGTGTGTATATAGCCATTGGGGACTATTCTCTCTCTACAATTTTTAGAAACTGGCATCTCTCCTTTGCAGGGTGTCTCCTGCTGTTCTACTAAGATGAGACACAAAGCTGCAGCAGAGGGGCTGTGAAAAGTCCATCTGCTCTCTATCCAAATATCAAATATCAGAGACAGAAGATGTTCAAATTTGTCAAGTCCTCTCACATGCACATCTCAGTATAGCACAGAGCAAACAGTGCTACAGCTCTAGAGTTTGCTTTCCCTTGGTATTCATCAGTCATTATTGACTGACATTGTTTCTGCAATGATAGATTAATTAATTCATCTTATAAATTATTCCATTATATTTTGTGTAGATCTGTTCTTACCTGGCCTGTACGACTCCAACATGAGGCCCTTCTGTTCCAATTCCCAGCATTACAGCTACTTTTCCAACAAAGTTTTTCTGCAAGTTAAACCTGCGTTGGCCAATGTTGTAACTTCCATCAATGAGAAATGCAATATCAGCCTTACAGTCTGTGAACATCCAAATTAATTAGACTTATTAACACCAAATAAATGTTAAGATTCTGCTTTGTAAGTGTTAAACCTGTGTGTCCTTACCTTTGTTTCCAGCCTTTTTATCAAGAGTCTTCTTAGGTCTTTTACCTGAAGAAAACAGCATGAATCATTTAAAAACAATAATATGAATGGACTGAAGTAAACCAGAAAAAGCTCTGGCTCCAAAAATTACAGGGCAATCTATTGGCAGTAGGAATTGTCAATCAGTTTAATAATTAAACTTGTGCTACTACTGTTCTCCTCCTTGAAGAATATTCTTTTTCAAATGAAACAGCTTAACCTTCCTTTCTACACCTGTCTAACTGATTACCGAGTTGTACAAAGCCGGGTGGATTTCTAGACCTCACCTTCTCAAGTGTAGCTCTTTCTCAGTTAGCAACCTTGCTGTACAATGGAGTTTTAATGGTTTGGAAACAAACCATGCCTTAAACTGTAAACCAAGTGGTCTATTCACAAACAACATCCAAGTCCAGTATTATATAGCACTAACCTTCATAAAAAGGGTTTAATACAGCATTTTCTGTGGTGAAATTCACGTAACAACTAAATTTCCGCTCTGCATGTTCTGACTGCACTCAGCTGTTCAGTCGTTCTGTAAGAGGGAATGCATTAACTCTGTCTTCTCTATCACTCAAAAAGAAGGAATATCCCATGAGCTCATGAACCCTTACCTTCCTTTGTGTTATCTGTATTACTTCTCAAAAATCATCCGTTTTTTTTTAATATGCATGAACATAAGTGAGATCAGAATCAACCTCCAAGACTACATATGATTCCTCTTTTTTTTTCTGGTGAAAGATACACTGCAAAACCAAATACTGCATCTGTTTCCTTTTTTAAACATAACTGAATCATATGAAACATGTTCTTTTAGCCAGGAACTTGCACACTGCTGTGCAACATGTCTCAGGAGGCTTCCCTTGCTGCAGATTGTGTACCTGTAGCAGGACGTGCTGTTGACACTGATCGTCCAACTGCTTCGAGTGCTGTGCTCTTGGTGCCTGCTAAAATAAGAATATCTTCACTGGATTGTAGTGTGTTTACATGAAGTTACAAGTGCTTGAAGAATTACTGTACTTGCAATAACCTTTCTTTGTCATCTGCCATTAGCTACTCTGGGAGTAGGATAAGAGCCTAGACAAACCTTTGGTGTAATCCAGTATTGCACTCCTTGTTTTACAGGTAATTAATTTCTGCATTTGAAACAAAGGCAGCTGATGAGTAATTACAGCATATATATCTGATGAGAGGTTTTGAGCTGTAGTAGCCGTTATTTCTAGCAGATAAAGACTTTATCTGGAGACCTGGATTTCACCTTCACCATCACCAAAAGCACCTGTAATTCCAAGTTCTTAGCTAGCAACTTGCAATGGGCACTACACAAGGAGTACTAGCAGCTTAGTAGGCTAAATTTTAGCTGTGTAAACAGTAAGAAGATATTACAGAGACCTGCTTCACAGACTTTCTGTACCGGCAAACTTCTGTTACAGACTAGCAACTCTAGCTAGAATAGTTTTTCTTTAGACAATTGAGAAAAAAGGAAGTTAAAACAATAAATTAGAATGGAAAGCCTCTGGTTCTACACATCAGATAACAATCCCTTTATGCATACAGAATCACTGAGGAAGTGTCCTACAGTTTTGTCAGTACTTCAAATATAGTTTGCAGAAGAGTTAAGTGTGATCCACCTACCAGACACTGAGAAAGATGAAGCCCATCTAGAGAGCACCTGAGACTGGATGCCATTGGCATTTACAGCAGGGTAGTTTTCCTGTCCTGGCAGAGTCTGTACCCTTACAGCTCCTCCTGCATTGGTAATCACCCCGCTAAGGTTCAAAAAGAGTTCATGTAAATCAGACATTTTAGTCACAAGAAAATGCAATACAGGTATACCATCATTAGAATTTTTGTCAACAGCCTTCTCAAAAAGATGCAATAGAGGCAGGCAGTTGTGATCACGCTAGAACTATATGTAAACTGCTGAAAAGACTTCAGAAGAAACTAATCTATGGAGCATCACAAAGATCTATTAAAAAAAAACCTCAGGAAAATCTGAAATTCTGGCAGTATTTAGACTAATGCAGAACAGTGATGCTTCAGGCCAGATCAATTCCTAAGTGACAATAAGAAGCATCAGAACTGTCAGATCTCTTTTTATGTGCTACTGAAAGAACAGTTATTATTTTTAGAGGTCAAAAGTCAAAGCTGAACTTGTCTAAGAGGGAGCAAAACTCAATGCTTTGTAGTGCGCGGGCAATTACAGTTCTGTACATTTCAAGACTATTTAAACACAGCAATGTGTGTTTACTTTCTGTTTACTTCTTGATTCTGTTTGGCTGCCTGCTTGAAAAGACCTCCGGGCCTAATCTGATTTAACATATTGCAAATGCAGAATAATCAAGACCAGAGTTTAGAGAACTTTACAATGTTTCTGATAATAAGAGATCTGGATATTTGTGGCAAAGGCAACTTCCACATATAAATTCCATGTGGACTGCTGTTAAAAGACATTAATTCTTCATGGATGTGACTTGCATTTCAAAATTGAACTGTGATTATATATATTTACTTCTTGTAGCTTGGAAAATTATGATAATAGTTTCTAAATATACAGATCTATTCTCATCTAGGAATACTTTATAGAGGATATAGACAAAGGGGCTTTAGAAATGTTACCCTGAATGAATTTAAAATGAGATTATAAAGTTGGCAAATACAAACAGCACTTTTTAGTTCTTAAAAAAACCAGAAAAATCCGACCAGAGCAATTAACTAGTTAGTTTTAAATGACAGGAAAATCCAGGAAGTCAAAATTATCCTTGAGAAAAATTACACATAAATATACTTTGAATATTTCTGTCTACTTAGAATATAAATTTCTTCTCCAGCACCTGGTTCTCTTAGACATTTAAGCCTTCACCAGTGTCTCAGTCTTAACAGATAAGGAAATGTGTCAAATAGAATGTGTTTAATTGGAACAGTTTCTATTTTAAGTTTGTACTTGCAATTTTAGTGAAGCTACTTTGGACTTATATCAGCAAACCTGATCCATGCCCAAGTTAGCTCCTAAAAAGAGCTCAGCCTCTCTTCCCACTTTCTTGGTCGTGGACTCACAACTTTGAGCTCTGGATGAATTGAACTCAAGGAAACATTCAGATTGAAAGCTCAGCCTAAGAAGCATTCCTGGAAACACTGATTTCAGCTTATTTTAGGCACACTGTGATCAATGTTGTCTATGTTGTTCCTTTTTGTCTATTGGTCTTTACACTTTAATTGCAACAATAGTAATTAATAAAATTCCATTGATAATTCTAGAGGAAAAATAATAACCTGCCTAGTCTCCACTGAATTTGGAAACTTTAGTGAAGCTTGAGTAATTTATTTGCTCCTTCTCTATTTGTCCTTTCTGCAGTTATTTATGATGGACTTTTAAAGCAAGTTTTATCCTGTGTGGGTCTACAATGGTTTTTATAGAGTGAAGAAGTGCCTGTGCATTCCTCAGAATGACTTATGTCACTGCAATCTGCTTTGCTTTTCTCTGCTGTGCTTTGCTCCTGTTGACTGACTTGCATGCCATGGCTGTTTTCATTAGACTGGAACTCAGCAGACTTTCCAGGAACAGCTTTCACAGCCCTACTCATTATGTTACAGGCTACTGCCAGTGCTGCCTAACAGGGACTTTCAGTCCATTGTCTTGCCTAGCTTGTTAATAACAACCTGCAATTTAAACCTAAATGGTATTTTTCACTCAAAAATGGACACAAACAGAAAAGAGGATACACAAGGCAGTAATCCAGTACCTTGCTGCACAAGAGCTCATGAAAGAAAGTATACCAGCCAAGGGTAGCAGAAAGGTCTTATAAAATACAGAATTTCAGGTAAAACATACTTAAAAATCTGAAGGGAACTGAGGTAAATTAAATGGATTAATTGGATTAAATTGAAGCTTTTTAAGATCCCCATGCACTTCCTCAATGTGCAAGAACTATTTATTTACTCTTGGAGAATTTCAGGGTGTTGCTGAATTTTGAATGAATTTTTCAAGGAGCTCACACATTGAAACTGATGCCTAGACCACAAAGACTCTTCCGGCTATGGGTGGTGAGAAGATGTAACTGCAGCCAGTTTATCCTCAGGGACTCTAGACAGGACAACTAAATCACCTTAATTCCCATCTTTCCTTCCTACTATCACCATCTGCAAACTCCTTTCATATAATCAGCCTTTCTCCATCACCCCAAGAAGCATCCTCCTCATGTCCAAACTGGTCTCCTGCTGCTGCCTGATTGCCATCAATCACTGACATGGAGCTGCTCAGGATTTCATGCCAGCATCCTCTGGACCCCTAAGCTGTGTTCTGTCTTTCTTTCTTCTCTGCACCCCTGCTGCTTTTGGCAGGAAAGAAGTTCAGCAGCAAAAGCAGGCTCGACACCAACATTTCCCAAGGATCTACAGCTGCTCAGAAATCCCTTTGGCCAGACAACCTTCCTGTCAATATTCTTCCAGCAAACACTGGGGCAGCTCAGGTGCCACTGTGTTTATGGGCACTTTGTGGCCAGCTTGGTAATACCATGATCTGCTTTTGTTAGACTTGAGTTCTGGGACCCCAGTGTTTAATGAGGACTGGTTTCACCCTGTGACAAGTTAGGAAGGTTATGAAAAAATTCATATGCCTATTTAAATACTACCACATTGGGCTAGGTCTCCATTTAGTGGAACTGGCACTAGAACAGAGCTGCACAAGCTGAGAACCTAATCCTCCATTTGACCTTCTGATTATTAATCCAATTAATCACCCAGTGGTAGATTTAACTCAGTTCTTCATGCCTACATAGTATCAGCCTGGTAGGAGGTTCTCCATTCTTCCCTCAACAAATAAATCTTTTATCCTTCTATCCAGAAAAAGAATAATATTAAATAACTATTTTGTTTCCTGAGAGTAATTACACACAAAATGAGAGAAAAAGCTAAATATAACAAGCTAAAACAGGCAGAAAGAGTATTCATCTGTAGTACACAGGATTATTTGTAGCTGAATTCTGCTAAATTATTTTCATGTATTAGATAGTATTTTCTTGCATTAATAACTGCCTCACAGTAATGGAACTACTCATAGGACTAAGCATTATTTGATTTACATAAAATTAAGGAATCAACCCTCAGTATAGACCCAGCATGCAAACTGATGTGTTTTCTCCCAGTGATATTCCTACTGAGCCATGAAATCCAGAGAGATTTTTACTACAATGGTATAAAAAGGCTAAGGTTTGTAAGTGTGGCAAAGAGGATATAAACTTGCTTAGCACATGGGTCAGCAAAGATCTGACTTACCTGTGTATGGCAGCTCCACAGACACTCGAAAGAGAAGCATAAACTCCATCCCCAAAGACATAAAATTGCCAGAGAGGACACTTTGCTGGGCAAAGGACATCTTCTGTCCCCTTTCTAAGGTCAAGTCCTCTTGTAAAGCACGTGATAGCAGTGGAAGCTAAGGAGAAAATAAGAACTTTTGACCTGAAAATCTTAAGGGTTTGTTGTTCGGTGTTTTTCTTTTTTTAATAATGTCTCAACAGTTTTGAAGTTTAAAGCAATATCTGAATTTGAAATTAGGCACAGTGCCTACAAAGTTGTCTTTGGAGGTTACAAATGTACAGTTATGACAAAGAAGCACATACCTCAAAATGACTTATGGAAAAAAAGTGGCAGAAAGTGGTGAAAAAGTTACCCTCCCCCCCCCATGAACTAACAACATTAAAATAATATCCAAGGAACATTACACAAGGAAAAAAAAATGACATCTGTAAATTTACTGCAGAGACAGAAGGGCAAGGGGAAGATCTTTGATGGCTGATGGACCACAGATGCAGGTGGCACTTTTCAAGGGAGAAATTATATCACACTGACATCCCCACAGAAATCTCCAGCCATAAGACATCTATGAGTCACTCGGGAAATTCTCAGTCTTCTCTCCGGTGGCATTCATGAAGCAGGCTGACAACAGCATTTCCCTTAGCCTCTTTCAGTAAATCCTACTGAGGCCAGTGTTTAAAAACAAACAAACAAACACCCATCTCCTTCCTCCAGTAATACAGTAACATCTAGAACACTGGTATCAATTCATTACAGTGAAGTTGACATCATTATCATTGTGCAGAGGACTGTCATATTCATACAATGATACAAAAGTTATTTATTCAGCTGAGGCACATGCATTTTTTACATAGAACTCTGCCTTTTTTCAAAAGCTGCTCCTCAGGTTACCATCGTTAAGCTTTCAGTGTGTAATGAAGGTATGCAGACACAGATTAACATCAGTACACAATTTTGCTTGGCAAAATAATGCTTTTTCTTTTGAAAACATAGAAGTCTTTATCTTGCATGGTAACTAACATCCTTCTACTACACAAGATAGCAAAATCTGCAGGTCTGTTGCACAGCAAATTAGATTACTATCAATTAGATCACTATCAATTCAGCAGCCTTAAGTCCAACCCATGCCTGGCTGTTTATTCTGAACTTCCTAAGGCACATCTTGCACCTAGAAGATGCAAGAACCTTTTCTAAATGCACCTGGAATACAACCTTTGCACAGTGTTAAGATGAAATCTGTCAAAATGCATACACCTCAGTATTATATGCCAAGGATTGTGTGTTCCAGGGATCAGTGATCTGTCTCTCACCTGCTTTTCTACCCACTTTTTTCATTCTTACCCTGGGATGTTTCCTGACCCCAATACATGCTACTTATAAATGGAAGTACTTGGAGCATATGCTGTTCTTCATCAGGGGATGGAAAAGATAACACCTCTAGCTAATCTCAACGACTTTAGAGCTGAAAAGCAGAACAGTTGCAGCCAGAGATGCAGAGGGAAGCATGTCTGTTCCTTCTGGCTGTGTAAATTGAACACACACATTCATCAACAATGTATGTACTTTTAATTATATACAACAGTATTAATGCTATGCTGAAACTATGTTAAACTACCTAATCACATCTTCCTGAAAAATCTTTGCTATTTGTTAGCACAAATATGGGATTTGTATATGCTAAGTCTGCCTATCTATTCCAGAGTAAGAAGAAAAGGAAGCAGCAAGCACTTCTTTATTTTTCCTTTCTCAAAATAATAAAGATTGTCTACTTAGCAAGAACTAAAGTGATTTAATCTGATTCTTAAGTATTCTAAGAAATAAAAAAGGTTCTTTTATTACTTAGTCAAACCTACTCACATCCTCTCCATGCTAAGTCTTATTTAATTGCCTTAAAAACAGAAGACTGAAAAATCAAGCAGAGCCAGTACCTAGGAGCTCCATATTTTCATTGTCAAAAGTGCTAGACTATTGGTGTGCTAAAAGAAGTTGATTTGCTTTGCTGTTTGAGTTCCCTAATCCTTTCGTGGAAGTTCTACAAGTGTGTTTATGAATTACTGGGCACTGAACAAGTAGTACCCACCAAATGACACCTAGCAAGACCATCAAAATCAAACAGCAGCTGGAAAATTGGAAATCCTTGGAGGAGTCACTGCAATAAGCACCACAGGTAATCTCTGCTCTCACAGCAATGCTGTGCCTCTCACCCTGCAACATTTTTCCAGCCTCTAAAAGTGCAAGACACCACAGGAAGTTTTAATTCCTGTCACTTCTAATGTAATGTACCTGACTGAATTCCTTGGCCGGCTGTGAGTACTAAGACAGTAATTAGACATGTCTAGTTAACAAACCCTGTATCGCTTGGAGATCTGTATTTCCCTCATCACCAAGTACTTACTAATTACTTTCATGTGGCAGGCTTTGCACAGCACAGAAGATGGGGGGGGGAAAAAAAAATCTTTCTGTGTTTTCCCTGATAATGAAAACAGAAACCTATTGTTGCCCAGCCACAGGATTTTTCTGTACTGGCAGCCTAAAGACTGTCATGATCCTTGTCTACACGAGAGGCAGGCTTCAAAGGGAAGGGTGCACACTGCTGCTGTGTGACCTGAAGAGCTGACATGCTGTAGCTAGGAAATTTAGCATTTTGTACCTCAGCTGGCTCAGCACTGAGGTAAAAACATACACTTTGAAGTAAACGATGCTGTTAATGAAAAGCAACAATTTCATTTTAGTTTCCTGTGTACATAGATACAGTTTTCTCCAAGTCATAGCTCTGAGACAGAGATTAACATTAGAAATGTTTGGTGAAGTATCGAAATGAAAGCAAATTTTTATTTTGTCTGCCAAAATTAAGACTTACGATATCAGCTCTGCAGTGGTTTTTGTTCTTCTCTGTTTGTAATGCATCAG
This sequence comes from Petroica traversi, assembly GCA_025920805.1. Classification (NCBI taxonomy): domain Eukaryota; kingdom Metazoa; phylum Chordata; class Aves; order Passeriformes; family Petroicidae; genus Petroica; species Petroica traversi. The sequence goes on from JAHLSL010000007.1 coordinate 24,132,707, forward strand.
CCATTCAACCCATAAATTTTCAATGATTTCATTGCAAATATGAAAATGTTCAAATGGGGTCTGAATACTAGACTATATAAAATTATTCTTTGACAGCTTACATACTCATCATTCTCACAAATTTCATATATGGTATTGCTATTGAGGTTGAAGAAGTGCTTGTTTTTGTTAGTCTATCCAAGATAATCCAACATGGCAGAAAGTGCCAAAGAGCTGTACCTATATATAAAGTAACTGAGATAAAGCCCCTATGTTTTAACCACTGTAATTGAAGAATGCAAGAGCAGTAGCAGTGGAGGAATTTCTTTCAATACTTATGTGATGCAATGCTCTAAATCCAAGTATTTTTGGAAGAAATAAATATAAGCTTACAATTTACAGGAATTAGCTCTAGACTCCTACCCATTCTAGACTCTGGTGAAGATGTGAGACCTATGCTCTGTTCCATTCAATTAGGCCTTTAGAACCACAATAAAATGACTCTCATCCCATCCTGTCAAGACACACTCTGCAAGCATCCCAGAAACACACTACATCAGAGTATCCTTCCAAAAAAAGTACAAAGAAAAGAAACTGTAATTCTTCCTGATTTAAGCCTTATTTAAAGGGTAGGGACGGATGTCTTCCATCATTGTTGACCTAAAAAAAAAAAAAAAAAGGCAAAGACTCATTTCTCTCTTAAAACAATCATGTTTTCAATCATTCCATCAATTACCATCTTTTTGGTGCCTCTTCCCACGTACTCTGATTTTGCCATGAACAGCTGCCTCTTATGTCAATCTATAAAAGTTCTGACTTAATTTTTAGCAGGAACCACTGCTTCAAGTTATTTTAGAGAAATAAAACCCACAGGCAAAATCTGATCTTTTCTAATTTTGAAGTTTCCATGTGTTGCTTTGGAAAAAAGAAATCCTACGTACATTATTACAAAATAAAAAATAAGGGTTCCTACATGGAAGACAGCTTTATGAGTTGTAATATTGAGAACTACATCCCTATTATGCTTACTATTCTTTTAGTATTTAGTATTTTTTTCAAAATAGAAAGATTTTACATTCTTTTTTATCTTGAGGTTTAAAACAAACCTGCTTTTTCTATCTTATGCAAGGAATGCTCCCACGTACTTTATCAATAGTTAAAAAGAAAAGACATACTAGTAAACCTCTGCTTATTCATATGTTGGGAAACATGCCTACAGATTGCATACTAATTCATGCAAATCTTTAGTACATATCCTGATCTGGACAAGGGCAATGGGATTTAAAGAAATCTGGTCAGGGCTACATCATTAATTTCTATCTGAGACCTGCCCTTTCCTCATCAACTTAATGGGGCCACTTATCATCACATGGCCCCATTCACCCACCCACACAGCCTCGTGTGGGGCAGTCAGAACTGCTGAATTTGGCAGCACTTGTATCCATTCCAGTGGCAGTATAAAGGAAGTTTTAAGATCCTCCACGATATTCCCAAACATTATGAGCCTAAATGCAGTAGATTCTTGACGAAATTAACACTCTTTCATTATGCTGAACAACAGAATTTAGGCACTTTTCCTAAACACAGGTTTCTAGCTCAATAACCAAATGCTGCTGAATTTAGGCTCAGAATAATGGTAAGAGGCAGTATCTTACACAAACTGTTCACATTAATGCTACTTTAGATGGTTCCAGATACCTTCAGGTTACAGTGGCTTATCCAGCCCTGAAGGAAGCATCCCAGAAAGTTTTAGTTTCCTGTCAGACTGTAAGCACTTCATTTATAAGGCACCTGTAAAATAAAAAAGG